>CM066034.1:538411788-539611788 GCA_033557465.1 Ichthyophis bannanicus | reverse complement strand
GAAGGGATTAAACCCCCTGGTCATACCCTTAGAATCGATACTAGAGTATCTCCTTCACTTATCGAATTCTGGCTTAAAGACCAATTCGGTAAGAGTCGATCTTAGTGCAATTGCAGCTTCTTATAAGCCTCTAAATGGACAACCAATTTCCTCTCATCCACTCCTATCAAGATTTATGAAAGGCCTTTTATTAACTAAACCTCCCATCAAGCCACCACCGGTAGCATGGGATCTAAATCTAGTTCTCGGGCAGCTCATGAGGCCGCCTTTTGAACCTTTAGCCACTACAGCCTGTAAGGTTTTGACTTGGAAGGTCATCTTCCTGATTGCAGTCACCTCTGCCCGTCGCATTAGTGAATTGCAAGCTTTAGTGGCTGATCCTCCTTATACTAGATTTCATCATAAGGTTGTTCTTCGAACTCACCCACACTTTATGCCAAAGGTGGTTTCGCTTTTTCATTTAAACCAATCAATTTATCGTCCTGTATTTTTTCCGAGGCCTCACGCCTCTAATGCAGAAAGAAACCTTCATACTTTGGATTGTAAAAGGGCCTTAGCCTTTTACATTCAAAGAACACAGCAACATAGAAAGTCCTTGCAACTTTTTGTAGCTTTTGACCCTAGTCATTTGGGACTTCCAGTCTCCAAAAGAACTTTATCTAAATGGATTGCCCAATGCATATCCTTTACTTACGAGAGTAAGGGTCTTCCTCTTCAGGACCATGTCACAGCTCACAATGTGAGAGCCATGGCAGCTTCCATGGCTAATCTCCACTCTGTGTCTATCGATGACATTTGTCGAGCAGCCACCTGGGCTTCGGTACACACCTTCACAGCCCACTACTGCCTAGATAAAGCTTCCCGTCGGGATGCCTTTTTTGGCCAAGCTGTTCTTCAAAATGTCTTTCAAACTTAAACCAACTCCTACCCACCAACCCTGGTGGGATGCCAGAGATCTATGGGAGGAAGGATTCTCACCTTCGACGGTGGCACCTTCCTGGGGATATCTCCCTGGCATCTTCAGCTAGGGAGTCCCCATATGTGAGGACTACATTCCTGCTTGTTCCTGGAGATAGCGTAGTTACTCACCTGTAACGGGTGATCTCCGGGAACAGCAGGAATTTAGTCCTCACAACCCACCCACCTCCCCTAGGAGTTGTCTCTCTCTCTCTCTTTGTCTCTTTCCTCTCTCCCTCTATCCTTTCACTCAGCTACAAACTTAACTAAAGAGGGACAGTTGGAAAGGCGGGAAGGCAGCGCGCATGTGCTGAGGGATGCTCCCAAAAGTGTTCCTATTGGACGCTGGGGAGCGTTCCCCCGCAGGCTCCTTCGGTACCGATGATGCCCATATGTGAGGAATAAATTCCTGCTGTTCCCGGAGATCACCTGTTACAGGTGAGTAACTACGCTTTACAGATGAGTAACTACACTATCTGGCACTGGGAGCTGATCATTTTAAATGGAACAGTTTTTTCTCCAGGAACAAGCAGGAAGTCAGTCCTCACATATGGGTGACATTGAAAGCTGGGGGATTTGCTCTGCGTGGGCTCCGTCGGCATCAAAGAAAGACTTTGGGAATTGCCACCATGCATGCATGATCCCCTTCCCGCCCAAGGATGCCACCTTGCTCAGTCTCCCTTTTTCCGCGGAGCCCATCAGACGTAGTCTGTAGTGTCCCAGGTAAAGTTGATTTTTTTTTTGTGTGTCTTTTGACTTTCACCGGTTCAGCACTGGTACCCTTCCGGCCTCGGTATCGGGTCGGTTCCTCTAGTTTTGATTTTTCTTTCTTGGGACGTTTTCATGCCCATTTATCCCTCGCTGGCAGCCCGAAGGATCTTCGACCTTGCTGGGGTCCTTTTTCCCGCCATGGCTACCAGCGGGTTCAAAAAGTGCGATCGGTGTGGGAAAATTATGTCCCTCACCGATACGCATGACTGCTGCCTCCGGTGTCTCGGCCCGGACCACGACCTGGCAGTCTGTGGTCTGTGTAAAACGATGTCCTCGAATGCCTTGAGGAGCTGCCAGCAGAAGCATGATAAGATTCTTCCTGACTCCCCCATGCCTCGGAAAGCTAGGACCTCGTCTGAGGCCTCCATAACTCGCGGAAAGCACTCTGAACCCAAGTGTCGTCGGGGTTCCTTGGAGAGGGGGTCTCCCTCGAGGGAACAGAAGAGAAGGAAAAAAACCTTGAAGACAGCTTCTCTGGACTGTTCCGAGCAGCCTGGCTTCTCTCTGGGCTGGTTGCGGAGCCCCGCGTGCCTGTCCAGGGCGTCGGTGAAAGAGTGCCCAGCCAAGGTTCCTCGCAGGGACACAGACGTGGATTGGCCTAGGCAAGTACATACTGTCCTAGTCAAGGACTCCCCTCCAGCTTTGGGCCTGAGCATGTCGGTGCAAGAGCCGGAGGCTGCGGAGCTCCCGGGACTGGTGTCCAAGATGGCGCCCTTGGAGCGCAGTTTTACTGCCTTCATGGATCAACATGGGCGCTGATGTCCGTTACGTCCGATTCCTCCACCCCGACCACTGGGATCTCGATGTCGAAGTCTACCCTGGAGGCCGAGCCGATCCTCGAGTCCTTGTGGGCTCGAATCGGTCGCATTCGGCCTCCTAATCGTTGAGACTGAGGTCGTCACCGCCGAGCCTGCAGAGATCGGGTTGGATGGCGCCGGGACCCTCGATGCCCGAGGAGCTCCTCGACCATTCTCAGAGGCTTTCGCTTGGGAGACCGAGGACGAGGAGTCCCTGGACACTCGGCGTCATTGAGATATCCCCTCTGATTCCCCGGTATCTGAACCTCGGAGAAGGTCCTCACCGTAGGATATGGGCTTTTTGGACTTTGTGCGGGATATGTCCAAGGCTTTGGCTTTCCCGACGGAGCCGACGAGCTCAAGATCCTCCAGAACGAGGCTCCCCCTTGAGAAACCCTCACGGTGCCCATTCCTCCTATCCTGGAACGAGTTACGCTCCACATTTGGGAGACGCTGGCGATGACGCCGGTAATTAGCAAGCAGCTCGACTCGATGTATTGAGTCCGCCGGAGCCCTGGGGTCCAAAAATCACAACTGCCGCACAACTCCATGGTTGTGGAGTCGGCCATGCATCGACTGAAGAGTCAGGCGTGTTCCTCAGTGCCCCCCTGGTAGGGAGGCCCGCACCTTGGATGCCTTCGGCAGGAAGTGTTTCCAGGGCGCAATGCTGAATTGTCGGATCCAGCGTACCAGCTGTACATGGGCATGTACCTGAGAGACATGGCGAAGGAAATCACCAGGTTTTCGGCTGGTCTCTCTGAGGAACCTTTGCAGCGCTTCAAGGGCCTGTCCAAAGCTGTCCGTTAATGCTCAAAGTTCATGTCTTGGACGGCCTATGACTGGTTCGAGTCGGTGGCACGGGTAGGCACAGCGGGCATCGGTGCACGCCGCCAAGCTTGGCTGCAGTCGTCCGACCTCGAGCAATGGGTTCAGGACAAGTTGGTCGATGTTCCACGCCAAGGGGAGAACGTCTTTTGAAAGCCCATGACTGACAAGGCTGCCAAGCTGGAGACAGAGTTCATGATGAAGACATGGCTCTCTAAGAAGACCTTTGCCCCTTCTCGTAAGAAGGGCTCTGGTAAAAAGCCCCTTTACACGAGGAAGTCCATTGCTTACCGAAACGACCCCCGTACCATGCCTCCCCAGCTCCCCAACAGGGACAGCAGGCCAAGGGACAGGGGCATGACCCGCGTAAGCAGAAGGCCCCCAAACCACAGGCTCCAGCTCCAGCCCAGCCTGGTGGAGGTTTTTGACTCCTGCAGCATGGCCCCTCTCCCAGCCGGAGCTGGGCAGCCCACAGGAGGTTGGCTCGCCTTGTATGCCCACAGGTGGGGAACCATCACCACCGATTCATGGGCATTGCAAGTGGTCAGGGAGGGATACCTCCTCCATCTAGCCCAAGTGCCCCCACACTACTTTCCAGGAGAGCCTATCAGGTCTCCCCTTCACCGGGACCACCTTCTGAAGGAGTTGGCAGGTCTTCTCGAGGATCAGGCGGTGGAACCGATGCCCCACCACCTCAAGGGCAAGGGGTTCTACTCCAGGTACTTCCTCATGCCAAAGAGGACAGGGGGCCTAAGGCCCATCTTCGACCTGTGCAACCTCAACAAATTCCTGGTGAGGAAGAAGTTCAAGATGCTCTCCCTTGGAATATTGCTGCCTTACCTCCGTCAGGGAGACTGGCTGTGCTCCTTGAACTTAAAGGATGCTTACACACACATCCTAATCCACCCAAGCAACAGGCAATATCTACACTTTGTGGTAGGGGGCAATCATTACCAATACAGAGTGCTCTCCTTTGGCCTTGCCTCGACCCCCAGGGTATTCACAAAGTGTCTGGCGGTGGTTGCTACCTTTCTCAGGCTTCAGGGGATCTTTGTCTTCCCTTATCTCGATGACTGGCTCATCAGGGGCACTTCAGCCCCCGAGGTGCAGCAGGCCACAACTCGCACCACCCAGATCCTGCAACACTTGGGGTTTGTTATCAACTACCCCAAGTCCAACCTTTGCCCGGCACAAGAGGGTGGAATTCATTGGGGCAAGGATCAACACCCTTCAGCTGAAGGCCTTCCTGCCTGCAGACAGGGCAAGCAGACTCATGGCCCTAGCCGAGGACATAAAGCACCGCTCCTCAGTGCCAGCAGGGCATCTGCTGTGCCTCCTTGAACACATGGTCTCCACGGTCCATGTCACTCCAGTTGCCCGCCTCCACATATGAAGTGTGCAGTGGTGCCTCAGGGACCAGTGGTCCCAGGCTATGGGACATCTCCAGGACAGGGTCAGAGTGACTGGGCGCCTGGTACAGTCCCTGACCTGGTGGCTCTCGCCCCATCATCTGGAGGCGGGAATGCACTTCCAGGCCCCTCACCATAGATGCCTCCCTGCTGGGCTGGGGAGCCTATTGCCAGAGGTACCACACACAGGGAGTTTGGTCCCTAGACGAGAGTGCCCAACAGATCAACCTGTTGGAGTTGTGTGCAATCCGTCTCGCCCTGAAAGCTTTCAGGCAGTGCCTGGGCCACAGGACTCTTCTAGTGCAAACGGACAACCAAGTTGCCATGTTCTATGTGAAAAAACAGGGGGGCATGGGGGCCCGTACCCTTTGTCAGGAAGCCCTAGATCTGTGCTCTTATGCAGTCCAGCAGGGAATTCTCCTCAGGGCGGTATACTTGCCAGGACAGGACAACTGACTGGCCGCCAGACTCAGCAGAATGTTCCAGCCACACAAGTGCCAGCTGGACCAGGGAGTAGCCTATAGGCTTTTCCAGATCTGTGGGGAACCAGTGATGGACCTGTTTGCAAGCCCAGACAATCACCAGTTACCCCGTTTCTGCTCAAGGCAGCAACACCTAGCCAGAGTGGCAGTCAATGCTTTTCTACTCTCATGGTCGGGTGGGGGGGGTCTTCTGTATGCCTATGATCGCCAAGACTGTTCAAAATCCTTCACGACAGAGCCTCAGTCATCTTGATAGCCTCACAATGGCCTAGACTACCGTGGTTCCTGCTTCTCCTACAGCTATCGGTGGAGACCCCCATTCCTTTGGGATCATCTCCGCGGCTTCTTTCCCAGGAGGGGTGTTCTCTTTTGCATCCCAACCTCAGCTCCCTTTCGCTGATGGCATGGCTGCTGAGAGGGTGATTCTCGCCCCGCTCCTCCTTCCGAAGGACGTAGAGGTCGTGCAGGCTTCGCGCAGAACGTCTACCAGACGGGTATACGCCTTTAAGTGGCACAGATTTGTGCTTTGGTGCGCTGGGCAAGGGGTAGACCCCTTCTCTTGCCTGGTGGTTGTGGTATTGCAATACCTTCTCCACCTCTCCAAGACGGGGCTCAAATCCAACTCCGTCAGAGTGCATCTCAGTGCCCTAGCAGCGAACCACTATCCTGTGGATGGGAAGCCCCTCTGAGTTCACCCAGTGGTGTCCCGGTTTCTAAAGGGCCTACTCCTGTCGAAGCCCCTGGTCCTTCCCCCCAGCGACCAAATGGGTTCTCAATGTAGTGTTGGGGCAACTCACCTGGCCGCCCTTCGAGCCGTTGGCCATGTGCCACCTCCAATATCTCTCCTGGAAGGTGGTTTTCTTGGTTGTGCTCACTTTGCCCAGAGGATGGGTGAGCTCCAAGCCCTCAGGGTGGAGAGGCCTTATACCAGGTTCTACAAGAATTGGGTGGTGCTTCGCACGCACCCCAAGTTCCTTCCGAAGGTGGTCTCTTTGTTCCACCTCAATCAGGAGATATTTCTTCCTACCTTCTTCCCCAGGCCGAATGCCAGTTGTGCAGAGGCGGTCCTCCATACCCTGGACTGTAAGAGGGCTCTGTCCTTCTATATTCAGCGTACTCAAGGTCACTGAAAAGCCTCTCAGCGTTTCATTTCCTATAAGCCCAGTAAGCTGGGGGAGGCGGTGGCCAAGCGTACACTGTCCACATGGGTGGTGGACTGTATTGCCCAGGCTTATGAGGAAGTGAGGCTTCCGATGGAGGGCCATGTTACGGCTCATAGGGTCAGGGCCATGGCGGCATCAGTGGCTCTCCTGCGCTCTGGTCCTCTGCAGACATCTGGCGGGCTGCCACCTGGTCTTCGGTTCATACCTTCGCAGCTTATTACTGCCTGGATAGGGAGTCCCGACAGGGACAGTGCCTTAGGCCAGGCTGTACTCCATAACCTTTTCAGGGTCTAGGCAACTCCTAATCTCCAAACCTTTTGTGTTCAGGCTACCGGAGTGCTACTTCCCTGATTAGGGTTTTCATTGCGGCTGCTTGCGGCTCTCGATGAGGGAGCCTTTTTTGGCTATAGGTTCAGGGTAGCCTGTACCTGGGGAGTCCCATATGTGTGGACTGACTTCCTGCTTGTTCCTGGAGAAAGCATAGTTACTCACTTGTAATAGATGTTCTCCGGGGACAGCAGGAATCAGTCCTCACAAACCTCCCTCCTCCCCTTGGAGTTGCAGTCCAATTATTTTCATTTGTTTTTACCGTCTTTTTAGCTATGTCATTTGACTGAGCAAGAGGGCACCCTTGGGTGGGAAGAGGACCACGCATGCGTGGTGGCAATTCCCAAAGGCTTTCTTTGAAAGCTGGGGATTTGCTCCGCGCAGGCTCCGTCAGCATCAATGTCACCCATATATGAGGACTGATTCCTGCTGTCTCCGGAGAACACCCATTACAGGTGAGTAACTACGCTTTGTCATGCATACATTTTTAGAGAGACTACCCATGTCTCCTCTGCTTTACAAAAGGAAAGGTGTTCATGCTTTACTGATTTTTCTTGCTTTCTCAGGTTTTACTACAATGTGGAATCCTGTGGTTCTCTGCGTCCAGAAACCATTGTGCTTTCTGCACTGTCTGGACTGAAAAAAAAGCTTAGTGACCTGCAGACCCAACTGAGTCACGAAATCCAGAGTGATGTGCTCACTATTAACTAAACCCCACCTCTGCCAGAGGGCTTGACTAATCATCACTGTGTCATAACCTCAGTGTAAACATGGAGGGCACGTCCCATGAGGCACCAAAGCATTGAAGTACAAATAGTATCTTTCTGGCTACCTGTACCGCAGTCTCTCCATTACCACCTACCATATTTCTGATAAAGGATGGTCCTTGTTCTGACAGTATTTTTGTAATGGGACTGCAAGAGACATTGGTAACATCATGCAACACATTTTCCATATTGTCTTGCTAGTCCAGTCCAGACAAGTGGGTTGTGTTCCCCTACCAGCAGATTGGTGGAGACAAAGAACTAATGAAAAGTCCTAGTTTCAGTTACATCACTCCCATGCCTCTATTCATCTCAGCCATCAGAGGTCCCTCTAGTATTTTTTTTTGTCTCCAGCAGATGGTGGATGGATTTTCTCCTCTGAAGAATTGAGAGGAAAAGATCAATAAAAACGTTCATGACAGACCATTTTGAGGGTGACTCTTTCACTTGATCGCTATGTGGGAGGCTACACTAGACCGTGGTCTTTTTGGTAGCCATAGGAGGAGGGAAAATTGGTTCAGCTCCAACTTCTTACCCTGGATAACAGCCTGTTAAGCAGCCAGAAAATTGGAAGGATTAAATAATTCAGCAGCCTCGTACAACCTCAACACCCCCTCTCTCTGCTCCTCATCCCACACCGCTCTCTCTCTCAAAGATTGCAGAAGGCTGTCTGAGGAATCTGCCTGTTAGCCACCTTAAATGCAGTGCTGCCAAGCTAGAGGGAGAGTAGAACTGAGCCCGGCACAGGTCCTCTGCCTGGGCTCTCAGGGCAAATACCAAGGCTTGACCTAGTTATTGTTCTTGTTGGGGATTCCTGATTTTGTCTGTGTGGGATGCAATTCGGGATGGACTACTAGCGACTGTTGGTGCTGTGTGGGAGTTTCCTGCCATTTTCTGCATGTACTAGTAGCATTTTTAATATTGTACACCTGGTGGTCGTGTGGTACTTGCATGCATTCCGCCCAAGCAGCTCCAACACACATTCCTACCCTACCGCCTGCTAATCACGTTGCAATAAAACAGTTAATATGTGCCTTTTGGACCACCACGGCCTTAGTGCCTGCTGTTGTGATACTTGTCTTAACTCTGTCTTTTTCCAGGAATGTTGTTTGGCCTGTGGCAAGCAAGGTGCCCCATCTCAGGCTTCTGGACTCTGCCCTTCTTGCATGGTTGCTTCTGAGTCGTCCCTGGAGGGCCTACTCCCCCTCTTTCAGCTGGGGGATGTTGTTAGTCCGACCTTGCCTACTTCAAGGCAGGTGGTGGTGGATGGCGCTATGGATAAGGATACTCAGCTGGCCGGAGGCTCTGGTGACTGTGCCTTGGGCCTCTCCCCATTCTCTAGGGGATCGATGGCGACACTGCCCCCTATTGAACATAAGAAATGCCATACTGGGTCAGACCAAAGTCCATCAAGCCCAATATCCTGTTTCCAACAGTGGCCAATCCAGGTCACAAGTACCTGGTCGGTTTCCAAAAAGGTACATAGATTCCACAATGCTTGTTCCGGGGTAAACGGTGGATTTCCAGAGTCCTCTTTAATAATGGTTTATGGCCCTTTCCACCAGGAACTTGTCCAGGCCTTTTTTTAAACCCAGGTACACTAACAGCTTTTACTACATCTTCCATTAATGAATTCCAGAGTTTGATTATGCATTGAGTGAAAAAATATTTTCTCTTATTAGTCTTAAATGGGTTACATTGTAGCTTCTATCGTGTGTCCCCTAGTTTTTTCTACTTTTTGATGGAGTAAACAATCTATCTATTTTCCTTTTCCCCTTAGTGTGGGGGGTCATTTTCACAAGGAGAGCTTCTAGAGTCTGGATTGTTCTTCCCAGGATGCTTTTCCTTTTACAGCAGGCCTGGTCATTCTGGTGTGGAAATTCAGACCCTGCAGCCTCTGGTTTTGCCCAAACGCGATCTCATGAGGGGCAGACTAAGAGTGGAAGCCCTGTTCAATTCATGGCTAAGCATCCCTGTCAAAAGTGCCCCTTGGAAATGGGGATCATCTGGGATCTGTCTTTGGACTGTGACTTGGATTGAGATGTTTACTGTGGATGAAGTACTCTCGCCTTTAGAGGCTTGTTAAGGAGGTCCAGTATTCACCTGTTCAGGGAATAGGAACTGGAAGTGTTGATCCCAGGGTCTTATCCACCTTGAGCTTGGCGGATGCTCCAAACACAGAGCAGGAACCAAAGAGGCATTCACTCTTGCAAGAAGTGTGGAAATCCACTATTGTCTCCCGTTCCTGGAGGTACTCAAGGGCCTGTTCGGTCTGAGTGGGATTCCCTCAACTCCCCACCTAAGGGGACTAAGAGTGTATAAGAAGATGCACACTTTGCCAGAAAGGGAGTGCATTATGTGGTTTGATATTTTCAAGGTGAATGCACAGGTCATGGCGGTTACCAGATGGATCACCATTCCTGTAGAAGGCTGATTAGCCTAGAAAGATACTCTGGACTGAAAGGTGGATTTGTGTTGAAGAACTAGTTCACTGTGGCAGCCGCTATTGTTCAGCTGACGGTATGTGCAGACCTGAGGTTTCAGACCCTGCCCCAGTGGATTCAGTCTGTTCTGCCAGCTGATTCTACCCAAACGCAGGTATCCTCATGGGCAGAAAGGAACTCAGTAGCCCCTGCAGACATTGTTGGGCAGCAACATGGGCATCACCTTCCACTTTTGTCAATCATCACTGCTTTGATGTTCACTCTAGGGAAGACATGACCTTTTGGCTCAAGGGTTTTGCGAGCTGCTGTGTCTTCTTCCTGCCCAGTGGAGTTGTAGCTTTGGTACATCACAATTGTCTGGAGTGGTCTTGCAAGACTATATTGAAGGTGACGTTTTACTTTCCTTGAGTCCTGCTAGACCAGTCCATGGCCTGCCCCTGGGACTGTATTGCTCTGTTCTGCTGCGGTACCCTTGGGCCTACTATGATTTTTATCCTTTGCTCTACAGGTTTATATTCTACCGACAGCCTTCTGTTTGTGCTTTCCTGTACATAGTTCTCTACTGTTGATTACTCCTTGTTGCCCACAATTGAGGCTGTGTGAGGCTTGCCATGTTTCTTCCATATGCTTTTGGATGATTCTGAAGGGACCTCTGGTGGCTGAGATGAATAGAGGCATGGGGGGTAATGTCATTGGAAACCCAGGCATTTCATTGATTCTTTGTCTCCACCAATCTGCTGGTAGTAGAACACAACCCACTTGTCTGACCTGGTCTAGCAGGACTCAAGGAAAAGACATTAACTGGTAAGTAAAATGTTGCCTTGCAAATCTCACATTTCTGAATGTGGTTGAGTGGTGAAAAGCATAGTAAGAACATAGATAATGCCCATTATCCACAATTCATACTCCCCAATTATTGTGCTTGAGGGGAATTTTTGTTACAGAATTTTCCTCAATCTGAGGATATTGCCATAGTTCTGCAGTCTGTATATCTGGATTCTGGCCTCAGTCTTGTATGCTCATTAATGACTGTGTATCTGATAAATCAAGGTTCTGTTGCCCTACATATCAGAAAAATTGTTTGGTAGCCACATGATCGGTCAATACATATAGTTGTTTTTAATGTGTTTTGGTTTTAGATTTACAGAAAAACTATTTTACTGAGGATAAGGGTTATGTTACAAACTGTATTTGTGATTTTACACATGTATAATCAGGCACATATACATGTAAATGGCTTATGTTCTTATTTTATAAAGGGCTCAGTTTACATGTGAATATACTTACTATGTGGAATTTGTAAGGGGTATGTAGGGGTGTGGTTAGAGCATGGCCAGGGTGAGTCAAAAATTATACACACGTATGCACCATTTCATATGACCAAAAATGTCCATGGTGAGGGATTTACATGTGCTCCCTAGCATGTTCAGGTTTTCAAAAAAGTGCTAGTTCCAGCCAGCCCTTTACAGGAGCAGCTGAGGTGTTTATCATCCTTAATCCCATGTTGTTTGTTTCCCCTATCCAAATTGAAATTTAGATAAAGATAGGAGCATCTGAAGTTAATTAGCAGTATTTACACATGCAGACTTGCGAAATGGCCAGCATACACATGTAAATACCAGCACTTACATATATAGGTTTGCCATGATTCCACATTGGTTTTTTTTCCCGTGTGTAGAGTCTTCTACCTCCACATATTGGCACATACATGTACATTCTTGCACCTCTTTATTCTCAGTTTATTTTAGAAAAGGCTCCATATCCTAGCTCACCATTCCATCCCTTGCACTACTACCCTTAATTTTGACAATTCTACACAAATCTATCTTCTGGTGTTTTTCTGGATTCCTCATCCCCATTCTCAAGAATCCATCGCTTGATCCCTCTGTCGGCTCACTATCGTCCTGTCTCCACCCTTCCCTTTCCAAGTTGCTTGAGAAACTAGTTTCTGCTCATTTGTCTTCACATCTAGATTTCACGCACACTCTTCACTCCTGCCTATCTAGCTTCCATCTCAGGCACAGCACCAAAACTGTTCTCCTTTCCTTTCTTAGTGAACTTCACCAGTCTCACTACCGAGGTGATATCTTGGTGGTGGTTTTTCTTGATCTTTCTTTGGCTTTTAATCTCATGGACCATGTTACCTGTCTCACTCGACTCACACTTTGGTCTTCGTGGTATGGATCGCTGTTGGTTTTGCTCCTTCCTCTCTCCTGTCGTTCCTAAGCATCCCTCCAATCCGGTCCCTTTCCTCTGGGTTTTGCTCCTCTTCCAGCAGCTTGGAGACTGAGCACGTTGTCTTCTTAATGACTCTGGAGTATAAATACCACTGGCAGCTACCACCAGCTCCAGTATGCTTAGTCTCCAAGCAGCTGGAGGGAGTCAGTAAGCCAGGGGACTAGGCTTACTGGAGAGGCACTTAAGGAGTCTGTAGGAATTTTGTTTTTGTTCTTAGTTTTTTCCTGCCCTATTTTTATTTGGTGATTTCCCCTTTTCTTCAGCGGGACAGTTGAGTGGGGCAGGAGAAGGACCCCCCACACTGTCTAGTCCGCCGGTCGGAACAGCAGGAGGCTCCGGGGGAAAGAGAGACTCGAAAGAAGAAAGCTCCAGAGTGGCTCCCGATCACAGAAAGGGTGAGGACCGCCATTTAAGCAGTTCCCTGTGTTCCGGGCTGCCCGTCATTGTCTATTCCACCTCGCTGCCGAAGCCCCTAGGCCGGCTGAGCATGAGGGCGGGACGGCATCGCCAGAGTGTTGGCCGGGGATTGTGACAGAGGGGAAGTTCCTAGCTAAGAGCGCCAGACAGTGGAGCACGCAGCGGCAGGCCGCCTGGTGAGGTGAGTCAGCCACGTGGTTGCTGACCGTGTGCTGAAGAAAGGCCTACTGTTACTGTGTACAGGAGGAGGCAGGCCTTTAATCTTCGTGCTTTCCTTTCTCCCTGTTTTTTTCCTTTGAGCTTGGCGCTTCAGCTTTGGAGCCTGGCGTGCTGGTGGGCTCTAGTTTTAATTATGTTATTTTGGTTGGCTTTATTTACTTTATTCATTTTGTTCTTAAAAAAAAGAAAAAGCTAAGAGAGATAAGAGAAATCAAAAGATTATTGAGGGGGGGTGGCTTCAGCCTGTCAGTTTTTTTAGGTCAAGGGCAGAGCCTTCTTGACGCCATGCCGGGGAGACCACAGTGTTTGGTATGCGGGACCCGGCGAGGGGCGGTATCGGAGGCAGGCATATGCAGAGGCTGCGCGATGGAGGCCACCTTCTTGGAGCAGGGAATCTAGGCGAGTATAGACTAGGAACCTCTAGTGTCGTCCCTCTCTAAGGTGTCAGAGGATCCCATAGAGGCAGCGGTTGGGGCTGGGGCTCTGCCGCCGTCAGGGTCAGGTCATCCTCCTTGCCCCCAGTCCCTCCACTGCTGGAGGAGGGGGGGCTGGGGAGGTTTTTCCCCAGAGTTTGTTTTGTTGCTGCACAAAGCATTCTGTCTGCGCCAGCAGAGCACACAGGGTCAGGGGCCAACGCAGGAGCACGTGGAGAAGCAAACGGCAGAACCCAAGGAGCCGGGGGACGCAGATGTGTCGGTGAAGCGGACCAGGCTTACAAATGATGGAGCTCTGCACTCCCTCCTGTCGGAGACTCTGGAAGGGGAGTTCTTGGACCGGGAGATGGAGGAGGAGCTCGAGGAGGGTGAGATTTCAGAGGAGGAACAGGCCAGGACTGTTCGGGTTTTCCGCAGAGAAGAGTTGCCGGCCTTGATTGGCGAGTCCTTGAAGACCCTTAATATCTCCACAGGCGTCCCATCGGAGAAGGAGGCCTGGGAGGATCCTTTGATTCAGACAGTACGGAAGTCGCAAAAATTCTTCCCAGTTCACTGGGTAGTACGACAAATGATCCAAGAGGAGTGGGACCAGCCGGAGTTTAGCTTAAGGGGAGTGCGGTCCATGTCGTGCTGGAGCAGAAGAGAGATCTACTTTGGTCCCCTAGGGTGGACGAAGCGGTGTCGGCAGTAACTAAAAAGACAACAATTCCGGTGGAAGGCAGTGCGGCTCTCAAAGGCACCCAGGACAGGAAGTTGGGTACATTGTTAAAACAGGTCTTTGATATCAATGCCCTGGCTTTCCAGGCAACTGTGTGTGGGGCTTGGGTGACCAGGGCTTGCCTGCAATGTTCTCAACAGCTTCAACTGCCGGGCGACCTCTTAGGAAGTTCGGCAGGGGAAGCGGCAAGGATTGAATCAGGATCGGCCTACCTTGTGGATTGCCACTATGATCTCATCAGGAGTCTGGCGAAAAGTATGGCTTCTGTGGCGGCCCGTTGTTACCTTTGGCTCCACAACTGGGCAGCAGACGGTTCCTCTAAGGCCCGGCTTAGCAGACTCCCTTTTAAAGGAAAGCTGCTTTTCAGGGAGGACCTGGACAAATTGGTGAAGGACCTGGGGGAATCCAAGGGTGTCAGGCTCCCTGAGGAGAAACTGAAACAGAGTCGCAAACCCTTGCCTGCGCGGGCCCAGCCATGGGAGGTCCGTATATTTAGGTCTGCTCATTCAACGCCCTTTCAGAGGGGTCGCTTCCCCTCGAGGGGTCAAGGTTTTTGGGGGTTTTGAGGGGCAGATAAGGGGTTTGGTGCCTCTTCCTCCTCTGCGGGCCCTAGGAAGCCACAGTGAAGCAAGGGGGACCCAGACGGGGGTTCTTCCAGTAGGGGGACGTCTGCGGCAGTTCTTCTCTGCCTGGGCCCAGGTCACTTCCAATCAATGAGTTCTAGAGGTGGTTCAAGAAGGCTGTGCCCTCGAGCTTGCAAGGCCTATTCTCCCATCGTTCGTTCAGTCTTCCTGCAAGATTCCGGCCAAGGCCACAGCTGTGAGGGAAACATTGTCGTGGCTTCTGCTCTTGGGAGCGGTAGTGCCGGTCCCTGAAGACCAGTACGGCTGCGGTCTGTACTCCATCTATTTTGTGGTGCCCAAAAAGGAGGGTTCCTTCATCCGATCCTCGACCTCAAGTGAGTCAATCGTTGCCTCCAGGTACCTCATTTTTGCATGGAAACTCTGAAGTCGGTGATAGTGGTGGTACTTCAGGGAGAGTTTTTGACCTCTCTCAACCTCACCAAGGCGTAACTCCATATACCCGTCCACAGGTCGCATCAGCAGTTCCTGTATTTTGTGGTACCAATGGGACATTTCCAATTTCAAGCACTGACGTTCGGACTGAGGTCAGCTCTGCGTACCTTCACCAAAGTCATAGTGGTGGTGGCCGCGGCTCTCCGCAAGGAGATAATCCTTGTCGATCCGTACCTCGACGACTGGTTGATCCGGGCCAAGTCCAAGGAGGAGAGTGTGAAGACAATGGCCAGAGTGGTCAGTCTCCTGAGGAGTCTAGGGTGGGTGATCAGTCTGGCCAAGAGCCAGGCTAGTTCCCTCTCAGGAGATTGAGTATCTTGGGGCAAGGTTTGACACCTGCAGGGGCAAGGTATTCTTGCTGGTTCGGAGGGCAAGGGAGCTTCGGCGTCTGGTGCATCAATTCCTAGCCATGAGGGAGCCCTCTGCTTGGCATTATCTACAGGTACTGGGGACCATGGCAGCTACAATCAAGCTTGTGCCATGGGAGTGATCCCTTCTCCAACGCTGGTCTCATCAGCATCAGCCCTTGTCCAGTACGCTCCCCTGTTCCCCAGTGACCAGAAGAGCCCTCAAATGGTAGCTTCGGCCAGGGAGGCTGGAACAGGACATGCCCCTCGAGTCCCCTCAGTGGATTCAGGTGACGACGGATGCCAGCTTGGATGGTTGGGGAGGCCACTGCGAGGGGTGCTTTGCCCAGGGATGCAGGAGTGCGCTAGAAGCCCAATGGTTCATAAACAGGCTGGAGATGCAAGCAGTGGTGCTGGCACTCACAGCATTAGAGCGCTGGGTCCATGGAAAGGCAGTCAGGGTGTTCTTGGACAACGTGACCAAGGTGGCCTATATCAACCGTCAGGGCAGCACGGGCAGTCCTCCTTTGGAGGAAGAGGCAGAAAGGCTGTTGGAGTGGGCCGAAGCCCATCTGCAAGCCTTGTCAGCAGTACATGTGGTCAGGGTCGAAAATGTCACTGCGGACTTCCTGAGCCAGTTCAAGGTGGACCATGGCGAATGGGAGCTCTGTCAGGAGGTGTATGAGCAGGTGATGAGAAGGTGGGGTCCTCCCATCATGGACCTCATAGCAAGATGGGGGTCAGCCAAAGCAAGCCGCTTCTTCAGCAGGAAAAGGGAAAGGATGTCTGAAGGCTTGGATGCTCTGGTGCAGAGGTGGCCTACGGAGGGGCAGCTGTATGTGTTCCCTCCGTGGGTGCTCATAGGCAGGGTCCTCCAGCGCATAGAGGCCCACCAAGGATGGGTCGCCCTGATAGCCCCAGATTGGCCAAGGCGGTCGTGGTATGCCGACCTCATACGGCTGCTGGCTGATCGACCCTGGAAGCTTCTGGTGAGGGGAGGATCTCCTAACTCAAGGCCCAGTTTGGATACCGCAGGTGGATCGATTCTCGCTTATGGCATTTATTTATTTATTTGTAAACTTTTCTATACCGCTCCTTCCAGAGATCAGGGGCGGTTTACAAAGAACAGAAAAAATAATGACATTGAACATTTTGTAACACAAAAACTATTTACAATAGAACAGTAAAACATATAAACTATTTACAGACCTGTTTATTAAACTTGGAATTCAAGTTTAATTGAGTTATTTACATTGGTATGGAGTGAGTTAAAACTAGGTGATAAATGAGGATATGACTGAGTTTGTGTAGGAGGGGTACTATGTAGGATGGTCAGATTGGGCTTGATGTTCAGCTTGCTATTATGGGGCCTGATCAGGAATGTGGTCTAGATTATAGAAATGCTGGGTGAATAAGTATGTTTTTAGCTCCTTTCGGAAAGTTTGGAGGTCCTTGATTTCTCTTAGATTCACTGGGAGATTGTTCCATTGTACAGGTGCAATATATGAAAAAGCACAATTGCTTGTTATCTGCTTTGTTTTCCATACGAGTCAGGGACTAACAGAGTGTTGAGGTTCCTCCTTCTTCTCGATCTGTTTTCAGGGGGGTGTTTTGAATCAGTTGAGAGATGAGATGGGGCTATTTTATTGATTAGCATAAAAGTGGTCACTATAGATTTGTATTGAATCCTACTGGCAACAGGGAGCCAGTGAAGGGCGAATAAAATGGGAGAGATGTGGTCAGATAGTCTGACTTAAAGATAATTTGGGCAGTGACATTTTGGGCCATTTGTAATATGTTTAGGTTTTTCTTGGTTATGCCCTGTAATATACCATTGCAATAGTCTAGATGTGATGTGATTAGAGCTTGGACAACGGTTCTGAAATTGTCTCTGTCTATGAGGGGTCTAAGATTTTGAATGGTCCTAAGTTTGAAGAAGATAGTTTTAGCAGTTTGTTTTATGTGGGGAGTTAAGCTAAGTATCCTGTCAAGGGTAACTCCTAGATATTTTACCTCTGACTTAACAGGGAGGGTGATATTCCTAAGTTTGATATCCGAGGGGGGATGAAGTTGGAGTTTCTTGATGTAAAAAGCATTTCAGTCTTTTTGAAGTTAATGTGCATATTCATTGAACGAAGCCAAAGTTCAGCTTCAGAGAGGCAGGCTGCTATATTGTCATAATTGGGATTAGAAGGGCCGGAAGGACTGGGGTTTCTAGTCCCACAGGTGCTCCTTGTGGTCTTGGGCAAGCCACTTAACCCTCCATAGCCCATGTTCCCTGTAAAATAGTTATCTCCAAGTTATAATGCCCTGTTCAATGTAATTTCAGTTTGTTCAATGTAAACCGCACTGATGCAGAATAGCGCCTTATATAAGAGAATGTAAATAAATAGATATGTCAAAAGATGAGAACACCATGTTGTCGTATGCATAAATGTGGTAGTTTATATTGTGGCGTTTGAATATGGATTAAATAGGTTGAAGATATAGGTTAAAAAGGAGAGCAGAAAGAGCGGAGCCTTGCGGGATTCCCTGTTCTTGTGGGAAAGGGGATGAGGAGACTTGATCTATTTGTACATATTGGATCCGGTTAGCTATATAGGATTTAAACCAATCGAGAGTACTTTCTTTCATACCTAATTGATTAAGTCTAGAAATGAGGGTGTTATGATTTACACTGTCAAAAGCTGAGGAGATATCGAGAAATATAAGTATAAAGGCTTGCTTAATGTTATCCATGCCTCTGATAAGAGAGTCAGAGAGGGCCAGGAGGAGGGTTTCTACACCATGAAATGGACGAAACCCATATTGATGATGCTTATATAGAGGGGCAGTTGTGTCTATATAGTCCTGCAGCTGGAGTTGAACAACCTTCTCAATGATTTTGGCAAGGAAAGGTATGCTGGTGATGGGGCGATGCGAGGTAGGGTCACTATTGTTTAGGAATTTATTTTTTAGTAAAGGGCAAATTGCTGTGCGCTTGAGGTCATTTGGCATGAAGCCTTGAAGTAATGATTGATTAACTATACTTAAAATGTAAGGGGCTAGTTCTGATTTTGCTGCCTTGATCCAGGCTACAGGACACGGATCTAAGAGTGACGTGGTTGTGTTAAGTTTTGTAATTGTCTCTAGCAGTTGTTTGGAGTTATTTGCTGTAGGAGATAACTGGACAGGTGCTGAAGGGCTACTTCACTTGAGCTTGTTAGCAAAATGGTTAGCTAGTGTCTGAGGGTTGACAGGGATCTTGTGGGGGTTAGCAGCAGGAGCTTTAGTTAAGGATTTAATAATCTCAAATAGCTCCCTTGGACGGTTGATGGCTTTCGATAGGGATTTTTTGTGGTGGTGTTTTTTGGCAGTATTTATAGCTTCCTTATATGAGTTGAGAGTTGCAAAATAGTGTTCTCTGAGTTCTGGCTTTTTTTTTCTTTCTCCATCTATATTCCAGTTTCCTGAGTTCCTTCTTTAAGGTAGATAGTTCAGTAGTATACCGTTTCTCGGTTACTTTACGCTGGGGTACTTTATGGCTCTTGAAAGGGCAAGACTGCGAAAGCAAGGGTATTCGGGGGCGGTGATAGCGACCTTACTGATGGCTCGAAAGCGTTTGACCTGCCTCTCCTATGTGAGAGTCTGGCATATCTTTGAAGGCTGGTGTGCAGAGCGGGAGAAAAGACCTCTGGTGGTCACTGTTCCCTCTAAGCTGTGCGCGTGTGCGCGCGCACACACCTCACCGAGTGAGCGCACATACTTTACAACAGAGCGCACAAAAATTATGGTTCTGATTCTGATAGAAAACAACACAGACTTTCTTAAAATTGAAAAGCTGTTGTGTATTTATGGCTTTCACAAGTTCTACAATATTTTCTAGTGCAATCAATGTGGTGTACATACCGTATTCTGACGTGTAGTCAAATTTTAAAGTATATAACTCTGAGTGTCGTTATGTGGCGCACAAAAATTTAACCTTCCTTCAAAAGCTGCACAGCTGATATTTTATGCGCGCACACAGCCTACAGAAAATTAGAGGGAACATTGCTGGTGGTGTCTGTTCCAGAGGTCCTAGACTTCTTACAGGCAGATTTTGAGACAGGCCTGGCTGCTAGCTCTTTGCGAGTATAACTGGCAGCGATTTCCTGTTACAGGGGCAAGATCGAAGGCAAGTCGTTAGGTCAGCATCCGGATGTGGGGCAGTTCCTGAGAGCAGTGAAACGCCTACGGCTGCAGCAGAGGACATCAGTTCCTCCTTGGGATTTCAGTCTCATGCTGGATGCTCTCGCTGGGGAGCCCTTCGAGCCAGTATGGCGGTCCTCTCTGAAGGACTTGACCCTCAAAACAGTATTTCTGGTGGCTATCTTTTCAGCTAGATGTATTTTGGAGCTTCAGGCTCTTTCGTGTCGGCCTCCATTTCTGACCACCTTCAAGGAGGAGGTGGTCCTGTGGACGGTGCCTTCCTTTTTGCTCAAAGTGGTCTCGTCCTTTCATGTGAATCAGCCAGTGTGTGTCTCATCCTTCTTGGAGGTGGGGAATGGGTCTGTGGATACCCAGCTGTGCCAGCTGGATGTTCGCAGGGCACTGAAGCCCTATCTTGAGCGAACAGAGGCATTCCGCAGGTCAGACTGGTTGTTTTGTCTTGTTTGGAGGACCACGTAAAGGTGAGGCAGCGGCCAAGGCTTCCATTTCCAGGTAGATCAGGGAGGCCATTGCTTCGGCGTACATCCTGAAAGGTAGATCCGTTTCAGCAGTTTTCCGGGCACACTCTACGTGAGCTCAGACCGCCTCATGGGCGGAGTTCAGTTTGGTACTACCGCTAGACATCTGTAGAGTGAGTACGTGAACTTCTCTGCATACTGTCACCAAACACTATCGTTTGGATGTTCAGGCAGCGGGAGATGCCAGGTTTGGGGGAGTGGTTCTTCGGGCCAGTCTCACAGGCCCCTCCCATGCTTTACCTGCTCTGTCACATCCCAGAGGAAAAGGCCTGGACTGGAGGAACGCTTAGGAAGGAGTAATTAGACCTTACCTGCTAATTAGCCTTCCTAAAGGAACTCCAGTCCAGTCCCTGATCCCGCCCATAAAATTCTGTTTAGATGTGGCTGAGGCGTCGCCGGCCTGAAGATTTATTAGGCGGGTGCGGAGTTCAGTATAAGTAGGCTCTGCACCGAGGGAGTTGAGGAGGCGCAGTGGAATGGACAAGCTGGTTGTCCTTGGATCTGGGAGTTCCGGGCTGAGTCGCTTATCAGATAAGCCGCCGCCTCTTCGGAGGGGTGAGGAATCCCTTCCGGGAATGGAGGGGTTGATAATTTGGTTTTCGATTAGCAACAGTTATAGTTGGTTTGGTAGTCTACTTAATTGTCTCTTAGTTAAGTCTGCTTTGTCAATAGGATACTGGAGCTGGTGGGATGCTTTGTCAATAGGATACTGGAGCTGGTGGGATACTTTGTCAATAGGATACTGGAGCTGGTGGGAGGTGCCAGTGGTATTTATACTCCAGAGTCATCAAGAAGATGACATGCTTAGTCTCCAAGCTGCTGGAAGGGGAGCACAACCCAGAGGAAAGGGACTGGACTGAAGTTCCTTCAGGAATGCTAATTAACAGGTAAGGTCTAATTAGTCCTTTTTGGTTGCTGTAGGATAACTCTTCTTCCTTATCTCTAACTCTTCACTGTGGTGTCCCCTAAGGTTTAGTTCTAGCGCCCCTTCTGTTTAATATTTTCCTGATCCCTTAATGCTCTTGATTCAGCAACATGGCATTTCTGCTCATTATTACACAGATGACATTATCCTACTTCATCACACTAAACCGGTGACCTGACATTTCCCCTCTCAATGCCTATCTATCCAGCATTTCAACTTGGTTATCAGACAGTTTTCTCCATCTCAACCCCAATAAGTCAGCTGTGTTATGGTTCACCTTTGGCAGCCCCTCCCCTATTCTGGTTCCTTCCCTCTCCGGTTCTAGTATCCTAGTAATTGAATCACTTCGGTTCTTAGGTGTTACACTTGACCCTACTTTATCCTTCTATGCTCATCTCTCTTTCATTGTCTCTTTTCTCTTTGCCCTTCACCAGATTCCGGCCATCCGCCCTTTCCTATCCATCTTGCAAGAAACAAAATTTGCTGTAGAATCTCTATGGATTGAAATTCCATGTAAAAAGGGGAAGGCGATGGCAGTGGGGGTGTACTATCGTCCGCCTGGCCAGAATGAACAAATGGATGATGAAATGCTCAAAGAAATCAAGGAAGCTAGCAAAAGTTACAGTGCAGTAATAATAATGGGTGATTTCAATTACCCCGGCATCGACTGGGTCAGTGTCACAACAGGACATGCTAGGGAGATAAAGTTCCTAGATGAAATAAATGACTGCTTCTTGGAGCAGCTGGTTCATGAACCGACCAGAGGGGAAGCAATATTAGACCTAGTCCTTAGTGGAACACCAGATGTAGTGCAAGAGATAAGGGTGTTGGGGCCACTTGGCAATAGTGATCATAGCATGATCGCCTTTGATTTAATTAGTGGAGGAGGGATAGTAAGGAAATCCACAGTACTACCCTTTAACTTTCGAAAGGGAGACTATGATAGAATGAGGAAAACAGTTAAGAAAAAACTAAAAGGAGCAGTTGCAAAGGTTAAAGACGTACATCAAGCTTGGGTGTTGTTGAAAAATACTATCTTGGAAGCCCAGACCAGCTGTATTCCACGCTTTAAGAAAAGTGGAAGGAAGTCCAAAAAATTGCCAGCATGGTTTAAAGCTGAGGTCAGAGAGGCTGTTGTTGCCAAAAAAGCATCTTTCAAGAAATGGAAAAAAGAGCCAAATGATGAAACCTGGAAACAGCACAAGCACTGGCAAGTCAAATGCAAGGCATTGATAAGGCAGGCAAAGAGAGAATTTGAGAAGAAGCTTGCTGCGGAAGCAAAAACGCGAAATAAAGACCTTTTCAAGTACATTCGTAGCAAAAAACCCGTGAGAGAGTCAGTTGGTCCATTAGATGATAAAGGGGTTAAAGGAGCACTAAGAGGCGACAAGGCGATAGCGGAGAGACTGAATGAATTCTTTGCTTCGGTCTTTACTGAGGAAGATGTAGGGATGTTACCCACGACTGAAGTGGTATTTAAAGGTGTGGAAGAATTGAAGGAAATATCGATACATCGGGAAGATGTCTTACAACTATTAGATAAACTGAAGAGTAGCAAATCACCTGGGCCGGATGGTATACATCCAAGGGTGTTGAAAGAACTGAAATTTGAGATTGCAGACCTGCTATCAGTAATCTGTGAACTATCATTAAAATCATCTCTAATACCTGAGGATTGGAGGATCGCCAATGTAACACCAATTTTTAAAAAGGGTTCGAGGGGTGATCCGGGAAACTACAGACCGGTGAGCCTGACATCAGTACCGGGAAAAATGGTAGAAACCATCATAAAGAATAAAATTACTCAGCATATAGATAGTCATGACCTAATGGGAGACAGCCAACATGGCTTTAGACAAGGAAGATCTTGTCTTACTAATCTGTTATGTTTTTTTGAAGGAGTGAATAAACAGGTGGACAAAGGTAAGTCGGTTGATATTGTGTATCTGGACTTTCAGAAAGCCTTTGACAAGGTCCCTCATCAGAGACTTTTGGCAAAACTAAAGAGTCATGGGATAGGAGGCAGTGTACTACTGTGGATCAGGAACTGGTTAAAAGATAGAAAGCAGAGGGTAGGGCTAAATGGCCAATTTTCCCAATGGAGAAAGGTGAATAGTGGTGTACCCCAGGGATCTGTGCTGGGTCCACTGCTTTTTGACATATTCATAAATGACCTGGAAAGTGGAATAACGAGTGAGGTTATCAAATTTGCTGATGACACAAAACTATTTAAAGTTGTTAAAACCCAGGAGGATTGTGGAAAATTGCAAGAGGATCTTGATAAATTGGAAGACTGGGCATCAAAATGGCAGATGAAATTTAATGTGGAGAAGTGCAAGGTTATGCACCTAGGGAAGAACAACCCAAACTATGGTTACACGATGCAAGGTTCCACTTTAGGAACCACCACCCAAGAAAAAGATTTAGGCGTCCTTGTGGATACCATGTTAAAACCCTCGGCCCAGTGTGCTGCGGCGGCCAAGAGAGCAAATAGAATGCTAGGTATGATAAGGAAAGGAATGGAAAATAAAACAAAAGATATTATAATGCCTCTATATCGTTCCATGGTGAGACCGCACCTTGAATATTGTGTGCAATTCTGGTCGCCATATCTTAAAAAGGATATAGCAATTTTAGAAAAGGTTCAGAGAAGAGCCACCAAAATGGTAAAGGGGATGGAAGGCTACTCCTATGAAGAAAGGCTAAAAAGGTTGGGGCTCTTTAACCTGGAAAAGAGACGGCTGAGGGGAGATATGATAGAAGTCTATAAATTAATGAATGGAGTGGAACGGGTAAACGTAGATCGATTGTTTACCTTATCAGAATATAGAAAGACTAGGGGACATGCAATGAAGCTACAGGGTAAACTATTTAAGACTAATAAAAGAAAATATTTTTTCACTCAACGTGTAATCAAACTCTGGAATTTGTTACCGGAGGATGTAGTAAAGGCTGTTAGTGTAGCTGGGTTTAAAAAAGGTTTGGACAAGTTCCTGGAGGAAAGGTCCATAAACCATTATTAAGAAGGGACCCAGGATATCAATGCTTGAACCAATACAAGCATTGTGGAACCTGTGTCCCTTGGGGAAACTGCTAGGTACATATGACCTAGATTGGCCACTGTTGGAAACAGAATACTGGGCTTGATGGACCTTGGTCTGACCCAGTATGGCATATCTTATGTTCTTATGTTCCATTTCATCTCTGATTACACCACTTCTTGCTCTGGTCATAGACAATATCACAGTAGTCTATTTTGGATTTCTTGACTTCCCCCAATATCAACTTCACTGCCTCCAGTTAATCCAAAATACTGCAGTTTGCATTCTTGCCTGTGCTTCTTGGTCAGAACATTTCACCTCATTCCTGATGCACTGGCTCCCTGTGAAATTTCAAATCCAATATAAACTGCTCACTTTGGTCCACCATGTATTACACTGTGGTTCTCCCTGCTATCTCTCTAATTCTCTGCTTCTACACTCCCCACATCGTATCCTCCGGAATATTCATTCCAATTGCTTATATCTCCCTTCCACTTCCCAGGCCCGGTTGACCTCTGCACCCTCCTCTGCTTTCTATTTCATTGCACCTGCCTCCTGGAACTCCTTGCCACCTGCCCCCAGACTTGAGCCTTAATACCCTAAATTCAGATCGCTACTAAAACCCATTTGTTCAATAATGCCTTTAACCTATCAGCTCTTTGATTGTCCCATCCTAACCAGTCCTTTGTACACTCTCCCTCTCTCCACCCTTTCCCGTCCTTCCTTACTCCCCTTATTTCCCAGTATGATAGGACAGTATAAAGGAGCCAATCTTGAAATGGAGTTCTGCTCTATCTTTTTATATTTTAGTTTTCATTTGTTTTAACTATGTACGCCGCCCTGCTGCTTTTGTGAAGGGCAGTCAAGCAAATACAATAAGCATAAGCATAAACATGTTTAGCAGAGCTTTTTCTACAATAGTACTGGAATGGTAAATGCCACCATGGTGATGTCTCAGTTCTGATCTTTTTTTTTTTTTTTTTTTTTTAAATGTGCATCTAAATCCAAAGAGCTGGCAGCCAGGCCTTTCTCAAAACCTGCCTGGGAGGAAAGGGTAAACTGGGTTTTTCCAGCCCTTTTCATACACCTTTGTACTACACTGCTAGTTATCTTGGTGCTTTCCTTACAGCTGGCCAACATGCCTTAGTTGCTCACTCTCCCTTAAATTTAGGGTTTAGCTTTATTACATGCTTTTCCCACTCTTCCCCCCCCCCCCTACTTCTAAACTTAGTGAACTTGTAGTGCTATATAAATGACTAATAATAGTAATAGTAGTGGTTAACTCCTGTACCTGAAAATGTTTCCATATCCAAGTGGCCTTATAATGTAAGTTTGTACCCGAGGAAATGAAAGGTAAAAGGACGTGCCCCAGGTCATCAAGCGTGTCAGTGGAAGAAGGGAGATTTGAACCCTTGCTCATAACCCATTTCTGTACCTACTAACCTATTCCTCTATTTCCAGCAATCTCTGCCTTACTCTTTGTGAAGATGGGCTCAAATTTTAGTCCAGGTCACAAAACCAGGCATTGGGTTCATATTTAATCTAGTTCTAAATGAACACTTTATCCATATTACTATATCGCTACAGCATACTAACATAGAAAATGTTGGCAGATACAGATCAGTAGGGCCATTTAGTTTGCCCATTTGTACCTGCCTGCTCTGTTGGTGGTTCTAGTCATTACCCCATTGTACTGTTTTGCAAACTGGATTATCAAATATACTCATTCTCCAGTTTTTTTTCTCTCAGTAATGTCCCCAACTGGGCCTGTTTTGCACATACAAAACAAGTGGAGGAGTAGCCTAGTGGTTAGGGCAGCAAGACCAGGGTTAAAATCCCACTGCCACTCCTTATGGCTTTGGCCAAGTCACTTAACCCTCCATTGCCTCAAGTACAAATTTAGTTTGTATTTCCCTGTCCCCAGATGGCTTACAATCACGTACTGTAGGTATCACGCCTTAAACTACAACTGGAAAGACATGAGATAAATACTACTGCTAATAATAATAATATAATAGCAAAAAGTGCTGCAGGTCAAATCTGAGATCCATTGGCAGAGATGTAGAAGGCCTTGGGACAATATTAGTAAAGCATGCCCTACAGCAGGGCTCTGACGTTTTAGTCCTCAAGAGCCACAATTCAGTCAGCTTTTCAGACTAAACTTAATGAATATTCATGAGAGAGACCTGCATACAATGGGGCAGTTTATGCAAATCTCTCATAAATATTCATTGTGGCTATTCTGAAAACCAGCCTGGTTGGGTAGAGAAAATCTGTCAACTACAAGTTATTAAACCAACGTTTATCTTCTGCTTCTGGTCTCTTGGATATTGTAACTGGTGGTTTGTGGTGACAATTTTATAGTGAAAGAGTAATGAAATGGTAAGCTAGAGTTAGTCATCTCAGATTTCCTAGAGGCCTAAGCTGCCCTAATGCTTTCGGGTTCTGAAGTCACAGTGTATAGTTGAAGGTTTAACAAAGGCAAGAGGAGAGTGGTAATAGTAATTTTAATGCAGTAATAAAATTGTGCTGACAAGAGCCTCCTGAAAGAAAATAGTAGGTCCCAGATTTACATGCTATGATGTACAAAATCTTTCTCTGCCTCCAATTTACTGCATCTAATTCTAATACGAGAAGAGATGTGGGCACCACTTGTGTTATCTCATCGAAGTGATCTGAGTATCAACAGTGCCCTGAAGGACAGAAAGGAGTTTTGAAAATGATGACAATAGATCAAAACAAAGTAGTAAAAATCAGAAATTACAAAAAGATTTTGTTTAGATACCACACAAGCTCTGTAACATAGAAGAAAACTGTTTTGTGTTATGTTCTCATTTCACATTCAAAGGAAGCACGTGTTCTTTAATCTGTAAATAGAATTCTGAAACATAGCTCTGATATACATTTTAAAAACCTTTGTGTATGAACTTGAGACTGAAGCAGTTCATAGCAGCACTTCAAAGTGTCTTCTTTTTTTCATGCACAGAGCCACAGCCAGCTGTCTTTTGTTTATCATAAATTAAACAAACATCTTTAACCAATTGAGCCAACACAATAACATAATTATCACATACAATATGTGGAGAATCTGTGATAAAAAATGTCCTCTTTAAACCTGATATGCTTAGTCACTGGTCTCAGATGGTCAGTCAATAGCACACACAACTGTCAATGGTACTACTGTACACATAGGAACTTGTGGCAGATGATTGACTCCCTCCCAGATCCTAGGATGGCTTGAGCAAAATAATGGGAGAAGAGAGATGAATGTCCAAGGTAAAACAGCTGATGGGCTGCTTACAAGCTCACCTAGAAGACATGCTACTTTAGTTCAGTAGTAGAGTTCTTTCTGTGGAGCAGATGGTTTGCTAATTGATGGATGCTTGCTGCAGGAAAATAATGGCATAGTACAAGGACACTGTTTTGTTTATGGAGCATTATTACAATTTGAACTTTGGTATATGCCTTAAGGTCAATAATCCTTACTTTGAATGTGGTGGTGTTTATTACATGGCTAGTGGAAAGTGCAAAAAAAACCCTAATTCTACATTTAGACCATCTGTTTTTTTGTTCCACACAATTTATTCTCCTAGTATATGATGTGGCTCTAAAAGTGAATGAACAGAGCAAAGTTACCTCAAGTAATCTGAATGAAAGCTGAACATTCCCACCTGTCCACACTGCGTAGTATTGGTCACTGAAAAATAAATCATTCCTTTTGTCATGCAAAGGAATTCCCCTCCCCCTCATCTTTATACTGTTAGCCGTGCCTTTTTAAAAAATTATTATTAAAGGAAGCATTTTCTGCCAGGTAGAATTTTTTTTCCACATCCTTTCTGTTCCATTTTGAACCTTGTTCTGCATTCACTTCCATAACCAATTTCAAGAGAAATGGCAGCTCTGAGACCATTTTCTACCATTCCAGAGCCAATTAGTAAGGAGCTGCTCGTCCATTTCAGAGCCTGCTCTATGAATGTATCCTTTGCCATATCATTAGCAGCGTTGCAAGGATCCCTTCCTTTTTATACATAGCATTGTCTTTCCAGGCTTCAGCTGCGAACAATCACTTCAGACTAATAACAGAGAAGGGAAGGTGTCTGTTCCAGGGCTTCCCAACTTTGCACATGTTAAATGGTCATATACTGAATCTCTTTCTCATGCCTATTCCTTGTGAATAGTCTTAAAACCTGACTCAGGAGAGGAGGGTCCCCAGGTTAATTTGGGAAAACCCTGGTCTAGTCTCTGATGCACTTCCAGTTCTCGAGGGCTGCAAATGAGTCATGTTTTCAGGCTTTTCCTAATGTGTACAGTGGGGGTATTATACATACAAATCTAATACATTTTCCATATCGTCCTGCTAGACCAGTTCAGACAAGTGGGTTGTGTTCCCTTACTAGCAGATTGATATGACAACCAATAAAAAGCCCAAGTTTCAATGGAATCACTTCTATGCCTCTATTCGCCTTAGCCACCATAGGTCTTGTCAGCAGATGGTGGATGGATTTTCTCCTATCTGAAGATTGAGAGGAAAAGGTTTAAAGGCTCGTGAATGACCACCTTCAAGGTAACACACTCACTTATGGGAGGCTCCACTAGATTGCAGTCTTTTCAGTAGCCATAAGAGAAGGGAAAATTGGTTCAGCTCCATGCACTTATGGTAAGAACCTGATGAGCAGCCAGAAATTGGAAGGATCTGGAAGAGTGCAGCAGCCTCACAAAACCTCTATGCCTCCTCCCTCCTCTGTTTCCCCCTGCACTCTCCTGAAGATTGCAGAAGGCTCTCGGAGGAATCTGCCTGCCAGCTACCTTAAACTCAGTGCTGCAAAGCCAGTGAAACTGTATTTGGGAAGTACAGCTGAGCCAGACCTGAATCCTCTGCTTAGGGCTCTCAGGGGTGGAGTACCAAGGCTTGATCTTGTCATTGTCCTTGTTGGGGGGTTTCTGATTCCATCTGTGTGGGATGCAATTTGTGGAAAACTGCTGATGATTGTTAGCATGGTGTGGGGGTTTCCTACCATTTTCTGCATGCTTTAGTAGCGTTTTCTTCTATTGTGCGCCTTGTGGTCGCACGGTCTGTACACACGTTCTTCCAAAGCGACTCCAATGCACGTTCCTACCCTAGCACCTGTAACGTGCACTGCAGTAACGTGTGCCATTGGCCGCCGCAGCCTTTGCATATGCTGTTGTGATAACTCGTCTTCCAGGAAATGTTGCTTTACCTGTGGCAAGCAAAGTATGTCTTCTCTGGATTCTGCTTTTCTTGCATGTGAGCATCTGAATTGTCCCTGAAGGGCTGGCTCCCCCTCTCTCAGCCGGAGGATGTAGTTAGTCCGGCCTTGCCTGCCTCAGGGCAGCAGGTGATGGATAATGCTATGGGTAAGGATATCCAGCCACCTGGAGGTTACGGTGACCATGCAGTGAGCTGCTCCTTGTCCTCTAGGGGGTCTGCGGCAGCTGTGCCCCCTGGTGTTGGGGGGATCATTTCTGAGAGGAGAGCTTCTGGACTTCAGATTGTTCTCGGAATTCCTTTCTTTTTTGCAGCAGGCCTGGTCTTTCTGGCATATCAATTCAGGTCCTGTGATCTCTGGGTGCCTCCAGGCGCATCTCATGTGGGACAGGTGCAGAGTAGAAGCCCTGATCGATTTTCCTTTGGCTAAGCCTCTGTGGCAAGGGGCAACCCGTGGAGATGGGGAACAGCTGGGAGCTGCCAGAGATTTTGACTGTGACTTAGATTCAGATGGCTCGGTACTGGGCTCTGATGTGGATGAAGATGTACTCTCTCCTTCAGAAGATTGTGAAGAGGCCAGTGTGATCTGCCTATTCTGGAAGCTGGTGGTATTGTCTGCCAGGGTCTCGTCTGCCTTCAACTTAATGGATGCTTCCGGCACAGAGCAAGAGCTGAAGGTACACCTGTTCATTCACGAAGTACAGAAATCCACTACTGTCTTCCCATTTCCAAATGTGATTTGGTCAGAGTGGGACTCTCCCGACTCCCTGCCTAAGAAGCAAAGGTTATGTAAGAAGATCTATGCTCTCCTGGTGTTGAGTGGTTTTCTATTCCCAAGGTGGATGCACAGGACACAGCGATTACCAGGCAGACCACCATTTCTCTGGAAGGTGGATCGGCCTTAAAGGATTTTCTGGACCGTAAGGTAGATTCATTGTTGAAGGGCCAGTTTGCCGTGATGGCTGCTATTCTGTAGGTGGCGGTATAGTCCAGCCTGATGTCCCAAGCCCCGCTCTAGTGGATTCAGTCTTTTCCACTGGATAATACTACTCCTCTTTTGGAGTCTGCTGTGACCTTCCTTTCTGATACCATGTATGACTTAGTACATTTGGTGGCCAGGGATATGGTGCCTGGATGATTGTGTCATAGCATTTGATTTGGCTCTGGCGCTGGGCAGTGGACTCATCTTCCCAAGCCTGGTTGGTCCAACTAGCTTTTAAGGGGAAACTTCTTTTTTGAGCCGATTTGGAAAAGCTGGTGAAGGACCTAGGTGAGACAAAATCATACTGCTTTCAAAAATCCTGGTCCAGGAGTCTTGTGAAACAGGCTGGTGCCCCTTTCTCATCAGCCTCCACCTGTCCACCAGGGGCATGCTGGCCAGATCCCTGGGGGTATCTGGATTTTTATCATTACTGACCTGGAAAAACTTTTTTTCCCCTCATGCTTTTAGGCCTCAGGCTTGTTCTCAGTCCTTTTGTGGAGCGCATGAGCCCAGGGACTCTGTCCCCTCTAGAGGAGGACCCTCCTGCACTGCACAATGAAGATTTGGGGGGCCTATTCCCTGCTTCCTCTGATTGGAGGCAGGCTTTGCCTTTTCTTTCAGGAGTGGGCCCAGGTTACCAAGGATCGCTGGGTGCTAGACACCATTCAGTTTGGCTATGTTCTGGAATGCAAAGAGCTGATTCTGCATGCCTTTGTCATCTCCCCTTATAGGCCTACTGTGTGGAACACCTTGGACAAATTACTGCAACTAAAGGCAGTGGTGCCAGTCTCCCTAAACAAGCAGGGCAAGGCAGATACTCATCTATTTTGTGGTGCCAAAAAAGGGACTGTTCTTTCTGTCTCATTTTGCACCTCAAGGGAGTCATCGAACACTTGTGCTTCTGGATGGAAATCCTGCACTCTGTGATTCAAGCAGTGCGCTGAGGGGAGTTCTTGGCTTCTCTGGATCTGGCCAAGGCATATTTTCATATCATGATCCAGGCAGATCAGCAAAGGTGTCAGTGAGAGCCAAGTATGGCAAAGCACAATCAGTTTACTGCCCTCCCTTTTGGGCTATTCACTGCCCCGAGGAAATTCTCCAAGGTCATGCTGGTGGCTGTAGTGCCAAGGGAGCTGTGTCCATCCTTATCTGGATGACTGGCTCATCTCAGCCTGTTTCCTTTCAGAAGCATCACTGGTGGTGGCGTCCCAAGAGGTGTCCTTTTTGGAAAGCCTCAGCTGGGTGATCAATTAGGGAAAGAGCCAGCTGTTGCTTGCCCAGTCTCAGTAATTCCTGGGAGCAGTTTTCAGCAGGTGAGTGGGCAGAGTTTTCCTGCCAGAGGAGAAAGTCAAAAGACTGTTGGATTGTCTGGAGCTTTTCTGGATGCAGCAGGCTCCCAGAGTATGGGATGATCTTTGGCTCCTCTGATAGTAGCAACCATAAAGATTGGGTCCGTGGGCATGTGCTCACATGCAACCAATCCAGCAGTCCTTGCTGGCTCGGTGGTCCCTGAGTTCTCAGATGTTCAAGCGCAGGCTCCCACTCCCATTGTTGATGATGATGGCCAGCCTGCAGTGGGGGAAGGGTGTGCTGCATGACAAATTTCTCCTGGATCCTTCTGACTATGGATGCAAGTTACACGGGCTGGGGAGCCCATTGCCAAGTCTGTATGGCCCAGGGTCATTGGAACCCCAGGGAAGCAGTGTGGTCCATCAATTGCCTTGAGGTGAGGGCCTTCAGGTTGGCTTTTCTGTGTTTCTGGCCCCTGGTTGAGAGTCATTTCAAATGCTTTTAGACAATGAAATTGTGGTGGTTATGTCAATCAACAAGGTGGCATGAGGAATGCTGGGGTAGCTCTGGCAATGGCTCTCCTACTAGTCTGGGTGAAGAAGAACCTCCTTGACCTGATAGCTTAGCACATTACTGGGGTAGACAGTGTGGAAGCGGACTTCCTCAGCTGGAGAGTGGGAGTTGAGTCGGGAGGAGTTTTAGTTGATTCTGCGCTGCTGAGGCTATCCCAAAATGGATCTGATGGTGACCCACTCCGGTGCCAAAGTTTGCCACTTCTGTAGTCGCTGCATGGTAATGTCTTGGCCAAGCCAGCACATGCTCCACCAGGGGCCATGAAGGAAATAATTAGGGCATGGGATTCTGTATATAGAACGCCACTAGGGCAGGATTGTCCTGGTGGCACCGGATTGGCTGAGGAGAACATGGTTTGGAGACCCTATGTGGCTCCTGCAGGTGCCTTCTCTTTGGTTGCCACCATCTCGAAGCATATTGTGGCAGGGACTGATCATCCTGGAGGACCCAATCCCCTTTTTGCTTATGGCTTTAGCTCTTGAATTGGGATGGCTAGCGCCTAAGGGCTATTCGCTGGCAGTGGTCTCCATTCCACTCAGAGCCTGGAGAAGGTCTACCACACTAGCCTACATGTGGCAATGGTGCGGTGCTCGGCAGTTTGCTCCTGAGGTGTCTAAGTTGCCTTCTCTGGTTTTTACTACAGGATGACCTGGAGAAAGGCATTTCTCTTAGCTCCTTGAAAGTTCAGGTGGCAGCTTTGGCCTTTTTCCGAGGTCCACTGGCTAATAAGGCTCTAGCCTTGCACCTGGTTGACTTGTGCTTTCTCCAGAGGGTTTGATGTCTGTGTCCTTCCTTCTGGTCTGTGCTCCCTTCCTGGGATCTGTGTCTGGTGCTCTGGGCACTGATGTCTATGCCCTTTGAGACCTTTGAGTGTTGAAGTACTTTACAGGATTTGACACTCAAGCCTATCTTCCTGGTTGCAATTGGTTCTGCAAGGCAGTTCTCTGTGCTGTAGGCTCTCTTTTTCGAAGGAGGCCATTTCACTTCAGCCTGTCTCTTCTTGTCTAAGGTGATTTCTCCCTTTCATGTGAATTAGGTGGTTGGCCTGCCTGCCTTCCTTCTCTTAAGAGCAGTGTCGAGGGCAGGATAAAGATCTTTGCTTTGTGAATGTCTGGCGGATGCTTCTCTGGTATTTATGAAAAGAATTCATAACTTTTAAGTCCAGCCATGTTTTTGTGCTGTTGACTGGCCTGTGTAAGGGTGCCATGGTGGCTGAGTAGACTTTGGGACAGAGGATTAAGGATGCCAGCTGGCTGGTTCCAGAGGGTTTACATGGCCATTCTACCTGAGCTGAAGTGTCCTCTTGGGTGGAGCGGGGCTTGGTAGCTCCTGCAGACACTTGTGAGGCGGCAGCGTGGGTATCACTTTTGTCAAGCATTATCACTTGGATGCTCGCGTGTGGGTGGACATGGCCATTGTCTCAAGGGTTTTGCGAGCTGCTGTATTGTCTTCCCACCCTGTGGGTTTGTAGCTTTAGTACGTCCCACTTGTTTGGATTGATCTAGCAGGATGATATTCTATGGAGACCATTGAATGTGCTATGCACTATGTGAGATTCCCCCTCCCCCTTTTTCAGAACCATCTTGGCCTTGTTTTGTCATTCTCTTCATCCTTCCACTGCTTTGTGTTTATTTTCCTTCCCAGTACTGCTTTAGAAGGTTTTCCATCCATTTTCAAAGTTTCTATGATATAAGCTATGTTTAGGCTTTAGGTGCCCTAGTTAGTAATATTTTTCATAGTTGAGTTGTTTGATATTGTCTGGAAAATTAGCCCCAGTGAAATGTCCTGCTGGACTAAGCCAGAGTCTGCCCCTGTAACTATATTTGTTCTGTTATTAATGGTGGTACCCTTGGGTCTGCTATGAATTTTATACTTGGCTCTGCAGGTTCATCTTCTACTACCAGCCTTCTGTTTTATGCTTTCCTGTACATAATTCTCTCCTGTTGATTACTCATTGTTGCCCCTGATTGAGGTTGTGTAAGGCTTGCCATGTTTTTCACATATGCTTTTGGATGAATACGGAAGAGACCTCTGGTGCCTGAGACAAATAGAGTTATGGGAGTGATGTCATTGAAACTTGGGCTTTTCATTGATTCTTTGTTTCCAACAATCAGCTAGTAGTGGAACACAACCCACTTGTCTGGCCCGGTGTAACAGGATTCAAGTAAAGGACAGCAACGAGTAAGTAAAATAGCATCCCCTATGTGGATAAGCAGGTTAAAATCTTCACATATGTAAAATGTTATTAGACAAAGCCTGCCTAAGAACAGCTTCCCAGCTATCTGAGAGCTTTTGAAAGTGATCAAGCAGGCATCCTATTTCCTGCCTGGGACTGTTTGTTTGTCATTTTCCTATGGAGACCATAGAATGTGCTATGTACTATGTGAGATTTCCCCCTCCCCTTTTCAGTACCATCTTGGCCTTGTTTTGTCATTCTTTGCTTCGTCTTGCCACTGCTTTGTGTTTATTTTCCTTCCCAGTATTGCCTTAGGAAGGTTTTCCATCCATTTTCAAGTTTCCTAGTTGTTGTTTTTTTGCATATTCCTTGTCATAAGCTTTGTTTAGGCTTCAGGTGCCCTAGTCAGTAATATTTTTCATAGTTGAGTTTGATATTGTCTAGAAAAATAGCCCCAGTGAAATGTCCCAGGAAGTCCCTAGCAGGTGCATTAGGTGTTGTAAGACCATGTCAATACCCATAACTAGTAGCTGTAGTACTTAAGCGCTGACCATGAACCCTCTCATTTGTCTTTGGTGTCTCTCACAAGGTTGATTCAATGTTTCAAAATACAGAAGTCTCCCAGATTGAGGAAGCTATACCTGTTGCACTATTCCATGGTCCTCAAATCTGCAGTTAAAAGGACTTGCTTTTTGGTGCCCCTGAGGATGGAAGCTTGGACTTTGGGAGGGAAAAAAAATTTCTTTAAGAACTGTGTTAACGTTATGCATACTATGCTACCTGTGCTTCATGGATATGCAGTTGTAGAACAGTGGGTGTAGGAGTTTGCTGACTCTCTCTCTCTCTCTCCCCCCCCCCCCCCCCAGGAAGCCAACTCAAATTTCCCTAGTGAGCAAAGGGATAGATTGTGTAAAATACATAGTTCAAGTAACATGATATTTTTGAGAAAGCAGTGAGAGCCTCCTTCATGACTAGTGGTGCCTGGAGCCCCTCATGGTCTAGCCTCCAGACTTACAGTTTGATGTTTAGGAGAAACGTGTTGCTATGTGGTGCTGGGCCATTCCCTGGAGCAAATTGTTTTGGAGATAAGATGCAGAAGGCTGCTACTCTTACCAAGCAGCATAGAGGATAGGAGGCAGTGTAGTAGTGTGGATCAGGAACAGGTTAAAAGATAGAAAGCAGAGGGTAAGGTTAAATGGCTTATTTTTTCAATAGAGAAAGGTGAAAAGTGGAGTACCCCAGGGATCAATGCTGGGTCTGCTGCTCTTTAACATAGTTATGAATGATCTGGAAATGGGAATAATGAGTAAAGTCATCAAATTTGCATATGACATAAACTGATTCAAAGTTATTAAAACAGAAGAGGATTGTGAAAAATTGCAAGAGGATCTTAAGAAATTGGAAAATTAAAGTCCAAATGGCAGCTGAAATTTAATGTGGACAAGGGCAAAGTTATGCACCTAAGAAAGAACAATCCAAACTATGGGTACAGAATGCAAGGTTCCATATTAGGAACCACCACCTATGAAAAGGATTTAGGCGTCATTGTGGATAGTATGTTCAAACCCTCCACCTCGTGTGCAGTGGCAGCCACAAAAACAAATAAAATGCTAGGAATCATAAGGAAAGGAATAGAGAATAAAACCAAGAATATTATAATGCCTCTATCGTTCCATGGTGCAACTACTACTACTAAGAAGCATTTATAAAGCACTACCAGGCGCATGCAGCGCTGTACAATGAAAATACAAAAAGACAGTCCTTGCTCAAAAGAGCTTACAATCTAAAAAGACAAAGCAAGAAAAGGAGTAGAAAAAGATAAGAACAAGGGCAAAGAGACAAGAGCAGGAGAGACAGGACAAAGGAAAGAGGTAAGAACAAGTGTAAGAGGAAGAAAGAAAGGTGAAATAAAAGAGGAGAAGGAAGGAGAACAGCAAAATCAAGAGCCAAAGGCAGAGGCGAAAAGATGAGCTTTTAACTTGAGTTTGAAGAGGGGCAAAGAAGATGCCTGACGTATAGACAAAGGAGTTACGATGTGACTTAAGCCAATATCTGAGTGAATTAATAAACCAATCTCTTACAACCGGATCGTTTCCACCAAGTCTGAAACAAACATCCATCAGACCACTGCTAAAAAATAACAAGCTGGACCCATCGAAAGTGGAATCATACAGACCAATTTCAAGTATCCCCATGCTTGCCAAAATAATCGAAAAGTTAGTACAGCGCCAAATCCAACAGCATATTGATACTGAAGCCCCACTGGATCCCTCCCAGCATGGGTTCAGAGAAGCACATGGGGTTGAAACCCTCCTCACCAACCTATTCGACCATCTAGTCTCTGGAACCGACAAAATTCATCAAGGATTCGCCCTTATATTCCTCGACATTGCGGCGGCTTTCGACTCGGTGAGTCACAAGATACTCATACAACGCCTCAGCGAGAAAGGAATTCAGGGAACAGCCCTAAAGTGGTGCAAGTCATACCTGACTAATAGATGGCAACATGTAAGGTCAGGCTCCACAACCTCCGAACCATTTTTACAAAACCAAGGTGTGCCACAGGGCTCGTCACTATCTGCATTGATGTTTAACATCTACATGCAGCCCATATGTGCCCTAGCACGTTCATTCAAGGTCAACTGTTTAGCCTACGCAGATGACATCCTCCTATACATTCCATTCAGGACTAACCAACCGGACCTCTCCCCTCTAACAAGATGTTTTGAGGCTGTAGCAGAATGGTTCAGCACACAAAACATGAGAATCAACTACAGTAAAACAGATGTCCTTTTCATCTCAAGGAACCAGGACTTCACCCCTCCACTCTCTTTAAAAATCGGCAACACAGAACTGAAAACCAAACCCACAATCCGCTACCTTGGCGTTACACTGGATCAACACCTGGATCTGAAAACTCACATAAAAAACACAGTAAAAACAGTATACATGAAAATAAAGACCTTAAAACATCTCCGACCGCTACTCGACTTCAGCGACTACCGATCGATCTATCAGGCATTAATATTACCTCATTTCGACTATGCCAACGTAATTCTACACGGTCTCCCTCAAGCAACGCTAGCTCCCCTCCAGCTTGCAATGAACACTGCTGCAAGAGTGCTAACAGGGGCCTCACGGAGAGAGCACATAACGCCAGTACTGATGAACCTCCATTAGTTACCGGTTCAAGCAAGAACCCTCCACAAAGTTCTAACCTTAACTTTCAAAGCCGCAAACTCTCTGACCCCCACAGCCCTCAGCAAGATGATACATAAAGTACCACAGAACAGAAATAGAAGACCCATGATGCAAAACACCCTAGAGGTCCCAAAAGTAATGACAAAATGCACAAGAACAACAACAAATAGGGCCTTTACGATTTACGCTCCCAGAGCATGGAATGCTCTCCCTACCTCTATTCGAAATATCACTTACCTAACCCACTTCAGGAAGGCAATAAAGCAGCACCTGTTCACTACATACTACCCTGAATCTAGCCTTAGTAACCATACATATGGCCCCCCAGACAATCTCTCATTACAAGTAAACAATCAGACTCAGCATGAAAAAGGATAATCAACTGATCGCTCAGAATGTACCCCAGTGTAAATAAGATGTAGATATGTTCTGCCTGAAATCAGGTACCAGTGTGATACAATGTATAGAGTTAAGAATTGTACATAGTTTCCCCCAGTTACTTCCAAGTTGATCTCCCTGTTTATTGTAAATACAACTCAAAGTTCCTTGTGTTGTATAGTTGATGTTAAATGTAAACCGCTCTGATCTAAAATAGAGCGGTATAGAAGAACTGTTAAATAAATAAATAAATAAATAAGTTTATTCCAAGCGTAAGGAGCAACAAGGTGAAAAGAGCAGAATCTGGAGTTGGCAACCCCACCCTGAATATTGTGTGCAATTCTGGTCACCCTATCTTAAAAAGGATATAAGAGAATTAGAAAAGGTACAGAGATGAGCCATCAAAATGGTAAAAGAATGGAAGGATACCCCATTGAGGAAAGGCTTAAAAGCTTAAGGGCTCTTCACCTTGCAAAAGAGATGGCTGAGGGAAGATATGATAGAGGGCTATAAATTAAAGGACGGAGTAGAACGGATAAATGTAGATCAGTTGTTTACTCCATCAAAAAGTAGACAGATGAGGGGACATGCAAATGAAGCTACAATGTAACCCATTTAAGAGGAAATATTTTTTTTCCTCAACATTTAATCAAACTCTGGAATTTGTTACTAGAGGATGTAGTAAAAGCTGTTTAGTGTAGCTGGGTTTAAAAAAAAGTTTGGTCAAGGTCCTGGAGGAAAGGTCCATTAAAGAGGACCTAGGCACTCCACTGCTTATCCCGAGACAAGCATTGTGGATCCTTTTTGGGAACTTATCTGGTACTTGTGACCTGGATTAGTAGCTGTTAGAAACAGGATATTGGGCTTGATCAGACCCGGTATGGCATTTCTTATGTTCTGAACATTCTCCAGGCCCACCTATAACCCAACCTTATCAATCAGGAGCTATCTCAACAGGGTGCAAAGGAGGTCCTATTACCCTCCTGCCTCTCACTCCACCTAGACAAAGCAGGGCCCTCATTTTCATTCCACACAGCAGAGTACCCAGAAATCTCAGCTGGCTCTATAGCCAAAACCTGGGCTAGGGTTTTGGCAGACTCCACCATAACATAGCCAGTATTTCTGTACTAGCACCAGACAACCTACCAATGGCCCTGTGTAACATCCAACAGTTGGCTTCTAACTCTGATTCAGGTACTGATTGTGTCTATTAGACATCCCACCCAATCTTCGGAAAGAGCTCAAAAAGAAGCTCTCCTTTCTTCTCAAGGCCAGTGTGGTGGAACTCATTCCTCCAAGGGAAGGGATTCTGTGGTAGGTATTTCCTGGTCCCATTCTAGGGCTGAGATATCTAAACAAGTTCCTAGTATGGGAGAACTTCAGGATCATTTCCCTTGGCATCCTTGTTCCCTTCCTTTAAAAAAAAAGGAGACTGGCTATGTTTTCTGGCCTTAAAGGATGCATCCCAGTCACAAGCAGTTGCTACAAGTCATTGGAAGGGAAGAAGCACCACTACCACTACTACAGTACTGCCTTTTGGCCTTGCATTAGCTCCTTGTATGTTCACAAACTTTCTTGCTGTAGTTCCATGCAGACTGGGCATGTATGTGTTTCCCTACTTGAATGAATGGCTGGTCAAGAGTGCCTCTTATGCAGGGGCTCAAGCATCTATGTGCACAGCCATCCCACTGATGGAATTACTAGGGTTTGTCATAAATATTCCAAGTCAAATCTCTATCCATTGATGCTCTTCTTACCACAACTCGGGCCAAAGCCTTTCTTCCTCCAGAAAGGCTCATCAGGTTGGTCACCAGCATGGAGGAAATTCAAGAGAGGCAGCAGAGTAGCAGATGTGGAAGATATTGGGCACATGACTTTAATTGTAAATGTCATCCTTTTACCTCATCTCTAAATGCTACAAGCTCAATAGCCGCTGAACACACACTGGACTCGAGTAATGCACAAGTTCTGTGATGTCATATCACTGTTCCAATCCAGGATCCCCTGGCTGGTTCATTCTTAATTCCCCCTTAGCAAAACAATACTAACACCAGCTTTGTCCAAACTGAGCTAGGGAGCTCATGTAGATGGGTTCCATAATGAGGGATAGAAAGAAATCTATTGGATCAATTTCCTGGAATTGAAAGCAATTTTGAATGCTCTTTCAGAGATTAGTTGTTCAATCAGATTTGGATGGTTCAGATAGATAGTCAACAGTGTATTACATCAACAAGGAGAGAGGAAGAGGATAATAATCCCTAAGTGCTACATCCTGACCATGTCCCAACAATGCCATCTCTCACAGAATGATCTTTAGGACCATTTGCCTGCCTGGAGACAGTGTGCTAGCATACAAGCTGACTTGTGTATTCCAACCCCATGAGTGGACCCTGGACTTGGCCAGTGGCCTAGAGCATCTTTCAAGAATGGGGTACTGCTTTGATAGATCTGTTTGTCACTGCTCGGAGCAGACAGCCACCTCAGTTCTGCTCCAGACTAGGTGCACATGGCAAACTAACCTGATATGCTTTGCTTCTGCATTGGAGGAAGTGTCTTCTGTATGTGAATCCTCTAATACCTCTCATGGTAAAAGCCTTCCTGAAACTCAGAGTCAATAAGAAACCATGATTTCCGTGGAGGCCAAGTCAGAACAGTGCATGCTTGGGATGTCCGAAGGGCCAAGATGTACCTGATTCTGCAACCGCGGGAGTTGTCGCACTCATGATATTAGAATTGGGCACTTAGATGGGCTGGAATGCACTGTATTCTGTGGTGCAAGATGTCTGAAATGCTATGCATCCACTGCACAGCCCACTCCGGCTGGAGTGCTGGTGCCATGGCACTAACATGTCCAGCCGGCTGATGGGAATAGAGTGGCCAACAGAGGCACCAGCAGGATGCTGTCCATCCACTAATGAGGGCCCACAAGGGCATACCATGGCAGCAGGCTCCTTCCTGGGTGGATGCTGTGGTGAGCGGGGGCTTGTAGGCTACCATTGGAAATGCGGCCTGCACTTATTCCAGCGTCGGGGTGGAGTAGGCAGGCTGTCCATCTTGCAGCCAGTGGATGTACAGGGCCCTGAACTGAATAGGCTCTGTATGTCCTGCTGCTTTGCGCCAACTCCAACTCTGCCTCTGTCCCACACTCCCTGCACAACCTCTCTTTATGTGCAGGGAGCACTGAGATTGGAATCTCATCCCAGCGATGAGCTTGAGCTTGGGTTGGACGTCCAACCCTGCTATTTGCTGTTTGGAATGATGACCCCCATAGTGTCTTACTAGCCCAGACAACCATGGTTTCCTCCTTGAGCTCTTGATGGAAGATCCTTTCAGGCTAGGCAATGTCCAACTCTCACTATGGAGGATTGGGGAATGTGGTTGCGCTCCAACCTCAAGTCCCTCACCCTCACTGTTTGAATATTTGCTCTGTTCTCTTTGGCTACACTAATTTGCAGATTCAATCTCATTCTAGCTTCCAGGAGAGATTCCACTAGAACATCATACAGTTTCAAATGGAAGAGGTTTGACAGCTGGTGTGACTGGCCCTAGTTCTTTTTACTACTTGAATGCCTTCTATAGTTCTCAGACTTGGGTCTAAAAATGAGTTAGTGCATATCATCATCAGGTAGAAGGTAAACCCATCTCTCTACAGCCTTTAGTTTGTTTTATCGGGGAGCTTGCTTCTTATGAAGCTTCCCAGCAAGCTATGTGCAGTGTTATGAGACCTCAGAACACCTTTGAATCACCTGTTACCTGTAAACTGAAGTTCCTGTCCTGACAGATCATATTTTTGGTGGTAGTAACTTCAGCATATAGAGTTGGTGATCTAGCAACTCATCCACTCTACTAAATTTTTCAACATTAGGATGGTTCTTAACACATTTGAAGTTCCTTCCTCAGGTGGTATCAGACTTCCACCTTAACCAGGCACTTATCCTATTAACACTTTTTTTTTCTCAGACCTCATGCTCACAAAGGGAAAAGTGTACTGTATATGTTGGACTGTAAGAGAGCCTTGACCTTCTGCTTGGAGTGGACTAAAGCCCAGGAAAGTTCACTCAACATTTTGGGGTTTTTTTTTGACCCAATCAAGTGGAGATATTGTTATGAACAAACACACTCTATCCAGTTGTCTAGCACATTACATCTCCTTCACGTATGCCTAGGCAGGTTTGATTCTTGAGGGTCATGTGACAGCTCATAATGTCAGAGCATGGCTGCATTGGTTGTCCACTTTAGGTCAAACTCCATGCGAGTATGCAACATGGACTACTAGTCACACATTTACATCATGCTACTGTTTGGAAATGGGCTCCTTATGTCATAGTAGGTTTGACCACTTTGTTATTCAAAATATTCAGTTTTCTTTCTGGTTAGGAGTTCCTCTCCAAAATAAAAACAAAATGTAAAACTTCTGACAATTAGTTTTGACACTAGTTATTTCCCTTTTTTCTTTTGAGGCAACCTGTAGCTAGGGCTTTCCATATGTGAGGACATTTTTCTCTGAGGACAAGCAGGATACAAATTGCTCACCTGTAGCAGGTGTTCTCCATTGACAGCAGGCTCCTACCTTCCCTTGGAGTTTTATTCTGCTTAGCTATTGTATTTGGTCCAGTGTAAAGGTGGCAGACAAGAAATGGCATGCATGTGCTGTGGAGCACTTCCAGAAGGTAGCTGGGAAGCTATTCCCATCTGTGAGAACTTTGCTTTGGAAACCATGATCACAACTGCTATAGGTACAGTAAGTAATTTTGTTTTCATTAAGGACATCATAAAAACATGATCTCTTTGCAGCCTTTGAGGACCGTGGACGAATATCACTACCTTACCCATACTTTCTAGTTGTACTGAAGACAGAAGGTGCCAAGTTTTCCATGGACCATCAAGAAAAACAAACATATAGCTTACCTATCACATTGTTCCTTGCCTCTGCCATCTGGTCCCAGTGTAAGCAGCCTTTACAATAACAAAGGCATGGTTTTGCTTCAATAAAAGCATAGCCCTTCAAAAATGGAATAAAGTTTTTTTTTCTGTAAATTAAACTTAGCTGTTTTTGTGATGGAAGGAAATCATTGATTACATCCACCAAAGTGCTCCATTTTGAGAGAGGATAGCATGAGTGATTAATATCTGGAGGTTCTGCTGTTCATCTTGGGGAATGTAACTCTCTTTGATAAAAAAAATTGCTTAAGTGCACTGTTGCATCATAAAATAGGGAAGACAGATGTGATTTTAATGTCATAAGAACTGCTAAATTGCATCAGATTAAATATCTTAAGTTCAGTATTTTGTTTGGGACCATGGCAAGAAGCAGTTGCATAGAGGCATAGTATCATTTGGACTGCACAGAATTTCCATGGAGTAAAAGTGACCCAGGCAAACTGCAGTGATGGAGACAACAGAGCTAAATCTGGACCCTCAGTGGTAGCAATATTTTCTCACACATATGTGCAAAAGGCGAAGGCACCACATTTGTAGTGGCAGCTTGGTCCTACTTTCCTTTGCCTTGGAGGTTGCTTATTTGGATTCTTTCGATCTCAGTATGTGGAGGGAGAGAACAAATATGGCTCAGGATGTGCCACCTCAAAAATGTGATATTTTTAAGCAGATCTTAGTTCAGGTTGGAGTCTGAGGATGACATTAACTTTTATGCATGACTGAAAAAGTCTTAGAAAATATATGCCACCCCCCCCCCCCCCCTAAGATTTAATGAGAAAGTTATGGCACAGAATAAATGCTGCCTTTAAAGATTGGTGGGACAGATTCCATTGACATGTTTATTACCACCTTCTCTTGGTCTTACAAATGGCTAGGACTAACGAGTTCAAGATCACATCTTGCTTTGTTAACTTCATATTGAAAAGAATGCTCTAAAACCTGCCTCATGATTTCAAACCACTTTAAATTCAAATAATTAACATCTTTCTGATGTTTACTTGCAGTGTTTCACCAAATCGAATTGCATGACATTTTGTTTCAAGTGCAAAATGACTTTTTGTTACTCATAAGGTCAGTGCAGGTGTTTGTCTCTCACACCCCACCACTTTCCTATTTTTAAAGTCAGCTCACAATTTAATTAAGATGACAAGGACATATCCTGCTGAGAAAGGAAGGGAAATCCCATGGTGCTTGGCAAGGGAGGGGTGATATCATTAGGGGATATGTTCAGTTTCAATGTACTGATCCTTCAGGTAGGGGGCCCTTAGTCAAAAACATGAAAATCATCATTTAGTGATCAAATAAATTGTTTCCCACTAGCTAGTTTTTATGTCTGGGATTAAGGAGGAATCTCATGATTATGTCTTTGCATAGTACTATGTTAAATATGTCCCTCCCTGCCACCGAATGTCATTTTTAAGAACATGAAAACCCCCAGAGACACATCTACTCGGGTCATCATTGGTCACTAAGAAGCTTGTTACAATCAATGAAAAAACAATTATTTTTGTAAAACAAAAAGTAAACAAAATTGAGTGGTTTTATTCCATATTCAACCTTCAAAGAGTCAAGTGCAACAATTTTAACAAAATTGATAACGTGATTGCTCAAGGTGCCTTTAAATCTATTGCAATGCTTGTGCATTCAGAGCAGCAGTGTGTGTGTCTGCATACATCTTCCCCCCCACTCCACAACAAGAAGCCTCTTCTAACCAGAGAAGGATCTGCCAAAACCAATATCTTCCAGAAGGTAATGTTCTAGTGCTTGTTTGACAGTAGCAGCAGCAGTGGCAATCACTGAAAGATGAACTCTTGTAACAGTTGTATTCAGCAGCAACCCTGAGAAGTGTGCTCTTGTGAACAGACATGCCATCAACAGGAATCACTGAAACTTACTCCTGTGACAAAATCATCATTAGCGCAAATCACTAATATAGACATGCCTGGCGATCATGGTTTTGTCATAACTGAGAGAGGAGCTTTTGTGGCAGCCGAATCATGTTCAGTAAGATGTGTACTCTTGTGCCAGACCTATTATGAACAGGAGTCACTGAGAAGTGTAATGAGGGCCACCATTAGTAGAAGTCACTATAAAGTGAACTTTCATAGACTTGGATAAGAGCTGTAGTCCGAGTTGCTAAAATTAGGGTTTTCATAGCAAAGTTTATCAGCCAGAGTCACCTCGACATAGGTGTTCATCAAAGATTGTCAGCAGCTGTAGTCGCTGAGATATGGGCTTTTGTCAGATCATTGTTGGCTGTCTCCCATGGGTGCTTATGACATCATTATTAACAGGACTTAGCTGAGATGCAAGCTCACATGGTAGACCATTTTTGATGGGAATCACTAAGACATTGGCTTCTTGCAGAACAGCAGGAACCAACGGAGCCATAGGCTCTTATGACACAGTGCTATCAGCATTCCTTGAAACATGGTCTCTAATCACGGAATGTTATCACCAGGTGTCACCAAAATGCGTGTTATCTGCACTAAGCATTAGAACCAGGAGTCCTGAGATGAATCTCAACCGAGGCACTGACACATGGGATCTCATGAAGAGCATCAGCAGCAGGAGTTATTCAGATGCAAGCTCATCACAAAAGATCTTCAACAGCAGCCACTGAGATGTGGCACAGTGTTCTCAGCAGGAGTCATCGAGAAATGGGCTCCTGTCACACTATCAGCAAAATCCACTAAGCCATGGTATCTCACCACTGAAGATCATAAGCATTCCCTGAGACATGGGCAGGTTATAGTGTGGTCAGTATGAGTTATTCTGATGAAGGTGCTTTTTCATAGTGCGTCAGTGGTAGCACAAATAATGGACTTTTGTCATAGAGCACCAGCAACAGGAGTCACTGAGGCAACACTGCAGTAGGACTTGCTGATATACAAGCTCTTGTCACAAAGCATAGTCCTGAGCATGGATTGTCATCATATTGTCAACACTCTCTTAGACTGAGCTGTAGTCAGTGAGATGGCTCCCGACACAGAACTTTAACAGCAAAGTCATTGACACTTGAGCTCTTATAACAGAGAACCATCAACGGGAATCATGGGAAACTTCATCTGGGGTCTCTGAGTTGTGCATTCTTGTGACACAGTGTTTTCAGCAGGAGTTACTAAGATCTGGATTCTCAGCACCAAGCATTGTCGGGCATTCCTGATACGATGACTTATCACAGTGTTGTCAGCAGAGGTCACTGAGTCATGGGCTCTCATGAACATTGCCAGCAGTTCCTTAGAATATGGGCTTTTGTCACAGAGCATTCTCACCAGGAGTCACTGTCATGTGGGTTGTCATCATGGAATGTCATGAAAAGGAGTCAGAGAGATAGCTGTTGCTACAGAATGTCAACAGGCATTACTGAGATAGGGCCTCATCGCAGCATCATCAGTTACTGGGATTTGAGTCCTCTGCACAAAGTACAGGCAGCAGGACTTGAAAGCATCACTAGGACTTGGGCTGTAATAAAGGAACATCTGGTTTTGGATGTAGGCTTTTGCCGCAACTAGTGTCATTGGGAAGTGAACTGTCAAGACTCAGCAGTCACTGTGATGTGAACTGTCATGAAACAGCATCATAATCAAGAATCAGAGAGATGACTCATAATGGAGCATCATTGCAGGAGTCACAGAGGTATAAGCTCTCCTACCAATTGTTTTCAATAGGCATTGTAATTGATATGTGGCTTGCAACACAGAATATCATCAGCAGGTCTAACTGAAACTTGGAATCTCATAGAGTATCAGCAAGGGTCATGATTGTAGTTTTCAGCAGGAATCAATTTAATGTAGCCAGGGGCTGGGACACCAGGAATCAGCATTGACTTGACAGCACATATTGTGTTGCCTGTAAAAGTTGTCATCAGTAGAGTCACTCAGGCATGAATCTTGTCATAGTGCCTTATCTGCAGGAGACACTGGGATAGGGACTCTTGTGATAAGACAATTGGCAGCAGGAGTCACTAAACGTAGACTCTTTTGACAACTTTTTTTTTTTTCAACAAAAGTCACTGAGATGTAGGCTTGGTCTCTTTCCCATCAACCTTTGTTCTTTTGGAGGGGATTGATCTCTCAAAGACAAGTCTGCTGAGGATGTCTGACTCCGAGCTGGCCTGGGCTCCAGAGAACAATTCAGCTGTAAATAAAACATTATTTAATGTGTATTGTTTTTATTCCAGGACAACCACAATACAGTTCCTTCAGACTGAGAATGGCTGGGACTGCACTTTCACCCAGGAGGTCATTCCAATACTTATTTAGCAGGTTTGGATATCCAATCCGGACGTCCAAACCTTCTAAATGCCTGGATTGCACTGATGGGAACAGGGCTTCCCGCACATATAACCGACTTATCGTGGCAGTCCTGATCGGGGGTCAGGATGTGGGGAATGTGGGGTTTGCCACTGCTGCCGGGAATCGCGGCTTGTGAGTGGAACCACAGTGGTATGGCAGTAGGATGCCATGCCACTGCCACTCCATTCACGAGCCAGGCTGGGCTAGCCAGGTAAGTGCAGGATGTCCAGCCTGCATGTCCAGGCCAGTAGACTGAGTCTGATCCCGTGGGCACGTCAATCAGGTGCTACCGCTGTATGTCCTGATTCTGACAGCCGTACGGGTAGAGGACAGGCAGATTGGAATTGGCCTCCCAGTCTGTACTTCTACATCATTCCCTATAGCAGTGTTTCTCAAGTTAGTCCTTACCATCGAGCCAGTCTGGTTTTCAGCATCTCTACAATCAATATGTAGGAAAGAGATTTGCATACACTGCCTCCACTATATGCAAATATATCTTATCTATAGTCATTGTAGATGAGTATCACATGATGTAGTGAGCTGAGAGGACTAGTTTTCCCATCTTTCCACACCCCTACACACTTTAACTTGCAGCTTTAAGCCTCTACACTTGAGCAAATTGTGCCTGGGATTGTTCCTGCAGCCCCTGCACTGTCCTGTTTGCTGCTTCCGTGAGCCGGCAATGAAAAAGTGGTTGCCACTGACCAGCCTGTGCAAAAAGCCATCTTCCAACATGGTTGAGGTGGTGTCTCAAGCAGTATTGCAGGCACTTGACGAGCATTTTAAAACTTTGTCAGACCAAGTCATGCAAGTAGGCCAAGCAGTGACTGAATTTAATGGGCGCATGGACCTTGTAGAGCAGCAAGTGTCAGATATTGAGAATGCCAAGAACACTCATGCCACTACAATGAAGCAAATAGAGGATTGCCTCCACCTCCAAGAAGAGAAGATTGATGATCTCAAGAACCGAGGCCGGAGAAAAAACCTTCAGTTCATGGGGATCCCAGAATTGGTTGCTAACGTTGAACTGCGGGGTTTCTTCTCAATCTGGGTTGCGTGGGTGTTTCTCAATCTGTTGTTGGACAGTCAAATGGGCCCAATTCGGCTGGATCATGTACAGCAGTTGAGGCCTCACCAAGAGAATCACATGCAGCCTCGCGTTGTGATCACATGCTTCCATCCACAAGGAGGCTGTTCTTTGGGCAGCCCAAGCGTGTCACAACACAGACACAGAGATGAAAAAGATTCTTGTGTTCCAGGATTGCTCAATGCTTCTTAGTAAACGATGCCTAGAATTCTCTACGGTATGCAGCCAGTTGATGAACCACAGTGTCCACCCTCATATTTTCTTCTCAGCTCTGGATTGAATATCAAGGACAGACCCACTACTTTTCCGCTCCAGCTGATGCCCGACACTTTGTTGAAAACCTGCCAGAAGGAACCCAATAGCGGCACTGCAAGAAGCCATGAGTGTAACTAAAAGCCCTCGCTGCAGTGGATTAACTGCAACTCTGATCAGACCTCTGATGTTTGTGTCTCAATGACCCCCGAAGAGGTCATCCACCAGGTGACTGTGGGCCACAACTGAACACTGATCTTCCCAAGGCTGATTACAATGTCTTTACAGGATATGCTTTTGAGTAGGGAATGCCTGGATCTCAGGAGTTCTCTCTGGTGCTCTCCTTACCCTCTCTTTGTTATAGTAGTTCCTCTCAGTTCTGGTTATTTTATCTTCATTCTGCCTTTTTCCTTTTCATCTGTTTTGTTATTGCAATTTTGTTATCTCCCCCTTCCCTCCGTAATGTTCAACCAGCAGATTATGATATGTGGTGCAACAGGGGTATGCTGGTGTCGGGTGAGTGGGGGAACACAGGACTTCACCCCTTCAAATGTTCTGCGGGATTGTACAGGGAGTGAATGGAGTGTGCAGGTATGTGTGAGATTTATGAAATGGGTTGGACAAGGGTTGGTTGCATTGGTGTCCTGTGGGGGGGGGGGGGGCACAGGGTCACACGAGACAGAGAATATTGGTTACAAGACCACAGATACTTCTCTTTCCATCTTTGTTAGAGTGAGGACCTACCATTGGCCTATAATCATGAGTATCATAAGGATGGGGGCTGGATGGGCCAGTCTGCCAGAGGAGAGCAATGAGGGTTGATATATGGCGAGCAGAGAGAGGTATTCTGTCAGTGAAAATGAGTCGACTCATCTAAGCCCCCACTTGATTGATTTCCCTTATCTGGTATCTGCACTCCATGTGTAGTGGGTCTGGGGAGTAATATCCTAATCAGAGGTGGGAGGTAGAGTCACTTATCATTTGGTCTCGTGGCTGCCTCCTTCCCCGGGTGTTGCATGGGGGTATGGGATAGGCAGCGTGTTTAAACACGGACCCAATTGTCCTGTATTGTGTATGTGTGTAAGAATTGTGTTTGGCAAGGAGTACTAAATTCAGTGTGGGGGGGGGGGTAGGAGCCCCATTGCCACAATGACCCTAGGTGGGCTCCACGAGGGAGCATAGGCCTTTACCAAAATTGGGTGAACTGGGGAATGGGTTGGGGGGCAGGATGATTGGGGAATGTTGTTTTAGTTACCTAGTTGGTTGGTTAGTTGAGTGTGGTGAGGAGATACTTTTAGTGCCTACAAGGAAGGAGGGCATTTTTCATTATGCCATCATGTGCTGCTGGGTGATAGTTGGCTCTACCTCCAGATTGGGAGGGGAGGAGGGATTTGGAAGGGAAGGGAGTGGTGGGACCTCCCTCGAGGATTACATCCTTTTTATACAAAGGTTTACCTGCTTACTGGGATCATGAGTAAACAAGGTCTTAGAATAATTTCTTGGAATGTTTGCAGCATTGGATGTCCTATAATGAGACATAAGGTGCTGTTGGCTTTGCGTGACAGGCAAGTTGATGTTGCCATTCTTCAGGAAACCCACATGACCGATTCTGAACACGCCAAATTGAAGAGATGGTGGGTTGGGGAAGTTTATGGATCCTCGGCTGGAGGCAGAGGAGTGGGACTGGCCATTCTGATTAAAAAGTCCATTAATTTCCAAGTGGACCACACAGTGCGAGATCCAGGGGGGGGGGATCTATTTTGCTTTGGGGACGCCTGCAAGGTTCCCTGATTTTATTGGAAATATTTATGGCCCAAACCACTTTAAATGTGGTTTCTTTGATGTGCTGGTGCAGAGTTTGATGGCCAATGGGGAACATGACATAATTCTCGGGGGCAATTACAATTGCGTCCTCGACCCCCTGGAGGACCACTCTCATGTTGAGAAAGACAGCAACTCAAGGCAGAGACACGGAGTGTTAGGGTTATGCAATGGCAGTGACTTGCCTGATGTTTGGTGCACACTCCACCCGGGCAAATGGGATTACACCCATCTATCTTGGGCCCATGGTATGTGGTCTAGAATAGATTACTTTTTGGGTGTCTCAATGCTTCTTGAACAGGGTTGATGATGCCCAGATTGGTAATATCCAGATCCCGGACCAAGCGATGGTCTGGGTAGATGTTTAGTTGACCTCCATGCAGCGTGGAGGATGATGTTGGAGATTTCCTTTTCACCTTAAGGGTGATTCTGACATTGTACGATACTTGAGCGAGCATTGGGAACTTTTTGAAGATACCAATGCAAATCACAAAGACAGCCCCTCCCTCTTTCTGAAAACAGCCAAGGTGTACTTAAAGGAGACACTGATTAGGTGCTTGAGCCATTGGAAAAAAGACGCCAATTGTAAACTCGTAGAATTGGGTGCTTACAAAGACAACTGGTGCACCAGGACACAGAGGAGAACCAGACTTACCTACTTAACTTTACAGAATCAGTTCAATATTCTCATACACACACAGGCAGAAAGCGCACTGGATACACGCTCTGTTGTTTTGGTAACTGCTCGGGGTGATTGCTGTCCTCGCTCATTAAAAATGGGAGTAGCTCTAGATCAATAGCTGCAGTGCGGTCCGCAGATGGGAAGGTCCAGACATCAAAAAGGAAAGTCGAGGAAATTTTTCTGGTTTACTATTGCACACTCTACACTGCTGATGACCAGAATGGCCTTGGGGCATAGGCTTATCTGCAACATTGTAGATTCCCCCAACTGGAGCAAACCCACCATCCTCAATTGAATGCGTTGATCACCCCCAGTGAAATACAAAGAGTAATCAAGGATTTAAATACGCCATGTGTCCCAGGCCCAGACAGGTTCAGTGTAGAATTTTACCAGATTCTCCAGGACCAAGCAGGAAGTCAGTCCTCACTTATGGGTGACGTCAGCCGACGGAGCCCTCGCGGAGCAATTTTCCCCAGCTTTCGCAGAAAGCCTTTGGGAATTGCAGCGCGCATGCGCGGTCCCCTTCCCGTCCAGGGATGCCATCTTGCTCAGTCTTCTTTTTTCCGCGGAGCCCTACAGACGTGTCTGTTAACGCCGCTGAAAAGTTGATTTCTTTGATTTCTTTTCGTTAAAAAAAAAAAAAATTTCTCGGTTCGTGTGTTCCTCTTCCCGCCGGGTCTCGATATCCCCTATCGGGCCCGTTTACGTTTTAATTTTTTTCCAACTGGCGGTCCCGCCACTTTTCTCTTCATCCCTGGCAGCGCGGTCGTTCGACCTTGCAGGGGCCCTTTTTCCCCCGATGGCTGCCAGCGGTTTTAAAAAGTGTGATCGCTGTGTCAGGCTCTTACTGACACGCATGACTGCTGCCTCCGCTGCCTTGGGGCCGAGCATGACCCTTTAAGCTGCGGCCCGTGCAGCAAGATGTCCTCGAAGGCGCTGAGGAGTCGGCAGTCACAGAGGGACCGGATCTTCTCTGACTCCACGCGGACCTCGTCAGAGGCCTCTACGCCTCACGGCTCCGGTTCGGAGCATCGTAGGAGTTCTTCTGAACGGGGCTCCCCCAGCCGGAAACGCCGGCGGGAGAAGCGGCCCGCAAGGGTGGATCCGGGCGGCGAAACTGGTCCTTCGAGGGCCAGGTCGCTTAGCCCGGTACAGCTCCCCGGGCCCTCAAAGGAGGAGAAGCCTTCGAAGATCCCTCGTCTCGAAGTGGAGTCGCCTAGGCACGTGAGTGATATAGTCCTCTTGGACTCCCCCACGGATGAGCCGACGTCGGGGCCCGAGTCGACGGCTGCTGGGTCTTCTGAGCTTGATCTCAGATTGACGACCTTGGAGCGCAGTATATCTGCCTTCATGGACCAGCAGCGGGCATGGATCACCGGCCTCGCCAGTGCATCTGCCCCGACCACCTGGACGTCGACGCTCAAGTCGACCCCGGAGGCCGAGCCGATCCTCGAGTCCATACGTGCTCGATTCGATCCTCGGCCTAGGTCTCCCTCGGCTTCCCGTTTGGGACCGAGGTCCTCGACGCTGGCCTCAGCGTCGGGGCGGAGGTCCCCGGGTCCCGCCCCCGCGGAACCTCTCGATTCCTCCTCGGAGGAGTCGGGCTGGGACACGGAGGAGGACGAGTCACCCAGTTCTTTTCAGACTCGGTGCGTCCCCTCCGATTCGCCCGAGTCAGAGCCTCGGAGGCGGTCCCCTCCGGAGGATACCCGGTTCTCCGATTTTGTGAGGGATATGGCCAAAGTGTTGGCCTTCCCCGCGGATCCGGAGGAGGAACCCCGAGCCGAAGAGCTCGAGGCCCTTCAATACGACTCCCCCCGAGGGAGGCCTTCACTGTATCGGTTCCCCCGATGCTGGAGCGGCTTCTCCTCCGCATGTGGGAGAGCCCCGCCTCGACGCCAGTGTTGAGCAAGCGGATCGATTCCATATATCGAGTCCGCAAGAGCCCCGGGTTCCAGAAGGCGCAACTTCCGCACCACTCCATGGTGGTGGAGTCGGCCATGCATCGACTTAAGAGTCAAAAGATGCACTCCTCGGTGCCCCAGGGGAAGGAGGCCCGGAGCCTGGATGCCCTCGGTAGGAAGTGCTTCCAAGGCTCTATGCTTGCTTGTCGGGTCCAGACATATCAGCTGTATATGGGTATGTACCTCCGAGACCTGGCGAAAGAACTTCAGGGTTTCTCGGCCGGTCTCTCCGAGGAACCCTTGCAGCGGTTCCAAGCCTTGTCCTCCGGGATTCGAGAGTGTTCGAAGTTCATTTCTCGAGCGGCCTATGATGGCTTCGAGGCCTCGGCCCGAGTAGCTGGAGCCGGCATCGGGGCTCGCTGCCAGGCTTGGCTTCAGTCATCCGACCTCGAGCCCTGGGTGCAGGACAAGTTGGTCGATGTCCCTTGCAGAGGGGAAAACCTCTTCGGCAAACCCATGGCCGAAAAGGCGGCGGAGCTCGAGTCGGAGACTCTCACCAGGACTCGCCTTTCTAGAAAGTCCTCTGCCCCTTCACAGAAGAAGAAGGGCTCGGGGAAAAGGCCTTTTTACCCGAGGAAAGTGTTTGCTTATACACATCACCAAACACAATACCCGGCCACAACCCCCCTTCAAGGGCAGCGGCCTAGGGGACAGGGTAACGGATCCCGGAAGCAGAAAGCCCCCAAACCCGCCATGCAGGCCCCGGCCCAGCAGGGCGGGGTTTTTTGACTATGCCAGCATAGCCCCTCCCCCTCAGGGGCTTTCGGCCGGCACGGGGGGGTCGGCTGACCCACTTCGCTCACAGGTGGTCCGCCATAACATCCGAGGTCTGGGTATTGCAGGTGGTTCAAGAAGGCTACCTCCTCCATTTTCACCAGGTGCCTCCCCCCTACTTCCCAGGGGAGCCTCCCAGACCCCCTCTGCACAGGGACTTGCTCCTTCGGGAGCTGCGAAGTCTGCTTCAAGAATGGGCGGTGGAGCCCGTGCCCCAACACTGCTGGGGTCACGGTTTTTACTCGAGGTACTTCCTGGTTCCAAAGAGAACAGGAGGCCTCAGGCCCATTCTAGACCTACGCAACCTCAACAAGTTCCTGCAGCGGGAAAGGTTCAAGGTGCTTACCCTTGGAACCCTGCTGCCTTACCTTCAGCGGGGAGATTGGCTATGCTCCTTGGATCTAAAGGATGCTTATACCCACATCCTTATTCATCCGAACCACCAGCAATACCTAAGGTTTGTGGTGGCGGGGAAGCATTATCAGTACCAAGTACTGCCCTTTGGCCTGTCCTCCGCCCCCAGGGTGTTCACGAAGTGCCTGGCAGTGGTGGCCGCCTTCCTAAGGCTTCAAGGCCTCTTCGTCTTCCCGTACCTGGACGACTGGCTCATCCGGGCATCGTCTGATCCGGAGGTCGCCCAGGCCACCCAACGTAAGGTGGCCCTGCTTCAGCACTTGGGCTTCGTCATAAACTTCGAAAAGTCCGCTTTGCCCCCCTCTCAGGACCTCGAGTTCATAGGGGCGCGGCTGGACACTCGGCAAGCGCGTGCCTTCTTGCCTCCGGAAAGGGCCAACTGGCTCACGGCTCTAGCCGGCAGGTTCAGGGGCAGGTCGCTGGCCTCGGCCAGACAGTTCCTGCAGCTACTCGGACACATGGCCTCCACGGTCCATGTCACTCCGAACGCCCGTCTACATATGCGGCCTGCGCAATGGAGCCTTCGCACTCAGTGGCGTCTGGCCACAGGGAGGCTGTCGGACCTGATACAAATTTCCGACCGCCTGGTCTCCTCCCTGCAATGGTGGCTTCACCTGCCCAACCTAGTGCTCGGCATGCCATTTCAGTCTCACCCTCCGTCCCGGGTGCTCACGACAGATGCCTCTCTCCTGGCATGGGGGGGCGCATTGTCGAGGGACATGCACTCAGGGCCTTGGACGCCTTGGGAGACTGCCCAGCAGATAAACTTCCTGGAGCTCCGGGCGATCCACCTAGCTCTGCGGGCCTTCTCTCACCTGACGTTCGGCCAGTCCGTACTGGTGCAGACGGACAATCAGGTTGCAATGTTCTACGTGAACAAACAGGGGGCACGGGCTCCCTCCTTCTATGTCGGGAAGCCCGGAGGCTGTGCTCTTGGGCTGTCGATCACGACATCCTCCTCAAAGCGGTTTACCTGCCAGGGCAGGACAACTGCCTGGCGGACAAGCTGAGCCGGATGCTGCTACCGCACGAGTGGAAACTGAACCCCGAGGTGGTCCAGCAGATCTTCCGCCGGTGGGGCTCTCCCACTGTGGATCTTTTTGCCAGTCCCCTGAACAGGCAGCTCCCCAGATTCTGCTCCCGGCACCCCCATCCTTCTCGGGAGGTGCCGGATGCTTTCCTCATCCCGTGGTCCACGGGTCTGCTGTATGCATTCCCTCCTACGCCATTGGTGGCCCGGACATTGTTCAAAGTTGTCCAGGACAGGGCCTCCGTGATCCTGGTGGTGCCTCGGTGGCCGAGACAGCCGTGGTTCCCCCTACTACTACATCTAGCGGTGGACACCCCTCTTCCTCTGGGGTTCAACCCCAACCTCCTAACCCAGGATCGGGGCACTCTTCTGCACCCCAACCTCCGGGCCCTACACCTGACGGCCTGGCTGCTGAAAGGGTAATCCTAGCTCCGCTACGGCTAGCCCCGGAGGTGGAAGCCGTCGTCCTAGCTTCTCGGCGTCCTTCCACCCGGAAGTCGTACACCCTCAAATGGCGTCGCTTCTCGGTCTGGTGTTCTCAGCGGTCTGAGGACCCCTTCGCCTGTTTAGTATCGGTGGTGCTGCAATACTTGCTTCACCTCTCCGACCTAGGTCTCAAATCCAACTCTGTCAGAGTCCACCTCAGTGCTCTCTCTGCGCATCATTCACCGGTTGAGGGCAGGCCTCTCTCCTCGCACCCTTTGGTGGCGCGCTTTCTCAGAGGCCTCCTTCTGCTTAAACATCCGTTGCGCCCCCCCAGCCCCCGACTGGGACCTCAACGTGGTTCGGCAAAGGCTTACCTGTCCGCCTTTTGAGCCCATGGCTACCTGCCCTCCCCGTTTTCTCTCCTGGAAAACTCTCTTCCTGGTGGCCCTCACTTCCGCGAGGCGCGTGAGTGAGCTACAAGCCCTAGTGTCGGAGCCTCCGTACACTAGGTTCTACAAGAATAGGGTTGTACTGCGGACCCACCCTAAGTTCCTTCCGAAGGTGGTCTCCCACTTCCACATCAACCAGGAGGTGGTTCTTCCGACCTTTTTTCCCAGGCCGCACGCCAGCCGAGCAGAAACTGTGCTGCACACCCTGGACTGTAGAAGAGCCTTATCCTTCTACCTTGACCGTACGCGAGAGCATAGGAAAGCCGTCCAGCTTTTCGTATCTTTTGACCCCAATCGGTTGGGGGTACCTGTCTCTAAGCGTACTCTGTCCTCCTGGATAGCCGACTGTATCGCCTGGTCTTACGGGGCAGCCGGTCTCTCCTTGGAGAGTCGTGTCACGGCTCATCGGGTCAGGGCGAAGGCCGCGTCGGTGGCTCATCTCCGCTCTGTTCCATTGGCAGACATCTGCCGGGCCGCTACTTGGTCTTCAGGCCAGACCTTTGCGGCTCATTACTGCCTTGAAAGGGAGTCCCACAGGGACAGCGCTTTCGGCCAGGCAGTTCTCCACAATCTCTTTGAGGTTTAGGCAACTCCTCCCTCCGGCCCTAGTGTTGGGCTACCGGCCGGATTCGTATTCAGAGAAGACTCTTTCCCTCTGTACTGTTGAGCTTGAGGGAGCTCTTTTAGACTTGAGGTCTCCGGTAGCCTTAAGCTTGGGAGTCCCATAAGTGAGGACTGACTTCCTGCTTGGTCCTGGAGAAAGAGTAGTTACTCACCTGTAACAGGTGTTCTCCAGGAGCAGCAGGAATCAGTCCTCACTACCCTCCCTCCTCCCCTGGAGTTGCAGTCATTCTTATTGCATATTTGCTAACTTTTGCTGTCTTTCTGCTATGTCATCAGACTGAGCAAGATGGCATCTCTAGGCGGGAAGGGGACCCCGCATGCGCGCTGCAATTCCCAAAGGCTTTCTGCGAAAGCTGGGGAAAATTGCTCCGCGAGAGCTCCGTCGGCTGACGTCACCCATAAGTGAGGACTGATTCCTGCTGCTCCTGGAGAACATCTGTTACAGGTGAGTAACTACTCTTACTCTGCAAAAAGGTGTGCCTCCCCCTAGCAGCAATGTACCAACAACTGGCCACATTTCAATCTTTTCCCTCGCACAACAACAAAGCCTCGATTACACATATTCCCAAACCTGAGTGCAACCTGCTAATGCCAAGGTCCTCTCGTCCAATATCTGAGCGTCTTTCTCTATTGATGCCTAGTTTGATTCATCCCTCCCAGGTTGGCTTTGTTAAAGGTAGGCAGGTGGTGGGGAATATTTGGCAAATTCTAGCTTCCCAGTACTGTTGCACCACTGTGGAGATCTCCTCGCTGTTGATCCGTTTTGACGCCGAGAAGGACTTTGGCAGGGGGTGGCACTACATATTAGCGCTGGAACATTTTAGCTTTGAGGGCTTTTTCTTGCACACACTGCAGGCGCTCTATGCTGATCCCTGGGTGTGGATTCTGGTGAGTGGCTTTCACACAGAGAGATTTCCTTTGAGGTGGGACACGCAAAAGGGTTATCCCCTATCCCCGCTGTTGTTCCTTCTTACTCTTGAACCGCTGCTATCGAATATTCAGGCAAACCCAGAGATCAAGGAAGTCCATCTCTGCCTTTGCAGATAATCTTTTGGTCCACCTCACAAGCCCAGAGTGCTCCCTGGAGTTCTTGTTGCAATAATTCAAAAAATGTGGAGGCTTTTCCAGATATAACTTAAATTTAGATAAATCAGAGGCATTGACTAGTCAGGAATCACTTCGGACCACCTGGAATGTGGGTTTCCGCTTCACTGGGCGGAAGGCTCATTTCGCTACCTAGGAGTGACCATCCCTGCTACCCCAAAAGACCTACACAAGTACAATGTGGGTCCCCTATTGGCCCATATGTGCAACGTTTAGCAAAATTGCAAGATCTGCAGCTTTCACTGGGAGGCATAATAGTCTTGTTTAAGATGGTACTCTTCCCATGATGGCTTTAGAAGTTTCAATTGTTACCCATATGACTCTTGGGGAAGGATTTAGTCAATATAGATGGTCTATTATCCTATTTCTATTGGCAAGGATGGTACGCACATATGGCATTGCAAGTGCTTCAGGGCTCTTGGTGCCAGGGGGGGAGGAATGGGGGTGGCTGATCTTCATGCCTATAACTTAGCCTGCTTACTTCGTCAACTAAAAGACTGGCTTTTTGATACAGAGGAATTCACCCACCTGGGTTCCGAGTGAGTTTTGGTTGCGCCTCTAGCTTTAAGGTATGTGTTGCATGCAGCTCTGAGTAGATTGCCCATCTCCCTGTGTAGTTGTTCCCTCATCCGGGCTGTGCGCCAGATTTGGAGATGGATTTGTGGCTGATTGGGGAAAAAAAGTGCCCCAATCAGTTTGTCGATAAACGGGAATGCTGAAAATCTGGGTATATCGACCCCCCCCCCCCTTCGCCCTGATTTCAACACTGGAAGCACTTGGGGGTGCATTACCTGGACCAAGTGGTGATGGATGAGGGTGAGTTGCTATCCTTTGAAGAGCTTTGTGCCCAGTTCGGTATGGGAGGGGGCGACCTTTTTTCTTATTACCAGCTTCATAACTATGCTCGGGGATTAGAGAAGGGCAATCTGTCTAGTGATTTTTGTACAGACTTGGAAGATTTTTTCCTCTGTGAGGAATCAGGCAGGGTTACAGTATCACAGGTACAGTCCTCCTTTGCGACCAGGGCCTCCAAAATCGCTTGCCATCAGTTTGCAGAGATGTGGAACACAGACCTCAGTACTTCTCTGAATGGGGACGAGCTTTGGAAACTTATTGGTAAGATTCCGTGGTTTACTGCTATGGTCTCCCTCCAAGATATGCAATATCATGTGGTTAGGGATGCCTACTTTTCACAAGGCCAGTTGTGGTGGATGAACACACTGTCCCAAATACGAGGAAGGAGTCCCACTTGACCTAATGGGAGACAGCCAACATGGCTTTAGACAAGGAAGATCTTGTCTTACTAATCTGTTATGTTTTTTTGAAGGAGTGAATAATCAGGTGGACAAAGGTGAGTCGGTTGATATTGTGTATCTGGACTTTCAGAAAGCCTTTGACAAGGTTCCTCATGAGAGACTTTTGGCAAAACTAAAGAGTCATGGGATAGGAGGCAGTGTACTATTGTGGATCAGGAACTGGTTAAAAGATAGAAAGCAGAGGGTAGGGCTAAATGGCCAATTTTCCCAATGGAGAAAGGTGAATAGTGGTGTACCCCAGGGATCTGTGCTGGGTCTGCTGCTTTTTGACATATTCATAAATGACCTGGAAAGTGGAATAACGAGTGAGGTTATCAAATTTGCAGATGACACAAAGCTATTTAAAGTTGTTAAAACCCAAGAGGATTGTGGAAAATTGCAAGAGGATCTTGATAAATTGGAAGACTGGGCATCAAAATGGCAGATGAAATTTAATGTGGACAAGTGCAAGGTTATGCACCTAGGGAAGAACAACCCAAACTATGGTTACACGATGCAAGGTTCCACATTAGGAACTACCACCCAGGAAAAAGATTTAGGTGTCATGGTGGATACCATGTTAAAACCCTTGGCCCAGTGTGCAGCGGCGTCCAAGAGAGCAAATAGAATGCTAAGTATGATAAGGAAAGGAATGGAAAATAAAACAAAAGATATTATAATGCCTCTATGTTGTTCCATGGTGAGACCGCACCTTGAATATTGTGTGCAATTCTGGTCGCCGTATCTTAAAAAGGATATAGCGATTTTAGAAAAGGTACAGAGAAGAGCCACCAAAATGGTAAAGGGGATGGAAGGATACTCCTATGAAGAAAGGCTAAAAAGGTTAGGGCTCTTTAACCTGGAAAAGAGACGGCTGAGGGGAGATATGATAGAAGTCTATAAATTAATGAACGGAGTGGAACGGGTAAACGTAGATCGATTGTTTACCTTATCAGAATATAGAAAGACTAGGGGACATGCAATGAAGCTACAGGGTAAACTATTTAAGACTAATAAAATAAAATATTTTTTCACTCAACATGTAATCAAACTCTGGAATTTGTTACCGGAGGATGTAGTAAAGGCTGTTAGTGTAGCTGGGTTTAAAAAAGGTTTGGACAAGTTCCTGGAGGAAAGGTCCATAAACCATTATTAAGAAGGGACCCAGGATATCAATGCTTGAACCAATACAAGCATTGTGGAACCTGTGTCCCTTCGGGAAACTGCTAGGTACATATGACCTAGATTGGCCACTGTTGGAAACAGAATACTGGGCTTGATGGACCTTGGTCTGACTCAGTATGGCATATCTTATGTTCTTATGTTCGCTTGTTTATTTTCTGTGGTTCTGCCCAAGGCTGTAGGACTATTGGCAGGATGTTCATTCATTTACAGAGCAGGCTTTTCAACAACATTAGGCACTGATCCCACAGTCAGCTGTGCTCCACATAATGATCATTGGCCAAGGTAGGTGTCGTTGGCTGAAATTGTCCTGGGCACTATTTATTTATTTATTTAGCAATGCTTATATACTGCTTTTCACGGGTCACTAGCAACACAGATTATTTTGATGGGATGGAAAAACACCGAGCCCCCAAATTATTGGTAATGGCGGAATGCTCTGCACCAGCACATGCAGATAGGCAAGCTCTGGGCCAAAGCCAAGAGGAGGCACATACCCCGGTTCCATTCCATGTGGGATGATTACATTCAGCTGTTGCCCCCACAAAGTCGTAGTTACGTACTGAATGATCTCTAGGGGATGATCTGTAGTGTGGGCTGTCCACAATTGAGATTTGTGAAAGAGCTCCGACACCCTAGGGTGAGTAATTTGCTGTCTGGTTGTATTGGTTTTCCAATGTTCCAGCAATGAGAGGGGAGGTGATGAAGAAAATGTAAAAATGTGTGGTTTTGCTGCCTCACAGGCTTAGAAGCATTTGTGCTTGGTTGCATCTTTTTATAGGCCTCGTTTTTTGTAAAGTCTTGACACAATAAACAGTTTTGAACATATTCATTGTGGATATCCTGAAAACCAGAATGGCTAGAGGGCACTCCAGGACTATCTTAAAACACACTGCTCTATAGCATCAACCTCTCTCATAGAAAATGCTATGAGAATGTGAAGCTCTGCCCACAACCAGCACTGCTGCGCCATTTTCTACTGGAAGAAACTGAAACAGAAAGAGGCTGAAGTTATCTTAGATCAGGATTACAACAAAGATTGAGTCAAAAACTAATGGAGACTTCAGAATAATGTTGAATGAGGAAACGGTATTTTGAAGACTGTGGTTAGTATGATACTTTTAAACAGAAACATCTAATTCATAAAGTTAATGTAGTGTTAAATTAGCCCTGTATATTGAGCACTGTTATCCATATAGCAAGTGGGCTGCTCTACAGATCAGGATGATCTTCAGTCCACTGTCCATATTGCTGAGCTGTTAAATTTAGGGAAGCCTTTTTTGCAATCCTAAATTAAACCGCATGGCTATAAGGATGGTGACTGATTAGGCTCCTTATCCACAGAGTTAAGTGGAATGCCCACACTATTCCATCGTCCAAATAGTGCTGGGATGCTCTTTAAACATTTTCTGTAGTACTATCCTTATAATGCCACTAAAAATCCACAGATAGAGACTTATCCATAAAGCTGCAGCTGCTATACAAATAAATCCTGAATATCAACACAGTAGTTGCCCAAAGGATTAGAAGCTAACACCAGCAGGGCTGAGCAAATGGTTAGACAGATTGCTGTGAAGCTCACCCCAAAGAATTTACTTACCCAACCAACACAACATTATATAAGCAATTTGGCACCTCAAAACTCATATTTGAAACGTTAGATCATAATAGAGTCAATTCACTAAAGCCCAAAAAATTCTTAGCATGCGCATTAAATAGGGGCATAGTTATTGAAGAGGCAATCTTCAAACACAAAGGGACAATTTTTGCATAAAATCTCAAGGTCAAAAGTATGCGAATACTTTGGCTTTGAAACGTAATCCCTGCAAGACATCGTTTTCATGTGTTGTTTCGTGCTGGCATTTTTAATGGAAAACAACATGTAGATTTGAACATGCAATCTGCACATGTGAATTTCTGTCCCTGATCTAGATATGCCCCCAGGAATACCTCTCCTATATGCTTCTAACAGCATTTGCATTGTGGAAAAATGTGCATACTTCTAGCTGTATTGAAAAAATGATAATTTTCTGACAGCCAATTTATGTATGTAAACTATTATTTACCCACACAAAAGGGTTTGAACATTGTTCTCAGGTTTAGGGTGCACATTAAAGCCATTAATGTTTAAGCATGTACATGCTGACTTTGGCATCAATGCATATATGTATGGACAAAATCATGCAAATGACTGCCTAACCAACTCAGTAGCAGTTAACAAATTTGTTGCTAAACCATGCAATCTGGTGATTGCATGTTAATGCTAAAACCTTTACTCCAGAGTGGGTGATAAATTGTTTGGGGTATGGCATAGAGCAGAGTAAGATAAAAATGAAGGGATCCTGGCTGCTATGGTAAGAAATGCTGCAGCAAGCAGAGAGAGAGAGAAAGCAAACAGATAAGATGGAGAAAGATGCAAGAAGGTGGAGAGAGGAGAAAGAAAGAATTCAGAGAGACAGCAAAGGAGAAAAGATCATGGCTGCGCCATCAGAGTTTTTAGGACCTGGATCACCTTGCTGCAGGGCCAGACCAAGGGCTGTTGAGTGCTGTGGCCCAGAGGGCACAAGTACAGACGGGGCACCAATGTCATCACTGGGTTTCCAGAAAGCCCAACAAGAACATGTTTCTGCATGCAGTTGGGCAGGGCTGGCCCAAGGGTTTCTGCCACCCTAGGCAGACCCTCTCTTCCACCCCCCCCCCCCCCTTTCATAGGATTGTGGCATCACCCAACCTGCCGTGCCACCCCTCCAGCATCCATCTTCTCACCTGGGGGAAGGGGGTGGCATGTTGATCCCTCTGCTGATTCGGGTCTTAAAGTGCCCATGCTGGTGCACTCATGGCCTGCCACTCCTTTATGTTGAAGGGGGCAGGAGTGGCAGGCTGCGAGTGCACCGGCGTAGGCACTTTTAAGTCCCAACACAATGGAGGGATCACCATGTCGCCCCCCTTCTCCAGGAGAGAAGATGGATGCTGAGGAAGGCAGCATGGCGAGACAGGCGACACTGCAATCCTCATCTTAAAGCCTGCCGCAGCGCTAAACTGCTGCTTGATGGGGGGGTAGCAATACTGCCCATCAGGGCCTGCTGCCCTAGGGGACCACCTAGTGGACGGGCTAGCCCTGCAGTTGAGTGAAGGGGGGAAGGGCCAGTGCAAGGATATGAGACACCCTAGGCGAACCTTATTCCTTGCACCCCCTGCTTTCACTCCTGCTCCAGCCCCCACTGCTGCCGCTCTCGAGGACCTGCCGCACTTAACTAAACCTCCAGTGCTATAAGGCCGTTTGTGCTTCCGCCCCCTCCGATGCACCATGCACACTTCCTTTTGCATGGGGGAAAAAGCTGTTCACTGCAATAGATGCTGACAGAATATACAATCATATCGATTTCAATTACACCACAGCAGTAGTACAGAGGGATAACAAGAAGGGAGTATACGGAACCAAAGACCAGCTACTGCTAAATAAAGCCATCATGACTAGTTTTAAGAAAAGCAGAAATCTCAGTGTAGTAAGGATTGACTATAAAAGAAAGCCTTTGATAGTGTCCCACACTTCTGGATAATAACCTTGAAATGTATAAAATAAATTCTAAATTGATTGCATACATCAAATTCATCATGAAAATGTGGCAGATCACACTCCATTGACGGTATGAAGATGGACAGTTCCTCATTCCTAGCATTAAGATCCATAAAGGAATATGTCAGGGAGAGTCCCAAGTCACCATTTTTGTTTTCTATAAAACTGAATCCTTTGAGTATGCTTCTTAACTCTTCAGGTATGGGTTTAGCCGTAATCCTAAAGCTGGCAAAGACCAAGTGACCATATTTACTGTTTATAGACAACCTGAAGCTTTACAGTTCCAGCGATTGACATTTAGAGGAACAAATCAGTCTCGTAAAAAGCTTTTCAGATGACATCAAGATGACTTTTGGCTTAGATAAATGTGCTAAGGCAACCTTTCTTGAAGGAAAATTGAGAAAAACTGAAAACATTTCTCTGACTATTGACTGTGCTATAAAAGGACTTGAATACAAAGGTGTATATAAATATCTAGGAGTAGAGGAAAGAGCAACAATCAGCATTAAGTACTGAGAATAGACTATCAAAGTTATTGAAACCGATACTAAAAAAATTGCTCTAATATCAAAGAATAAGATAGAAGTCATCAACCAGCTTGCAATCCCTGTATTCTCATATGGCTTTGGAATTGTAGACTAGCCTCTGAAATATCTTCAAAACCTGGAAGTATGAACAAGAAAACTCCTATGTTCATACTGTGGTTTATAAGAATTGTATGCTGAGACAGTACATCGAGGAAAGAGAAATTGATTATACTGTACATATAGAGCGATTATTATCATAGGCCTCCAGGCCTACTTAACAGCATCAATAGACCCAAATTCACAAAAGGTTCTGCAGTATGAAAGTAAGCAACCAGAACCCAGTTCAATTATTAAACTTGGACAAACATTCTGACTAGCAGAAGGAATGCGCGAAAATCCACCTGTATACATAGGAAAGGAAGCAACAAAATTTGCAAAATAAGAGAAAAAAGTCTCAAGAATTAGAGCAGAAGACAAGTGGAAAATGCAGAAATACAGTGAGAAATACAAAGCATTTCTCCAGGAACCATAGGTAGATGAAACCAGGACACAAGAATGGTTAAGGAGAGGTGAACTGGAATTTAAGGATGAGACGGATAGTTGCAGCCCAGGATAGTGGGTTTCAGATGAGATGATTACAGCATACAGTGGCGTAAATATTGTTCAAGCAGCCCACGCAATTTGGGGAGGCCAGGCTAGAAGAAAGCCCTCTCAGCACCACAATCCCTACTCAGCGGCAAACATTATACTTACAAAAAGACATATGCCACACTGTCTCCCTGCTTGTAAAGTACTTTTTCATGGCAGCCCAAAGCCTGAAACAGCATCTTTCACTGTGGGGCTGAAGTCTCGTGATACCACAGACTTCAGTCTGGCAGCAGGAACTGCTTCTCCGGCTGCTGCAGAGGCAGGAGGGGAAAGTGTCCCGCCCCCTTCTCGAGTCCACCACTGTCATCAGGAGGGGCCCTCAGCAAATTTTGCTTGGGGACCCCTCATTAGAATTTATGCTACTAACAGCATGCATAGGAAAACTAATAAAACAACAGATACTTAGTAAGAAAGACATGGAAACGCTTACTCATCTCGTTGCTTGCTACAAAATTCTGATAGCAGAAAATTTCTATACAGAAAGGCAGAAGGTGGCACATCTCATCCATTGGAAACTTTGTAAGCACTACAACATTGCTGTACTCAAAAAGCACTGGGATCACAGCCCCAAGGGAATTATAGAGAATGAAGAGCTTACGGTCATTTGGGACATTCCCATTCCAATGGATAAGATGCTGGATGTGAAGAAACCCGACAGTGGTAAAGAAAGAAAACACCAGAATGGCATTCATAATAGAGCTGTTTGTTCCAAGTGATTATTCCATGAACTGCGTGGAGAGGGAGAAGATCCTGAAGTACCAAGAAATGCAGTCAGAGACCAAGAAAATGTAGCAGAAAGATGCAGAAATATTTTCCACTGTTTTGGAGCCACAGTTCTGCTTAAGAGGAATTTCCAATACATATTAGGTCTTATGAACTCTAGAAGTAAGCTCTCTTTGGCACGATACAAGTAGTAGGGCGAGCACTAACAGTAAATCTGAGACGGAGATCGTGCTCCACATTGCCTGGCTTAGGAGTGTGACTACTATCATAGTATGCATGAAATTAACTAATTTGGAGAAATTATCCCTGGGAAAGCCACAGCTTATTCCTAGAAGCAAGGAATAAGGAATGGATCTACTCTTTGGGATCTTGCTGACTACTTATGATCCAGATTGGCCATTGTCAGAGACAGACTGCTGAGCTCGATAGACCTTTGATCTGACCTAGTGTGGCGCATCTGATGTTCTTAATCCGTTTCGTTCTGGATCCATAACCTATCTACAACAGATAGACCAAGAGTGGTTCTGATCCAGGACGAGACAATCCATAGTAACAGTGTGACCAAAAGCTGGGGGCTTTAAGGCTAAAGTATGCTTACAGAGCAGAACCAGTACCCAGGAGATGAAAGATATCCTTCGGCAGGTAAGCATCATCAGGTACCCTCGTGCTCCATTGACTGTTCTGGGGTGCAGTACACATCCTCATTTTTCTATACCACGGATGCCCAGGTGTGCATTCATTAGTGTGCATTTGATTTGTTAAAGCACCCTGAAAAGTGTTGTATGCACTAAATTGATTTAACATGTTAATCAATTAGGTATTAATTCCACCTTAGGTATTATGTGTTAAATCAATTTAGAACACTTTAAAAATTCTCTGTTAAAACTACTGTGTGAACCTAACCAGAAAAACATCCACAAATCATGAAAAATTCATTTAAAAAATGAAAACTAATGGAATTATTCTTGCCTGTGCACATTCTTAAATGCCATCCCTTCCATATCTAGCTTTTGGCACTCTAATACATGGGTTCTGTAGGATGTCGATGGTGTGAACTTCATGAAAGTGGAAGATAAGGCAGTTGTTCATTATTTATTTATTTTATTTTATTTAACATTTCTTATACACCACCTTTCAGTGGTATCAAGGTGGTTTACATCGAAAGTGACTGAGTAATGTTTACATAGAACATGGTTTCAATTAGCAGTAAGTTACAGTCAATTTAAACCTTGAACAGATAACTATTTACAGAGTGAGCTATTTACAGGTTGGATGTTTGGGTCCAGATTCTGGTGTATTTAAGGCATTTTATTTTGGGGAAAATTAACATTTTGACCCATAACATTCCAGGAAAATGTGTGTTTTAAGTTTCTTCCTGAAGTCCTTCAAGTCAGCTGTTGTTCTTAGTTGAATTGAGAGGGAATTCCATAAGGTAAGGCCATATATGGAAAAGGTATGATGGTATGTTTCTTGTGTGCTGGTCGTTTTGTGCCTTGGGACTTCAAAAAGGTTCATAGTCTGGTCTCTTCTTGGTCTGTTGTCTGGAGGTGTATGTATGAGCGACCACAAGCAGCCAGCAGTTAGGTTGTACGTACACTTGAAAGTGTTCATGATCGATTTATATTGTATGCGAGCTTGGATGGGCAGCCACTGTAGCTCTCTTAATGCTGGGGTGATATGGTCTTATCTAAGTGTCCATGATATCAAGAGGGCAGCCGAGCTTTGGGCCATTTGGAGTGGGAGAAGTGAACATTTTGATAGGCCTTGGAGTATGAAGTTTGTGGGACCCTAGCCTGGGCCCTAGGGCTTACAGGCTTAGGGCTGCCTTATAATGTCCTTTAATAAAGCTTTTCTGACTGTCCCCAGTGCAATTCTGGGACTTGTAGTTAGACTTTTCTTGGGCAAGGACAAAAATGTAGTGTGAGACTGTTGGTAAGGCATACAAGAATATTTATTTTTCTATGGGGATTTCCAAGGCATTAAAATTCAAACACAAGGTATTAGGATACTTCTCCAACACAAAGGATAACAGAAGATAACTGGCAACTGAGGTAAACGAAAACCAAAAGTCCTGCTAACCTTAGCAGCTGTTTTTCATTAAACAAATCAGTACTCAGCACAGCTTCTTATATCTCTTTCAAACAAAAGGCAAACTTTCTTCTTGGCACAACTGTTGTTTTCCCTTTTAAACAAACTTCTGGTAACACACAGCTTTTGCACAACTGAGGTCTTCCCAGTTCAAACAAACGTCTGGTAACACACAGCTTCTTTGCTTTAGAAGAAAATTCTCACTTGGTAAAACACATCCTTGGCTTTAGAAGACTATTAGCAGTTACAGAGTTATGCACAATACAGCTCCTCACTCTTTCTCAGCTCTGCTTAGTAAGGCTCAGTCTTCTTTTAAACAGAATGAGCAATCCATTGGAGAGATTCCTAGGTCAGACTCTGGCACATAAGAATTGACCTGCATTTCCTCATGGGCTAAAGAATGCTCATTGCCTTCTACAGTCTTAAACGCTTCCTCAGCTTCTCTGTCTCATAGGAACTTTTGAAACTGGCTCCACAGCAAATCTTTCTGATTGGGCACAGTTACTTTGGGAGAATAAGCCTTTCTCTCAGGGAACACTTGTGCTAATGTTTCTAGTGTTTTTAGCTCAGCTGCTTTGCTCACTGCTGGGGTTTGGCTTTTTCCACTCTCAAGCGTCTCCACCCACCTTCTGGCAGTTGTAGGGCTCAGGTTTGGCTCTTCTACACTAGCTGTTGCAAACTGTTCCTGTTCATCTGTAAGCTGTTCAACTATACATCTGTTGGCTTCACTTCTAGGAGCATTTCTCAGACACCCACTGCTTCCTTTTCTACTGACCTCTTTCAGCTTCTGGAAGTCAGACTTCTTGTGCCTTTCTCCACTCCTTCTCTCATGAGATCTCTCCTGAAAGCCTTCCTGGAATCCTTCTTCCTCTCCAGGATCTCCCAGGGCTCTCGGATATCTCTTCCCACTGGAATCCCCTTGCTCCAGGATCTCTCCTTCTCTTGTGGAAGTGACTCTCCCTTCCTTCTTTCCTCTCTAGTCAGAGTGAGGTTTTAAAAACCGTTTCTTCCCTGCCACACCCTTGCCTTCGCACAGGCCTTTCCAATCAGTATCTAAGCCTGCCCCCACTTCAGAGTCTGGGTGTGGCTTAGCCTCAGCAGAGACAGGATTTTTTTTCTTTCCTGCTCTGCAAGCTCTGTGCACAGCTTGTCTGTCACTTGTTTTAAAGGCAGAAACATGGTTTTCTTCTATCTCCCTCTGTTCTTGGCCGCTCTCATCACCACAAGTTACAGTAATCCTAAATTGGGGTGATAATCGATTGGCAGATAGTATGGACTAGATTACGGTCCAGTAATGGGTGGAGGTTATGTAGAATCCTTATTCTTTGGTATGTCGCTGCAGCTGTTTTCTTTATGTGTGTTTGGAAGTTCAGTTTCTGGTCTAGCGTCACTCCAAGGTATTTGATTTCTGATTTGATGGGGATGTCATAGTTATTGAATTTGAGTTTCTCTGCTGGAATGTAGGTAGGGTTTCTGTTAACCACCAGTGCCTCTGTTTTACTCAAATTCAGCGTGAGCGAGTGTTCGTGTAGTCACTGCGCCACTTCATTGAGATATGAGAGGATGGCAGAGAAGATTTGAACCCCTGACCTTCCGGCCTGAAGTACCTTGCCCCAACCACTAGGCCACTCCTCCACTCCAGGGTTGAAGAAAAGCAGTCACCAGATATCCATGCTCTCACCAATAAATCAGTTCTAACAGCACAAAAACCATTAAGAGCCAGTGCACCCCATTCGATAGTGGACAAGAAACAAAAGCCCTTCCCTCATGTCTGCCCACCAGATACATTAGTCACTCTTACCACCAGCTCTCAGAGGTCATGCGGAATACCCTTCTCCACAGCAGAAGCTGAGAAGGACTCAAGGAATGGCAAGGTGGATGGGAACTGCCCTAAATTCTGGGACCCATTCACATCAGCTCACCAGAAGACAGCACAATGGCGGGCCGAGCAGGAGCTGCAGAGGCACACACTCCCACTGCAGCACACCACTCCGTTTGTCATTGCCATCCATCGCTGTCTTCTTCCTCACACACCTTCATCCATCTGCACACCCAACTCACTTCCATCCTTCAGAGTTCAAAGCAGCCAAACCAAAAGTTAAAACAAAAAGGGACATATAACAATTACTCAGTCCATTCACACTCAGAGCTCACAGCCAACTGAACTTGCTCACTCCCTTCAAATCAGTCAGGTAGGAAGGAAGGAACTCCCCCCACCCCCACACAACCACATACACTCAAAATTTGCAGGCCCAGTCTAGCCCACATCAGACAAGGATAAAACACTTCTCTTAACAAAGGGAATGAGAGGTAGACAAAGCCCACACCGGGCCCCAGCAAGGCATCTTCAGTTACATTAGCACAGTATAAACTGTAATGTTCAGACTTGCCAGAACAGTCATTCTGCAGCTCATTCTTCAGCAGTAGTCTCTGACAGCTCACCACTACTCGCAGACGTTGTCACGTCGTCCACAGTGCCGTTTCCCAGAGAAGACAGAGAGAGCATTCCAGACTGTTCAGTGTCTCTCCAACATCCCGACTGATTGATCCATTACCAGCAGAACTTCCAGGCTGAGAACAGTCTTTAGAAGGAGCAAGACACATTGCAGGGCTGGACGAGCTCCCCTGCACACTCTCCAGGAGCTTTTGCACCTCCTCCGGAGAATGGAGAAGCCAACGTTCACCTTTAACCAAGACAGTCTGGCCGGGAATTAGATGTGCATCCTCAGACCGGCCTTAAAAAGAGCCTACCTATACTGAACCAAAGCTTTACACTTCTGCACAGTCTCAGCACTCATATCAGGAAAGATGGATATTTTCCAGTTCTGGTAGGAGAAGGACTTAGACTTCCGTGCCTCAAAAATGACATGCTGTTTCTCCTGGTAGCGTAAAAGACTCACAATTATCGCATGTGGCTATTTGCCAGGTCTGGGGCGAGGTCGGTCGGCCTATGCACTCTGTCAACTTCATAGGACGGAGAGACAATTTGGGCAGGAAAGCAGATATCTATCAGGTTTTTCACAAAACCCTGGACATCTGGGAGTTCCTCACCTCCTTGCATGCCAAAAATACGAATGTTTTGACACCAGTCCCTGTTTTTCTGATCTTCGGCCTTATCTTCGAGCCAGTGTGCCGCTTTCTTTAACCGTGCCATTTCCTCTGCTGCTCGCATCTCCCAGTTTTCCACCGCACAGACTTGCTCCTCCATCTCTACCACTTGAGAAACCAATGAATCGAAACGCTCAGTAAAGCTGGCTGTAATGGTGGAGATCATTTCAGTCTTAGACCAGCGGATTTCCTGGAGGAGAAGTGCCATGCAGGGCCGGATTTACCTTGAGTGAGGCCCTACGCCAACAAAAATTGTGGGCCCCCAGAAAAGATAAAAACGAGCACGCCGGATCAGCTGCGCGCTGTTGGCCCTCACGTCATAATTAAACTGGGAATCCCAAAAGCCAAACTTGGAATGTACAACACTGCAGAAATAAAACTATACATTAATTTGCTCTTGTACTAAACAAAGTGCAGACGTTAATGATGCACATTTACCAGAGCTGACATATTCCAATTAATAAATTCAAAATAAAAAGATATTTTTCTACCTTTTGTGCATTTTTTTTCAGCTGCAATTGCTCCAGCCACTTTCTTCTGGTTTCTTCGTGTCAGCCCAACTCCAGTCTTAACCCCCCCAGCCCATTTCCAGTCCCAGCCCCCCCCCCATCGGCTCAAGTAAACTTTAATAAAAAAAAATAAAAAGCTGGCCGCTGCCGCAGCATGGACTGTCCCGCGGGGCCCCCTCTGCCCGGCTGAGCCCCTCCGTGCCGGCTTTGAGAGGCGCGAAGGGAGAGTGTCTCCCTCGCATCTCTGTTAAACCCACAGGGGCTGATGGGAAATTTCCCATCTGCCCCTGCGGGCTTAACAGAGACGCGAGGGAGACACTCTCCCTTCATGCCTCTCAAAGCCGGCACGAAGGGGCTCAGCCGGGCAGAGGGGGCCCCGCGGGACAGTCCATGCTGCCGCGGCAGCAGAGGGGGCCCCACAGGACAGTCCATGCTGCCGCGGCAGCAGCCAGCGTTTTTTTTTACAATTTGTTCAATTTATGTGGGCCCTACGCCACGGCGTAGTTGGCATATAGGTAAATCCGGCCCTGGTGCCATGTCATCAGTCCCAGCAGGTTCAGAGCTCCCACCATCCTGAGGATCATCTTCAGCCTCCAGAGAAGTGTTGGGCCCCAATTCGGGGCCCAACTTTCTCAGCATAATCTCCTTGATAGCTGTTTTGGAGAGAGCTTTTTGAACCTTTGGCATCTTGTATACCTCTGTCTAGCACAAACCAGGGATAATAAAACTGAAAATCCCAGTTTGATAATGAGCTGGCTTGGAGCTGGAAAATCTCACTCCGATCACATCAGCGCCAGAACCGTAAGTCCTTTATGCCTATTTTAACAAAAACATATAGCTGCCTATGTAGCTTTATCAAATACTAGCACAAATCCTGCAGAAATAACAGCTCATGTGCAGACATTTATGTCCGCTTGAGAGCAGGAGTAAATGTTAGCTTGTAACGTATGCCTGTGCACGCGCATTTTATAAAATACATCGCTGCTCAACCTCCTCCCTTGAGCACACCTACTCTACAAAAACGAGCCTCCTTGCACCGCAAGTACTTTCAGGAATGACCTCATTTTATAAGAGGCCAATAACGCACGCAGATCAGCTTTTTATGCACCACAAAGTTTATAAAGTTACCTCCAGCATGTCCACATAGCCAGCGTTTTGTTCACCTGCCTTCCATGCTCCGTCTTCTCCTTTGGTCCGCACTATCACTTCTCTCATGCAAACCACTAATACAGAGACTCATAAAACTTCAGACAAACTGAAACCAACATAAGAGAAAGGCCAAAAAATAAGAGAACAACTACAGGAAACAAGACTCACCCAGATGATACACATAAAACCCATCTAAAATCTCCATCTCTCATCTTAATCTAATCCTCCATGCCTGGCTCCTATAGCTCACCCCCTTTTCTTCACAACACTGATGACAAGAGCATGTTCACTCCACCATTTTATAGATTTCTGGACAGAGAACGTAGAGCTGAGAGAAAAACAGTGCTCAGAGTGCAATAAATACCACACAGATACTAAAATTGTAGTATGCATGTGCTATTAATAATCATTATTAGCTGCAAGGTTGCATGCAGGCTAACATTTTCTTGAACATTTTTTAGCAATAATGCGCACTGCATATCATTATCTTAGTGAATCAGATATTAAATGCAACTTTAGCATCAATGCAAACATTTTTATCATGTGCATACTAAATTTTCTAGCCTACAATTTAGTGAATTGACCCAATTATGTTACACAGAGCAGCAGTAACGGAAACAAATAGAATTCACTCCTTCGATAAAAAGAGTATATAATAAGGAATAACAATGGCGCCCATCCCCCACCTCCCACTGTTGCCAAGCTTGGGCCCATGTATTTGGAGTTACCAGTACAGTTGGGAGACTCTGCCATGTTCTGAGATCCTGCGATGTGATGCCAGTAGGCACTGCGTGGCAGCATCGCGGTGGGTGTGCAGGGGTAGGAATAATGCTCAGTGCCCTTGTTCAGCAGCTGTAAAGAAAAAAACAGATTTTATGGAAATTATTTCACGAGACTTGAAGCTGCGAAATCAGTCAGAACTTCTTCCAGAGCACGGCTCAAGCATTCAGAGAGCCATTCGCCGTGGGGAAGTGAGAAATGCCATGTTTTCCATATCTGCAGAAAGCCAGAACAATCGGTGAGACAGATTGATACCTGGGGGGAGGGTTCCAGGCAAAGACTGGGAGAAGGCTGGAGGGTGAGGTTTCATGGCAAAGAGGGAGAGAAAGAGAAACTGGGTGAAGACTGTGGTGAAGGGGGAGGAGTCATGGCAGAGAGAGAGACTGGATAAAGGCACAGTGCAGGAGCATAAAAGAGATAATTTTTTGGCTTCAGATATCACCAGGCCATGGTGATATCTGAAGCAAAAAAGGAAGTTGCCTCAGTGCAACTATAAAGGGTCGCTGAGGGTAAAAGGAGGCAGAGGAAATGAGGGGCTACTGCCTTCTGTTGGCACTGTGCAATGGCAAGTTAAGGGCTAATTTCTTAAGGTTTTTTTCTAATAGAAAATGTATTTATTTTTTATTTACATGGTTTTGTATACCGCCCCATCAGTAAATCAAGGCGATTTACATAGAACAGATAACCATTACGAGTAACAGGTAACCTTTACAAGTGAATCCAAATTCCCATATAAGATTTACATAACAGGTAACTATTTACATTACAGTTATATTTATAGTGCTGCTTATATCTGCAATAACAAGATTTTAGGGTATGCATAATGATGGAAGTATTTTGTTGGTAGTATGGGTTGGTGTTCTCTAGCTAGCGGAGTGGTTGGCATGTAGCTAGTAGACACTTGTGGAATTCCTTGTAATGTTAGGTGATTGATTCTTGAAAGTATTCTTGGAATAACCATGTTTTTTGGAGCTTGTGGAATACTTGAGGTTCTTTTGTGGATCGTATTTTCTCCGGGAGCGAGTTCCATAGTCCTGGTGCATAGAAAATGGGAAAACAGTAAATCAGGCCCTAAAAAGGAACTGTAATAAACCTTTTCTATTTTTTAGGGGGAGGAGGGGACATATTGGGACCTAGTTCTTGGTAGCCAGCTCCTAGATTAGAAGAAAATTTGTCAAGGCCTGTTTTCTTATGAATGTCACCCGATGACACTGAAGGTCAAAAAGTGAGATTTTTCTGGGTATAAATAGAGAACAATGCAAGTGTTATTTTATTTTGCAAATGGAAGAAGTGCCATAAGATGGTATTTAGATTTTTTTTGGCGCCTCTGATACGATATGGAGAGACTGGAGGTAATATGTGGACAATTTCAAAGAGATTTGCACAAGTAAATAGGCAGTACAAGTACACAGGTTTGACAGCATGTGTACTTGTACGTGCAGGGATAAGGGATGGAGAAGGACAGGCAAAGTATGTAGGAAGGTGGGCTCAGATTCTTCCTACCAGTGAAGTAACTTGGCTTTTCTTCACCTTGACTACTTCTTTCTTATGAAAGTGGTGATGAGGATCAGTGCAATGGCATGGAGGTTTCGATGAATGAGAGAAAGGGCTGAAAGAGTGTGAGAGTGAGAGCCTTGAAATGATTGAGCCCTGGCATCTCTCGGCAAAAGAGGACCCATATTCCAAAGACTCATATTCCAAAGAGCCATATTCCTTGGATTCACTAAAGAGTTGCTGCAAGTGTCTGAAAAAAGTGGGGGCTCTCTTTGAAATTAGAGGGAGGAGTGCCAGATAAGTAGAAATTCAACAGGTTTGCTGTTCTAAAAGAATTCAACACGCATCGTTTGCAGTGTGATTTAAAAAAAGGATTCTATTTCTTCTACAGAGAAGGAAGAGAGTTGACATCAAGCTTTACAGATAACACACTGAAGAGGATCCCTCTCAAAGAGTATCTATGCTAGGGACTGGTTGGTGAAGAAAGCCCTAGTGTGTTTACACTGACTGGGATTTCAGGATTGTTTTCCTTGTTCATTTTCTGTATTGCTTGCACCAGATTTTTCATTTGCAGTAAGTATCCCAGTTGACTATCTTTTTATTATTTAGAACAAACCCAATCTAGTGTGGGATGTTTTTTTGTGCTGCTGGGATTTTAAGGGTGGCTCTATCCTTAGAATTAAGAGTCTTGAAAGCCTTTCTTCTCTTTTGTCAAGAAAGAGCCTGGCTTGTCTGATGGCCTCTGAGTCTCCCCAAGAGCCCCAGTATTCAGCCAGAGTAGAAAAGGAGCTAGGCTTGATACTGAAAATCAGGGCACTTGTCTTCTTGTTCTGTTTCTGGATCCTTCTTTGTTCCATAGTGATTCCCTGCCTTAACCTTATGACGTCTTCTTACCCGCACACTCTTCTCCATCTCCAGCAGGAGGCGCTTATGCTGCTCAGCAATGGCCAATGTAGCGGTGTGGACTCGTTGGTAAATCTCCTCTCCTTCCTGTGTCTGGAATGTGTACAGACCCTCACCCCCTTCACAAAGCCTGAAAAGGAACAACATACCATTGTTATGCAAGGGAATGGCTACACACACAGCCCAGTAATCAAATACAAAAATATCCAGGGAAAGAAGAAGTTACTAGTTTCACTGTGCCCACAACACACAGCCTACGAAATGTCATGAAGCAAGGACTATACAGGGGAACAGCCGTACATACATAAGTAACCCTTTGCCCCATCAGACAGTCTGCTAAAAAACAAAATGTAACTATTATGGAGGATAGCAGATTTTTATGCAACCCAATGTCCCACAACACAGCCTGCTAATGACTATGAGAAAGACATTTTCTTACCTACTAACTATATTTTGTGAGGTGCCAGAAGAATAGCCCAAACCATGGACTGTGCTCTCTCTGCCAGAAAATGAAGGCAGATTAAATTCAAGTAGACAAACTCAGACAGAGGGGCTCATCCCATGATATCACATGAGGCTTCCCTGTGGATCACCTGTAGACAGTTCAGAGGTAGTGCAATTGATCAGTTCCGGCTTATTCTCTGGATAGGGCCTGGGGGGGGGGGGATTGTTAATTTTAAAGATAGGTGCGCTGAGGGATAAGAAGGCATGACTGCTTGCAGCATGGGAGCACCACAGATCTGCATGGCCCCCAGGCTGCACATCAGACTGGGACATCCGTCAAACAGCAGGGACTACACACGAGGCACCCAGCAGTGAGACCCAAGCTTGCACAATTATACCCATGGCTGTTAACTCTATAGAGGGTGCACATTGAACTGGGGAGAGAGAGTGTCACAGGAACATAGACACACTCATTAAGGGGACTGTATATGTACAAATTCTGGTGAGATGGGAAGGTAACACAAGTGCACATTTCAAAGAGATAGGGAAGGTTCACTTAAAATGCATACCGAGGGAGACAAAGTAAAAATTGGTTGCTGATAATTTGTAATGTTTTCTCAGATTGACTGACTAGTGAACTGCATTTGCTTGTATTGCTTACATGTGTTTTTCTAACAATTTGATGATTTATTCTCTAGTCACATACCTGACCTCAATAAACAAGCAAAATTTTTTATAACGCGTCATTTCTGTCTGGTGTTTCCCACTACCACTCCATCCTCCTTGCAATAGCCTTAACCATTTCTTCCAGCATAAGCCCTCGCCCCAACATCCAAGGATACCTTTCATGAGCATAAATTGTAACCTTGCAAAGGAGTGGGGTCTTTTTGTGCCCTGCGCTGTGGCAGGGTTGGTACTAGTGTCCTGGCTCAGCATCGGTGATGCAAGGGGAGCTCGGACTATTGACCCCACCCACGCAGATGTGTGGGTTGCAATATACAAAGGCAATGACTAGGAATATGACTCTCAAACAGCGAGGCTATTCCTTTATTTTTCTTAACCCCATTAGACTCCATAAGCTCAGAATTTCAAAGGCTCAAGAGTTCAGCTACATTAAGGGAGGGGGCACCCTCCTGCTTTGCCCTCTATGGTGGTTAACAAACTATAATGTTGTCACTTTCTAGAGCTTTTATGCTGTGTAGCTACAAATATGATCAGCTCTACTTCTAACCTTATGCGACTATGACTGATGATGCCTATAGCACCTCTTTGCTAAACTCAACTAAATGCAATTGATATTGTCTTAGCGATCGGATCTCAGACTTATCATGGCTATTCACTGGACCTGCTTGTATGGTGCAGTGGAAAATGCCGTTAGTACATCAATGACCCGTGTTTATTGCTGAGCGTAGAGGTAGAGGGGATCTTACAGAAATTCATACACAATTTATTATGGATTTATTAGGGTTGGTGTTGTTCCATAATCACTTTCTGTTTGAGAATATAATGTATTTGCAAGTCGCAGGTGTAGCCATGGGCGCAACCTGCGCTCCTTCGATAGCCAATTTATACATGGCAAAGTTTGAAAAACAATGGATTTCTCCTTCCCCTTCCTATTCAACCAACATAAAACTATGGCTTCGATACATCGACGATGTATTTATGATTTGGGAAGGGATGGAAGAAAAATTGGAGAATTTTGTACATTGGCTTAATAATCAAGATATTAATATTCAATTCACTCATTCTCATGACATGTATACTGTTACATATCTAGATGTACGGGTTATCAGAGAAAATCAAACATGGAACACCACTATATATTGTAAACCTACTGATCGCAACACCCTACTTCACTACACGAGCGCACATCCCCGTAGGCTTAAGAATAGCCTCCCGTTTTCCCAATTCCTTCGTTATCGAAGAAATTGTTCAGATATAGAAGACTACAAATTTCAAGCCAGGTCACTAAAAGACAAATTTATGACACGAGGATATCCCAAACAAGTTGTAGATGAGGCTTACAAGCGAGCACTTTACATCAATAGGGAGCTTTTGTTGTCTCCCGCACCAAAACTCAAGAATCCTGAAGACAAAGTGCATTTAATAACAAAACACTCTCCTTACAGCAATCAAATTCAGAAGATTCTGAAAAAACACAGTAATGTCCTGCAAAGTACCCCGGGACTGGAAAATCAGCAAATTCGATGTGTGTGGTAAAGACACACAAATCTAAAAGATACTGAGCCCCGCAGTATTACGATCACACCCGCTTGGAACCACGGCAGATATGGTGGGTCATTATAAATGCAGAGCGTGCACCATATGCGATATAACTTTGGAGTTGCAAGAACTAACACACCAAGGAAAAGTTAATCGGTTTAGGCACCGAACTTCATGTGTCTCCACTCATGTGGTTTATTGTATAGTGTGCCCGTGTTCGTTGCTGTACATAGGTAAAACTATTTGCAGTTTTCACATTCGGATGAGGGAACATCGTAGTAGACTGCAATGCAAAGTGTTACAAGCCACGATAGTGCAACATTGTATCGAACAAAGCCACTCCTTTACAACATTACGGTGCTTTTGCATAGATCAAGTTACCCAAGGAGAAAAAGGTAAATCCAAGGACCAAACATTGATACATCGAGAACAAAAATGGATTTTTCAGTTAGACACCATAAGCCCCAAAGGCTTAAATACATCCATTGAATGGGGTGCTTGCCAGTAAAGCTCCATCAATGAATGGAGAGTATTACTTCACATGACCTTTTCAGCAGAAGTTTAAATCTCCTTACAGGGCTCTACCCCGCATGCGCGGCGTTTTTAGAGTTGAAAACTTACCGAAGAAAGCCGTAAGTAACTTCCCTTCACTGGTGTTAGAATTATGACTGAACTATGGATTGTGTCAAGTTTCTCTCACTCTAACATATTGAGATATTTGATAAATGCTTTTGTTTCATCAAGGCATTCCCCTGAAGAAACAACATTGTGAAACGCTACGGTGCCAAGATTGTGCGTTACAGTTTTGTAATAAGAAGAGACAAGCACCGCTTGAGATACAATACAAAGTTCCGCCACTCAGTTTAGTCCAGTGGACAAGAGAAAATATTGTCTGTGGTGCTATTAGCAATTAAGATAAGTAATCTTCATGATAAAAATTTGGATGCTTTCAGTAATTTGATAAGGTAGTAAGCTGACAAGGCATAAAAATGAAAAATACGCCCAGCGATAAACACGGGTCATTGATGTACTAACGGCATTTTCCACTGCACCATACAAGCAGGTCCAGTGAATAGCCATGATAAGTCTGAGATCCGATCGCTAAGACAATATCAGTTGCATTTAGTTGAGTTTAGCAGAGAGGTGCTATAGGCATCATCAGTCATAGTCGCATAAGGTTAGAAGTAGAGCTGATCATATTTGTAGCTCTATGGTGGTTGGCCCTCCCATGTACACATGAGATATGCTGTTCTAGATGAGCTTAGTACTTCACTAGACAGATGTGATGCGTTGCTCCTCTGATGGACCTAGAACCCTTTCCTACCAGACCAATCCAGGTCACAAGTACTTATCAGGTTCCCAAAAGGTAGACAGATTCCAGGCTACTTATCCCAGGGGTAAGCAGTGGATTTCCTCAGTCCACTGTAACAATGGATTTAAGGACAGCCAGTCTATATCTACCTGTTCCATTCTATTCATTATTTGTAAACCTTTATCATATCTCCCCTCAGTTGTCACTTTTCCAACTTGAAGAGCCCTAAACCTTAAGCCTTTCCTTGAAGGGCTATCCTTCCATCTCCTTTATCATTTTGGTCAATCTTCTCTCTGTCTATTCTAATTCCACTATATCTTTTTTAAGATATAGTGACCTGAACTGCACACAATATTCAAAGTGCAGTCACACCATGGAACGATACAGAGAACATAAGATATGCCATACTGGGTCAGACCAAGGTCCATCGAGTCCAGTATCCTGTTTGCAACAGTGGCCAATCTAGGTCATACGTACCTAGCAGTTTCCCCAAAAGACACAGGTTCCACAATGCTTGTATTGGGTCAAACAGTGATATCCTGGGTCCCTTTTTAATAATGGTTTATGGACCTTTCCTCCAGGAACTTGTCCAAACCTTTTTTAAACCCAGCTACACTAACAGCTTTTACTACATCCTCCGGTAACAAATTCCAGAGTTTGATTACATGTTGAGTGAAAAAATATTTTCTCTTATTTGTCTTAAATAGTTTACCCTGTAGCTTCATTGCATGTCCCCTAGTTTTCCTATATTCTGATAACGGAAACAATCGATCTCCGTTTACCCGTTTCACTCCGTTCATTAATTTATAGACTTCTATCATATCTCCCCTCAGCCGTCTCTTTTCCAGGTTGAAGAACCCTAACTTTTTTAGCCTTTCTTCATAGGGGTATCCTTCCATTCCCTTTACCATTTTGGTGGCTCTTCTCTGAACCTCTTCTAATAATGCTATATCCTTTTTAAGATATGGCAACCAGAATTGAACACAATATTCAAGGTGCAGTCGCACCATGGAACGATACAGAGGCATTATAATATCCTTTGTTTTATTTTCCATTCCTTTCCTTATGATACCTAGCATTCTATTTGCTCTCTTGGCCGCCGCTGCACACTGGGCAGAGGATTTTAACATGTTATCCACAATGACGCCTAAATCTTTTTCCTGGGTGGTAGTTCCTAATGTGGAACCTTGCAAAGTGTAACCATAGTTATTCCCTTTTCCAGGTCATTTATGAATATGTCAAAAAGCAGCGGACCCAACACAGATCTCTGGGGTACACCACCATTCACCTTTCTTCATTGGGAAAACTGGCCATTAGCCCTACCCTCTGCTTTCTATCTTTTAACCAGTTCCTGATCCACAATAGTACACTACCTCCTATCCCATGACTCTTTAGTTTTGCCAAAAGTCTCTCATGAGGGACTTTGTCAAAGGCTTTCTGAAAGTCCAAATACACTATATCAACCGACTCACCTTTGTCTACCTGTTTATTCACACCTTCAAAAAAACATAACAGATTAGTAAGACAAAATCTACCTTGTCTAAAGCCATGTTGGCTGTCTCCCATTAGGCCATGACTATCTACATGCTGAGTAATTTTGTTCTTTATGATGGTTTCTACCATTTTTCCCGGTACTGACATCAGGCTCACCGGTCTGTAGTTTCCCGGATCACCCCTGGAACCCTTTTTAAAAATTGGCGTTACATTGGCGATCCTCCAATCTTCCAGTATTACAGATAATTTTAATGATAGTTCACAGATTACTAATAGCAGCTCTGCAATCTCATATTTCAGTTCTTTCAACACCCTTGGATGTATACCATCCAGTCCAGGTGATTTGCTACTCTTCAGTTTATCAAATAGTTGTAATACATCTTCCCAGTGTAGCAATATTTCTTTCAATTCTTCTGCAGTATCACCTTTAAATACCACTTCAGTCATAGGTAACATCCCTACATCTTCCTCAGTAAAGACCGAAGCAAAGAATTCATTCAGTCTCTCCGCTATAGCCTTGTCCCCTGTTACTGCCCCTTTTACCCCTCTATCATCTAATGGACCAACTGACTCTCTCACAGGTTTTTTGCTACGAATGTACTTGAAAAAAGTCTTTATTATGAGTTTTTGCTTCCACAGCAAGTTTCTTCTCAAATTCTCTCTTTGCCTGCCTTATCCATCCTTGCATTTAACTTGGCAGTGCTTATGCTGTTTCCAGTTTTCGTCATTTGGTTCTTTTTTCCATTTCCTGAAAGATGTTTTTTTTTGCTACAACAGCATCTCTGACCTCACCTTTAAACCATGCTGGCAGTTTTTGGACTTCCTTCCACTTTTTTTAAAGCGTGGAATACAGCTGGTCTGGGCTTCCAAGATAGTATTTTTAAACAACACCCAAGCTTGATGTAAGTCTTTAACATTTGCATTATAATATCTTTGGTTTTATTCTCCATTCCTTTCCTTATGATTCCTAGCATTCTACTTGCTTGCTTGACTATGGCTGCACACTGCACAAAGGGTTTCACTGTATTATCCATGATGACTGCCAGATCCTTTTTCTGGGTGGTAATTCCTAATGTAGAACCTTGCATTGAGTAACCATAATTTGGGCTGTTTTTCCCTAAGTGCATTGCTTTGCCCTTGTCCAAATTAAATTTCATCTGCCATTTGGATTCCCGGTCTTCCAATTTCTCAATGTCCTCTTACAATTTTTCACAATTAACTTTGAATAATTTTGTGTCATCTGCAAATTTGATCACTTCATTCATTATTCCATTTTGTAGGTCATTTGGAGTATGCTGAACTCACTCTCTATCAGACTATTCTTTTCAGCTCAGGGAGTCCTTATAAAATGATCTATTCCAGATCCTTTCCTGAATTGGGACCTAATTTTTTCAGATACCCTTTACAGTTTTCTACTCCTGGCTTCCATAACCAACCATAGCCTTGGCCTTTCTCCTTCATGGCCAGTCTTATGAGTTCAGCCCTGAGCCCCAAGAACTGCAGTTTTCTAAGGTTATTAGTTAGTGCATCGAGTGCAATTCTCCAGCCCAAGTCTGATTCCCCTGAGACTGAAACAAGTTTTGTGCTACAGTGCTGCTCCCAGTCACCTTTGGATTTTCCCAACCTGTCCGTCTCACTCCTTCTTGCTTCCCTTGGCAACAAAAGCAATCTTATTTAAACTGTGCATTCACAAGAGCTCAGCCCCACCCCTCAGCACTACCACAATGACTCCCACCCATTGATTTGATAGGTCAGCTAGCCCTAGGTGGAACTGTCACCAGCTTTGTTCTGCAGGCCCAAATTCCTACTAATTCCTACTTAAGGATGACATTCTGTATCCAGCTTAGGCTGCAATGTAGTTGTGCTGCATTGCCCTCTTTTTGGACTACTCTGGGGAATAGACTCGGGGACATGCAATGAAGCTACAATGTAGCACGTTTAAGAATAATTGGAAAAACTATTTTTTCACTCGATGTGTAATCAAACTCTGGAATTCATTGCTGGAGGATGCAGTAAAAGCTACTAGTATATCTGGGTTTAAAAGAGGTTCGGACATGTTCCTGGATGAAAAGTCCATAAACCATTATTAAAGTGAACTAGGGAAATCCAAATACACAGCGATTTTTTACATCTTCCCTCACTCTCCAGGGCAAGATATGAATCAATAAGACAGTTTACTTTTTTCTTTATAGCTCCCACCCACTCTGTGGAATAGTCTTTCTCTTCAGCTTCGTCTTGAGCCAACCTACAAACAATTCAGGGCTGATTTAAAAACCCACCTTTTTAGGAAGATCTTTAAAATTATTTATTAGTGCAGGGGCCAGCTGGATTTTCCACCTTCAATGAATCTTCTGGATCCCTAGAAACTGGAATGTCTGTATATTTTAGTTCTCTTCTCCTCACATTTTTACCAGCTATGATATGACCTTGTAATTTGTGTTGCTTTGCTATCCTCACTCTCTCTTTTTCCTTCTCTTCTTTCCTATCACAATTTGGAGTTCCTTTCATGCTTTGAATTTTATACTGTAAACTGTTCAGTGTGCCTCCAAAGAGCAGTATAGAAAATTGAAATAACCATAAAATCACTGCTTACCCCTGGATAAGCAGCATGGAATCTGTCTACTTTTTGGGAACCTGACAGATGTCTGTGATCTAGATTGGCCACTATTTGAAGCAGGATTCTGGGCTTGATGGACCTTTGGTCTGACCCAGTATAGTATACTGTATGCTCTTATGCTGCTGTAACAGATTCAACTTGTTTATTATCATTTTTGTAAGTGCTTTATATTTGTGTTCTGGTTGCCGTATCTTAAAAAGGATATAGCGGAATTAGAGAAAGTACAGAGAAGAGCCACCAAAATGGTCAAGGGGATGAAAGGATATCCCTATGAGGAAAGGTTAAAAAGGTTAGGGCTTTTCAACTTGGAAAAGAGACGGCTGAGGGGAAATATGATAGAGGTCTATAAATTAATGAATGGAGTGGAATGGGTAAATATAGATTGATTGTTTATGCCATCAAAAAATAGAAAGATTAGTGGTCACGCATGAAGCTGCAATGTAACCCATTTAAGACTAATAAGAGAAAAATGTAGTTACTCACCTGTAGCAGGTGTTCTCCGGGGACAGCAGGAATCAGTCCTCATATATGGGTGACGTCGGTGCTGACAGAGCCCACATAGAAGCATCTCCCGAGCATTCAAAGAAAGCCTCTGGGAAATGCACCATACATGTGTGGTCCCCTTCCCGCCCAAGGGTGCCATCTTGCCTTAATCTAATGACATAGCTAAGATGGCAAAATTAAAATACGTTAAGGAAGCAACTCCAAAGGGAGGAGGGAGGGTTATGAGGACTGATTCCTACTGTCCACGGAAAACACTTGTTACAGGTGAGTAACTACACTTTCTCCAGGAACAAGCAGGAAGTCAATCCTCACATATTGGACTCCCCAGCTTCAGGCTACCAAGAACCTATACAAAATGCCACAGGTGACCAGAGAGGATGAACTGTGAGCTGCAGCAGTTGAGTTCTAACTAGAACACTCTTGCAAGACCCAAGTAGCCAACAGAGAATCAGCACTCTGGTAGCCTGAACACAGAAAGGTTGGAGAGCAGGAGGTGCCTACACACCAAAGAGATTATGGAGCACAGCCTGGCCAAAGGTGCTGTCCCGTTGGACTCCCTCTCCAGGCAGTAGTGAACTGCGAAGGAATGGACCGAAGACCAGGTGACAGCCTGGCAGATTTCTGTCACAGGTATGGAACGCAGATTTGCCATGTAGGTAGCCACGGCCCTGATGTGGTGGGCTATGACCCAGTGATCCAGTGAGATCCCAGCCTGCTCATAGGTGAGGGCAATGCAATCTGCCACCCAAGTGGACAAGGTTTGCTTGGTCACAGGAAGTCCCAGTTGGCTGGGGTCATAGGAGATGAAAAGCTGAGGTGCTTTGCAGTGATCATGAGTCCATTGCAGATAGAAGGACAGGGCCTTCTTACAATCCAGAATATGGAGAATGGTCTCCACTTTGCCGGCATGAGGTCTCGGGAAGAAGGTGAGGAGCACCATCTCCTGAACACAACCTTTTGAAGAAACATGGGGTGTGTGCAAAGCACCACCCTGTTCTTGAAGAACCTCGTGTAGGGAGGCTCTTCCATCAGAGCCTGGAGCTCGCTGACCATGCGGGCTGACATTAGTGTCACTAGAAAGGCAACCTTCCAGGAGAGGTACCACAAGTGGCAAGTAGCCAGGAACTCAAACAGTGGCTTGGTGAGCTGTGAAAGTACCATATTGAGATCCCATTCTGCCGGAGGGCAGATGGGAGGCTTGGACAACATGAGGCCCCACAGGAAACTGGAGACAAGGGGCTGAGCTGAAAGGGGCTTGCTCTCAACGGAGTGGTGATGTACCACAATAGCGCTTAGGTGCACCCTGACTGAGTTGGACTTCAGTCCCACATGGGACAGGTGGAATAGGTACTGCTGCTCCGAGCAGGAGAATAGATTCACCCACCTCTCGGTGCACCACACCGAAAATCGACGCCACTTGAAGGCATACGTCCTTTTCGTGGAGGCCTTGCAGGAGGCCAGGAGGACCTACTGCATGTCTTGTGGGAGGTTGAAGGGAGCTAGAGCTACCTTTCAGCAGCCAAGCCGTCAGCAACAGGGTCCCCAGATTAGGATGCAGGAGAAAGCCCTCCTCCTCTGAAAGCAGTCCTTGCCCAGGGGAATCAGAGACACCGCTGACAGGTAGAGAAGCAGCGGGAACCAGGGTTTCTTGGGCCGCTGAGGGGCTATCAGTATCAGTAATGCCCTGTCACATTGGACCTTGAAGAGGGTCTTGGCGACCAGTGGTGTTTAAGGAAGGCATAAAGAAGGCCCTTGAACCATGGAATGAATTATGCATCCACTGCCACCCAGGATGGTTGCAGCTGGCAGGAGCAGAAATGAGGCAACTACATGTTGTCCAGGCTGGCAAAAAGATCCACTAGGGGGATGCCCCAGAATTGGAACAGCCAGGAGGCCACTCTGGGGTCCAGGCACCACTCATGCAGCTGGAGGACTCTGCTCAGCCTGTCTGCCAGGGCATTGTCCTGGCCCAGGAGGTAGACCATCTGCCGGAGCATCCTGTTGTATATCACATATGAGCAGAGGGCTACTGCCTCCTGGCAGAGGGAGTATGACCCCGTGCTCCTTGCTTGTTGACATAGAACACTGCAACTTGCTTGTTTGTCTGGACCAGCACCAATTGGTGCTGCAATCAGTGGCGGAAGGTGTGGAGGGCCAAAAATATTGCCCAGAGCTCCAGAAGGTTGACCTGCAACTGGCATTCCGTCTGGGACCAACTGCCTTGTGTGCAGAGATCCTCACAATGAGCTTCCCATCCTGACAGGGAGGTGTTCGTGATGAGGACCCTCTGGGGTGTGGGTGCCTGGAAGGGCATCCAGGCCTGAAGGTGGTGGGGAATCTGCCACCAGTTAATGGAGTCCGCCAGCTGGCGGGTCACTCTTATCCTGTTTCAAAGCCTTCATGTACAGGTGGGAGTACGGGGTCACATGGACTGTGGAGGCAGGCAGAGGAGAAGGCAGGCAGAGGAGAAGGCAAGCTGGCACCAACTGGCAGTACTGCACTTCTGCAGCTAGCGCTCTGAGGCATTCTGTCCTCTCTGGAGGGAGGAAAGCCTTGGCCTGGAGGGTGTCTAGTTGAGCCCCTATGAACTCCAGGCACTGATCCGGAGAGAGGTGGGACTTGGGGTAGTTGATGATGAACCCCAGATGCTGCAGGATGAGAGTGGTGTGCTTGGTGGTGTGGTGCACCTCTGCAGCTGTGCCTCCGCTTATGAGCCAGTCGTCCAGGTAGAGAAAGACGAACGCCCCTTGGAGATGAAGGTGAGCTGCGATCACCACTAGGAACTTGGTGAAGACCCTTGGCAATGATGCCAGCCCAAAGGGTAGCACCCTGTATTGGTAGTGGCCGCCTCCCACCATGAACTGGAGGTATTTTTGGTGGCTGGGATAGATCATGATGTTTGTATAAGCATTCTTCAGGTTGAAGGAGCATAGCCAGTCTCCCTGCTGAAGGTATGGTAGCAGTGTTCCAAGGAGGTGCATCTTGAACCTTTCCCACACCAGGTCCCGCATGACCAGAATGGGCCTGAGGCCCCCTGTTTGATTGGGAATGAGGAAATACCTGGAATAGAAGCCTTTGCCCTAGAAATGTTTTGGCATGTGCTCTACCACCTTCCCCTCGAGGAGGCTTGCGAGCTCAGTGAGGAGCAGAGTCTGGTGAAGGAGAAGCCTTACAGGTTCTCCTGGGAAGAACGAGGGTGGCGTCTGTTGGAGGAGAAGGAGGAACCCTCCTTGACTACTTGCAGTACCCAGGAATCAGTGGTGATGGAGGACCACCTGTGGGCAAATAGGGCCAGATGCCCCCTCCTCCCCCCCCCCCCGTGGGCTGCTGAGATCCTCCTGGGGGAGTGAAGGCCATGCCCAAGGAGTCAAAAACTCCCTCCAGGCTTGGCTGGGGATGGTGCCTGGGCCTTAGGGGTCTTCTGTTCGCGAGGACTGTGCCCTTACTCCTTGGACTATTGTCCTTGCTGTGGAGCAGAGAAGGCTTGGTACTGTGGGGTATTACCAAAAACCCTCTTTATCCTTGGTAAGAAAGGCTTCTTCCCTAGGGCTTTCTTACAGGGTGCACAGAAGTCTTCTTAGATAATATGGACCTGTTCAGGAACTCAGTCTCTATCTCTGCAGCCTTGTCTGCCATGGGTTTCCCAAAGAGATTCTCTCCTGTGCAAGGGACATCTATGAGTTTATCCTGGACCCATTGCTTGAAGTCAGATGACTGAAACCATACCTAGCATCGGGCCCCGATGCCCGTGGTGGCCACTCTGGCTGAGGACTCAAAGCCATCATATGCTGCTCGAGACAGAAACTTCAAGCACTCCTTGACTGCCGAGGCTAGTGACTTGAACCACAGGAGAGGTTCCCGTTGAGGCCTGCAGAAAAGTCGATGAGTTCCCTTGCCAGTTCCTTGAGGTACATGCCAATGTATAACTGGTAGGATTGGACTCAGCATGCTAGTATCGAGCCCTGGAAGCATTTTCAGCCAAGGGCATCCAGGGTTTGGGCCTCCCTACCAGGGGGCACCAAGGAATGAGTCTTTGGCTCTTGAGTCGCCACATGGCCAACTAGACGACCATCAAATTGTGAGGCAGCTTGGTTTTTTGGAACCTCGGGCTTCAGCGGACTCACTATGGGCACCAACGCTGGTGTTTCCCACATGCGGAGGAAGAGGCGCTCAAGGATCGGAGGGACAGGCACTATGAGGGCCTCCTTTGGAGGGGCCTCATACTGGAGGATCTCAAGCTTCTCTGTGTGGGGGTCCTCCTCCGTCTCAGTCTCAAATGCAAGCACCTTACCATGTCCTGCACAAAGTTGAGGAAGGCAACGTCCTCAGTTGGGGAACGGCTCTGGAACACTGATGGAGACAAGTCCGAGGGCACGTCTCAGTATCACCGTGTGTCCAGGGACTCCTTGTCCTCGGTCTTCCAGTTTGACTCGAAGTCAGAGGAAGAATCCGAGGCTCCACAACTGCTGGAAGAGCTACGGTTCAAGCCATGTGTGTTTGCCGGAAAGGACTGATGTCCCAAGGAACTGGATCGTGACCTTATCCGATACTGATTGTTCTCTCGAGGTTGGTGGCGCTCGAGAATCTGCTCAACATCCGAGGAAGCCCTCGATGTCGAGGGTCCAGTCATCGGGGCAGATGAACCGGAGGAACCGAACATCAGTGCCCACTGCTGGGCTAGGAGGGCAGAGATACTGCGCTCCAAAGCCACCATCCTGGTCTCCTTGCAGTTGGCTCTGCAGCCGTCAACACAGGCACCGATGTCTTTAGGCTGGCATCAGTTCCATCAAGGGGGAGTCCTTGACCAAGATGGCCTCAGAGGCCAGTTGCCCGATGCTGATGACTCCTTCAGGGATAGCTTGTGAGACCACTCCTACTCCGACCCCTCGGACACGCCAGGGACTGCAGGGCCTGATGTTGGACTTACCGCTTCTCCAGACCCATCCTCCAAGGTGGCCTTCGAGGTTTTCGAGCTCGTCTTGTGTTCCACCTCCAAGGATTTCCTCTCGGAGAGCCCACGGCCGCGGGACTTCATGGTTGCCCAGACATTGCAGGACACCAAGGTACTGGAGGGGGGCCCTGGAACGTGGTGTCGCCGGGGACTCTGGCACAGAGTCAGATTTATGGAAGAACTTCTCCTGCTGCAATTGTCCTTTGTGGACATGGACTTGCAAAGGTCACAGTCCGAATTATCATGGTCCGGCCAGAGGCAACGGAGGCAGCAGTCATGTGGGTCAGTGGGGGACATAATTTTATTGCACCGATCACATTTTTTGAAGCCGCTGGAAGTCATGGAAAAAATGGGTCCTGCTATCCAGGCAAGGGTCTGAGGCCCACTGGCAAAAAAGGGCACAAAGTGCTGGTTGAGGGACACCTCGAGAAAAATCAAGAAATGAACCTGAGGAGTGATGCCAAGGCGAGCTGGCTTGGAGGCAGGAAGAGGAACCAGTACGTGTACCGAAAAAAAAGAACGTTTTAAGACAAAAAGAGACACTTTTTCCAGAGAAATGAGACAGACGTCCGGAGGCCTCCATGGAAAAAAGGAGACTGAGGCAAGAGGGCACCCTAGGGCAGGAAGGGGACCACTCATGTGTGGTGCATCTTCCAAAGGCTTTCTTTGAAAGCTGGGGAGATGCTTCCTTGCGGGCTCCGTCGGCACCAACGTCACCCATATGCGAGGACTGACTTCCTGCTTGTTCCAGGAGAAATATTTTTTCACTCAAAGCATAACCAAACTCTGAAAGTCGTTACCGGAGGATGCAATAAAAGCTGTCAGTTTAGCTGGGTTTAAAAAAAGGCTTGGACAAGTTCCTGTAAGAAAAGTCCATAAACTATAATTAAAGAGAACCCAGGAAATCCACTGCTTACCCTGGGACAAACATTGTGGAACCTATGCACCTTTTTGGGAACCTGCCACGTGCTTGTGACCAGGATTGACAACTGTTGGAAACAGGGTACTGGGCTTGATGGTCTGACCCAGTATGGTATCTCTTATGTTCTTATATATTGATAGAGCAGCAATGATTGAGTTTGTTAGTGCCATGCAGGAAGACTTAGGGCCAGATGTTGTCCTTGAAAAATTTAATTTGCATATAGAACATAAAAGATGCCATACTGGGTCAGACCAAGGGTCCATCAAGCCCAGTACCCAGTCTCCAACAGTAGCCAATCCAGCTCACAAGTACTGTCAAGTTCCCAAAACAGTACACAAATTCCATGCTGCTTATCCCAGGGGTAAGCAGTGGACTTCCCTAGTCCTCTTTAATAATGGTTTATGGACTTTTCCTCCAGGAATGTGTCCAAATCTCTTTTAAACAACTAACAACTTTTACTACATCCCGAGGTAACGAATTCCAGACTTTGATTACGTGTTGAGTGAAAAAATATTTTCTCCAATTAGTCTTAAATGGGCTACTTTTTGAAGGAATAAACAACTGATCTATGTTTACCCGTTCCACTCCTCATTATTTTATAGACTTCTATCATATCGCCCCTTAGCTGTCTTTTTTCCATGCTGAAGAGCTCTAACCTTTTAAGCCTTTCCTCAAAGGGTATCCTTCCATCCACCCTATCATTTTGGTGGCTCTTCTCTATCCCTTTTCTAATTCTGCTATATCCTTTTTAAGATACGGCAACCAGAATTGCACACAATATTCAAGGTGTGGTCGCACCTTGGAGCAATACAGATTTGAAGTTGTATCTTTCAGAAGTGGATGATTTCTTAGAGTTCATGAATTCTTTGGGATTTTGGCAAGTTGTATTTTCCACCACACATATAAAGGGTCATATTTTAGAATTGATCTTCTTAACAGATTTTGAATGTGACAGCAACTAACATTAGTCCAGTTCCATGATCAGATCATTATTTAGTAAACATACAGGTCATTAAATTTGTTAAAGGACAATGATGATGGGGAAAAGAAACAGGCCCAATTATGTATAAATTTAGAAACATAGAAACATGACGACAGAAAAAGACCACATGGCCTATCTAGTCTGTCCTTCCGTATCAACCACTACAACAGTCTCCTTTTTTCTTTTAGAGATCCTCTGTGTTCGTCCCATGCTTTTTTGAATTCAGTTACTGTCCTCATCTCTACCACCTCCACTGGGAGACTATTCCATGGATCCACCAGTCTTTTCGTAAAGAAATATTTCCTCCTATCACTCCTGAATCTATCCTCTTTCACCCTCATCCCATGTCCCCTTGTAGCAGAGCTAGCTTTCAATCGAAAGAGGCTCTCCTCCTGTGCATTTATGCCATGGAGGTATTTAAACGTCTCAGTCATATCACCTCTATCCTGCTTTTCCTCTAAGGTGTACATATTAAGATCCTTAAGTCTGTCTTCATATGCTTTATAACGAAGACCACTAACCATTTTAGTAGCCACCCTCTGTACCGACTCCAGCCTGTTTATATCCTTTTGAAGGTGCAGTCTCCAGAATTGCACCCAATACTCCAAATGAGGTTACACCAAAGACATACAGAGGCACTATTACCTCCTTTCTTCTGCTGGCCATTCCTCCCCCTATGCATGCAAGCATCCTTCTAGCTTTTGCCATCGCCTTTTCTACCTGTTTAGCTACTTTAAGATCATCAGACACAATCACGCCTAGGTCCCGCTCTTCTTTGGTGGAGAAAAGTACTTCACCCCCTATACTACATTGCTCTCTTGGATTGCTACAGCCCAAATGCATGACCTTGCATTTTTTAATATTAAATCTCAGCTGCCAAATTCTAGACCATTCTTAAAGCTTAGCTAAATCCCTCCTCATTTTATTTACACCTTCCTTGGTGTCTACTCTATTGCAGATTTTGGAATCATCCGTAAAGAGGCAAACCTTACCCGACAGCCCTTCCGCTATATCACTAATAAAGATGTTAAAAAGAATCAGACCAAGGACAGATCCCTGGGGCACACCACTGGTAACCTCCTTCTCTTCATAGTAAGCTCCATTTTCCTGTACCCTTTGTCGCCTCCCACTCAACAAATTTCTAACCCAAACAGTAACTTTAGGGTCCATCCCTAGGGTGCTCAGTTTGTTTATAAGTTGCCTGTGAGGAACGGTGTCTTATAAACAAACTGAGCACCCTAGGGATGGACCCTAAAGTTACTGTTTGGGTTAGAAATTAGTTACATTTTGACAGGAATGGACCAATTTGAGTTCTATTCTACTTGAGAGTCAGGGATTAGTTCGGAGAATGAGTATTTGAAACAGTTTAACAGGTTTACAATCTGAAAAACAAATGTGATAATAAAGAGGCACCCTAGAGCAGCATAACAGGAAAAGCAAGCTGTAAGGAATTTTGAAAGAAAGTGGAAAGAGTATAAAACTGACAAGATGGTTGCACTGAAATGTTACAAAACGAAGGTGGGAGAGACCAAGAAAGCCTTATGGGGTGTTATGCCGGTTTATTTAAAACAAGCAATAGTTCGGCCAGTCCTGAAATCAGATAGAAACAAGATGGATATGAAGAGTTAGACTATTTAAAGTCTGCCATTTTTGGCAAAAGAAAAAGAGTATGCTATGTATCAGCTGTTGAAAGAATACTTTGATCTGATAAAAAAATTTGCATGATAAGCCGTATGGATTTTGGGCTAATTATACAGTAGCACTGAGAGGAATGAAGGAATAGCCTAGTGCAGTGGTTCTCCGGGATCTGTAATCCAGTCAGGTTTTCAGGATATCCACAATGAATATGCATGAGATACATCTGCATACAATGGAAGCAATGCATGCAGATCTATCTCATGCATATTTATTGTGGATATCCAGAAAACCTGACTGGCCTGGAGGGTCCCAGAGGACTGAGTTGAGAACCACTGGCTTAGTGGTTTGAGCAGTAGTCTTGTGATTAAGAAACCAGGGTTTGATTCCCACTGGCACTCCTTGTGGTCTTGGGCAAGTCACTTTACTCTCCATTGCCTCAGAAGAAAGGCCTGGCAAGCTACTTCAAGTCACACCTTACCAAGAAAACCCAGGGGCTGCTGGGTTGCTAGAAGTCAGCATTTACTCAATGGCATGCATTGCATTATAGCACTGAGACAATTGATCATTGGTTAGTAACTCTGGAAACTAAGGTTGCTATGGTGGCTACCTTCTTCAATACTTCTGCCCCTTTTGATAGTCTACATGTTATTACATGATTCTTTTTACAATGACTTAAATTTATCAGAATTTAGAGAGTAGTCCTAAAGTGGTTTAAATTTTATTTGTCTGGATGACTGCAGTTATTAATATGCAGTACTGATCAATCAGATTCATCTTCAATTTTGTGAGACATCCTCAAGGATTTAGATTATATGTTACCTTATTGAATTTATATCTGGGTCCACTTTGTGATGTCTTGTTGAAGCTGGGATTGAATTTTAGAATGCATGCAAGATATTATGATAGATTTGACATGCTTCAAAGACATTCATATTACTTTGGCAGCCATGCCCATTGGTAAGATTTCAAATTGGCTGGCTAACAATGGCTTAAGGGTAAATTATCAGAAGATGCAAGTCTTACTAATAAAAACAGCATCCTTGCTTTTGATTCCAAATTTTGTGACTGTAGGGAGTAATTTGATTTCAATAAGTTATGAAATACGCTGTTTGGGCATGCTATTACATTCGGAGTTATCACTGAAGTCCCATATAACGCAGTTGCTGAAAAATGCCTTTTTAAAGTTGATCGCTTCAGTAATTGCATGCATTTTTATCTATGGAAGATTTTTGCATAGTTATATATCAACCGGTGCTTTGAGCTATTTATTACAGTAATGCTCTGTTCTCTTGGTTTGCCTGCCCCTGTGACTCAGGTTTATACAAAGTTCAGTTGCATGGGTGGTTGTAGGAATTCCCTGAAACATATTATACCAGTGTTGATTTTTCTTCACTGGTTGCCCATGATTGCACTTGTGTGAAGGTGCATTTTAGAGAGCATGTGGAGACGGATTTGAGATGTTGAGGTTGCGGCGTCTACATTTCTGGTGGTATTTTAGAAAAGGCTCTGCTAAATATAGAGAATGTTCTAAAATAGTGCTGGAGCACACGTGTATTTGCCAATATGTGGATTTGGTGGAGGTATTTTCCAAATTTACACGGGGGAAAAATCAACAGGGGACATTCGGCAATTTCCACATGTAGGTGCCAGTACTTGCACATGTAAACTGGTATTTTGCAACACACCCGAGTAAACTGGCCATTTTGCAAACCTACAGATATAAATGCCACCAATTAACTACAGATGATGCTATCTTTATCTTATTCCAGTTTGGAAAGGGAAATAAATGATGAGGGATTAAGGAGTATAACTCCCATTAATCTTTCCTGTGAAGGTCTGGTCAAAATAAACACCTTTTGAAAACCTGTAAGTGCCAGGGAGCAGCTAAAAATCCCAGTATGGTTAACAGCAGTCATACGCATGCATTCCTACTGTATATAAAATGGGGAATACATGTTCAGATTATGGATCCGGCCAGGTCACTCCCAAACCATACATTTGACATGCCCCCTTGCAATGTCTCTTGTCCCCTTATTTTTGCTTTACTTAGAACCCTTTCCTGGTTATTGTAAGGTGTGGAGAGTCCAGATTGGCCATGAATCTATGAAATGTTTTGATTTGCCACTGATCTGCTCAAGACTTTGACAATGTCCCAGACAACGTTAGGGCGAGTTATGCAAATATTTGGTGAATTTGAGCAAGCCTCAGGATTTAAACTACTCGCAAAAATAATTGAGAAGGTCGTCTACAGACAAATCCAACAACATATAGATTCAGCATCTCCCCTTGACTCCTGCCAGCATGGTTTTAGAGAATCACATGGAATAGAAACACTTCTCACCACCCTTACCAACACCCTGATCAGATGAATCGACAACGTGGAAGATGGTTTTGCCCTCATCTTCCTCGATATCTCAGCCGCCTTTGACTCTGTCAATCACAACCAACTAGAAAAGGGCATACACGGCCTCGCCTGGGTGTGGTGTAAATCTTACCTATCCGATCGCTGGCAACAAGTCCGGGTGGGTTCCACTACTTCTGCACCATTCCATCAACAACAAGGTGTCCCACAAGGTTCTTCCCTGTCGGCTCTGCTTTTTAATATCTACATGCAGCCGATATGCAACCTAATCCGATCCTTCAACATCTCTACCCTAATCTATGCCGACGACGTTCTGCTATTTACCCCGTTAAAAGTCAACTATCCGGATTTCACCAACCTTGTCAACTGTTTCAACGCAATTACCGACTGGCTAAGACCCAAAATCTCCACGTCAATTTCAAGAAAACAGAGGTACTCTTCATATCAAGAAACAAAAGCTTCTCCCCTCCTCCCAGCCTAAGAGTAAGAGATGCGTAGCTTCCAAGCCGTAAAGCCATACGTTATCTCGGCATCACGCTGGACCAGCACCTCGACTTCAAGGAACATATAAAAAACACTACCAGATCCATTTACTACAAAATTAGAACACTAAGACATCTCAAACCTATGCTACCTGCTGACGACTTCTGAACCATCTTTCAGGCCCTCATACTACCTCATCTAGATTACGCAAACTTAATTTTGTATGGCTTACCAAAAAACACCCTCAATCCTCTACAACAAGCCATGAACGCCGCCGCCCGTGTCCTCTGCGGTCTATCCAGATCCGACCATATCACACCAGTACTTAAGGATCTACACTGGTTACCGATATGCTCCAGGCTAACATATAAGATTCTGCTAATAACTTTCAAGATTATTAACAACATCGCTCCCAACTCTCTCAAGGATCTTATCACTCCTACCCCAAAAACCAGATCTAGAAGAACGACTTCAGATAACACACTAGCGATCCCCAAAGACTCCATAGGTGTTCACTATCAACCAGTAGAAGAACATTCGCCCACTATGCTCCAAAATGTTGGAATGACCTGCCTCCTGATATCAGAGCAATCCGAGACCTGCTACAATTCCGGAAAGCAATTAAGCACCATCTCTTTCTTCTCCACTTCTCTCAAGCTACCCCCCTACCACCAAGAAACCATCCCCTATCCCCCACTAAATCCCTCCACACAACATAACGCTCAAATCCCAAGCTTCTGCCCCATCCTGGAAGCATCTTACATTCTCTCATACCAACAATTAGCGAATATGACACACCAGCATGTATATAGTTTATTATATTCCAATTTGTTTGGATTTATGTTATTCTGAAAATTCCCCAGGTTCCCCAAGTTCTATTCCCTGTTTTAATGTAAACCCAATCAGTCTTCGCTGATCTGAGTATTCTTTGTTATATGTAAACCGCGCTGATAAAAATAGTGCGGTATATAAGAGCTGTTAAATAAATAAATAAATAAAATAAATAAAGCCATGTCCAAAGTCTTGCTCATCTCTAGCAAACTTCAGGATGGATGAAGGGGAGACTTTGCATGTTTCGGCAATAAGCTCTATAAAATATCTTGGTATTCAAATTCCAAATAATTTGCAGAATTTGTATATGATAGATATACCTCTTAAGAATTGTATGCAAAGAATGTTAGCACACTGACAAAAGCTACCGCTTTTATTGTTTGGGTGTATGTTCTTGTATCGTATTATCCTGGTCCCGATATGGCTCTGTTTACTCCAAATGTTGCCATTACATTTAACTGGCATGGAGGTGAAGATCATATGTTGCTTATGGCAGATGTTTTTGTGGCAAGGGCACAAGTTTTTGTGGCTTGCTCCAACTTATGTATTGCATGCATTAGTATATAAATTGCCTTTAGATTTTCAGAGTCATTTGTTAATTAAAAACCTTAGGATTATATGGTTGGAGTTTGTAAGTAACTAGGCATTTCTTCAGTTGCCTCAACACGGCTTCCAATAACAGGAACTAAAGAACATAAGAACCTAAGAAATGCCATATTGTATCAGATCAAGGTCCATCAAGCCCAGAATCCTGTTTCCAGCAGTTGCCAAACCAGGTCACAAGTACATGTCAGGTTCCCAAAAAGGTACACAAACTCCACACTGCTTATCCTGGGGTAAGCAGTGGATTTCCTTGGTCCTCTTCAATAATGGTTATGGACTTTTCCTCCAGGAACTTGTCCAAACCTTTTTTAAACCCAGCTATACTAACAGCTTTTGCCACATCCTCCTGTAACAATTTCCAAAGTTTGATTTACTCATTGAGTGAAAAAATATTTTCCCTTATTAGTCCCAAATGAGCTATACTGTAGCTTCATTGTGTGTCCCCTGGTCTTCTTACCTTTTGATGGCGTAAACAACTGATCTACGTTTACCTGTTCCAGTCTGTTCATTAATTTATAGACCTCTATCATATTTCCCTTCAGCTGTCTCTTTTCCAAGTTGAAGAGCCTTAATCTTTTAAACCTCTCCAGAAGGGATATCCTTCCATCCCCTTTACCATTTTGGTGGCTCTTCTCTGTACCTTTTCTGCTATATCCTTTTTAAGATAGAGACCAGAACTGCATACATATCATGGAACAATACAGAGGCATTATAATATCCTTGGTTGTATTCTCCATTCCTTTCCTTATGATTCCTAGCATTCTATTTGCTTTCTTGGCCGCCGCTGCACACTGAGCAGAGAGTTCTGCAGTATTGCCCATGATGACACCTAAATCCTTTTGCTGGGTGGTTCATAATATGGAACCTTGCATTGTGTAACCATAGTTTCAGTTGTTCTTTTCTAAGTGCAAAACTTTGTACTTGTCCACATTCATTTTCATCTGCCATTTGGATGTCCAGTCTTTCAATTTATCTAAGTCCTCTTGCAATTTTCCACAATCCTCTTAGGTTTTAATAACTTTGAATAATTTTGTGTCATCTGCAAATTTGATTACCTCACTTGTTGTTCCTATTTCAAGGTCATTTATGAATATGCTAAAAAGCAGCGGGCCGAGCACAGATCCCTGGAGTACTCCACTATTCACCTTTCTCCATTGAGAAAATTGGCCATTTAGCCCTAATCTCTGTTTTCTATCTTTAAAACAGTTCCTGATCCACAATAGTACACTGCCTCCTATCCCATGACTTTTTAATTTCGCCAAGAGTCTCTCATGGGGGATCTTGCAAAAGGCTTTTTGAAAATCCAGATACACCATATCGACTGGCTCACCTTTGTCTATCTGTTTATTCACACCTTCAAAAAAATATAACATTATTAAGACAAGACTTTCCTTGGCTAAATCCATGTTGGCTTTCTCCCATTAAACCATGACTATCTACATGTTCAGTATTTTTATTCTTTAAGATGGTTTCTACCATTTTGCCCAGTACTGAAGTCAGGTTCACCGGTCTGTAGTTTCCCAGATCACCCCTGGAACCCCTTTTAAAAATTGATGTTACATTGGCCATTCTCTAATCTTCAGGTACTAGAGATGATTTTAATGATAGTTCACAGATTACTAATAGTAGGTCTGCAATCTCATATTTCAGCTCTTTCAATACCCTTGGATGTATACCATCCAGTTCAGGTGATTTGCTACTTTTCAGTTTATCAAATAGTTGTAATACATCTTTCTCGTTTAGTGATATTTGTTTCAATTTTTCTGATACATCATCTTTAAATACCATTTCATGCATGGGTAGCTGCAGTGAAGGCCGAAACAAAGAATTCATTCAGTTTCTCTGCTATGGCCTTGTCCCCTATTAGTGCCCCTTTTACTTCTCTATCATCTATTGGTCCAACTAACTTTGTCACAGGTTTTTTGCTATGAATGTACTTGAAAAAAAAGTTTTTATTATGTGTTTTTGCTTCTATAGCAAGCTTTTTTTCAAATTCTCTCTTTACCTGTCTTATCAATGTCTTGTTATCTAACTTGCCAGTGTTTATGTTGTTTCCCATTTTCATCATTTGGCTCCTTTTTCCATTTCCTGAAAGATCTTTTTTGGCTACAAGAGCAACTTTAAACCACCTGGCAGTTTCTTGGTTTTCTTTCTACTTTTCTTAAAGCATGGAATACATCTGGTCTGGGCTTTCAATAGTATTTATAAACAATGCCAATGCTTGATGTAAAATCTTTAATATTTGCAGCTGCTCCTTTTAGTTTTTTCTTAACTCCTTTCCTCATTTTATCATAGTCTCCCTTTTGAAAGTTAAAAGGTAGTACTGTGGATTTCCTTGCTGTCCTCCCTTCATTTATGAAATCAAATGCGATCATTCTATGATCATTATTGCCAATTGGCCCAAACAGCATTATCTCTTGCACCAGAGCCTGTGTTGCACTAAGGACTAGGTCCAAAAAAGCTTCCCCTCTTGTCAGTTCATGAATCAGCTGCTCCAAGAAGCAGTCATTTATTTCATCTAGAAACTTTATCTCCTTAGCATGTCCTGCTGTGATACTGACCCAGTCAATACTGGGGTAATTAAAATCACCCATTATTACTGTGATGTAACTTTTGTTATTTTCCCCAATTTCTTTTAGCATTTCATAATCCATCTGTTCATTCTGGCCAGGCAGTTTGTAGACACCCAGTACAAAGATGTGGTAAGGAAAGACAGAGCTTATTTTATTGAACTTATGACCTAGAATGACTTGCCAATAGGACCCAACACAGGCTGTGTTTTGATCACCCTTCTTCAGGAGTCATCTGGCGTGCTACATTCATAAATACATAAACAAAAATTATAAAAATAAAACTGTGATACAACTTTAAATCATAACATTGATAAACTGAAATCAATAAATTACAATAAAAGCTAATCGTGAATATAAAAACAATTAAATAAATAAATAATAAAACCCAGGATCATAAATGCCATCTCAACAAATGTTGAATTATCACACATTAATAACCCTTAACAGACATGTAATTATAAATAATATGAAGAGCAAATAAAATATTGTAAATTGGTGAACAAATAGAATATTATAAACAGCATAAACACAGTATTAATAAGATAAATATAAAAATCTCCAAGTTCATATAAATAATATGTAAAATAAAAGTTAAAATCAATTGTAATAAGAATACATAAAAACACATAAATAATACAGCATTAATAAATATATTAATATAGCAACAGTAATAAAAAAAACATAAAAACAACATAAAACATCCATATGAAGGTGTCATTAACTCAATTATAGGTATGTGAGTACCTCTGTACCAAGATAAGTCAAATATGAAGATCTTGTACTACAAAAAGAAGAAGAGGGATGGAAAGATGAAGCAGGAGTGAGCCAAAAAAGTGAGGGTACCTCTGAATCACAGATAATAAAGTAACTTCCTATAGCACTCTCAAACCGTAAAAATTTGAAAGTATAAAAATATAAATGAAATAATAAGGCATAAAAGCATTACAAACTTAAAAAAAAAACATCTATATGTATAACAATAAAAACGCTTAAAACTTAAATGCTCTTCAAACAACATTATACAAGATTAAAAACTGTACCATAAATAAGACCCAGGAATATATACTAAAACATATGAAAACTATCGGAAGAAATTGAATCTATAGCTTCTCATGGTTTAAAGCATACTAAAGGTGTGAGAACCGATATTATAATCCCGCCCGTGTCATTTCTGTGAACATTTATATTGCTGATTATCTAAAAAACCATAAATATTTAGAGAAACATTCAATGTCAAACCCCAGGTATTATATTATAATGTTCTACACAGAACTGAAAAAAAAAGTAATACACAACATTTGAAAAATAAAATTTAGTACTGAGATGTTTATGCCTGTATAGGACCCATCATTGCCTGTAGAAAACTATGGGGTATGTTTACTAAACCGCGCAATTGTGCGGGGCGCACTTGAGCGTGCGCTAAGGTACCTTAGCGCACGCTAATAGTGCATTTTTGTGCCCCGCACACGTGCGCGCTGCACTAACGGGCCCGCACAAGTGCGCGGCGCGCTGATGTGCGATAGAGGCGTGGAAAGGCATTCTAAGGGCGGAGGAAGGCTCCCGAGGGGCGGAGGGACGGGGTCAATGGGTGGAGAGTGGGAGGGGAGAGGTTCCCCGCACAGGAGCGGGGCTGAAATTCGATGTAAAAAATACCGCGAGTGAAAACCTCGCGTTAGAGCCGATTTAAAGGGAAGAGAAACCATTTCTGTCAGCAATGTACAGCAAAACCAGGGAAACCTACAAAACGTGAGCAGTGTGATACATATGCACAGAACAAAATAGCAAATAAAAATTGAAAAAGACCACAACAAAATTCTAATAAATTATAATCCAGCTGGGCAATAGTGATAGTCATGGAAAACATCAAAAACCACTCCCAAGAAAGCCCCAAAAAAGAAATATGAATTTTAGAAGGGTCTACGCTCCGTCCCCATACAAGGTGAATGATCCCACAGTGAAATTGTGCAGAGCAGGGTTTATGACTCCTTTGGCCAGGCTTCCTATCTCCAGGGACTGCACTGTCTCTGTGGCCACAGTGTGGTGCAGTGAACACAGACAGTGTGTTCAGGAGCCAAAGATCACCAGTTCAAGTCCCAGCTGGGGCTCCTGCAAACCCAATCCCCATATTTTACCCACCACTAAACCATGATAGTAAAGACCAACCTTTTTTGCAGATAACATAAGCATGGCCCAAACACCTCTATTTTACCCTACAGAGCACAGACACCAGAAACATGCACATTACCTAGACCACAGTCCCCTCAATGCAGTCCTGGAGGGCCACATATCATTTAGCTGTGATGCTGTCAGCAATATAAGGCCATGTCAGCATGGTGGCGGAGGGGTACCATTGGTGGAGGGGGCAGTGGCTGCTGCCCACAGCAGACGGTGGCCTAGCCCCCTTCACGTGGGTGCAGTGCCCTCCAACAGACAGGCCCTGTCTGACAAACAGCCATGGACTCCCCAGGGAATGCACTGTTTCTGTGCTAAGACGGTGGTGCAGCGGACACAGCCAGTGCCTTTAGGACCAGAAGGTCACAGGTTCAAATCCCAGCTGGGGCTCCTGGCAACCCAGTCCCCTTATTTTACCCATGAAGAAATCATGGTAGTAAAGACTGAACCATTATTGCTGAGACCATACGCATGGGTCAAAAACCTCTATTTTACCCTACACAGCACAAACACCATATAAATGTGCATTACCTACGGCAGAATCCCCCAAATGCAGTCCAGGAGGGACAAACACCATTCAGTTTCCATGCTGCCTCTAATAAAGATGCCTGTGCTGCATATCTATGCACCACCCCCATGGTATGCAGATGTATCCCATGCATATTCATGAGGGACAGCATGAAAACCTGAACAGTGTTTGCCACACCAAGACTGAAGTTGGGAACCTCTGCCGTAAAGCAGCAGCCAACAGGGCCAGACACACCCACACCCACAGGCCCCATTGGCTAATGCCTCCTGGAGAGGCAGGACATTGGGCCCTGCGTGCATCTCCCAATACTAGCACTTGCATACCTTAGCAATGCCACTCTACACCTGGGTATACGGTACACACCTATCAAACGTTTCCTATGATTACTGGCAGATAGCAAGTCCTACGTTAAGCACAGTTTGCTCATTGAGCTCCATCATAACAATCTTTCTGATGTCTGCGGTGTGTGCTTCAGGTCTGGTCTCTGACAGTGTTTACCACCCTGGGGAGTGACCCCCAACAGTATTGCGTAGCATATCCATGCCTGTACTGTGCCCAGGACTGGTGTGGTGGGCAGGGCTGCTAAACTCCTCTATAGTAGCACAATGCTGGCATAGGTGTGGGAGTGTGTGTCTGTCTATACAGTGTGTGGTGGCTGCAAACACCTTCCACAGTCCACACTGCCAGCACTGTTGCCAGTATTGGCCTGCCAATGTGCATAATGAGGAGCAAGGTACCATGGGTATAGCCCAGACAGGGTGACCTGGCCAGGATGCATCTGCACAGGGCATAGGGCACTGGCTGGGACATTGTAGTGCCTGGCCACCACCTACACAGACAGGGTGACCTCAGTATGTCCTGCTGGGGGATCACTCTCACCCTGACTGTGCAGTGACGACAGCATGGCTAGGCACCCCCATAGTGCTATATAGTATTTCTCTCATGTGATATTTATGGGTTTTCTTTTGGGGCCCAGTCACTGATTTATCTGCTTGTTGTGTATGCTGACATCCCAGTTCTGGGTGCATGCATTTCCACTGGGAACATGCACTATGGACTAGCTAGTAGACTGTTTGCAGCTGGAATGTGTCTTGATGGAGTGGCTTGCAGGGTGCAGCGGCTGAAGGCTTGCTGCAGGAGAATATCAGATAGTGGTGGGGTGCAGCTTAGCATATCCAGGCCTAAAGTCTGTCTGCTATTGTGTTATAGATGTGTACAGAGCTGCATTGATTGCCCTGTAGGGTGTCTGTTCCCCAGCAGGACCGGGGTTGATGGTCCCCTCTACTGCCACCATTGCAGGGAGGTAGAATGTGGATCTGTTGATGGGGGACCCTGTTTTCCACCCTCAGCCCTGGAGGAGGGGGGGGGGTGGTACATAGCCCACCTAGGGGTCCATGGGGGCTACACCTGACTGAGACAGACAGAGATATCCAAGGTGTTTCTGCAGAAACTACCTATCTCACACATTAACACTGCTTTGGACCTCCGGCATGGCCTCTTTCAGCCATGGAGGTTGCTGTGGACCTGGTGCTGGGCGCCTCACTGCACCCTCAGGGTGAGCACAGTACCCGCACAATATGACGGTGTGTAGCTACTCTGTGCCAGTAAAACACACGGTCAGTACCCCCTACCAGGCCGAGGTGCTGTGGGGTGCACATGGTCAGTTCCCCCTACCAGGCCAAGGTGCTGTGGGGGTGCATTCTCCATCTTGTGTTTATCTGTGGACAGCTGATTTGCATGTACAGTGCATCATGGGTACGGGTGGGCTAACCCTATCCTGGTGACCACAGCAGACTGTCTGTGTGGTGACGTGCACTCCCTCTGCAGCCAGCCAGGGGCTTGCTAGCAGCTATAGGGCTGTAGCACAATGGTTACTTCACTGCCTGTGGAGCCAGAGGTCATGGGTTCAAACCCACAGTAGGGTTATTTGATGGGGCTGCCCAGAGCATTATCTCTTTTTAATGTACATTATTGCTGCCAGCAAAAACACCCTCATCGTACTGTACCCATAAGGTGCCTCAGAGGGCGCTTTATAGGGCGCCCTATAGGTTACCTTATGGTTACCGTCCATATAAGGTGCACTATACATTATCCTGTGGAGCAACTTATAGGGTGCCCTATAGGGGACATTTTAGGGTGCCATGGCAGACAGTGCATTTTATAATGTGCCCTATGGAGTGCCTTATAGGGTGCCTTATGCAGCACCTTCAGTTACGGCACGTGAGGACCTTTTTGCTGGCAGCAATTAATAAAATACAACTAAACTGCTACAGGAAAAAATACATACATTGCAAAGCTGATGCCACAGCCAGCCTTACATATTAGGCACACTGGGGAGCAAACTCATGACCCCTATATCAGCAGTCAGTGCCTTACCCATTGTGCTACACTGCTGCTCTTCCTTGCATGTCAGCACACCTACTTATGCTGTGCATTCCTTAGACTGCACAGTGCTGCCATCAAAAACATTGCTGTGACCTTGCGGTAACTCATACGGCACCCTATAAAGCGCCCTATAAGCAACATTCCAGGGTGCCTTGGCGGACAGTGCACTTTAAAATGTGCCTTATGGGGCGCCTTATGTTAACACGCTTTGAGAGTGCGTTTGCTAGTAGTAGTAATTAAAATAAAAATAAAATGCTTCCTCTTCCCCATAATATGTAATGCCTCAGCCAGCCTTGTTCATTGGGCACTGTGGGGGATTGAACCCCTGATCCCTGCACCATTGGTCAGTGTCTTAACCATTGTGCTGTGGTTCTGTTCCTGTGCTTGCACATCAGCGCGCCGCCTTATGCCTCCCAATATTAGAATGCCTCCTAAAGCAATAGCACACTGCCTTATGCCCATCAGCGCGCCGCCTTATGCCGCACAATATTAAACTGGCTCCTAAAGTAATGCCTCAGCCAGCCATCTTCATTGAGTACTGTGGGGGATTGAACCCCTGATCCCTGCACCATTGGTCAGTGTCTTAACCATTGTGCTGTGGCTCTGCTCTTCTGCTTGCACATCAGCGCACCACTTATGCCTCCCGCGCAGCTTTCTCATGCGCTAATGTGCAGGGCGCACATGGGCGCCGCACACCTTAGCGTATATTTAAATCCCGTTTTTTCTTTTTCAGATAGAAATGCCCACTCCTTATATGGCACCCGCACACTAGCGCGGCCCGCACATTACCGGGGTTTTAGTAAACATACCCCTATATATGTAAAAAAGGAAAGCAGGGAATCAAAATTTATCAAAAAACCCTCGAGATTGTGTTTTATCTTATGTAAAAAAGGGGGAAATTATACGATATACTCGTGTTTCACTATTTGTCATACTTTATAAAATTCATCATATATGGAACGCCATACTTATAGGGTTAAAAATAACTTAAAAAGTAAAAGTTGAAATTAACACAATGTCATGTAAAAAGCCGGAATAATGTACACCGGATTATTTAATTATTGAAATTTCGATGTACTGAATGATATGAGTGACAAATCTCACCTTTGATGGGTTCATAAAACTTTTAGTCTTGTGTATGCCGAGTAATGCACAAGCTTCAGAAGAGCCCTCCTGTGGGCAAAAGTTGTGTACTAATAAGAAACGCCAGCGTGTGCGCTGTCAAGATAAAAGGCTGAACCGCGGGAAAGATGACGTATGCTTTCTCCAATAGGCTGATCATTCTTAAGGTTGCTAGTTAGGATTGCTAATATGCTCAATTCTATAGGCTGATCATTCTTCCTGTAATAGACACTATATAATGCACAAAACTGGAGGATTATACACCGGGCAATTAACTTGCCGGAATTTCAATTTCTTATTCTATAACTCAGTGTATCACTTAATATAAATGAACGTGTTGAATCTCACCTGTTATGGTTTAAAAAACTTTAAGTCTTGTGTATTACTGTGATGCATATGCTTTAGATGAACCCTCCTATGGACATGATTTGTATATTAACAAGCAACGCCGTCAAGGAGAAAATCTAAACCACGAGAAGATTGCTGTATGTTTGTTCTGATATGCTGATCGTCCTTAGAATCACAAATCCATTAGCTTCTTTTTTGATTATTAAATCAAGATAAGGGATCTGATGGCTATTGTATGTAATTTGAAATCGTAAGTTAATATCCAAATTATTAATCCAGACATTGAATTGAGAAAGTAAATTTACACTCCCCTCCCAAATAATTAAGACATCATCTATGTACCGAATCCAAAGTTTGATGTTATCTTTAAATGGATGATTTTTTAAGAATTTTTTTTCGAATTGGAACACATACAGATTTGCAATATCAGGAGCCATTGATGATCCCATGGCCACACCCTTGATTTGTTTGAAAAACAGATCTCTAAAACAAAAAATAATTTCACACAAAGCAATTTGTGCTAAAGACAAGAAAAATTCTGTTGGGATCCGTTTGTGAGCCTTTCTATTTAGAAGACACTGTTCAATAATTTCTAAGGATTCTGCCTGTGGAACATTCGTATATAATGATTCTACATCTAAGGTCACTAGAATAATGTTAGAACTAAGATCATGGAAGGTCGAGAGTATTTCAATAACGTGAGAGGAATCACGTATATAAGACCACATGGTGGTTACAAAAGGCTGTAACAATAAATCTAAAAATTGAGAAATAGGTTCTAAAAGAGACCCTACTGCAGAAACTATAGGACGCCCTGGAGGTGCTGTCAAAGACTTATGAATTTTAGGAATTATGTAAATAGTTGGAATAACCGGTGAAGGAACTATTAAAAAATCTTTTTCTTTCTTCGTAATGTATCCAATTTCAAAAGCTGTGAGTACTATATTGTCAATCACATTTTTCAGCATCTTGGTAGGATCCCCCTCTAACCGAAGATAGAAAGTATGATCATTTAATTGTCTGTTTATCTCTTCAATATACATTTTTAAATCTAAAACTACTATGGCTCCTCCCTTGTCTGCAGGTTTGATAATAATCGTATCGTTTTTCTGTAGTGATTTAATTGCCTCTTTTTCTCCTTTAGTAAGATTATGGAACATTAGTCGTGAATCTATACAGACCTCATTAACCTGTTGGAGAACTACCCGTTCAAAAGCTTCGATAAGGGGGGTCTGTCTATGGCGACGAAACCCAGGAGGATTTCCTGCTAATAATGGATACATCTCCAGGGCCAGCCTCTTTATTAATAAAAAAACTGTTTAATACGAATTTTATGAAAAAATTTATATAAATCTACCTGGATTTCAAAGGGGTCAGGTTTTTTCATGGGAACAAAGGACAACCCTTTGTTTAATACTAATTCTTCATCTTTTGTAAGTGTGTATTTAGAAATGTTAATAACATTATTGTGTATTTCATCTTTTAATATCTCCTCTCATGGGATCTTTCCATCTTCCAATTTCCCCTTCCTCATCCTCGACTTTGACCTCTGGATTGATTGTAATAATTGTATGTCCGTTCTTGATCCGGATCGCGATATCTGTCTTGATCTACAGGCGGTGGGCGGGCCCGAGACCTGTCTCAACCGCCCCCTTTCCAATATTTGTCCATATTGAAAAAATGATTATTATTGTGATTGTTACCATACTCCTTCTCCTTTGGAGGTCTATGCCTTTCTCTTTGGGTGGAAAATAATGATGCAGATGCATCCACCACTTCCACTGACTCACTCCTACTTCGTTTCTTCTTTTGTTCTGGAGGGTTATCTGAATTATGATCTTCTATAGTACTGTCTTTATGATCAAATATAGAGGATCTTTTCTTAAACTATAGTCTGTCGTTTTCTACCTTTTTACACCAATGGTATACGTACCCCACCCTATAATCATCCTCGTCTCTTTTGAATTTATCGACTTTCTTATTCCCTGAAGAAGGGTAATCGAAACACGGCCTGTGTCGGGTCCTATTGGCAAGTCATTCTAGGTCCTAAGTTCAATAAAATAAGCTCTGTCTTTCCTTACCACGTCTTTGTACTGGGTGTCTTCAATTAACGCGAACTTTGTGCTTTCATTGGTGGACAGGCAGTTTGTAGTACACCCCCACTGCCATCGCCTTCCCCTTTTTACATGGAATTTCTACCAATAGAGATTGTACAGTGTATTTTGTTTCCTGTAAAACTTTAATCTTGTGCACCTCACTGCACTCTCTAACATAGATCTGAACCCCTCTTCCAATTTGATCTTTCTTCTTGGCATGCAGGGGGGTATGTTTTGGATTTTGAACACTAAAGGTGTCAGAATATTGGCAGCTGTGGTCAATGAAGGAGGAGTTTTTAAGACATCGAGAATGAATTGAAGAATACTCACTGCTCCAACATCCCTTTTATGCCTAATTGCAGCTGCATCATTATTGGCAAGGGTTTTCTTCTGTGGATTTGATATAAGTTGTGCAAAGCAGTTAGAATCTGCATTGTGTTTAGATAGCATCTCTGCGCCTCAAATGCTGGCTTTGTACTGAGCACTGCTTTCCAGCTTGCCTAGGGGTAATATAGAATAGATTGTATCTGAATGGTAGGAAAACCTTCAGGTTGATGTAAACAAGGAAAGTGTCATGGCTAGTTGATTCGGGAATCAAAGCAGCTCTCAGAGAAGATGCCTTTGCAGGAACAATATTATACATTTTTATTATGGGCTTACATTTATCTACGTAGTGTGAGATGTGCTTCATTAGCAGAGACTGCCCATTGTGTGAAATGTGACATGGACAAGTTCACTTTGGGACGTACGTTTTGGATCTGCCCAGATATCCAATAATTTTGGAATACTCTATTGAGATTCCTTAACCTGCTGCAGTAGAAATGCTTTTGTTAGATGAGTTGGCTGACTATATATTTTTACAGAGCGGAGAGAGGCTCTTTCTTAGAAAGTCCTTTTTCTAGGACACAGATGCAGCCTTCTTTGTTGGAGGAAATCTGATCCCCCAAACTGGCACAATGGCGCATTCAGTTGTTTCAAATGATGGTGCTTGAAAAGATGGCAGTAAAGCAGAAGAAACCAGAAGGCTGGCAAAGATTTCAGTGTAACTGGGAACTCTTTTGGGACATTCTCCCCATTAAAAACGGAAAATGTTGTTAAATATATGAATTCTGTTTTGTTCTTATGTCTGCAGCACTTAAGTCTGTGTCTGGGATCGACTAGAGGCTGCGGTGGGGGGGAAGAGTAGATGTGGAGGGTGAGAAGGGGGTTGGAGGGGTGAGGATAATAATAATGACATATAAAATGTTATTCTTGCCTAACTGTGTTATTGTTGGCCATTGTATTTGTTATGCAGTCGCACTGGTGTGCAGTAGAACACATCAGACCACGTATGTTTAGGTTGAAAGTTGGCGAATAAAGATTTTTTTTAAAAAAGCATTAGGGAAATAAGCTTGTAAGAAGAGGATGCACAGACTCATGGAGGTAATTTTATAGAGCTGTTTCCATGTGTAAAGTCTCTTTAACATGTAGAAAAGGGCTTTTATAGGATTACATACATATGCATAAAAAGTACATGCACGAAAAGTGTGTACCTATTTTAATGTGACCTGCATGTAGGTATTACCAGGGGCAGAGTTTGGGTGGAGCAGAAAACAGAGATCTTATCTATGCGCATATTTAATAAAATCAAGGACGGAGTTCTGATCTATGCACATATGTTATCAAATACGCATCTACAGTATACTTATAGATATACACATACACACACATTAAACACTTTTTTTGCAGCAGATATAAATTTGTGCTTCGCCATTTGTGTGTTGTTGAGGTTGATTCTGGGAGTCTATTTTATGAAGGCACCTTCTGAACTTTAAATAGAGGTATCCTATTATAGAATTACCCCTCAAAATTTTCATACAAAATTCTACCCACACAGAAAGTTGGTGCAAGTGTCCACAGGTCCTTTAAGTTTCAAAGCATGTGCATAGTTTCACTTTGAAAGGTGGTGCTAAGTTCATAAGTTAAAAGTAAGGAGAAAGCTACAGAAACAAAGGGGTCTGTTTACTAAAGGCCGGTGTTGTGCGGTCCGCGGTACCGAGCGGGTGCCGTATAAGGAGTGGGCGTTCCGTCGTGAAGAACAGAAGCTGTGATTGACAGATGCGCTAAGGTGCGCGGCGCCCGTGTGGTTAGTGCCCTGTGACATTACGGCGTTTGATCTGTGCACATAGATCACACTGCTCACGGTTTTTGGGCTTCCACTATTGTGCTGCACATTGCTGACGGAAACGGTTTCTTTTCCCTGCACAGCACCTCTAACGCGAGTGTTTCACTGGCGGTAAATTTCTTTGCAGATTCGGGCACGCTCCTGTGCGGCGAGTCTCTCCCCTCCCACATTCCGCCCACTGACCCCGTCTCTCCGCCCCTAGGGGGCCTTCCTCCGCCCTCATTTCGCCTTGGCACGCCTCTTTCGCACATTACCGCCCCGCAAATGTGCGCGTTGTCGGCGCACGCTTGCGGGACCCGTTAATGTGCCGCGCACTCGTACGGGGCGCTTAAGAGCACTTAAATACATCTTTTAGAGCGCTCATGTGCGCCCCGTACAAGTGCGCCGTTTAGTAAACAGACCCCAAAGATGCCAACATACATGTACTGGGGCCAGTATTCAAACCAGCAAATATTTAAACACCGTGGTGGTCAGCTGCTGTGTTTAACGATAATCTGGATATTCAGCACCAGTAGCCTGATGGATGCTCGCACTGAATATCTGGACAGAGTGGTCAGTGCTGGCGACTATCGGACAGTGGAAATATTTAGCCGCTATCCAGATAGCACTTAGGACAGCAATAAAGCTGTCCTAAGTTATGTGCCTTGGCTTTAATATTCATGTCGATAACCTTTCTGACCCCTATGCTTCCAAACTTCTTTCCCTCACTTTCTCTTTTAACCTCCACCTTTACTCTTCTGCCCCCATTCATCAGCACAGCCATTGCCTTGATCTTGTTTTCTTCTGTAATTGTTTACCATCCAGTTTCCATACCTCAGTTCTTCCCACCTGCTTAAGCTTCACTCTTCTTCATTCCCCACCTCATTCTCAGCCAGTCTCCTCCTATCTTTTTAGGAATCTTCATGCTATTGATCCATTGGCTCTCTCCACTATAGTCTCATCATCTCTCTCTTCTTCTTTGTCTTCTAACTTGATGATGAGGCTATAGTTTCCTATAAAATTGCTCCCTCCTCTGCTCTGGATACTTTTGCTTCACCTATCCTTCGTCCCGTGAGGCACCCTATACCTCAGCCCTGGTTGTCTTCAACTACCCACTATCTTCGCTTCTCTGCCCGCTCACCTGAGTGCATTTGGCTCAAATCCCACTCTCTTTCTGACTTTCTTCACTTCAAATTCATGCTTGCTTCCTTCCAATCCACCATAGCTCTCGCCAAGCAAAACTACTCTGTAACTAACTCTCTTGCCTCTGACCCCCGTCATCTCTTCTCTACTCTCTCCTCTAATCTCTCCTCAAGGCACCTCGACCTCCGACCCCCTCCTTCCCTTTCTGCCCAAATGCTAGCCAACAATTTTTGATAAAGTCCACTCCAGTTCCTCTCAAGATCGGCTTCATCCCCTCTTCCCCCTCTTCAATACCAACTTTTCCCTTCAATCTCCGTTGCCCTTTCTTCTTTTTATAAGATCTCCGAAGAGGAAACCTCTCATCTTCTTTCATCCTCTAAACTTACTACCTGTTCCTCTGCTCCTATCCCCTCCCATCAATGTTCCCTCTAATTTTCTGTAGGCTGTGTGCGCATAAAATATCAGCTGTGTGCAGCTTTTGAAGGAAGGTTAAATTTTTGTGCGCCACATAATGACACTTGGAGTTATATACTTTAAAATTTGACTACACGTCAGAATACAGTATGTACACCACATTGATTTTAATCAAATTAAATGAAAATAGACGATTACTAAATGAAGCGGGAAATTTCTAGTAATTACAATCATAACTTTTAAATTTTAAGATGTCTGTGTTGTTTTCTATCAGAATTAGAGCCATAATTTTTGTGCGCTCTGTTGTAAAGTATGTGCGCTCGCTTGGTGAGGTGTGTGCGCGCACACATGTGCACAGCTTAGAGGGAACAGTGCCTCCCATCTTCTTAATTCAATCTCCTCCTCTGTCATCCCTTCCATCACGCACATTCTCAACCTATCATTCTCTAATGCCACTTTCCATGCAGCCTTCAAGCATTATCTGGTCATACCTCTCATCAAGAAACTTTCACTTGAACCCATTTGTCCAACTAATTATTGACCCATCTCCCTTCTTCAATTCATTTCCAAAATTCTTGAACATGCAGTTCTCCGTCGTTGCCTTGGATTTCTCTCCTCTCAGGCCCTCTTTGATCCACTTCAGTCTGGCTTTCTTCCCTTCCATTCCACTGAAATGGCCCTTGCCAAAGTCTCCAGCGACTTGTTCCTGGCTAAATCCAAAAGCCTTTACTCAGACCTCATTCTTCTTGATCTTTCTGCTGCTTTTGACACTGTTGACTACCATCTTCTCCTTGATACATTGTCCTCACTTGGTTTTAGGGGCTCTGTGCTGTCATGATTCTCCCAGCCCTCTTTCAGTGTCTGTTCTGGTGTTTTCTCCTCTATTGCTATCCCTCTCTCAGTTGGTGTATCCCAAAGGTCTGGTTCTAGACCCTCTCCTTTTTCTTTCTCTATTTAGCACACAGATAGGTTCAAATATAAGCTTTACCAATCAAGTAAATATTTAAACTTTATATCCAAGTTATAATGCCCTGTTCAATGTAATTTCAGTTTGTTCAATGTAAACCGCACTGATGCAGAATAGTGCGGTATATAAGAGAATATAAATAAAACAAATAAAAATAAATATCAATAAATCAACATTTTCAGCTTAGCTAAATAAAAAAAATATGTGGAGGAGAATTTTAAAAGGGATGTCCAAGTGCAATCTGGGTCGTCTAAACCAGAACATCTGAAAAAAAAAAATAGGCACATCCAGGTGCAAATATAATTTCACACAAATGTGGACGTGCCCAATAAGGATGTCTGCAGGGGCATCTACATAGACATCCACAGAACCATATTTCAATCCCTTGGTACTCTCATCCCCTCCCATGGATTTAATATAATTCAGTCCCTTGGTACTCTCATCTCCTCCCATGCTTTTTAATATATTTTTTATGCTGATGACTCTCAAATCTATCTATCTATCTACACCTGATATTTCTCCTACACTCCAAGCCCGTATATCTCCCTGCCTATCTGACATCGCTGCCTGGATGTCTCACTGCCATTCGAAATTGAACATGGCCAAAACTGAACTTCTTACTTTCCCAGTAAACCCTCTTTCCTCCTTTCTCTCTCTCTGTTGGTAACACTCTTCTGCTTCCTGTTTCTTCAGCCCGTAACCTTGGGGTCATCTTAGACTCCTCCCTCCCCTTCTCCTCACATATCCAACAGATAGCAAAAACCTGCTATTTCTTTCTCTATAATATTAACAAATTTTACCCTTTCTTTTCTGAACACATTACAAAACATTTATCCATTCTTTAATCACCTCTTGCTTAGATTATATCGCAACCTCCTCCTTGCTGGTCTCCCTCTTTCTCCCCTTCAGTCTGTTCAAAACTCTGCTGCATGGCTAATCTTTCGCTAGTCTCATTATACTCATTAACCCCTCTTCTTAAATCACTTCATTGGCTTCCCTTCTATTTCCGTATCAAATACAAGCTTCTCCGTCTGACCTATAAATGCATTCATTTTATTGCTCCTCACTACCTTTCCTCCCTTCTCTCTCCCTACAACCCCCCTCATGAACTCCACTCTCCCTCTGGCCCTTCTCTTCCACTGTCAGCTACAGACTTTGATCCTTTCACCTTGATGCTCCTTATGCCTGGAACAAACTACCTGTATCTTTATGTCAGGTTTCGTCTCTCCCCTTTTCAAATCCATGCTAAAGGCTCACCTCTTTCAGGCTGCTTTTGGATTGTAACCCTTTGTTCTCCATCTGCCTCCCTAACCTTTCCTATTTTACCCTCATTCTCATCTATTGTACTATCTTTCTTGATTAGATTGTAAGTTCTGATGAGCAGGGACCGTCCTATTAAATGTGTCTGTACAGCGCTGTGTACGCCTTCTTGCGCTATATAAATGATTAATAGTAGTAGTAGTAGGCTGTAGAAGTTATTCAGAGAGTGGCTGAATATTGCTGTTATCCGGACAGTTATAGCACCCATCCTTATTCTGCCCACAGACCACCCCCTTTAACTGGATAGTGTCAAGGCGGTCTGTGGCGATACTCACTAGCACTATCCACTCTCTCAGCACCCATATCCGTACAAAATCCATGATTATCAGATAAGGGCTTCTTAATATTGGGTCTCGCCAATAAGCATATTTAAGCTTTGATGTAGATAAGCAAATATTTTAAGCTCATCCTAATAAACAAATATTTACATTGTACAATTAAAGCAACAAGCATTGAAGCTTTCTTTATAGGTAAAGCTAATATTTGAGTTTGATGTCGATATGCTCAAATAAAAGCTTTACCAATCAAGAAAATATTTAAGCTTTGTGTCAATAAATCAACATTTTCATTTTAGCTAAATAAACAAATATGTGGAGGAGAATTTTAAAAGGGATGTCCAAGTGCAATCCGGGTCGTCTAAGCCAGAACATCTGAAAAAAAAGTAGGCACGTCCAGGTGCAAGTATGATTTCACACAAACTTAGACGAGATGCCGGGCATGCATGATATATCTGAGATCAGGCAGGGACGTCTACGATCCTAGAAAACCCCCGACCATGCCTCCGCCATGCCCACGTTCAGATTTGGACGTCTTCACACTGGAGACAAACCCACAGCCGGCTTCTAAACTGGCTCTGGAGACATCTCTGTGCTTGGGATGTCTCTATGCCCCTTTTTGGACTCCCAAAGCACGAAGAGGGCTTCCAAAATGATCCCCTTAATCTTTACGGCTAAGCAAATAGAGATTCAAGCTCTGTAGCTAAGAAAGCAAATATTTGTTTTTGTAAATCATTAAGCAAATGTGTAAGCTTTATGAAGATTAATAAGCTTTCCAGTTGTGAGAAAAAGTCAATATTTTAAATCAATAAGAGAAGCAAACAGAAATGTATACATTTATATATAAGGAAACAATTAAGCTTTATAGACCAGCAAGTCAATTACTGAAGTATTTTGGCACTCTGCAATCAAAACTCCTAGGGAATGAAACACCCACAGCTTCTTTGGACAAATAAGCCTCTATACCTCTTCCAGCAATAGAGAAATCATTTTAACTTTAACACCCTTACTGGAAGTAGCAGATATCTGGTTTTCTCATTATGTTTTGATTGATTTCAGGCTTGCTTCTTATGCCACACGTCGTCAGACATATTAACTCACTATGAGCTAAATATTCAAAGAATTGCTCAAAGGGTAATTCTATACGAAAAGATTCAGCTGAACCTAACTTGCTAAATTTTCAGCTGAATATTTGCCAAAATCTGCCTGGTTAAAACGTGAGGTGGCTGGGTGCCCCTGGCAACAAGTACCAAGGATCAACGCTATCCAGTTAAGTCCTCCTTAAAAAAAACACACCAACCCAGCAATCATTTCTCACTCCTGCCAACTATAAGAATTACTGCAGTTCACCCCTCTATCTCCCTCTCTCCCAACTGTATTAAAAAAGAGTGCCATAATATATCGCTGTACCATTCCTTCCTCCCGACTGTATTATTATTTATTTTAAATCTATGGTCTTTCTTCCCTCCCTTTCTCCCTCAGCCCCGACTTTTGCTAGCAAAAAGGTGCTTGTCTGTGATTTCCTGTCTCCCTCCTGTTCAAAAAAGGACCGGTTGTCGTATCCTTCCATGCTCTCCTGTCCAAAAAAGGACTTTAAAAAAACAATGAGGAGGGAGGGAGCATATGGAGAAGGATAAATTACTTTTACATGTAGAAGAAAGGATATGGGACAGAATGGACGCCCAGATTTAGGCTTGCTCATGCAACACCTAGATTGGCTAGCCATAGAAATATAGAAACTAAGAAAATGACGGCAGATACAGACCTTATGGCCTATCCAGTCTGCCCTTTCATGCCAACTACTAATCTCTAAAATCCCTTCCTGTCCCTGAGAGCCTCTGTTCTTGTTCCATGCATTCTTGAATTTAGATACAGTTCTTATCTCCACCACTGGGAGGCTGTTCCACAAATCCACAAGTCTGTCTGCAAAGAAATATTTTCTCATATTTCTCCTGAGTCTATCCCCTAGCTTCTCCAGGTATTGTTTGTTTTCCTCTTCCTGCGATCTCTTATAATTTATGCAGGCTAGCCTCTTTTTCTTCACCTTTTCAGCTACTTTTGGAAACCATAGCGGCCTACTTTTCCACTTACTTTTATTTATTTTCCCTAAAAAAACGTTTTGTTGCCTTTAAAATATCTCCTTTGAGTTTTGCCCATAGCTGTTCTAATTCCCTAGATGTTCTCATCGAGATAAGGACTCTTTGAGGTATTCCTCCCTCTTTGCAAAATTAATTTTCCTGAAGTCTAGGAGCTTCGCTTTTGAATGAACCATCTCCACCTGTGTCCTAATATCAAAGCTCACATCCAGTGATCACTGCAAGCCAGATGATCACCCACTACAACATTAGAAACCCTCTCCCCATTTGTAAGCACCAAGTCTGGTTTCACCCCCTCCCGCATGGGTTCCATTGCTGGTTCCCTGAATAGCTCACCCTGAAGAGAATCCAGGATCTCCCTTCTAGATGACGCCACAACAAGGATATCCCAATCAAAATCTGGCAATTTGGAATCTCCTACTAATACTGCTTCCCCCTTTAACGGCAGTACTGTGACTATCTTCAATTAAATCTTTACCTATTTCTTCTGCCTATGATGGAGGTCTGTATATCGCACCATGTAAACAGATTTTCCATTCCCTCTTTCCAGATTAACCCACAGTGCCTCTTCCTTTCCTTGTAAACCTTGCAGTTTGTGACTTTAATATTATTTTTTTACACATAGTGTCACTCCTCTTCCCTTTCTTCCTACCGTCTTTCCTGAATAGATATAGCCAAGTTTAACTATGTCCCAGTTATTGTTTTCCGTATACCATGTTTCCGTGACCAACTTCCTGGGTGATTAACAGTCCTTGCTCGGATAGAAGGAGTCTTTCAAAATGGCCTTTTGATCTGCCACCTGGTGTTAACACCTATTGAAAAAGTTTCACAGGTCTCTTGCCCCCTAGGTAGAAGTCCTCTTTGTAAAGGTCTCTAGAAGACTTTATTTGTTGCTCAAAGAGTACTGACCCTGTTTTGCCTTTTGTGCTAAGCTATATTCTGATTTGATTTAAATTATAGCTCTTTGCTGCTGCTAGGCTCTAACTTATTATGAAATTTAAACTACAAGCTCTCTGCTGGGTTCTAAATTTAACCAGAAAGCTCTCTTCTGTGTTTTAAATTTAAACTAAAAATACTTTGCTGATGCTAGGCCCTGAGTGACAATTAAATTTAAACTACAAGCTCTCTACTGGGTTCCAAATTTAACCAGAAAGCTATCTTCTGTGTTTTAAATTTAAACTAAAAGTACTTTGCTGATGCTAGCCCTGAGTGACTATTAAATTTAAACTACAAGCTCTCTGCTGGGTTCTAAATTTAACCAGAAAGCTCTCTTCTGTGTTTTAAATTTAAACTAAAAGTACTTTGCTGATGCTAGGCCCTGAGTGACAATTAAATTTAAACTACAAGCTCTCTACTGGGTTCCAAATTTAACCAGAAAGCTATCTTCTGTGTTTTAAATTTAAACTAAAAGTACTTTGCTGATACTAGGCCCTGAGTGACTATTAAATTTAAACTACAAGCTCTCTGCTAGGTATGAAATGTAACCAGAAAGTTCTCTTCTGTGTTTTAAATTTAAACTTAAACTGCTGCTACTAGGCCCTGACTGATTTAACAACAAATAGTGGGTTCACAGATTAATTAGCTTTAATACAAATAATTCCTTTCAGAAAATTCCCAGAAGTATATACTCACAATTGCAGATCTCTCTCCAGAAGTAACAGTCCCTTTTTCTAGTCCTTCTGATAGGTACGTATGACCTAGATTGGCCACTGTTCGAAACAGGATACTGTGCTTGATGGACCTTGGTCTGACCCAGTATGGCATATCTTATGTTCTTATGTTCTTATGTGACTGCCACTAGATCCAAGTCAGCCTCTTCCACTGCAGCTTCTAAATCTGGATCTTTATTTTGCATATGACGGGTATTAGTATATGCAGCTCTCTAAACATTGCCCTTTTTTCATGTCTCTATACTATTCTTTTAGGGCCTGATATTCGAAAGGCATTTACATGGTTTACAGCCCTGTAAACTGTGTAAATGCCACTCAGCGGGATATTCAATGGCACTAACATCCCTAATCTTCTTCCTTACACGCCCTGTAACCACTTAGCATCAGGGCATGTTGTGGGCGGCAACAGAGGCTAACCGGGTAACGGCAATATTGCACCACTATCCGGTTAGCTTCTATGGGTAAAAGATAGACACTGCAAAAGCTGGCCTATCTTTACCCATAGAAGCTAACCGGGCAGCAGTGCAATATTGTCGCTACCTGATTAGCCTCTGCGGCTTCCAGGCAAGTGCTGCAATCCCAGATATTCAATGCCAGGGCTGCATAAGACCCCAGCACTGAATGTCCGAGGATAGAGGACGGCGGCGACAGCTAGGCTCTGTACTCGCACCTAGGTGTCCTAACTCAGTATTGAGCACTTAATGTTTTACTTACTTGGGAGCTTTGTTCACCCATCCCTGACGATCCCAGTTTAAAGCCCCCTTGAAAAGGTTAGCCAGTCTGTTGCGAAAGACACTTCTTTGAAGGTGAATGCCAAGATAAGTGGCTAATACTGAAAATCAGCACCAGCCACTCAGGGTCCAGTATCCAGAAGGGTTAATCCAGTCAGTAGATACTGTAAACCCTGCCGAGCCCAATATTCAGCGGCACTATCTGGACAGTGCCGCTGAATATTCCTTCTAACCGCCATGGCAGTATGTGGATAGTGCCGGGGTGGTCTCTGCATGGGGCAAGGGCAGTGCAAGCACTTATCTGGTTAGGGGCGATTTTCACTCCTCTAACCAGATAAGTGACTGCATTAAGTTAGTTCAAAAAAAATCATAAGCAGAACTTTGTGTGTTCTGGCTACCCAGATAGCAGGTAAATATCGCTGCTATCCAGATAGGCCGCGGCAGTCACTACTGAAACTGGATATTCCACAGCAGCTGCTGCCCTAGGACTTCCACTCAATATCCAGTTTCACTTTTGTCCATGGTGGCTGGCATTTAGAAAACCCTGATCACTGCAGGCTAAAAACTGACTTGATAATTTTCTTCCCTCACCTAATCCCACTCCCAAGGCTTCCTCACAGTTTGGACAGCTAAGTTTAGCTGTCTAAATTTAGCTGGTTAGCTCTGCCAATTATCTAAAACTTTGATCTATGTTTTAAGGCCAGAAATTTTAAAGTGTTTTATTAATGACACAGCACTTGGATTTGCTAACTGCTGCATCTCTGAGCCAGAGATTACAGGATAGAAGTGCTGCAGGAAAGCAATCAGACTACAGAAGCCTAGGACATGGTCAGTAACTTACACCAAAGCAGGATCAGCGCTACCCAGTAAGCCAGGTAAGCGCGGCAGGAGGGTGCCAGCGGAGGGTGTCGTCGCTAGCTGCCCATCACCCACCGCTTCAGAAAAGAAAGCAGCCACAGGAACATTTCTCTGTTCCCACGGTTCTGCTATCTTTTAAACTGCTTGAACCACGGCTTGTCCATCAGTAACAAGCATTTCCTGTTTCTCATAAGAAACAGAAAATACTTATTATTGCCTTTAGGAACTCCACGGTCCACCAGAGAAATATTCCTGTGGCTGCTTTCTTTTCTGAAGGACAAATCAGTGAGGGGAGGGGAGGGAGGGCATCTAATACAGGAGGGAAGGAAAGGAGCCAGAACGGAGCTGACATGCGAGGGGGGCTGGAAGGGAGCTGATATGGGGGGGACTGGAAGGGAGCAGACATGGGGGGCTGGGAGGCAGCACACACAGGGGGCTGGAAGGTGGCTGGGTAATAGGAGCAGGGTTGGAAGAGAGTGACGGGGGAAGGTAGGGTCTGGAAGGGAGCTGACAAGGGGGTTGGAAGAGAGCAGAAAAGAGGAGAAGGGGGGCTGGAGGGAAGAAGGGGACTGGAAGGGAGCTGACACCTGGAGATGGGACTGGAAGGGAGCTGACAACTGGGGATGGCACTTTCTACCTGGTCGATCACTCTATTCTACTCTCTAGGTTGCAAAGCATTGGTCTTCATGGTACTGTCCTTCAATTGCTTCACTCCTTCATTTCAGAGTGCTCTTAATCTGTTAGTTTTTGATCCTCCACGTCCGCAAATTTTCCCCTCACCTGTGGTGTACCCCAGGGTTCAGTTCTTGCTCCTCTTCTTTTTAACATCTTTTTGGCCCCACTAGCTGCTCTTAACCAACAGTTTGATATTTCTGCATATTATTAAGCATATGATATTCTAATGCTCTCTCATGCCCACCCAACATCTCCCGATCTTTCTGCATTAAATGTTTTTCTCAGGTTGTTCTTTGGTTGAACAACAATCATCTGAAGCTCAATACATCTAAAACCTCTGTCACCTGGTTATCCGGCTCCTCTTCCGTCCCATCTCGTGCACCATTACTCAATGGCACATCAATTTCCTTGACATCATTTTTCAACTTATCTAGGGATCTTACTTGATAGTGCACTTACTTTCCAAGATCACATTGTGGCAAAGCGCTCCTTCTATATCTTCTGGCAGATCAAAGCTATCCGTCCATTCCTTTTCACCTCCACTTTAATTACGCTGCTCATTTCACTAGTGCTATCAACATATAGATTACTGTAACACTGTTTATACAGGTCTCCCCAGCTATCAGCTCAAACATCTACAAACAGTCCAGAACACAGCCATAAGATTATTAGCCCATGTTTCTAAATTTGATCATGTTACCCATTCAATATTGCATTCAGTACAAGATTCTTACACTGGTTCATAAGATCTTACACTTGGGCTCATCTTCTTATCTCTCATCCTGCATTATCCTTCATGCCCCTTCCCGAATCCTACACTCTATTCATGCTAGCCGTCTTCATCTCCTCCCCCCTCCCCCCTATCCTGTATGCAATATGAATCTACCCGGCATTCAGCTTTCTACTGTATTTCCTTGGGCCAAGTTTATGGAATGTTCTACTACCTGATCTTTGTTTAGAATTATCTTTTTCTAAATTCAATCGCTCCTTAAGACCTACCTTTTTCAATTAGCCTTTGACCTAGCCCCTCAGTAATGCAGTAGCCACCCTCCATCTCTCTTCTCTCCCCCTCCTTATGTGCTGCTGCTTTCAGCTGCCTCTCCTCCTCCCTTATGTTCCCTGTCTTGTCAATTTGCGCCTACTCCTTTTCTATTTTATTAGAGTTCCTTTCTTAATTTTTTATATTTTTATTATGCACACCGTTCTGCTGTTCTGAAAGTCAGGATAGCACATTTTAATAAACCATAAACCAAGATGCCAGAAGTACCAAATTATTAACAACTCCCAAAGTTTGCTGATCATAAAAGGCAGTCCACTGTTTATCTTTTTCTACTAATTCTCCAGTAAAAGCAGGCACTTAGAGTGAAAGATACTGCCTCAAAATAGCAGAGTAGAAGGCGGCATAGCTGAACTGCAGTGGTAAAACCTGCAGTTCTGAACACAGCAGGAAGGCAGAATGTCAGCAGGAAGGTGAAGGTAAAGCCTGTGATCCCTGACAGTATAGACAGGCAGTGAAACAGAGACAAAGCAGTGACCACCAGTGGCGTTGTCCCTGACATGTGGGGCAAGCAATGCTGTGGCAGCAGAGCAGCCCACAGCAGCCAGCATGAAAGAAACTCGACCCTCGACAGTCACCCCCACAGATTCCACCAAGGTAGGTTCGAGAGAGAAATGTTTGCAGCTGCCTCACTGACACCCACAATTCTTTATGTATGTCTTTTTCAGATGTTACTTATGTCCCCGTAGTACCTTTTCTGCTGAAGAGAGAACTAAAATAGATGCAAACAAAATGCCGTTATGTATCGTGTGATAATCCTCTCTGCCTAAATTTATGTATCTCAGTTTGGTCTGTCGCTGTTGATTGGAAAGGGTGACATAACCTATGGTCTGGGCTTTAATGAGAAATGGGTGAGTAATCAGTGTTATTTGGGGGTCAGCTGTACATATACACATACTTTACCAGTGAACACTTCCTTACAAATATAGCATTATCTACCAGAACTAAGGGGCATGTGTACTAAAGGTTAACGCATCTTAATGAAGTTGCTGCGTGTTAAGTGCCACTGTGCCCATACAAATGAAAGGGCTGTGGGCATTTAACACACGTTAACTTAATCAGCACACATTAAAACCTTTAGTAAACATGCCCCTAAGTATTCCTACTTCCCATTTTTATACAGCAGAGGAATGTAACAATCGCATCACGTAAGAGAACAACAGTGTAGACAGAGTTCTCTAGGACCAAGCAGGAAGTCAGTCCTCACATATGGGTGACGTCGGCACCGACAGAGCCCCCCGTGCGGAGCATTTCCCCAGCTTTCAAAGAAAGCCATTGGGAATGCAGCACGCCTGCGTGGTCCCCTTCCCGCCCTAGGGTGCCATCTTGCTCAGTCTTTCTTTTTCTGCGGAGCCCGACGGACGTAAGTTCGTGTCACCCGGGAAAAGTTTATTTTTTTCTGCGATTTTCGCATTGTCTTATCCGGTTCAACGCCGGTTCCCCTTCCCGTCTGTGCTCGGTACACAAGTATCGAGTCCGGAGTTTTGATTTTTGGTTTTTGTCCTTTGTGACTAGTGTTTGCGCTCTTTTTGTGATTTCATTGCCAGCCCGGTCTTTTGACCTTGCAGGGGCCCATTTTCCCCCAATGGCTGCCAGCGGGTTCAAAAAGTGTGATCGGTGCAAGAAACTTATGTCTCTCACCGACACACATGACTGCTGCCTCCGATGCCTCGGGCCCGACCATGACCCGCTGGCCTGTGGCCCATGTGGCAAAATGTCGTCGAAGGCGCTTCGGAGCCATCAGCATCAACATGAGAGAATTTTCTCTGACTCCACGTCCGGCCGGGCCTGGACTTCGTCAGAGGCCTCGACATCTCGGAAGTCTGACCTCAAGTGCCATCGGGGTTCCTCTGAAAGGGAGTCTCCCACCTGGGAGCACAGAAGGAAGAAAAAGCTCACGAGGGTGGCGTCGGTAGAGGCTCCTGGTTCCTTGAGGTCTCGGAGTCGGAGAGGCCTTCCAAGTTATCTCGTGTGGAGCCAGAGTCCTCAAGTCAAGTAAGTGCAGTTGTCCTCGTGGACTCTCCTCCGGGGGAGCCGACGTCGTGCCCGACGCTGTTGGGGCCCGAGTCGGAGGTTGCTGAGTCTCCTGAGCTTGGACTCAGGTTGATGGCCTTGGAGAGCAGCTTGGCTGCCTTCATGGAACAGCAGCGGGTGCTGATTGCCGGTCTGATCGGTGCATCTGCCCCGACCACTGGGACCTCGACGTCTAAGTCGACCACGGAGACCGAGCCGATCCTCAAGTTGATGAAGTCTCAAGTTGATCCTCGGTCAAGGTCCCCCTCGACCTCCCGTGCGGGGCCGAGGTCATCGACGCCGATATTCTCAGCATTGGGACGGGTGGCACTGAGGCCCACACGGCCGGAGCGGCTTGATTCCTCCTCAGAGGAGTCGGAGTGGGAGATGGAGGACGAGGAGTCCCCGGACACCTCCCAGACCCGGTGCGTCCCTTTGGACACACCGGAGTCCGAGCCTGGAGACGCCCCCCCCCCCCCCCCCGGAGGATACCCAGTTCTCGGACTTCGTGAGGGACATGGCCAAAGCTTTGGCCTTCCCTGCGGACGCTGAGGAGGAGCCTCGAGCCAAGGAGCTCGATGCCCTCCAGTATGATTTTCCTCTGAAGGAAGCCTTTACTATACCGGTTCCTCAGATGCTGGAACGGCTGCTCTTCCGTATGTGGGAGGCACTGGCCTCGACGCTGGTTCTTAGCAAATGGGTCGATTCCATTTATCGAGTCCGTAAGAGCCCTGGGTTCCAAAAGGCACAGCTACTGCACCACTCCATGGTTGTGGAATCGGCCATGCACCATCTGAAGAGTCAGAAGATGCACTCCTTGGTGCCCCCGGCTGGGAGGCCCGGAACCTGGATGCCCTCGGTAGAAAGTGCTTCCAGGGCTCTATGCTATTTTGCCGTGTCCAGACCTACCAGCTGTACATGGGCATGTACCTACGAGACCTGGCAAAGGAGATTGCTGGGTTCTCAGCTGGCTTCTCCGAGGAACCTTTGCAGAGGTTCAAGGCTTTGTCAACAGGGATTTGAGAGTGCTTGAAGTTTATCTCTCGAGCAACCTATGATGGCTTCGAGGCTTCAGCCCGGGTAGCCGTGGCCGGCATCGGTGCACGCCGTCAGGCCTGGCTACAGTCATCAGACCTGGAGCCATGGGTGCAGGACAAGTTGGTCGATGTCCCATGCCGAGGTGAAAACCTTTTTGGTAAGCCCATGACTGAAAAGGCTGCGGAAATCAAGACTGAGACTCTCACCAGGACCAGGCTGTCCAGGAAGACTTCTGCCCCTTCTCAGAAAAAGAAGGGCTCAGGAAAGAAGCCCTTTTTCCTGAGGAAGGGTGCTGCCTACAAATCCTACCTTCAATACCAGGCCTCTCCAGCTCCCCAACAGGGCCAGCAGGCCAAGGGGCAGGGGCATGGGCCCCATAGGCAGAAGACCCCCAAGCCGCCAGATCTGGCTCCTGCACAGCAGGGAGCGGGGTTTTGACTCCCACAGCATAGCCTCTTCTCCACAGCTGGCTCCACTCAGCACAGGAGGTCGGCTGATACTGTAAGCCTACAGGTGGCCAGCCATCATAGGGGATACCTGGGTTCTCAGCATAGTCCAGAAGGGCTACTTGCTCCACTTCCACCAGATACCCCCCTCCTATTTTCCAGGGGAGCCTCCAAGATTCTCTCTGCACAGAAATCTCCTCCTTCAGGAGTTGGCAAGTCTTCTAAAGGAACAGGCGGTGGAACCAGTGCCCCACCACCTGGAAGGGCAAGGCTTCTACTCCAGGTACGTCTTGGTACCAAAAAGGACAGGAGGCCTCCGGCCTATCCTAGACTTGCGAAACTTAAACAAGTTTCTAGAGCGGGAAAAGTTCAAGATGCTTACCCTTGGGATACTGCTGCCCTACCTCCAGCAGGGAGATTTGGCTATGCTCCTTGGATCTAAAGGATGCTTATATTCACATTCTCATTCATCCAGACCACAGACAATATCTCAGATTTGTGGTGGGAGGAAACCATTTCCAGTACATTCCCTTTGGCCTAACTTCCGCCCCCAGGGTTTTCACCAAATGCCTGGCGGTGGTGGCGGCCTATCTCAGGAATCAGGGAATTTTCGTCTTCCCATGTCTGGACAACTGGCTCATCAGGGGCCAGTCTCTCCAGGAGGCCAGACAAGCCACTCTTCACACTGTCGCTCTTCTTCAGCATCTGGGCTTTGTCATAAACTATGCAAAGTCCACTTTGCTCCCCTCACAGAACCTAGAGTTTATAGGGGCAAGTTTAGACACCTTGCAGGCAAGAGCCTACTTGCCCGAGGACAGGGCCCACAGACTGATGGACTTGGCCAACCAGTTCCAAAGCAATTCTCAGGTCTCTGCCAGGCACTTCCTGCGGCTCCTGGGCCACGTGGCATCCACGGTACATGTGACTCTGAATGCCCGTCTGCATATGCGGGCTGCTCAGTGGTGCCTCAGAGCTCAGTGGGCGCAGGCCACAGACAACCTCCGAGACAGAGTAAAGGTGTCCAAACCACTTTTGGACTCCTTGCAGTGGTGGCTATATCTTCCAAACCTTCTCAGGGGGGTAACTTTTCAGGCCCCAGCACACACAAGGGTGCTGACGACCGATGCTTCCTTAAAGGGCTGGGGTGCACATTGCCAGGGCACATGCACTCAAGTCCTCTGGTCTCCTCGGGAGGCCACACAGCAGATCAATCTGTTGGAGCTGCGAGCAATCCGCTTGGCTCTCCAGACTTTTTCTCATGCCCTCTCTCACCAGTCTGTCTTAATTCAGACAGACAATCAGGTAGCAATGTTCTATGTGAACAAGCAAGGAGGCACAGGGTCCAGATTCCTATGTCAGGAGGCGCAGGCCCTTTGCTCCTTTGCAGTCAGACAAGGCATGTTTCTCAACACAGTTTATCTACCTGGTCAGGAGAACTTCTTGGCAGACAAACTAAGCAGGATTCTCCAGCCTCACGAATGGCAGTTGAATCCACTGGTGGTCCAGCAGATCTTTCTACGATGGGGACTTCCATCAATCGATCTCTTTGTAAGTCCACTAAAACAGCAGCTGCCCAGGTTTTGCTCCAGACAGCCGCATCCCCTGAGAATGGCAGCAGATGTGTTTCTGATCTCTTGGTCTACAGGCCTCCTGTATGTTTCCTCCCAAGCCCCTGGTGGCTCGAACTTTGTTCAAGATTCTACGGGACAAGGCCTCGGTGATTCTGGTAGCCCCCAGATGGCCGAGGCAACCGTGGTTTCCACTTCTTCTGCAATTGGCGGTGGAAACTCCATTCCCTCTGGGGTTGCAACCCGATCTCCTGTCTCAGGATCAGGGTTCCCTTCTGCACCCCAATCTCAGATCCCTCAATCTGATGGCCTGGCTGCTGAAAGGATAGTGCTAGCTCCCTTACTTCTACCTAGGGAAGTTGAGGAGGTGGTCTTGGCCTCTAGGAGGCAATCCACCAGAAAGTCCTATGCCCTCAAGTGGCATAGGTTCTCAATATGGTGTGCTCAGCGCAATGAAGACCTTTTCTCCTGCCTTGTGCCAGTAGTACTACAATACATACTTCACCTGTCAGACCTAGGCCTTAAGTCCAACTCTGTTCGGGTCCACCTCAGTGCTCTATCAGCACACCACTCACCGGTGGAGGGTCAGCGTCGGTTCACCCCTTGGTGTCCCGCTTCCTCAGAGGCCTGTTTCTGCTCAAGCCTCCGATTCGTCCACCAGCCACTGAGTGGGATTTGAACGTGGTCTTGCAGCAACTTACTCGCCCACCGTTTGAGCCAATGGCTACTTGCCATTTACGCTCCCTTTCTTGGAAGGCACTCTTCCTGGTAGCTCTCACCTTGGCCAGACATGTGAGTGAGCTACAAGCTCTGGTTTCTGATAGACCGTACACACGGTTCTATAGGAACAGGGTGGTCCTACGGACCCATCCGAAGTTCCTTCCAAAAGTTGTCTCCTCCTTCCACCTCAACCAGGAGGTGGTTCTTCCGACATTCTTTCCCAGGCCGCATACCAGCCGGGCTGAAACAGTCTTGCATACCCTGGACTGTAAGAAGGCTTTGTCTTTTTACATAGAACATACGCGGGGGCACCGAAGGGCTACTCAGCTCTTCGTCTCCTTTGACCCTAATAAACTGGGGTTGCCTGTCTCCAAGCGTACGTTGTCCACTTGGGTAGCAGATTGTATCTTCTGGGCGTACAAGGCAGCTGGCCTCTCCTTGCAGAGTCGAGTCACGGCCCACCATGTCAGGGCGAAAGCAGCAGCAGTAGCTCATCTCCGCTCTGTTCCGTTGGCAGACATCTGCCGGGCCACTACTTGGTCTTCAAGCCAGACTTTTGCAGCCCACTACTGCCTTGAGAGAGAGTCCCAAAGGGACAGTGCTTTCGGACAGGCGGTACTCCATAATCTCTTTGAGGTTTAGGAAACTCCTACCCTCCGGCCCTTGTGTCGGGCTACCGTACGGGGATGTTCTTAGAGGATATTCTTATCACGGATGATGAGGCTCTGGAGAGGGAGCCACATTTTTAGCTTAGGGTTCCCGGTAGCCTAGAGCTGGGGAGTCCCATATGTGAGGACTGACTTCCTGCTTGGTTCTGGAGAAAGAGTAGTTACTCACCTGTAACAGGTGTTCTCCAGGAGCAGCAGGAATCAGTCCTCACGACCCTCCCTCCTCCCCTGGAGTTGCACTCATATACTTCATTTTGTTTTTTGCTGTCTTTTAGCTAAGTCATCAGACTGAGCAAGATGGCACCCTTGGGCAGGAAGGGGACTGCGCAGGCGCGCTGCATTCCCAAAGGCTTTCTTTGCAAGCTGGGGAAATGCTCCGCACGGGGGCTCCATTGGCACCAACGTCACCCATATGTGATTACTGATTCCTGCTGCTCCTGAAGAACACCTGTTACAGGTGAGTAACTACTCTATATGCCCATATAGTCACACAGCCCATAAAACTGCAATATAACACAACAATTTAAAGACAGGCTTTCAAGAAAACAACCATATACACATATGATACCATGAATTATGGTGTACGATGTCAGAAACCAAGCACTGGGCAGTCAAGAAATGTGCAGGTTCCTCAATACAGCTCTACCAGTGTACCTCAATCCTCCCTTCCTATCTTAGTACTGTGGCCCTCAGACGACTCTTTCATGCACCTTAATTGCATCCTTAGTTCAGTACTCAGACCCACATGTCTACCCATGCACTTCAATCCTGATCAGCAACAGTCCCTGCTGTTTGGGTACTGAGACCCACATACAGCTCTGCTAATGCACTTCAATTCTATCTTGCAGCACCCTCCTTTAGTTCTAGACACTGCTTTACCAATGCACCTCAATTTTTCTTGAAGTAGTTTGCCAGGCCTTTCTTTTACACAGTAAGACTACAACGCCTGGTATTCCAAGGTGGTCTCCCATGCAAGTACTAGCCCCACTCTGCTTAGCTTCTGACTAGATTCATTCATGGTGGCAAAGCCCACATTACCACACTGCTAGAAATTTACCCGTCCTCAAATGCAGCTAAAAGCATGCAGCTGTTCCACAACATGCAGACTTTTCAATGAATAAAGATGAGATATCCCTGTTTTGATTGGGGAAGGAAAACAAGATATGTAGCTTGCATTTTGAATGCAAAACCTAGCCACAGAAAAAGCAGACGCAAATGTCCATGGGTACTGTATACCTGCAGCAAGTTTTCAGCACAAAAAAATACACATGCTCATTTGCTTTCAAACTTAGGGCAAAGTTTGCAGCTAAAAGGTACCGATAAATTTCATTCTAAAACACGTGCAGCCCAATTCTGGACTTGGGACGTCTGGGCCTTCCGGATATCCCTGCTGAAGATGGGGCTGTTAGGACCCGATTCTGTTCCACAAGAACAAAACATTCCCATGGGAGGCAGATTCAGGCCTGAAGATGGCCCGGTGTGCCCCTCTGGCCTGTGGGGACATCCTCCCTGCAGGTGCCCCAGACCGCCATGGCTCCATACCCCAAGATCCCCCCCCCCCCCCGCCTGATCTACGGCTGGCCTCCCGCAGCCTGGATTGGGTGGTGGGGACCTCCCGCACCTGGCCCCGGTGGTGGCTGCCATGCCCCGATTCGCCACAAAAACCTGCTTATACCACCTCTGAGGTGGTATAAGCAGTATGCCCAACAGGCCCGGCAGCAAGTAAAGGCTGAATCGGCCTTGTACATGCTGCTGGGCGGCTCGCCCCCGATCCCGCCCTCTCCAGCCCCCTCCCACCTCGCTGCCGGCTCTCCCCATCTTGAAGCACAAGAGGTATAGGGAGAGTCAGTGGGGGAATAGGGTTTAGGCGGATTGCGGGGCTGCATGTCCCAGACGGACGTACAGCCCCGTAGCCCGCGATACAGAATGAGGGTCATAGTTTGAAATATGCCCCTGTCGTACATCACAAGTAATGCAAATTTACACATGGATATTTTGTGTAAGGCTTGGCTATTGTTGAGTTTTTTTGACTACCCAGGAATGGAGAACGGCAAGTGTAACCTGCTGGTCTTTCATCTTATCTGCACCCAGACTCACAGAGCAGCAGTCCAAAGCTGCTTATTTAGAACGGTGATGGATTCAGCATGAGCTGGGATGGGTAATGAAATATTTCATTAATCATACCGGCCAGCTTCAAACGTAAAGCGTGTGGCATCACGGCCATAGCGACGGAGTGAGCAGAGGGGCCAGGACACTAGTTTAGTGCATGGATTGTGCATGTCCCAGAGGTAGATGTTTTCATGGGTGATCTGTAGCTTGCATTCTCCATATACATCCAGGTTTGGGCATGGCATAAGGAAGACATTGAAGCGTTCTGCAAAAAAAAAAAAGGAGATGTCAGGGCAGAGTATCAAATATAAAATATTAACTCCCATTATAATGAAGCAAAGTTGCCTGTCTCTAAAGACAGGGGAATCTCTATTTAGACAAATGGGTGATATCATCCTCACTCAACACCAATTGAACATTCTCCAGAGCTTTATGGGAAATATCTGAAAACGCTGTGGAATGCGCAGAGATTTCCATGCTGCAGTGGCCATGTAGCATGATTCTGTTTCCTCTGTTCCTTTAGAGTTCAGGCTGTAAGGGGAGGCGGGGGGGGGGGTGTGATTAGTGATTCCTCTGTCTTAAGATAAGTGACTTTGCTTTCTTTAAAGATAAGCTCTTATGGGAAGCTTTGCAAGAATATGAAACTTCTGAAAGCAAAACATATAATTAAATAGACCATATGGTGTCAAGTATCAAAACATTACTTGCATATATGTTTGACATATATCAGAAAACCAGTCAATGCAATCAGAATTTTGTGTATAGGAAAGCCTAGCAAACATTATGTGGTTTGAATTGGTTCTCTGACTGTCTTTAAATTATTAACCATCTTGATGTTCGTTGGTTCTAAAGGTGATATATCAAATGCTCCTAAATAAAATAAAATAAGGTGAATCATGAAGTATATTGTACACATGGAACTACAGAACCAATAAATGTCTTGATAGAAAGTATGTGTGTTATGCAAGGAGGATGGGGGAACAGTAATAACATAATGCTACCGAATTGTGTTAACTTGTTTGGTAGATTTGAACTACCTCCTTTTTTAATGAAGACAACTCTAAAATATAATAATGGACCCTGGATGGGCTGCAGTGGGGCACTAACTCTCAGGAAGGCTCTGGAAAATGGATTGATCAAACCTACTGTTGTGTTGATATGTTCTAAGTCTAGGAACTAATGGGATGTGAATGTGTGAACTGAATTCCACATGGCAACTTTTAAAATTTCTTCAGTTAAGGCTGACCTGAAATGGACTGCTAATGCAGAAAGGGCCCTAACATTATGAGCCTTGACACGTACTTCTTAGGTCAAATCAGTTTGGATAACAAGTAAAGGATATGTAATCTGCTATCCAGTCAAATTAGATAATGTCCCTTTTAATACCTCGGTCACAGGCTTGTTGGGGCAAAAAGAAATTTGGCTTGACTCTCTAAAGTCTTTGGTTTGCTCAGACAGAAGGCAATGGCCGATTTACAATCCAAAGAGTGGATGGCTTGTTCACTCTTATTACAATTTAACTGCGAAAACGTTGGAAGGATAATTGACTGATGATGATGGAAAACTGTCAAAATCTTTAAGCTGGATCTTAGGATGTAGCCACAGCATCATCACATTATAATGAAATTTAGTTGAAGGTGGATAAGTTACTAGTACCCGGAGGTCACAGACTCTATGGGTTGAAGTGAGTGCTTCTAAAAAGAGTGCCTTCCAACCCAGATATTTTAGCCCACAAGAGACCAGAAGCTCAAAGAGAGATTCTATCAACTGTGCTAGAATCATGTTAAGGTCTGATGACACAGGGTATTGGGTGCCCTAAGTGAGCCTTCAGCCCTACACTCTCCCCCCTCCTCGCCAATGTTTTGATAATTAAACTCAACAATTATGATGATCCCAACACCATCCCTCCCGCATTTCCACATCAATCAGTAAACATATATACTTAGAGATAATACTTTTAAATATTAAACTTTGCTGTGTATGTTTGTGTCCACTCTTCCTGCCAGTAAAAGAATGGGCTGAAGGCTCTATGATTTTCTCTGGCTGTCAGGATCCATTGTTTAGTTTGACTGCTGCTGCTCTTTGCTGCCCCTTAGAAGATGAGGCCCTAGGCAACTGCCTGGTCTTGCCTAATGGTTGAGCCTGCCCTGCATGTGGCTAGATGGGAGGTGTGATACAGCATGGCGTGCAGTGGCAGGGGCTCATAAAATATTATGTAGACAGCAGTTCAAGGACAAACAAAACTACTTTTATTGTCCTTTGGCTATACAGCAATCACTCCCCGACCTATTGCCTTCAATCTGATTTTTTAGTTAGGCATGGGTAACACTCCAGCTCCTTCAGTTTCTCTCCTCACTCAGGCCAAGGGGTGAATAACACATAAGAACATAAGATATGCCATACTAGGTCAGACTAAGGTCCATAAAGCCCAGTATCCTGTTTCCAACTGTGGCCAATCCAGGTCACAAGTACCTGGCAGGTTCCCAAAAAGACAAAAAGTTTCCACAATGCTTCTCCCGGGGAAAGCAGTAGATTTCCCGGGTCCTCTTTAATAATGGCTTATGGACTTTTTCTCCAGGAACTTGTCCAAACATTTTTTAAACCCAGTTACACTAACAGCTTTTACTACATGCTGCAGTAACGAATTCCATAGTTTGATTATGCGTTGAATGAAAAAATATTCTTAAATGGGTTACATTGTAGCTTCATTGCATATCCTCTAGTCTTTCTACTTTTTGATGGTGTAAACAACCGATTTATATTTGCCTGTTCCACTTCATTCATTAATTTATAAACCTCTATCATATCTCTCTTCAGCACTCTCTTTTCCAAGTTGAAGATGCTTTTAAGCATCTCCTCATAGGGATATCCTTCTATTCCCTTTACTATTTTGGGGACTCTTCGCTGTACCTTTTCTAATTCCGCTATGTCCTTTTTAAGATATGGCGACCAAAATTGCACACAATATTCAAGGTGTGATTGCACCATGGAATGATACAGAGGTATTATAATATCCTTTGTTTTATTCTCCATTCCTTTCCTTATGATTCCTAGCATTTTATTTGCTTTCTTGGCCTCCGTTGCACACTGGGTGGAGGATTTCAATGAATTATCCATGATGATGCTTAAATTCTTTTCCTGGATAGTGGTTCCTAATGTGGAACCTTGCATCATGTAACCATAGTTTGGGTTGTTCTTTCCTAGGTGCATAACTTTGCACTTGTCCACATTAAATTTCATCTGCCATTTGAACATCAAGTCTTCCAATTTATCAAAGTTCTCTTGCAATTTTTCATAATCCTCTTGTGCAATTTTGAATAATTTTGTGTCATCTGCAAATTTGATCACCTCACTCGTAATTCCCATTTCCAGGTCATTTATGAATAGTTAAAAAAGCAGTGGGTCCAGCATAGATTCCTGGGATATTCCACTATTCACCTTTCTCCATTCAGAAAATCGGCCATTTAGCCCTACTCTCTGTTTTCTATCTTTTAACCAGTTCCTGATCTACAATAGTATACTGCCTCTTATCCCATAACCTTTTAATTTCACCAAGAGTCTCTCATGAGGGACTTTGTTAAAGGATTTCTGAAAATCCAGATACATTATATCAACCGGCTCACCTGTTTATTTACACCTTCAAAAAAATATAATAGATTAGTAAGACAAGACCTTCCTTGGCTAATTCCATGTTGGCTTTCTCCTATTAAACCATGACTATCTACATGTTCAGTAATTTTTATTTATTTATTTACATTTTTTATATACCGCACTATTCGACATCAGCGCGGTTTACATAGAACAAAAAATCAGACAGGAAAACATGTGTCTGAGTTTACAATAAACCGGGCAACAAACTTGGATAACAAGGAAGGGATTACAATTAACAGGACAGCAAAACTTGGATAGCAAGAATAATTTTGTTCTTTATAATGGTTTCTACCATTTTGCCCAGTACTGATATTAGACTCATCAGTCTGTACTTTTCTGGATCATCCCTTGAACCCTTTTTTAAAAATCGGTGTTACACTGGCCATTCGCCAATCTTCAGGTATTATAGATGATTTTAATGATAGTTCACAGATTACTAATAGTAGGTCTGCAATCTCATATTTCAGTTCTTTCAACACCTTTGGATGTATACTATCCGGTCCAGGTGATTTGCTACGCTTCAGTTTATCAGATAGTTGAAATGCATCTTCCCGGTTTATCGCTATTTCTTTCGGTTCTTCCAATGCATCACCTTTAAATACCATTTCAGGGATGGGTAACCTCCTACATCTTCCTCAGTAAAGACAGAAGCAAAGAATTCATTCAATCTCTCTTCTATGACCTTATCTCCTCTTAGTGCCCTTTTTACTCCTCAATCATCCAATGGTCCAACTGTCTCTCTCACAGGTTTTTTGCTATAAATGTACTTGAAAATGTTTCTTTATGCATTTTTGCTTCCATGGAAAGCTTGTTTTAAAATTCTCTCTTTGCCTGCCTTATCAGTGTCTTGCATGTAACTTGCCAGTGCTTATGTTTTCGTCATTTCTCTCCTTTTTCCATTTCCTGAATGATGCTTTTTTGGCTACAACAGCCTCTGACCTCACCTTTAAACCACCAACCAAAAAAAAAGATTTCTCAGATATATATTACAAATCGCGGAGCGTACCAAACATGTTCCAACAATGTAAGGGATCTCAAAACAGTTCTTGAGCTAACAATGGTCCAACCAGGCCCTCTAGTATATCAGCCACAAGGGCCAACACTAGTTTGCTCAAAAATCATCATCGGTCCATTTTTTCAAAAACACTTCTTACAAAATCGTATTAGTAAAATGTGCACAGAAAAAATAACATACGTGTATATCACAAACTCAAAAATAAACTCAAAAAATCCCGATACAATATTCTGTTTCAGTAAGATATAACTTTTCACTTATCAGCATCAGGGGAGTGTGCCAAGTAGAATAACAAAACAGCAGAAAATTCCACAAAATATTAGAGCCAAACTCCAGCCGGCTAAATGCTCAGCTACACAATGAAGAAACTACAAAAATAGCAAGGCATAGAGGTGGGCCAATGATCAGAACAGCCAGTCAGAACAAGGATGACCAGTCAACAGCCAAGTTCAAACCATTAGGTTCAATTGATTGCAAATGAAACATCCAAGTGCGTTCACAAAACGCTATGCGATGCAAAAGGAGATCCTGAGATAAATTGCGCTTCAAATTCGGCCACATACAAAGAGGTGACCAAGGGGGCCAGGGTAGCTCCCATAGCCACCCCATGATGATTGGGTGCTACCATGATGATTAGGTGGCTATGGGAGCTACCTTGTCCCCCTGTGTCGCTTCTCTGTATGTGGCCGAATTTGAAGCACGATTTATCTCAGGATTTCCTTTCACATCGCGTATATGCATGAGGTGAAGATAACTGGTTAACATCTTTGTTCTTTGGACTGGATCAGAGGAAGAACTGCATCAGTTCCATTGTTGGCTAAATGGTCTGGGCAACAATCTGCAGCTCTTACTGAATTATTTACTTTTTGAATGTTTGCATCACTAGATCAGAATCAGAAATGCAGACTTCAATTTTTCAGAAATCTGTGGACCACAAAACTTACCTGCAGTTTAACAGCTGCCACCCTCTTAGTTTGTGAAGGGGTTTACCTGTTAGTCAATACTTATGCGCACAGATTTTCTCTACTGAGGTAGCATTTCAATCAGAAGTTAAGTTGCTCAGTTCTCAATTCAGTGCAAGGGGGTACCTAAGGCTGATGTTAAGAGGGTGTATATTCAAGCTAAGCATGCCTAATGTGATCTTCTTCTACACTAACAATAGCCTGAGTCTGCGGATACGTTAGTTTGTGTGTTGCTATATACTTCCGGGGCTCATAGGGCTGCCAAGTCGATACACTAACACTGGCCTATACTTAGTTTGCATTCCAGTTTGGCAGTACCCCTTCAAATTGCTTTTCCACGTGGCAAGAACTTGGGGGAGTTACTTGCAAAATCTGATGTTGATCCACCCACGAATGATCAAGAACCTATGGGTCATTACCCGTATGGTAAATGCAGTTTGTGTTTGTTAGCTTTATGAGGCCCCTCTTGGACTAACATGGATGGTAAGAATTATGTGTTGAAAAGTAGATCAGAGGGGGTAATTCATATGATTATGTGTCCATGCTCCCTTATTTATATGGACCGGACCACCCGGAAGATACACCTGTGGCTTGGAGAACATAGAAGTTGCATCAATATTAAGATGGAGAATGCCCCACTAGTGGCTGATTGGATACAATATCAGCATTCACCCTCCGATATCTGATGGTGGATCCTTCATTATGTACCACATACCTGGCGAGGTGGTAATTACCTAAGACAACTAGCGCTTCGTGAACACACTTGGATTTTCAGTTGCGATCAATTGAACCTAATGGTCCTTGTTCTGACTGATTGTTCTGATCATGTGCCCACCATTATACCTTGCTATTTTTGTAGTTTCTTCATTATGTAGTTGAGCATTCAGCCGGCTGGAGTGTGGCTCTATACTTCGTGGAACTTTATGATGTTTTATTATTCTACTTGGAACACCCCCCTGATGCAGATAAGTGAAAAGTTATATCTTATTGAAACACAATATTGAGTCTGGATTTTTTTTTACTTTATTTTTGAGTTTGTGATATACACGTATATTGTTGTTTTTTGTGTGCACATTTTACTAATATGATTTGGTAAGAAATGTTTTTGAAAAAATGGACTGATGATGATTTTCGAGCAAGCTAATGTTGGCCCTTGTGGCTGATATACTAAAGGATCTGGTTGGACCATTCTTAACTCAAGAACTGTTTTGAGGTCACTTATATGGTTGGAATATGTTTGGTAGGCTCTGCAATCTGTAATATATATCTGAGAAATCTTTTTTTTGGTTGTTCATTTTTGGATTTCTCCAGGTATGATTTTTTTTTTAAATTTAATTATATTGCTCACATTTAAACCATACTGGCAGTTTTTTGGCCTTCTTTCCACTTTTCTTAAAGTATGGAATACATCCGACCTGAGCTTCCAAGATAGTATTTTTAAACAATGTCCATGCTTGATGTAAATCTTTAACCTTTGCAGCTGCTCCTTTTAGTTTTTTCTTAACCATTTTCCTCATTCTATCATAGTCTCCGTTTTGAAAGTTAAAAGGTAGTACTGTGGATTTTCTTGCTGTCTTTCCTCTATTTATTAAATCAAATGTGATCATGCTATGATCACTATTGCCAAGTGATCCCAACACCCTTATCTCTTGTACCAGATCTTGTGTTCCACTAAGGACTAGGTCCAAAATAACTTCCTCTCTTGTCAGTTCATGAACTAGCTACTCCAAGAAGCAGTCATTTATTTCATCTCAAAACTATATCTCCCTAGCATGTCCTGCTGTGACACTGCACAATCGATATTGGTCTAATTGAAACCATGCATTATTATTACTATGTTGTAACTTTTTTTTAGCTTCCCTGATTTCTTTGAGCATTTCATCATCCATTTGTTCATTCCGGCCAGGCAGTCGATAGTACACTTCCACTGCCATCACCTTCCCCTTTTGACATGGAATTTCTATCCATAGAGATTCTACAGTGTAGTTTGTTTCCTGCAGAACTTTAATCCTGTGTGACAAAATGCCCTCTGATATAGAGTGCAACCCTTTCACCAATTTGATCTACTCTATCATTGCGATATAGTTTGTACTTTGGTATCACAGTGTCCCATTGGTTGTCCTCCTTCCACCAGGTCTCTGAGATACCAGTCATATCTAATGCTATATATTCTATATTTTTCAGACTTCTAGAATTTGCATACAGGCATTTTAAAGGTTGTATTTTATTCATATTAATCTGGTTATCAGTAGAGAGGTGTATTTTGGAATCTTTCAGCTCTGTCTGCTTTGTACTTAAGGGCACCTGGGTTACTTTTATCTTTATTGGAACTTCTCTGTTGGGATGCCATAACTTCTCTCTTTTGCTAGTATCCTTCAAGGATACATCCTTCTGAACTATGCGCTCTTGGGCGACTGTCGGCTTTCCCCTATTATCGAGTTTAAAAGTTGTTCTATCTCCTTTTTAAAGTCTAATGCCAGCAGCTGGGTCCCATCCCGGGTTAAGGTGGAGCCCATCCTTTAGGAAATGCCCCTCCTTTCCCCAAAATGTTGCCCATTTCCTAACAAATCCAAAACCTTCTTAATTGCACTGAGACTCAAGAGCTCTGCCTCCCTTTTGGGTCCTGCACATGGAATGGGAAGTATTTCAGAGAATGCTACCCTGGAAGTTCTGAATTTCAACTTCCTACCTAAAAGCCCAAATGTGGCCTCCAGAATCTCCCTCCCACACTTTCCTATTTCGTTGGTACCAACATGTACCAAGATAGCAGACTTCTCCCCAGCACTATCTAAAACCTTGTCTATGTGGTGCATGAGGTCCACCAGGCATGTTACCAGGTGAGCCTCATGTCCACCAGCCACGCAACTATCTAATAGCCATGCAACTTGCCTAATGATTGAATCACCAACTATAAGGGAGAAGTGGTCTAGTGGTCTAGTGGTTAGGACAAGGTACTTCAGGCCGGAGGGCCGGGAGTTCAAGTCCCACCTGGGGACAGCAATCTCAGGCCGGAGGGACTGGGTTTTCTAGTCCTATAGGCACTCCTTGTGGTCTTGGGCAAGCCACTTAACCCTCCATTGCCCATGTTCCCTGTAAGTATTAGCGTATGTGTCTCTTATCCCCTCGTGTTAAATGTATCCCCCAATTGACCGCTTTGACCCGGTGAAAAGCGGGATATAAATACAGCTAAATAAATAAATAAATAATGGCTGTCCTAAACCTTCCTACATGGGCACTTGGTTCTGGAGAAGCCTCCTCGGTGTGAGAAGATTTTACATAATTTGGAGGACAGGTCTTAGCTACAGGATCACTTCCTGCCACACTAGGTGATGCTGACCTGTCACATGACCTCTCTCCTCCATGGCAATAGGGAGGCTGCCAGACTGGAGGTGGAACTTCAGTTCTACGTCCCTATAGGTCTCGTCTATATACCTTTCTGTCTTCCTTATGTCTTCCAAGTGTGCTACTCTAGCCTCCAGAGATCGGCCTTGTTCCCTGAGAGCAAAGAGTTCCTTGCACCTAGTGCATACATAAGACCCCTCACCAACTGGGAGAAAATCATACATGTGAAACTCAAAGGAGCAGTTGCAAAGGTTAAAGACTTACATCAAGCTTGGGTGTTGTTGAAAAATACTATCTTGGAAGCCCAGACCAGCTGTATTCCACGCTTTAAGAAAAGTGGAAGGAAGTCCAAAAAACTGCCAGCATGGTTTAAAGGGGAGGTCAGAGAGGCTGTTGTTGCCAAAAAAGCATCTTTCAGGAAATGGAAAAAAGAGCCAAACGACGAAACATGGAAACAGCACAAGCACTGGCAAGTCAAATGCAAGGCATTGATAAAGCAGGCAAAGGGAGAATTTGAGAAGAAGCTTGCTGCAGAAGCAAAAACGCGAAATAAAGATTTTTTCAAGTACATTCATAGCAAAAATCCTGTGAGAGAGTCAGTTGGTCCATTAGATGATAGAGGAGTTAAAGGGGCACTAAGAGGTGACAAGGTGATAGCGGAGAGACTGAATGAATTCTTTGCTTCGGTCTTTACTGAGGAAGATGTAGGGATGTTACCTATGACTGAAGTGGTATTTAAAGGTGCGGAAGAATTGAAGGAAATATCGATACATCGGGAAGATGTATTACAACTATTAGATAACTGAAGAGTAACAAATCACCTGGGCCGGATGGTATACATCCAAGGGTGTTGCAAGAACTGAAATATGAGATTGCAGACCTGCTATTAGTAATCTGTGAATTTTCATTAAAATCATCTGTAATACCTGAAGATTGGAGGATCGCCAATGTAACACCAATTTTTAAAAAGGGTTCCAGGGGTGATCCAGGAAACTACAGAGCGGTGAGCCTCAAGTCAGTACCGGGAAAAATGGTAGAAACCATCATAAAGAATAAAATTACTCAGCATGTAGATAGTCATGGCCTAATGGGAGACAGCCAACATGGTTTTAGACAAGGAAGATCTTGTCTTACTAATCTATTATGTTTTTTTGAAAGTGTGAATAAACAGGTGGACAAAGGTGAGTCGGTTGATATAGTGTATCTGGACTTTCAGAAAGCCTTTGACAAGGTCCCTCATGAGAGACTTTTGGCAAAACTAAAGAGTCATGGGATAGAAGGCAGTGTACTACTGTGGATCAAGAACTGGTTAAAAGATAGAAAGCAGAGGGTTGGGCTAAATGGCCAATTTTCCCAATGGAGAAAAGTGAATAGTGGTGTACCCCAGGGATCTGTGCTGGGTCCGCTGCTTTTTGACATATTCATAAATGACCTGGAAAGTGGAATAACGAGTGAGGTTATCAAATTTGCAGATGACACAAAACTATTTAAAGTTGTTAAAACCCAAGAGGATTGTGGAAAATTGCAAGAGGATCTTGATAAATTGGAAGACTGGGCATCAAAATGGCAGATGAAGTTTAATGTGGACAAGTGCAAAGTTATGCACCTAGGGAAGAACAACCCAAACTATGGTTACACAATGCAAGGTTCCACATTAGGAACCACCACCCAGGAAAAAGATTTAGGCATCATTGTGGATAGCATGTTAAAACCCTCGGCCCAATGTGCAGCGGCAGCCAAGAGAGCAAATAGAATGCTAGGTATCATAAAGAAAGGAATGGAAAATAAAACAAAAGATATTATAATGCCTCTATATCGTTCGTTCCATGGTGAGACCGCACCTTGAATATTGTGTGCAATTCTGGTCGCCGTATCTTAAAAAGGATATAGCGTTATTGGAAAAGGTTCAGAGAAGAGCCACCAAACTGGTAAAGGGGATGGAAGGATATTCCTATGAAGAAAGGCTAAAAAGGTTAGGGCTCTTTAACCTGGAAAAGAGACGGCTGAGGGGAGATATAATAGAAGTCTAACCTGAAATGAACGGAGTGGAACGGGCAAACGTAAATCGATTGTTTACGTTATCAGAATATAGAAAGACTAGGGGACATGCAATGAAGCTACAGGGTAAACTATTTAAGACTAATAAAAGAAAATATTTTTTCACTCAACGTGTAATCAAACTCTGGAATTTGTTACCGGAGGAAGTAGTAAAGGCTGTTAGTGTAGCTGGGTTTAAAAAAGGTTTGGACAAGTTCCTGGAGGAAAGGTCCATAAACCATTATTAAGAAGGGACCCAGGATATCAATGCTTGACCCAGTACAAGCACTGCGGAACCTGTGTCTTTTGGGGAAACTGCTAGGTACGTATGACCTAGATTGGCCACTGTTGGAAACAGGATACTGGGCTTGATGGACCTTGGTCTGACCCAGTATGGCATATCTTATGTTCTTATGTTCAATGCAAAAAGCTAGATAGTCCCCCATCTTGCTGCTAGACTGCTGTCTGTATCTTGGTTTTAAGGTTTTGTTTAGCTATTTAAATTGTTTACTTACTTAAGTTTGCTGGGGATACTTGTACTAATACAACTATACTAATACATTTCATGGACCTTGTTCACCTCAAGATTAATTAATTTCAAATCCTTAATTAATTTTTTCCTGATGAGGACACAGCTGAACGTGAATTTGGCCATCTCCTTCCCTTTAATAGATTTAAAAGCCTATAAAGCTAAGATTATACCCGGGATGTGTGGGAGGGAAAGAAGACTTAATAAAAGCTGGCTTGCTACACAGTGGCCTGACCTGTGCTTCTCTAAGGTAATGTCTGAACAATTTCCTGGGTGATTCACACAGCCTTTGATTTGATAGAGGAGGCCTTTCAAATTGCCTCTTTGATCTGTCACTAGGCTTTTACAGCTGTTGAAGACAACTTCACAGATCTTTTACCTCCTAACTGGAAGGTCTCTTTGTAAAGGTCTCTAGAAACAAATGTATTTCTTTCTACTCTAACACATCTGACAGGCTCTCCAGTCTTCACAAACAGACTCTTCAGGAATCAAGGACTCATGCCACACAGATAGAGAAAAAAGATAACAGAAAGTCCAGAGCTGAGCATCTGCATACACATCATACTGAAACCAAGCATAAGCCACAAACCGAAGCAACAATTACAATGAAACTATATCTTGCAGCCTATGCACTGAGGTTATTTAAAGGCCAGGCAGACCAATAAAGCCATTCCAAGAGAGAGATATGACAGCATGTCGTCATGTATCTACTACTAAAGTTAGAAATAGAATAATCCTACATATACAGCATGTGGGATTGTATGGCTCCTCAAGGGATCCCTTACATAGGAAATCTCCTTTACAGACTTTTCATCTATTGACCAAAATTATTTTAAACCAAGCTATGGTAGATGCTTTCATGATATCCTCTGGCAACAAATTCCAAAGATTGACTGTTCGTTGAATAAAAATATATACTATAGGGTAATATTCCAGCACAGTGGTCAGCGTTTTGTTTTTTAAACATTGGCTGTCATAGTTAAATTATATCTGGATATTCCATGCCAATATCCAGATAGTGATTGGTGCTGAATATCCAGGTACTGTGGTCACTGCAGGCACAATCCAGCTAGCAGTAATATTCAGCCATTACCCAGACAGGATATCCACATACCACTTGAACAGCTGCTATCTGGATAAGTTCTGGCTCTGCCTCAGCTCCGCCCCCAGACCACCCTGGAACTATCCAGATAGTGCCAAGGCAATCAGAGTTGATATTCAGCAGCACTGTCGGAATAGGGTAGCTGGATATCACTTTTAGTGGCACGGATCAGGATAGCAGGGTCTTGACCCCATGCTTTTTTCAACTTGTTTCATCTGCACGTTCCTAAGGTTCTTGTCAGCAGAGATCTTAGAGGATACACTCAAGGAGACCTTATTTCCTATGAAGGAAGAAGGCATCTCTTGCTACTCTGCTTTCTGATTTCTATCTGGAGCAGATGGCTAGCACATCCTGCTCTGTATTGTTGCAAACAGATCTATCTTGAGAGTTCCCCACCAAACAAAGATGTTGTTTGTTATATGCAGTACCAACAGTTCACAAATTCAGTCCTTGAGGTCCTCACACAGGCCAGGTTTTCGGGATATCCCTCATGTGTGGTAGGCTATGGCCTAGCATGGCCTGCTACTATGAAAGGCCTGTAAGTTAGGCCTGGATCCTAACTCCCATTATAGCTAGAAAAGAACCAAAAATCTATGAAAAATAAGAAAACTGTTTTAAAATGCTTAATAAGAAGTTTTCATGAATTCATAAGTCTTCTATTATTCTCTTGTGTGTGAAAGAACAGAAATGTTTCAGTATATGCATTCCAGAAGCCAAAGTTAACCTTGCAGTAGAAAAGTAACGAGATTCAGAACTGTACCATTATTCAAGCAATCCTAAAGGAGGGGGCCGGTTGCTAGGCTCCGGAGGGATTTCTAATTGGACAAATGAAGGGAATGTATAACCAATGAAACGTTTGCATGTATCAAGTTGGAACCAATAGAAAGTTCTCATGTATCAAACTGAAAAAGAGGTATAAATGGTTATGTCTCTGTATAAACCTTTGCTCAGTTCCTTTTGAAGCTTTGACTGACTGGGCCTTGTGCACAATAAACTGGCTTGGACCCTGTCAATTGACTCCTGAACTTATTCATTGATTGCACTTTGCCACAGCACATGAATATGCATGAAATTGATTTGCATACAGGGGAGGTAGTATGCATGCAGATCTCTCTGATGCATATTCATGAGGGATTTCCTGAAAACCTCAAATCGTCTCATTTAGGAGCATGGTTCTTAAAGGTTAACACGTGTTAAGGAATGCTAACGCATGCTAAGTACCGTGCACTCAGAGAAATAAAATGGCCTGCGGTGGAACTTAGCATGCATTAACGCTCTGAGGGGTATGTTTACTAAAGGTAATGTGGGCTTAGCAAGCAGCATTGACATGGCTCTAGAGCGTAGCATGGAGCTACATGCCAAAAACCTCATGCTTTTTACCACATGTTGGGGTGGAAACTAGGCAGGACAGGGAGCATTCTTGCCATGATGCAGCTAGCACAGCATTTGTAGCCTATGCTACCTGCATGCGGTGCAAGGAATGCAGGCGCAACTAACGCCACCTCATTGGGTGCCATTAGTTGCTCCCATGGCTGGTTTGCAGCATTGAAGTGTGGTAATTGCAGGGGACAAATGTACCCACACCTAGTAGTTAGCCCAAAGCCCCATGCTAGTAATGGGGCCCACACGGGCATCACCGGCACAAGGCTTAGTAAACATACCCCTTAATGCTTGTAAGGTTCAGCTTAATTGAATTAATTTAATTTAATTTTGAATTTATATTCTTGTTTCCATGGACATAGCGTTTGTCCATTGTGGATTCTTATAGTAAATTACAATACAATCATCATACTCGTACAATACAATAAACCCCTAAAATCATTCCAGTATATTTTCAGTAGCGACCTCCAGTGGCTTAGAGGGTAGAGCATTGGCTTCCAAACTGGTGAAGCCCCAGATTCAAACCTTGAATTACTAGAAGAAAACCAATTTCCTTAGGCCCACTGCTAGCTGAACATAAAAGCCTCCAAAAGCAAGAATCTTCCAAAGAAAAGTCTAAGATCAGCCAGGGAGCTGGACCTGCTCTTACAAAAAATAAATTTGGTCTGCTTTGTAAAAAAAGGAAATCGAGGCACTTTGTGTGGTCACAGCAGCATGGGATATACTATGTATGCCCAAAAGTGTTTCAAACATTTCCCAGAATATTCTAGCAAATAGCCAGTTGGTACAAAGTAAAAATAGTAACATTTATTATTTGCATAGCATCATCCATATATTCAATGTCATAAAACATTGTGGAGGTCTACTACCAGCCAAGAAGAGGGAAAGGCGGAGGACGAGGGAACTGCAGACTGATAGCGGAGAGCAAGAGTGAGGACATCCTGGATCAGGGAGAGAGAGAAAATCTACACCTGCACTGACCCCTCTTTCTGAAACCTACCCTTCCAGTTACGGGGCCTCGTATGGATGCCCTGGCCTATGCTCTGTGAGTGGCTACCACTTGCCTTACTCTAGTTTGTCCCTAGCTTCCACCAACCTACTTGGCTACACATTCATCAGCTCACTGGAAGTCTCCCAGAATCCAATCTCTTGTGTCCCTAGTTTGCCATAAATGTTAATATAAGAAGATGAAATTGTTTTCTCGAGGCAATGAAGTAGGTGATGAATGGGAGGATTTCTGCTCAAGACCATGCAGTGAGAGAAGGAAGGGGAAATTCTTTGTCTAGGCATGGGCTGAATGATCAATAGACGGATCTACCCATCTCAAGGAATACAATCGTATTCTAAGGAAAGGCTCCACATCCCAAAGAATCAATCAATCTATCTATCTCTCTCTCTATATATATGAGAACAAATTCAAGGAATACTCTCATATTTTGAAATATAATCCTATTCTTTTTCTTGAAGTATCATTGTACGAATGCCACAGTACTAAATTCCATTACTTGCAGTATGTGGTTCTTCTCTTGTTCTTGGTGATTTCGACTCACCTGTTTGCTCACACTGCATCCCTGGGGTTAAGAGATCCGGCTCCCCCAGACTGATATCATTCATTCGTGTTCCCAGGCACTCAATGGACAGAGTCTTGTACCACTCCTCTGCCTCCAGCTCTGCAGATAGAAGACACTACAATGTTGAAGGAGCCCTTGATTCTTATCTTTAGTGCATGTTAGATGTCTCTTTACCGTGTCTCTGCATTCCTGCTCCAGTTTTTAAGATGCTCTCCATGCAAAATGAAAATCAAAACAAAATAAGCAGCCTCTGCTTACTCCAGAGTGAGAATGAGAGAGCTTTCCTTGCCATGCCTTCTCCAAGGCTTCACAACCAAGGACCCCGTGAGGAAGAGTAAGGAGCCCTGGCAAGGCAGCATTAGAAACAGCCCCCTGGAGTGAGTACAGTAGCGACTGAATTCCACTCGGATCCCAAAAGGGACAATATCTGGTTCTCAGGGGTATGATCTTAACAAACTTCCCTACCTGAGTCACAAGTGAAAATCCTGGTTGAATCATCAATGAATGTAATTGCCACAGCCTGTCGCTTGGTCTCCTTCGGTAGTCGTGTGATGCACTTCACATTACTGATCTCCGTGACCTGGGGGAAGGAGCTTTGTTACTGACAGCTTCTAGGGTTGCTACGTCACCCAGGTCAGTCTGTACAGACGGATCCAGTTCTAGTTTTACACTACTGCATGCATGTTGCTGAGGTTTTGATTTCCCTAGGAAAACCAGAAATGCATTTCTATGCACACCATGAGGCAAAACCAGGTCTGGATTAGCCTATGTGGGTTGACCTGGATGAGATGGCAATCTTACAACCTTCTGTTCGCAAACCAGATGCTAGAGTCTCTGATTCACTCATAAAAATCCCACTGATTTTGAATTAAAGCTAGCTTATGCTCATCTTCCCAAAACCCGCACAGCCCTTATCCGCAGTTTTCCTGCTCACACATGACTTTTTTTTAGTTTTGTTATCTAAATCTAGGGGTTATTTTAGAAGCCTTACTTGCAATTTTCATGTGTAAAATTGGCCTCTACATTTGTAAATGAAGATTTTAGAAAGGGCTGAATATACACATCGACAACCTTACTATACAGAAATTGCAAGGAGGGGGATGTCAGAGGCGTGGTTAGGGAGTAGTTTGGGTGGGTCAAAAATGTACACATGCGTTCCCCTTGTCATATAGGGAATACATGTGTATGACTGCAAATGTCCATGTCCAGACTTACAACAGCTTCCTGGCACATATAGGTTTTTGTTATAGTGGAATAACGAGTGAGGTTATCAAATTTGCAGATGACACAAAACTAATTTAAAGTTGTTAAAACTCAAGAGGATTGTGGAAAATTGCAAGAGGATCTTGATAAATTGGAAGACTGGGCATCAAAATGGCAGATGACGTTTAATGTGCACAAGTGCAAAGTTATGCACCTAGGGAAGAACCACCCAAACTATGGTTACACGATGCAAGGTTCCACATTAGGAACCACCACCCAGGAAAAAGATTTAGGCGTCATTGTGGATAACATGTTAAAACCCTCGGCCCAGTGTGCAGCGGCGGCCAAGAGAGCAAATAGAATGCTAGGCATGATAAGGAAAGGAATGGAAAATAAAACAAAAGATATTATAATGCCTCTATATCATTCCATGGTGCGACCGCACCTTGAATATTGTGTGCAATTCTGGTCGCCGTATCTTAAAAAGGATATAGCAATTTTAGAAAAGGTTCAGAGAAGAGCCACCAAAATGGTAAAGGGGATGGAAGGATAGTCCTATGAAGAAAGGCTAAAAAGGCTAGGGCTCTTTAACCTGGAAAAGAGACGGCTGAGGGGAGATATGATAGAAGTCTATAAATTAGTGAACGGAGTGGAACGGGTAAACGTAGATCGATTGTTTACCTTATCAGAATATAGAAAGACTAGGGGACATGCAATGAAGCTACAGGGTAAACTATTTAAGACTAATAAAAGAAAATATTTTTTCACTCAACGTGTAATCAAACTCTGGAATTTGTTACCGGAGGATGTAGTAAAGGCTCTTAGTGTAGCTGGGTTTAAAAAACCATTATTAAGAAGGGGCCATTAACCATTAACCATTAACCATTATTAAGAAGGGGCCCAGGATATCAATGCTTGAACCAATACAAGCATTGTGGAACCTGTGTCCCTTGGGGAAACTGCTAGGTACGTATGACCTAGATTGGCCACTGTTGGAAACAGAATACTGGGCTTGATGGACCTTGGTCTGACCCAGTATGGCATATCTTATGATCTTATGTTCTTATGTTTTGAAAAGTGCTTGTGTCAGCCAGCCCTATTGTTGATTTCCTCCTCCAAACCGAAATTAGATAAAGATAGCAGCATCTGTAGTTAATCAGCCGCATTTCTATGGGTAGGCTTGCAAACTGCCCGATGTAGATATGTAAACGCCAGCTTGACATAGGGATAAGGCATTTTCTGTTCCCGACCCTATACTGTGGAATTCTCTTCCGCAGGAGCTTCAGTTGTTGGATGATTTGCGATTGTTTCGAAAGGCTGTTAAGACTTTTCTTTTTCAGCAAGCTTTTGGTTCTACTTTGGGGGTCTGAGAATTATGGAGGGGTTGGTTTGGGTTTATGTTTATTCTTATTGTTTATTTTATTGTTGTTTTATGATGTAGCGTTTATTATAGTGTACACCGTGCTGGGCAGTATAGAAGTGTAATAAAATAAATAAATACTTGTGTAAGTTGCCAAGTTTCCCGTGTTGATTTTTCCCAGGTGTAGATTTGCAAAATGAGTCCTCTGGTTCCATGCATCGGCAAATACAGTACCTTTGCACTCCTGCAGTTTTAGAAAAGGCTGCATGTTGAGCAGAGCCTTTTCTACTATACCACCAGAATTGTGTATGTTGCAACCTCGACGATCTCCAAGTGCTATCTAAAACATGCCTTTCTATGTCGTAAGTAACAGGCCAATCCAGCCCTGATTTTACCCTACTGCATTCATGGACTTGTCCTACTTTTCTTAAACATGTAGTAGGATAAAACCAGGATTGGATTAACCTATTCCTTGGAGCAGAAAGCCAGCTGGCAATTGTACGTTCTTTTAAAACTGGAACTGCAGTTCCCGTTACAAATGATATAAACAGCTCTGGATTTAAGTGAATTGAGGCTGCTATGCTGGTACTCACTGGATCCCCATTCAAGCACCAACATGATATATATTAAGGTTACATTTTCAAAGCTTAGTTGGTGGGATCCACACATAGAGAAGTAAGTCTTTGGTATACGATACCTATTGCTCTTTGATAGTGAGATGTGTGACTGAAGCTGTGTTTCCACTAGGAATGTGCACAAGCAAAAGGGTTTTGGTTCATTTTCAGATTTTTTGGACTCGTTTCTGAGTTTTGGGAGGTTTGTTTCAAATGTTCACTTTAATAGAAATTTCTTAATGTATATTAATGTATAATATTAACCCTCCATAGCCCATGTTCCTGTAAAATAGTTATCTCCAAGTTATAATACCCTGTTCAATGTAATTTCAGTTTGTTCAATGTAAACCGCACTGATGCAGAATAGCGCGGTATATAAGAGAATGTAAATAAATAAATAAATAAATAAAATGTATATATGGTTAATGTGCCTTAAATTGATTCTGTCCACATCACATTTTTTAAGTTGCGCTAATGAATGCACATCCCTTGTTTCCGCAATGATTGCACATATAGGAGGTCATTTTATATTTAACCTCATGAAGTTATGCGCCATCAGCGCACGTAAATCATTTATTTTCCATGACTTACACACATGGATGGGCCTTTACATGTGTTCTTTAATTAGACACTATTTTATAATTATGCACATTGAATCAATGGTGCATGCTTTTGGTGTGAGCATGGCATGGGGGGAGCTTGGAAAGAGTGCACATTTATGCACATAAGTTATAAATTACTATAACTTCTGTGCATTCCTTAGACATCTAGGTGTGCTCATTTACACCTAGTCTAAGTCCGACATACGAGTGCTCGCATCTAGGTTTACCATGCATATCTTACAACTTATGCCCCTATTTTATAAAGAAAAATAGGCATCTGCTTTTCTTTATAAAATACGTACAATTATATCAAGATGGAAAGGTGTCTGTGTACCAGGGCCGGCCCTAGAGTTGGTCCAAGGTATTGCACTCTAGGCAAATCTCAAGCTTTACACTCCCTCTGGCTGTCAAAATCTACTATTTAGCTTTGAATGCCCTGCTTTTGCTGCCTTCCAGAAGTTGGCACCCTAGGCGACTGCCTAGTTTGCCTAGTGGTTGGGCCAGCCCTGCTGTGTATTAGGATTTATCATCTGTGTTTCCTTGGCCCGAAGGCGGGAGCTAAAACCAGTCACTGAATTGTTGAACAAGGAGAAGGTCTGATATTTTTTGGTCCTTCCCATTCAGTATCAACTTTACTGTGGCTGGCAAGAAACATTCGTTGAGGGATTTTATAGAGGCAAGGGTGACCTTGCATCTGGCTGACCTGGTAAAGGATGACTGCTTACAGCCAAGTTCAATGGTGCAAATGGCCACCTTCAGTAAATGGCAGCATGTTCCTTACAAGCTGGAGCAGAACCAGACATCTGGGTGAACTACAGTGCTACTGAGACAGATAGTAATGTGGAGACTGCAATGCTGTCTACTAGTTTAGCCAAGCAGCCTGCAGCTTTATGGTCCTATGTATTGAGTGATTTTATTCACACTGGACACATTTCCCTTAGAGGATTGGGTCATTTTAGCAAATAAGACACATGGGATGCTGGGTTTGGTGGTGATGAAGGGGGACAGATTGGGTCGGTTTGCTTGGCTGGGTTTGTTCCTTTCTGATCTCCATTGTTCAGAGAGGTTTCAGGGATTAGAGACTTGGCATGGATGATGAGAGGGAACTAGGGTGGGGGGAGTTGGGGGATTAATTGGGGAGACAGGGAGCTATTTCTTGGATTAACTGGGTGGACTTAGTTAGGGTGGGGATAACAGTGTCTCTGTAAGATGAATGTTTTGGTTATGTGATTGCTGAGCAAAGCAGAGTGGCGGAAAGGCTGGGAGCTTGAGTGTGTGAGTACTTAAGGGGGAATAATTATGCTTAAGGTAGTTACATTGAATGCAAAGGGTCTTAATGCACCAAAAAAGCACAAACTTCTTTTCAAGGAAGCATCCTCCAAGAAACCACCTCCGTACAGACCACCCACCATTGGCTGAAAAGAAGACTCTATATGAAGGCCGTGGCAATCTCGGATGTCTCAGGGTATAAAAGATTTAAAAAACCCACACTGATAGTAAACTATTATCAATACCACCAACACACTCCCAGATTCAATCACTATTTTAAAAAACCACTCATAAATCCATACACATACAATAGCCCAAAAGCTTCAATTCGGCATAACCCCTTAAAAGGACGCTAGCCAGTCACCAGACACCAATTTATACAACAAAACCAGGGGGAAAAAGCCTCAGAATAATGTCTCATCCCATTATGTGGCTAATCAAAGCCATAGGAGAAGTAATGAGCTCAGCATCAATGGCTTAAAAAAACTCCCCATTCTTTTTAATTTATATTTAATTGTATCACTTAATCTAAAATACTAGAAAAGTATTGTTATAATTCCCATTGGTCATCAAAACGTTACAATAACCAGTTACAATAACGGCTGGCAGTGTTACTACTACCCGATTGCTGGCGGCTGACGCAATCGACAAGAACTCCTCATGCCCGACTGCTGACAAAGCCACCAAATATCCTTTGTACCCAACAAAGATCTTTGTTTCGTTCGTAAGAGCTTCTTCAGGGGCAAGGAAATGGAGCCAGGAAGAATCCTATGCACAAAATTAAATGTCTGATGATACCACTTTTAAAGAGAATCCAAACCAATCAGAGAGAAGAACCAGCCCGGTCACAGCGGAGGAACTAACTCAAAATTGTGGGCTTTAAATAGGGGAGAGCATGTTACAGAGCCACAAAGAAACACAGCGCAGAGTAAAAATCAACCCCCCCTCCCTCTCCACCCGTCCCCCCCCCCCCCCCCGTCTATCTTGCCATTTAAGCTTTGTCAGCAGTCGAGGATGAGGAGTTCTTATCAATTGCATCAGCCGTCAGCGATCAGTAGTAGTAACACTTCCAGCTGCCGGGTGGAAGGCGTTTTGGGCAACTGTGTCTACAGCCAGCAGCTAAAAGATAAGTAAATTGGTTAGGACCTTTGCGGAAGCAGTTTGGAAAAATCCATCTATTGTTTTGCTTCTTTTGCAGGAGTTCGTTTTTGTGACTGAGTTGCTGCTTGATTCCATCGGCTGACATTTAGTGAGTGTTGCACTGTGTTCGAGTCTGCCTTGATGGTGCTGTCTGGCAAATGAGTAGTTCTTAACTTAAAAATATACAGCAAAAACTAATCACTGGTTATTGTAAATGTTTTGATGACCAATGGGTATTATAAAAGTTATTTTCTAATAGTTTAGAGTAAGTGATAAAATTAAATATAAATTAAAAAGAATGGGGAGTTTAAGCCATTAATGCTGAGCTCATTACTTCCCCTATGGACCCCACTGCTGGAATCGGCAGTAGCACAGCTCAGCAACTGGGGCGCAGACCGGTGCCGGGGGGGGGTCATGATTTTGGGGGGGGGGAGGCGGCATGGCTCGGGAGGAGGCGCGGCACAGTGGGGGCTTCTTCCTAGGGCGGCAGAAATGCTTGGGCTGGCCTTGAGGGGAGATACATACTTTTGCAAATGTTTATGGTCCTAATGAAAACCAAGCAGTATTTTACTCTGAGATTAAAATCTCCCTGGTGACCTTTGCAAAATTAGCCATAATTTTATGGAGGGGGATTTAAGTACAGAGCAGATAGAGCTGAAAGATTCCAAATTACCCTTGTCAACTGATAACCAGATTGTTAATATGGATAAAATACAACCTCTAAAATGATTGTATGTAAATGATAAAAGTCTAAAAAAATAAGATGGGAATATATATAGCACTAAATGAAAGATTAGATATAATTGGCATCTCAGGGATCTGGTGGAAGGAGGACAACCAGTGGAACACTGTGATAGCTGGGTACAAACTATATCGCAATAATAGTGTAGATCAAATTGGTGGAGGGGTTGTGCTCTATGTTAGACAGCACATTCAGTCACACAGGATAAAAGTTTTGCAGGAAACAAAATACACTGTAGAATCTCTATGGATAGAAATTACATGTAAAAAGGAGAAGGCGATGGCAGTGGGGATGTACTACCAACCACCTAGTCAGAATGAACAAATGGATGATGAAATGCTCCAAGAAATCTGGGAAGTTAACAAAAGTTACAACACAATAATAATGGGCGATTTCAATTACCCCAGTATGGACTGGGTCAGTGTCACAGCAGGGCATGCTAAGATTACGTTTCTAGATTAAATAAATGACTGCTTCTTGGAGCAGCTGGTTCATGAACCGACCAGAAGGTAAGCCATTTTGAAACTAGTCCTTAGTGGAACACAGGATCTGGTGCAAGACAGAACGGTGTTAGGGCCACTTGACAATAGTGATCATAGCATGATCACGTTTGATTTAAATAATGGAGGGAGGGTGGCAAGGAAATCCACAGTGCTACCTTTTAACTTTCAACAGGGAGACTATGATAAAATGAGGAAAATAGTTAAGAAAAAACTAAAAGGAACAGCTGCAAAGGTTAAAGGCTTACATCAAGCATGGGCATTGTTTAAAAATACTATCTTGAAAGCCCAGACCACAAGTATTTCATGTTTTAAGAAGGATGGAATAAAAAAAAATTAGCTGCAGAAGAAATGGAAGGAAGGCCAAAAAACTTAAAGGTTAAACTTAAAACTGAGGTCAGAGAGGCTGATGTAGCCAAAAAAGCATTTTTCAGGAAATGGAAAAAGGAGCCAAATGATTAAAATGGAAAACAATATAGAAACATAGAAATATGACGACAGAAAAAGACCACATGGCCTATCTAGCCTATCCTTCCATATCAACAACTACAACACTCCCCTTTTTACCTTTAGAGATCCTCTGTGTTTGTCCCATGCTTTTTTGAATTCAGTTACTGTCCTCATCTCTACCACCTCCACTGGGAGACTATGCCACGGATCCACCACTCTTTCCATACAGAAATATTTCCGCATATCACTCCTGAATCTATCCCCCTTCACCCTCATCCCATGTCCCCTCGTAGCAGAACTTGCTTTCAATTGAAAGAGGCTCTCTCCCTGAACATTTATGCCACGGAGGTATTTAAACATCTCAATCTTATCACCTCTATCCTGCCTTTCCTCTAAGGTGTACATATTAAGATCCTTAAGTCTGTCCTCATATCCTTTATAATGAAGACCACTAACCATTTTAGTAGCCACCCTCTGCACCAACTCCATCCTGTTCACATCCTTTTGAAGGTGCGGTCTCCAGAATTGCACACTATACTCCAAATGATGTTGCACCAAACATAGGCGGCTCTATAATGAGGCCAAGTGAGGTGGTGGCCTCAGGCGGCAGCTTTTTGGGGGTGGCAAAATTGCCCCCAAAAAGACCACCGTCAAAGCCTCACTCAGCCTTCAAAATAAAAAAAAAAACATAACTCCGGCATAAGAAGCAGCTTCCGCTGCTGCTCCAGTGGCGGCAGCAGCAGAATGAGGAGCCCCGCGGCCGCCTGCCCCCCCCCCCCCGGAGAGCCGGCTGGTTTCCCCTGGTTTTGCGGGCTCTGCTTTGCAGAGCCGCGGCGAAGGGACAGTGTTTCCCTTAACTGCGACTCTGTTAAAGCTGAGCCCATGGCACTGATGGGAAACAGGAAATCCTGTTTTCCATCAGCACCTCGGGCTCAGCTGTAACAGAGCCGCGTGAAAGGGAAACACTGTCCCTTCACCGCGGCTCTTCAAAGCGGAGCCAGCGAAACCAGGGGAAACGAGCAGGCTCTCTGGGGGGGGCGGGCGGCCGCGGGGATCCTCTTTCTGCCATTGCTGCCGCTGGAGTGGCAGCGGCAGTTGCTTCTTAGGCGGGAGGTTTATTATTTTTTCAATTTCCCTGGGTTGGGGGGGTCTAGGACTGGAAGTGGGCTGATGGGGGGGGAGGTACAACAGGAACTGGGCTGACTGGGGGGTTTAGAACTGGAAGTGGGCTGATGGGGGGGTTAAGACTGGTAATGGGCTATGGAGGGGGGGTTAGAACTGGAAATGGGCTGATGGGGGTTAGTACTGGAAATGGGCTGATCCGGAGGGGAGCTAGGACTGGTAATGGTCTATGGGGGGATTAGAATTGGAAATGGGCTGATGGGGGGGTTAGGACTGGAAATCGACTGATGGGGGTTTAGAACTGGAAATGGACTGATCAGGAGGGGGGCTAGGACTGGTAATGGGCTATCGGGGGGTTGGAACTCGAAATTGGCTGATGGGGGGTTAGTACTGGATATGGGATGATCGGGAGGGGGGCTAGGACTGGTAATGGGCTATGGGGGGGGGGTTAGAACTGGAAATGGGTTGACGGGGAGTTAGGACTGGAAATCGACTGATGGGGGTTTAGAACTGGAAATGGACTGATCAGGAGGGGGGTTAGGACTGGTAATGGGCTATCGGGGGGGTTGGAACTGGAAATAGGCTGATCGGAGGGGGCTAGGACTGTAATGGGCTATTGGAGGAGGGCTAGGACTGGAAATGGACTGATGGGGGTTTAGAACTGGAAATGGGCTGATGAGGGGGTTAGGACTAGTATTGGGCTATGGGGGGAGACTAGGACAGGAAATGGGCTGATTGGGGTGCTAGGACTGGGGTGGGCTGATAAAGGGGATAGGACTAGAAATGGGCTGGGACAGGAAATGGACTAATAGGGGAGGGGAGAAGAGTGCTGCAGGCCCTGGAAGAAAACTAGGGGCTAGGGCTACAAATGGGCTAATGCGGGGGGATGGTAGAATAGGACTGGAAGGGAGCAGATTCTGAGATGGTCTGCCAGGGGAAGGATGGGGCAGGAAGGGAATGAGGGGGCTGGAAAGGAGCTGACACCTGGAATGTACCGAAGGGGGACTGGAAGGGAGCTGACACTTGGGGATGGGAGTGGTAGGTTGCTGGGTAATAGGGAGGAGGCTGGAAGGGAGCTGACATGTGAATGGCACTGGAAGAGAGATGGACAGAGGGTAGGATGGCAGGAAGGGAGCTAACTGGGGGGTGGCACTGAGAGTGGACGTGAGCTGATATCTGGGATGGTATTTGGACTAGAAGGGGCTGGACAGTGGGAAAGGAGGGGGACTGGAAGGGAATGGACACAAGTGAAAGTCATGGGAATGCAAGGTGGTTGACATTGGAAGGTACTGGGAGGGGAGGACTGGAAAGGGGGCTGATACTGGGGAGGGTTACTGAAACTGGAAATGGTCTGATGGAAGGAAGTGAAGAAAACAAAAGAAGAGATAAGAAATGGCAGATGGATCATGGACCAAAGACCACAGAAAGAGAGCTAAGAGAAGACAGGGAAGCAGAAGCCTCAGAGCGGGACCAGCATGATCAGAGAATAAAATGGTCAGACAACAAAGGTAGAAAAATAATTTTATTTAATTTTGGTGATTGGACTTTGTGCTATTTTTATATTTTACACAGTATTGGGGAACTGCATCTCTTATTTATCTGATGTTGCACTGCATGTGGACTCTGGCTTCTTGGGGTTTCAGTTTAAATTTTGTCTACATATTTTTATTTTTACTTTAGATTGTGGTTACTTATTCTGTACTTGGTGAAGGTCGATGTTGTGCGTGTGTGACTGAGGTCAGGTGTTCTGTTAACATGCAGTTTGTATATAAAGATCTATACTATACTGTAGTAATTTGACTTATTCAGCTTTTCAAATAGGTGTATGGATGTTCCAGGGCCCACTGTGGTATTTACAGTGACGCTTTTTTTGGATGGGCTCCTTATGTGACTTTTGGAAGTTTGTGCTGTTATGGTATGGTATGGTAGGTTTGCTTTTTGTTGTAGGGTTTTTTATTAGTTCACAATATGCCTGGTACTGGAGAATAGTGGTTGTTGTTAGTGAGATGATCAGAATCAGATTTTTTTTTTAAATATTGAGTTCTGGGGGTGAATGTCCTGGTTCTGCTCTGCACCTGCTGTGGATGCAAAATATATGTTGAAAAAGAAAAAGGGAGAACCATAACGCAGTTTATAACAAAATAAAAATGGGTTATAATTTAGTTTTATAAACTTTGCTGTTGATTCTTGCTGTCTTTTAGTTCCTTGGTGTGCAAACCGGACCGGACCTAGCCCTGTGCAAGCAGTGCAGCTGCACAGGGCGCAAAGAACATAAGAACATAAGACATGCCATACTGGGTCAGACCGAGGTCCATCAAGCCCAGTATCCTGTTTCCAACAGTGGCCAATCTAGGTCATACGTACCTAGCAATATCCCCAAAAGACACAGGTTCCACAATGCTTGTACTGGGTCAAGCATTGATATCCTGGGTCCCTTTTTAATAGTGGTTTATGGACCTTTCCTCCAGGAACTTGTCCAAACCTTTTTTAAACCCAGCTATACTAACAGCCCTTACTACATCCTCCGGTAACAGATTCCAGAGTTTGATTACACGTTGAGTGAAAAAATATTTTCTCTTATTTGTCTTAAATAGTTTACCCTGTAGCTTCATTACATGTCCCCTAGTCTTTCTATACTCTGATAGCGTAAACAATTGATCCACGTTTATCCGTTCCACTCCATTCATTAATTTATAGACCTCTATCATATCTCCCCTCAGCCGTCTCTTCTCCAGGCTAAAGAGCCCTAACCTTCTTAGCCTCTCTTCATAGGAGTAGCCTTCCATCCCCTTCACCAATTTGGTGGCTCTTCTCTGTACTTTTTCTAATAACGCTATGTCCTTTTTAAGATACGGTGACCAGAATTGCACACAATATTCAAGGTGTGGTCGTACCATGGAGTGATACAGAGGCATTATAACATCCTTTGTTTTATTCTCCATCCCTTTCCTTATGATACCTAGCATTCTATTTGCTTTCTTGGCCGCCGCTGCACACGGGGCGGAGGGTTTTAACATGTTATCCACGATGACTCCTAAATCTTTTTCCTGGGTGGTGGTTTCTAATGTGGAGCCTTGCATCGTGTAACTATAGTGTGGGTTGTTCTTTCCTAGGTGCATAACTTTGCACTTGTCCACATTAAATTTCATCTGCCATTTGGATGCCCAGTCTTCCAATTTATCCAGATCCTCCTGCAGTTTTCCACAATCCTCTTGAATTTTAACAACTTTAAACAGTTTTGTGTCATCTGCAAATTTGATAACCTCACTAGTTATTCCCTTTTCCAGGTCATTTATGAATATGTCAAAAAGCAGCGGACCCAGTACAGATCCCTGGGGTAATCCACTATTCACCTTTTTCCATTGGGAATATTGGCCATTTAGCCCTACCCTCTGCTTTCTATGTTTTAACCAGTTCCCGATCCACAATAGTACACTGCCTCCTATCCCATGACTTTTTAGCTTCGCCAAAAGTCTCTGATGGGGGACTTTGTCAAAAGCTTTCTGAAAGTCCAGATACACTATATCAACCGACTCACCTTTGTCTACCTGTTTATGCACACCTTCAAAAAAACATATCAGATTAGTAAGACAAGATCTTCCTTGTCTAAAGCCATGTTGGCTGTCTCCCATTAGGCCATGACTATCTACATGCTGTGTAATTTTGTTCTTTATGATGGTTTCTACCATTTTCCCTGATACTGACGTCAGGCTCACCGGTCTGTAATTTCCTGGGTCACCCCTGGAACCCTTTTTAAAAATTGGTGTTACGTTGGCGACCCTCCAATCTTCAGGTATTACAGATGATTTTAATGAAAGTTCACAGATTACCAATAGCAGGTCTGCAATCTCATATTTCAGTTCTTTCAACACTCTGGGATGTATACCATCCGGTCCAGGTGATTTGCTACTATTCAGTTTATCGCATTTCGCATTTCGTCTGTCTGCTGTTGCCCTGGTGCCGCTGGCTGGACAATAGCAGGCAGTTAGAAAGCGCCCAAAGCATTTTTGCAGCACTTTAAGCAGGTCTGGTCCCTCCCTCCTCCGACACAATGTCAGAGCAGGGAGGGACAGATCTGCTTAGAGTGCCGGCGCCTTTCAGATTGGGTGCATGCCCCCCTCCTCCTCCCCATACCTCCGTACAGCGCTGCCTGCTCTTTCCCTGCTGCCAGCGCTACTGTGAAAAAAACAGAGGGCGGCAGCAGCAGGTAAAGAGTAGGCAGCGCTGTATGGAGGTATGGGGGGAGAGGGGGCGTGCGCCCGAGTTGCAAGTCGCACAAGGCGCGATTGCAGTTCGATATAGCCCTGTGTGCAAACATCTTGCATTTCCTCCATATAATCTAATCGGCTTTTTGATTTGGTTCAGTCTCTGATTGGATTTCTGAAAAAGCCCCGCCCCCCTCTAAGGTGGTGGTGGGGGGGGGGCGCCATCTCATTCTTCGCCTCAGGCAGCAGACTGCCTTGAGCCACCCCTGGCACCAAAGACTTATACAGAGGGACTATCACCTCCTTTTTTCTGCTAGCCATTCCTCTTCGTATGCACCCAAGCATCCGTCTAGCTTTTGCCATCGCCTTTTCTACTTGTTGCATCTAACTTGTACTGGCATGGCATTGATAAGGCAGACAAAGAGAGAATTTGAAAAAACGCTTGCCGTGGAAGCAAAAGCACATAATAAAAACTTTTTCAACCACATTCGTAGCAAAAAAACTGTGAGAGAGTTAGTTGGACCATTAGATGATAGAGGGGTACAAGGAGTGCTAAGTGGAGGAGTAGCCTAGTGGTTACAGCACTGACTTGGGAACCAAAAGATCAGGTTTTGATTCCCACTAGCATTCCTTGTGAACTTAGGCAAGTCACTTAACTTGGATTCTTCTGAGGCAATGGAGGGTTATCAATGTTCCTGTTTAATGTTTGTACAGCGCTTCGTATGTTGCGGTGCTTTATAAGTTTTTATTATTAATAATAATAATAATAATGTACATTACCAAGTTTAAGTTACAATGTAAACCACTTTGACTTAAATGATAAAGTGGTATAAAAAATGTTAAATAAATAAATACATAAAGCCATAGCAGAAAGATTGAATGAATTCTTTGCTTCAGTCTTTAATGAAGAAGATGTAGGGAAGTTACCCATGCTTGAAATGGTATTTAAAAGTGATATATCAGAAGAACCGAAACAGATTTTGATAAACTGAGAAGATGTATTTCAACTATTTGATAAACTGAAGAGTAGCAAATCATTTGGACCAGATGGTATATGAACGGGTACTGAAAGAACTGAAATATGAGATTTGCAGACTCACTATTAGTAATCTGTGAACTGTCATTAAAATCATCTGTAGTACCTAAAGATTGGAGAATGGCCAATATAACGCTAGTTTTTAAAATGGGTTCCAGGGGTAATCCAGGAAACTGCAGACCAGTGAGCCTGACATCAGTACCAGGCAAAATGGTAGAAATCATTAAAAAGAATAAAATTACTGAACGTGTAGATAGTCATGGTTTAATGGGAGAAAGCCAACATGGATTTAGCCAAGGAAGATCTTGTCTTACTAATCTGTTACATTTTTTTGAAGGTGTAAATAAACAGGTAGATAAAGATGAGCTGGTTGATGTAGTGTATCTGGATTTTCAGAATGCCTTTGACAAGGTCTTTCATGAGAGATTCTTGGCAAAATTAAAAAGTCATGGGATAGGAGGCAACGTACTATTATGGATCAGCAACTGGTTAAAAGATAGAAAGCAGAGAGTAGGGCTGAATGGCCAATTTTCCCAATGGAGAAAGGTGAATAGTGGAGTATCCCAGGGATCTGTTCTCGTCCCGCTGCTTTTTAACATATTCATAAATGACATAGAAATAGAACAAGTGAGGTGATCAAATTGACAGATGACACAAAATTATTCAAAGTTGTTAAAACACAAGAGAATTTTGAAAAATTCCAAGAGGACTTTGATAAATTGGAAGACTGGACATCCAAATGGCAGATGGAATTTAATGTGGACAAGTGCAAGATTATGCACCTAGGAAAGAACAACCCAAACTATGTAAGTTTCCACATTAGGAACCACTACCCAGGAAAAGGATTTTGGTGTCATTGTGGATAATACGTTGAAACCCTCCACCTAGTATGCAGCGCCAGCCAAGAAAGCAAATACTACTACTACTATTCAGCACTTATAAAGCGCCATGCATGCAGCGCTGTACAGCTAAACTACAAGAGGTAGCCAACATACAAGAGACGGTCCCTGCCCGTCACAGTCATGCTTATCAGGGCTTACAACCTAATCAGAACAGTACAGAGCATTAGTCAGTTCTGCACAAGGTACGGTATGGTCTATACAGTTTGGTCATAAATGTTGATGGGGGTTAGGATAAGATGAGGATGGACGGCACGATCTGAAAGCAACTGTGAAGAGGTGGGTCTTCAACCTGGACTTGAAGAGGGCCAGGGAGGATGCTTGGCGTACAGATGCAGGTAGGCTGTTCCAGGCATATGGTGCACTGCAGCAAGGTGAAAGGAGCGCAGTTGGGAGTTTGCAGTGCGGGTGAAAGTCATTGATAGAAGGCTAGGAATCATAAGGAAAGGAATGGAAAATAAAACAAAGGATATTATAATGCCTCTGTATCGTTCCATGGTGCGACCGCACCTTGAATATTGTGTGCAGTTCTGGTCACCATATCTTAAAAAGGATATAGCGAAATTAGAAAAGGTACAGAGAAGATCCACCTAAATGGTAAATGAGATGGAAGGATACTCCTATGACAAAAGGCTTAAAAGGTTAGGGCTCTTTAACCTGGAAAAGAGATGGCTGAGGGGAGATATGATTGAGGTCAATAAATTAATGAATGGAGAAAAGCGGGAAACGTAGATCTGTGGTTTACTCCATCAAAATGTAGAAAGACTAGGGGACATGCAATGAAGCTACAGGGTAAACTATTTAAGACTAATAAGAGAAAATATTTTTTCACTCAACGTGTAATCAAACTCTGGAATTTGTTACCGGAGGATGTAGTAAAGGCTGTCAGTGTAGCTGGGTTTAAAAAAGGTTTGGACAAGTTCCTGGAGGAAAGGTCCATAAATCATTATTAACATGGACCCAGGAAATCCACTGCTTACCTCGGGACAAGCATTGTGGAAACTTTGTACCATTTTAGGACCCCGCCAGGTACTTGTGACCTGGATTGGCCACTATTGGAAACAGGATACTGGGGTCGATGGACTTTGGTCTGACCCTGTATGGCATTTCTTATGTTATCTTATATGTTATGTGCACTACCTCCACTGTATGCAAATATATCTCATGCATATTCACTGCAGATATCCTGAAAACCCAAACCATTTGTGCCTTTTTCTGAAAAGAGTTAAGCGAACTCTGACCTCTCTCAGTATACTAAGGGAACTCTCATTCCATTCCCTTCCAACTTGGCCTTTGCCCAGGACTTACTGAAGAAGGCAGCGCACAGGCGGCAGGGAACGGAGCACCTTTCCCAGTTCCCACTGCACATACTGCAGATAAAACGTGGAAAGAAACTGGTCATGTGGGAAGAAAGGAAAGAGAATGGGCTTGGCTAACCTTAGGGCATCCACGGAGTAACACCGATTTCTCGTCTGGGTATTTTTCCAACCGCCGTGGCCCCTTGCTAGACGACTTCCTGAACACCAGCCAACACCGGCGGTAAATCTGAAAGAGAGTTCAAGCATTAGCAAACGGACAGCAGGAACCTCTCAGGTGCTGTATTGCAAGGAAAGATGTGAAGCTAGTTCTTGAGACAGAAACAGAGTAGAAAAAAACCTTCATAAGAAATAAATAAGAAATGACACCATGCACAAAAAATATCAGCATAGATTGAACTTATTAATAACCAAAACATTTCTAGAAATCTATTTATATATCGTTGTGGGAACAACCAAATAGCCTGCACCAGTCTTTTTCAAACTGTTAACTTGTATGACCCCATTTTAACAACTGAAAGTTCATGTGACACCAGAGCGACACCAGATGATGATGACAACAAAATAGCAGGACCCCAGCCTCCTTCCCCTCCCTCCCCTCATCTAAAGCAGGAAGGCAGCAGCAACAGTAGTGGCAACAGCAGCAGCAGCAGCAGCAGTCAGCACGGGGTCCCTTGTGTCAGTGTGCAGTGTGGGCTTACAGACTCCAGTCCTCAGCATGGTCCAAGCTTGATCTATTTGCACCGAAGGCTTTTCAACCCCACTTGTCCAATTTAGAGCCGCTTGTAATTTCACAGCCTCATAATACCATTTAAAGTTGGACAATGCCAAACGTACATGCTCCCTATGGCAATATACTATCCATCCAGCCACTGCGAGTTGCTTTCTTCCCTATATTTAATCAAATATCCTCCCTGTAGCTTCTTAAAGACCTGCAATGGTACCTGGATCAGCAGGGCTGTAAACAGATATAGAAATTTTGAAAGCACCATCATTTTAACAGCTACTACCCTTCTCAACCATGCTACTTGCAAGTTTAACCACTGACCCAACTCCTTAAGAATCCACCCAGAGAGGGAGTCAAAATTTACTCCCAACAGCTTCATAGAATCTACTGTTGCAGTTCCATAAGAGCTTCCCTCGCTTTTCCCAGTTCTCCCAAAACCTCCCCATCACCCCTTCTAATCTTATGATCTATCTCTAATTTTAGAATCTGATCTCACAATTCCTCCATTCTCTTTTACTGTACTTTTCTTATAAGCTCCCAGTGCTATCAGCTTCCCCCTAATTACGGCTTTAAGGCATTCCCACACAACCCCAGGTCTCTGCTGTCTGATAGCATTCAACGCTACATATTCCTTCATGTCTTTAGCAATTTCCTCCATATCCTCTTTGTCATTAATCAAAGTACCATTAAGCCTCCATCCCAACTTCCCTCTTTCCACCTTTCCTATATCTACTTCTATCCACACAGGAGCATGGTCTGACCATGTCATGGTGTCAATATAGCTACTCCTCACAATTTCCATCCAGATTTCTTCCTCCCAAATTGCATCAATTTGGGTATATGAATCATGCAGCCTGGTGTAAAAGGTATAGTCTCTCTCCATGGGATGCATCATCACTCACACACGACGCAGGTTAAACATTTTACAATAGCCTCTCAACTTAATCCAATTTTTTTCATACTTGAGCTCTCCCCATATCAATTCTTGGATCATACACCTGATTAAAATCCTCCCTCAATATTACCCTTCCCTCAGCAAATTCTAATTTTTTCTTCAACAAGTTGTAGAAAGTCTCTTGTTGACAATTTTGTCCATAAATGCATGCTAAAGTGTATTTTTATTCACCCAGAAGCATCTCCACAAATATATACCATCCACCCCCCCCCCCATATCCTTTTGCACCTCCTGCACCTGCCTCCCCTCCCCCCCCCCCAAGATTATTTGATAAAATATCCCCACTTCCTCTTTTTCCCCTCCAGTCTGTTCGATGCCAACAATACGCTCCCAAATTTTGGGTGAGAAAATGGCATTTCATGCTTTACCAATAAGTGCATTTCCTGAATGAAGCCCATATCTGCATTTGATCTCAACATCTCTTTAAATGTCTGCTGTCGCTTAAAGTGCAAATTCAACCCCTTCATATTTAAGCTCGGCATTCTTACCTTACCAATTCCCTACAGTCAAATGCCATGCACACAACCCCACATCCACACTCAGAAGTTATCCATTTAGACATACCACATGCACTCCTACCCATGCCCGCTTTCTCTTCATTACCCCTCCAATGCTCCCTTCCAATTCCCACCTCCCTTCCCCCCCCTCCTTCCACCCACCCAACTCCTTGCAGTTTCTTCACCCTAGACTGTCTCCTTTTCATGGACTTCCAGATTTCCACCAGAGACTCAACCGCATTAATACCCTACAAACTGTACCCCCTCAGCACACATCCAATAACCCACCTACATGCCTCACAGCCCTCCTTGCACCCCTTTATATCTGCATACCTTCATCCCATCCCATCCACTTTCATACTTACAACCCCCACAAACCATATATCCAGGAGTGGAAAGAAGGCACTTAAAACTGAAGTCACTTAGATGATCTTGATTTAAATTTAGATTGCAGATCAACATCTCCCCCTCTACAATTTATAGTTCATGTCCCATCTTTCTTCGCTGTCTCCATCTCAGTCTCTGAACATCACGTTTGCTTCTCTGAATGCCACTGATGTCTTCGATTTTCACCCTCAACACATTGCCACTGGAACTCTGCCAGTCTCTGCTTTGAGGTCAGTTTTTTCACCAATTCCTCATGGTGGTAGCCCTCCTTAACCAGGAGTGCCCATGCTTCCTCCACTGTCGACACATTTTTATGAGCTCCCCTTATTGTAACCAGAAGGCCAAAGGAGAACAACCATTTGTAATGCAACTCTTCTTTTTCTCAAGAGTCTTGTTACTTCCTGAAACTCTCTACATCACTGTAGAGTCCCCATCGAGAAACTCTGGAACACTTCCACTATAACATTATTCCACAAAATTTCTGAGTCCTGTCCTGTTTCACCACTAGACCCGCCACCATTTCCATATCCTGTGCATATATTTTTTGTACCTTCTCTGCATTATTCTTGTATTCACTGCTTTCCGGAACCCCTCAGATCTGGACATTATTTTTCCATGCTCAATTTTCAAAATCCTTGACCTTATACACCTCAACAACTAGGGCCAGACATGTTTGAACCATTCTGGAATCGCACCATGACATACATCTTCATTACTCTGCCCAGACCACTTCTCCAACATGCCCCCATAGTACTTGGATGCCCTCGGGTTAGTGACATCCATATACCCAGTTTCTAAAATAATTATTTTCTGCTGTCCAAAACAAAAATAGGGCTTCTAAAATAACCCCCTAAATGTGGAATGCCTCGGGGGTTACCTTTATCTCTTTTTTTCATTCAATATACTTTTGAGTACTTTTGGACGGGACCTCCGAGATTTAAATGCTTCATTTTATTCCTCTGCAGATGATATCTTGTCGTTGGCTCCCTTTCAGAGTACATAGAAACACAGAAACATAGAAATATGATGACAGAAAAAGACCACCTGGCCCATCTAGTCTGTCCTTCCATATCAACAACTACAAGAGTCCCCTTTTTTCCTTTAGAGATCCTCTGTGCTTGTACCATGCTTTTTTGAATTCAGTTACTGTCCTCATCTCTACCACCTCCACTGGGAGACTATTCCACGGATCCACCACTCTTTCCGTAAAGAAATATTTCCACATATCACTCCTGAATCTATCCCCCATCACCCTCATCCCATGTCCCCTCATAGCAGAACTTGCTTTCAATTGAAAGAGGCTCTCCCCATGAACATTTATGCCACGGAGGTATTTAAACATCTCAATCATATCACCTCTATCCTGCCTTTCCTCTAAGGTGTACATATTATTTATTTATTTATTTAGCTGTATTTATATACCGCTTTTCGCCGGGTCGAAGCGGTGGTACATAGGGGGGGGGGGAATTAAGTACAGGGTAGGGCCACCACCGGGGAGGCAACATTGATGATTCTGACATAGGATAGACTTTGGACATAGGACAGACAATGGACATAGACATAGGCCTTGAGGTAGAGGTTCATTGTGGGTGAGCTTAGAGGTTGCAGATCCTTAAGTCTGTCCTCATATGTTTTATAATGAAGACCACTAACCATTTTAGTAACCACCCTCTGCACCGACTCCATTCTGTTCACATCCTTTTGAAGGTGCAGTCTCCAGAATTGCACACTATACTCCAAATGAGGTCGCACCAAAGACTTATACAGAGGCACTATCACCTCCTTTTATCTGCCAGCCATTCCTCTCCGTATGCACCCAAGCATCCTTCTAGCTTTTGCCGTCGCCTTTTCTACCTGTTTAGCTACTTTAAGATCATCAGACACAACCACGCCTAGGTCCCGCCCTTCTTTAGTGGACAAAAGTACTTCACCCCCTATACTATATTGCTCCCTTGGCTTGCTGCAGCCCAAATGCATGACCTTACATTTTTTAACATTAAATCCCAGCTGCCAAATTCTAGACCATTCTTCAAGCTTAGCTAGATCCCTCCTCATGTTATCTACACCTTCCTGGGTGTCTACTCTATTGCAGATTTTGGTATCATCCGCAAAGAGGCAAACCTTACCCGACAGTCCTTCCACTATATCACTAACAAAGATGTTAAAAAGAATCGGACCAAGGACAGATCCCTGAGGCACACCACTGGTAACATCCTTCTCCTCAGAGTGAGTCCCATTTACCTGTACTCTTTGTCGCCTCCCACCCAACCAATTTCTAACCCAAGCAGTAACTTTATTGTCCATCCCTAGGGTGCTCAGTTTGTTTATAAAAGTCGCCTGTGAGGAACAGTGTCAAAGGCTTTACTGAAATCTAAATACACCACATCTAGGGCTCTCCCTCGGTCCAACTCCCTGGTCACTCAGTCAAAGAAATCAATCAGATTTGTCTGACAAGACTTGCCTCTGGTGAATCCATGCTGCCTCGGATCCTGTAATCCGCTGGACTCCAGAAACCTCACTATTTTCTCTTTCAGAAGCGTTTCCAATAATTTACTCACCACCGAAGTTAAACTAACCAGTCTGTAGTTTTCAACCACATCCATACTTCCGCTTTTGTGTAAAGGCACCACATGAGCCTCTCTCCAGTCCTTTGGCACCACTCCCGACTCCATTGAGGCATTGAATAGGTCAGTCAGTGGAGCTGCTAGAACTTCCCCAAGTTCCCTCAGTATTCTAGGGTGTATCCCATCCGGTCCCATCGCTTTGTCTACTTTAAGGTGAGCTAGTTTCTCACGAACACAGTCTTCTGAAAATTGTTCAAGATGTCCCTCGCTTCTGTTCCTGTTTGTGGGTGTTTTCTGAGGTCCTGCTACTGGTTCTTCATCTGTGAACACAGAACAGAAATATTTGTTAAGCAATTCCGCTTTATCCTCATCAGCTTCTACATATTCCTCCCCTTCACCCTTGAGTCTGACAATACCACTTTTGCCCTTCCTCTTCTCAATAACATATCTGAAAAATGTCTTATCCCCCCATTTTATTGCATTGGCTATTTCCTCCTCTTTTTTATTTATTTATTTACATTCTCTTATATACCGCGCTATTCTGCATCAGTGCGGTTTACATTGAACAAACTGAAATTACATTGAACAGGACATTATAACTTGGAGATAACTATTTTACAGGGAACATGGGCTATGGAGGGTTAAGTGGCTTGCCCAAGACCACAAGGAGCACCTGTGGGACTAGAAATCTTTGCTTTCCTGACTACTTTGCTAGCTCCTTTAAGTTTTTCCAAATATAGATGCCTGTCTTCCTCTCTCTGTGATCTCTTGTATTTCATGAAGGCCTCCCTCTTTTTCTTCACTTTTTCAGCTACTTCTTTCAAAAGCCATAGCAGTCTCATTTTCCTTTTACCTTTATTTACCATTTTAACAAAAAGGTTGGTTGCCCTTAAAATATCCCCTTTCAGTTTTGCCCACTGTTTTTCTACATCCCTCAGCTGTTCCCATCCTGCTAACAACTCCCTGAGGTATTGACCCATCCTGGCAAAGTTAGTCCTCCTAAAGTCTAAGACCCTCACCTTTGAATGGATTCTAAGAGCCCTAGTCCTAATACTGAACCACACCATCTGGTGATCACTGGATGCAAAATGATCTCCCACTATAACATCAGAAACACTTTCACCATTGGTAAGCACCAAGTCCAGTATGGTCCCTTCACGTGTGGGGTCTGTTACCAATTGCCTGAATAGTTCTCCCTGTAGAGAATCCAGAATCTCCTTACTTCTAGATGATACTGCAGCAGGAATATGCCAAACAACATCTGGCATATTGAAATCTCCTAGCAGTAGCACTTCCCCTTTCCTAGCAATGCTGCGTATGTCTTCAATTAACTCTCTGTCCACCTCTTCCTCTTGTGAGGGAGGTCTGTATATCACGCCAATGCAAATAGATTTCTCTTTCCCTGTTTCTAGTTTAACCCACAATGCCTCCTCTCTCCCTTTTAAGCCCTGTAATTCCAAAGCTTTAATAGTATTTTTTACATATAATGCCACTCCTCCCCTTCTTCCTACTCTGTCCTTTCTGAATAAAGTATAGCCAGGTATAGTTACTTTGGGGCATACAGAGGATTTGCTGGCTACTGGTTTTGATAGAATCAACTCCTGGATGGCTTTTCACCAACTCAAATTAAACCCTGATAAAACTAATGTGCTTTGGCTTGAAGGGAAGGAGAAAGACTTGCCTCTTTCAAATCCCACAATTTTAGGTAAAAGTATGCCATTAATTAAGACCTTACAAATTTCCACAGTTACTTTTGATTTCACCCAAACCTGAATATACATATGGGGCTAGTTATCAAAAAAAGCTTTCTATAAACTTAGATTGATATGTTGATACAAGAAATTTAATTTTCTATTGACTGGCAATCGATGTCAAATGGTCCATCTTAGATTACTTTAATCAAAAACCCTTATCTGGATAACCACAGAAATTATCTGAATAAGGGCATTGAGAGGGATATTCTGTTGACTACCTCCACAGAGTGCCCCTGCATTACCTGGTTATTTATTTAACAGGCTTTTTATACCGCTTTATCATTTTAGTCAAAATGGTTTACCTTGTAACTTAGTTGGTAATGGACATTAAACAGGGATACTGATAACTTGGATTTTTCTGAGGCAATGGAGGGTTAAGTGACTTGCCCAAGGCCACAAGGAGTGCTAGTGGGAATTGAACCCTGGTTGCTTGGCTCCCAAGCCAGTGCTCTAACCATTAGGCTACTCCTCCACTCCAGTGGATAGTGGCTGGTTTATACAGGGACAGTCCATGGGTGAAACTAGGGCAGTGCGGCCCCTATTTACATAATTGTGGCGATTATGCAGATAATAGCGATCTTCAGCCACTGTCCGGATCATTTATCTAGCTAGCTTAGGCCAGCGGAAAATGCTGTCTGGATAGTGGCTGGAAACGGCCACTCCAGATAATCGCACCAGCATCTGGATAGTGGCCACACAAGTTTTATAACATACGTGCATACAACTCGACCTGTGCTCTAACCAAACCACACCCCTATGACTGCCAGCATGTGGCATGTCCGTAAGTACACACTGTCTTCTTCCACATACCCACATGCGCACATACCACCAGGAAATTTTAGAAGAGGCCTTTTCGGTGTATAAACACACTTTACACACGGAAGAAATCTTTATTAAATTACCCCCAGGCGACTGCCTGCATAAAATCCTTGTCTGGAAATTGCCGCCCTTCTCCTTCTCCCCCCCCCGCCCCCCCCAATGCAGGTAGAAATATCAGCACTGTTCACAGCATGAATTCTTTCATTGCTGGGGATAAAGGTGCTGCAGGACTATAATGAGACGAAAATGGGCAAAGCACGAAAGAAGAGCAGGACCTGGAGATGATCATATCAGATGGTCTTAAAATAGCTAAACGGGTAGAAAAGGTAGCAGCGAATGCCAGAAGGCTGCTTGGGTGCATAGGGAGAGGAATGGCCAGCAGGAAGGAGGAGGTGATAGTGCCTCTGTATAAGTCTCTCGTGGGACCTCATTTGGAGTATTGTGTACAATATAAAGAGGATGGAATCGGTCCAGAGGGCAGCTGCTAAAATGGTCAGCGATCTTCATCATTAAGCATACGGGAATAGTCTTAAAGACCTTAATATGTATACTTTGGAGGAGAGGGGAGATATGATAGAGGCATTTAAACACGCCGTGGTATAATCATTCAATTGAAAAAAAGCTCTGGAATGAGGGGGCATGGGATGAAGGTGCAAGGGGATAGACTCAGGAATTTGAGGAAATATTTCTTGCTCTGCAGAGAAGCAGGGAAAATGCAGGCACACTCCCTGGTGATGTTCCTGATGGCGCCCGTGTGCCCGGAGACCTCTTCCAGCAACTAGCATCACAATTAAATCCTTAAGTTATAAAATATAAGTATCCTACATATTTTCAATACATGTTGCCATTGCCGCTCTTGGCATCAGTAATATTTTATTTACAGTAAACACCTCTTTTCATGATAAGAGTACCTACACTTGCTTCTTTTAACAATCTTCTTCTCTAGTTTCCCCCCACAAATGGCATCCAAATAGAACCATTTACTGCAATAATATAATTTCTTGGAGTGTCAATAATATATATGTAGGGGTTCTGTGAAAATGTCCTATATTGGAATCGCTTCAGACTTTAAGTGACAAGGTCAGTGAGAGCGGGAGGTTAATGGCTATTTGATACTCCCCACTAGGAGGTGTACTGCAGAGGTACTCAAATCCAGTCCTGGAGGGCCGCAAACCAGTCAGGTTTTCGGGATATCCCTAATGAATATGCCAGAGATAGATTCAAATACAATGGAGGCAGTGCATGCAAATATATCTCATGCATATTCATTAGGGATGTCCCGAAAACCTGACTGGTTTGCGGCCCTCCAGGACTGGATTTGAGTACCTCTGGTGTACTGGATACCACTGGCCTGATTAAAAAACTTTTCCTAGTACAACTTGACATATTGCCTGTGTATATGACACCTTATGAAGTCCAGAAGGAGGCTGTCTTTGGAACAATGCAAATGCTGAGCTGAGATCATCTGCCTCAGATTCATATACTGGCACATGGGCAAAATTAGCCTACTTGTATACATTACCCTGTCAACACAAACTAGGATAATAAGGGAGAATGGACAGGAGGAACCTAAAACCACCCTTATTATTCCAGAAGAGTGTGATGGTGCTGGGGGCTCATTGTGTCATTGTGTCCCAAACAGAGCACTGAAGCTTTGCGTACAGCATGCCAGCATCAGACACACTCTCAAAAGATGAACACAAAACAACCTCTCTCGTGTTGTGTACTCTCCCCTTCTTCCTTCATTTCCTTGCACAGATCTGAGACCATCACACTTACTCATGCTGACATTTCTCCGTTTTAAGTATTGACAATCAATTTTTCTGGATCATTCACCAACAAATAGGTCTGATTCTGGATGCGCGTAACACTTTGCATTGCCCTCACGACTTTAAGGGGTCTCTTGTCTCAGGGCAGTCCATCAGGCGGTACACATCCCACAGACAATTTTATTTTTATCCCAGGTCCTCTCCCTTTCTTTTACTCGGCACTGCACATTCCTCTCCAAGGGGGATGGTTCTCCCCTTTAAGGCCCAGATACAAATTCTACACCATTGCAAACACTCAGAGACTGATATGGGGTGCCCTTACTAACTTTACTGCTTGTTTGTACAAAACAGATATTGTCTTGTATCACCACACATCATACATCTCCTTTTGTCTGTGTCTGTTATCCTTTCACTGTTAGTCAGTCTTTTATGGGGGTCAGGGTCTTCCTAGTAAATGGGCAAATCCATTCCCTTGTTTGACTGAACTTAGCAGACTCTTCCTTCCTTGATGGGATCCTCCTCCATATAGACTCTTTCCACAAGGGAATATCTCTCCGCAGTACCTTTTCCTGTAGTCAGCTTCACTTGGGCTTATCACTCTCCAACAAGCAGGGACAATGTCAGACCTGCAGGGGCCTAGAGAAGAAATTGGTGAGGGGCCCCAAAACCCACCTACAGGCTATGCCTCTTTCAGCGTGAGGCAGCTTGGGAGCCGTCTGGGGCATGGGGGTCAGGGCAATCACCCTGTTTATCACCACCTAACACTAGGCCTGCCAAAAAGCAGACAAAAGGGTGGATAAAACCTCTTACTTGCACATGCACTTCACATATGGACAAAATGAAAAATTGGAGGGTGACTTTGCACTGGACACAAAAAAAACTAGGTCCAAGGTTGAGCCAAAACAAACCCCGATTTCATACTATATTCTCTCTAATCCACCATCGCACACATCCTAGGGCTCTCTGGTTTATATCAGGACAGGCAGAGCCATTTCGGTTATCCCACAGGGGGGTGCCACAGCAGAATGGTACATACCTCCTCACTACATTAAGAGGCAGGAGCATACTGCACTAGTGAGGTCCTGAAAGGATCCTTGTACTACCTTATGAACAGCATTACCTATCAAGGATGGCCATTTCTTTCAGAACCATTGCAAATCTCCTTCCCACAGTTCTCCAGTCAACTCCTCCTAGGACAGTATTCTTTGACATATCTCAATTGCATTACACAATACAATATAAATTGCTGACTGTCCAAAGAGGCTCAGCTGTAGTACTTTAGCATATTCTTGGAATGCCTAATTCCCTTCCACCTCTAAGCAATTGTATCTTAAATTCAAAATCCCACCTTTTAAGAAGAAGCAACTTGTAAGACTGAACCCTTTTCCCAGATAGAGTGAAAACATGAGGCCCCTAAAACAACCCTTCCCTTATCCCTCCAACAGACGGGGCAACAGGAGAGTGTCTTTCTTGTCACTTACCCCAAGTTTTCTACTCTTCATTTTCACGTAGCCTTGCTTCACAATGTCACTAAAATTTGTAGCCATGGTGTTCCCCTCGAGTGACATCGTATCCTGTCCTTTAGGTAGCGGCTGCTTTCCAGAGTGATGCTGTGTTCCGTCCTCTGGGCAGGGGCTCTTTTCCAGTGTGAGCCTATGTCCTGTACTTTGGGCTGACGCTGTGTCCCGGGCATAAGGCTGGGTCGTGTCTGCATGAGTTGGGCCTCCAGTGAGTAGAATTTTCTAAGATGTCTGCTTTTCTCCTGCCCTCGGATTTGTCCTTCACACACAGGCTGTAAAAAAAGAACAAGGTACGTTAACAGATAGGAATATTTCTTGCCTCCGCCCAGGGGATGGCAGTCAATGATACAGAGTTGAGCTCAAGAAGCTACAGCCCCTCCTCCTTGAAATTTGGTTCTGAATCAGGGCTTCTTGAACCAGATGGCACTTTACATACTTGCAAATCCAGGTGTCATGCAATTGGGACCAGAGATGGAGATTTTAGGTGTTCAGAGGAGAGGGACAGCATGCTAACTAACTCTGGCTCTGAGGGTCTTAAGTCATTCAACTGCTGACATTATTCTCCTGACTAGGCTGCTTCTTAAGTAAATCCAGCACTGTATTACTTTATTTAAAAACTTTCTAAACCTCCTCAATCTCACAAAGAGGTCATTCAAGGCAATGTGCAGCATAAAAACACAACAAGCATAAACAAACAGCAAAAAATGCAATTAGCAGCCACTGATGTCCTTAACAAATCAAATATTATTTTTTGATTGTTTTTATATTATCAGCTATAAAAACAATAAAACCGTAAGTAGTCAAAAGTTATTCTAGCACAGGAAAAATATAGTTATGGGAAAAGCCTCAACACCATGAGAGTAATTCCTTGAGGATCTGCATCAATTTATGTGTCATTTCATGTGCAAATAGCTGTATTTTAATCATTAAGGCATGTAAGTGAGCACTTATGCATGTAAATCACGCAGTCACAATTCTTTTTTTTTTTATTAGAATTTTTCAGAACTTACAAAGGCAAGCATAAAGAAACATACAGATGATCTATTAATAATAAGAAACAAGGCAAAAGACACACATTTTAACAATACATCCTACCTAGCCCACAATATGGGGAGATTATAGAAAACCACAACCACTCCCTTCTCCACCCGTGCCACCTTGGTGGTTACTTTGGCAAACTTTTCAGATAAGTCTTCTATTTTGAAGGCCTTTTTTCCTAAGAAAGATTTTCTTTTTTATGGCCAAAAGATTTCTATTTTCCCGGATGTCTCCAGACAGACACAAGCTCGTAGAAAGTCCTTCCTGCAGCTGAAGGCTAAGGTTTTGGCTGCAGGGGGTACTTTTCGTTTACGGTTTCCATGTAAATGTTTTGTGACTATTCAAGGAATTAGTTATGAATATTTTGATCCTTCTTTGTTGGAATCTCTTTTGGTTTCTCTATAAGCTTGAGTGATAGCATATTTTATTGATTGGATTATGAAGTGTGGTTGGTTGGGTGGTCGTAGCCTTATAAATTTATATCCCGGTTCTCCTTATCAGCTGTTCTCTCCTTGTTGTGGGTGGAGAAGTGGTATGTTTATATGAATTTTTTTTTTGATTTGTGTGTGTAACATTCTTATTCATACCATTTGTTTCTTTATTGTTTATATTCATTGGATGTAATAAATTGAAAATTCAATAAAAAAAAAAAGAAAAAAAAAGAAAACCACAATAAAAAAAAAAAAGGAAAAAGCCAAGAGCCTTAACTCTTGAAGCTAGACAGCAATATTAACAAACCACCCACCCCAGCTGAAATCTTATTGAGGAAGTATTTTAGAGAGGTTTTGGGCTTGGCTTCTGCTGATTCCATTTGTCTCTCTAAATTCTATTATTTGACTGGTAGAGGTTTGTCTCAGGGTTCCCCGGGAGGGTTTGATGAAGTTCAAGGCCAGGCTAGCCTTGGACTCACCAAATTCCTGAAGGACTCACAAGACAATATTTCTTCTAGAGCCACTTTGGTGGTCTCATTTCTGTCTGACCAGGATAGAGCTCTTGTGTTTCGAAGCTATTTTAAGAATATATCTGTACCTTTCTGTGGTGCTAGAGTGCAAATTTTTCCAGATGTCTGTAAGGCAACTCAGGCTAGGAGACAGGGTTTTTTGGCCCTTAAACCTAGGGTGATTGCCTTATCGGCTACTTTTTTTCTTCGATATCCCTGTGTTTGTTAACTTTTCAGGGATCTAGGTTTGTTTTCTTTGATCCTACTCAACTTGAGGTATTCCTTTGTGATAAAGAGGGGCTTGGCACGCAGTCACAATTCTATAAATACATGTGCAGAGCCTGTCATTCATACTTTCATAGTGAGTGTGCAGCGCACATGGGCAGAGCTTGAGCAGAACATGCACTTACGTGCATAATTTATAGAATACAGATGTATGCACATAAAATATGCACTGTCATTTGCACTAACTTTAGTTCTGGTATAAGTGACCACAGCTTACATTTATGTGCATTAGCAGCCAATTATGCTGGTATTCTATAACATCAAATCCCGCAGATTCGACTTTAGAAAATAGGCATGAATAACATGTGTAAACCCATCGTTAAATACGTAGCAGCATAAAGAATTACCATCTACAGTATAAATGTAGCCATAATCTGAATCCCTCGTAGCCTGCAGACCAACTCAGACGGAAAACCAACATATAGGCCATCGCAATAGTCTAAATGAGTCAGGACCAAGGCATGAATCACTGTACTAGAAGAATATAGAAAAGGGTGCAATTTTCTAACTATAAGTAAGTTAAAGAAAGATGTTGTTGTTAAGTGCCACTGAGTTGATGTCAACTCATAGCAACCCTATGAATAGTTGTCCTCAACTGTGCTCGATCTTCAGTCAGGTGGCTAACTGTTGATAAAGTAGCATCTATAGCTGCTGTTACTATATCGACCCATTACATTACTGGTCTTTCTCTTTTGCATCAACCTTTAACCTTCACAATCATAAAGTCTATCTCTAATTAATTTTCTCTTTGCATGATGTGCCCAAAGTACGAAAGTCTTGTCATTTGAGCTTTCAAGGAAAGCTTAAGTTTGATCTTCTCCAGCACTCATTGATTTGTTCTTCAGGCAGTCTATGGTATATGCAGTATTCTTCACCAGCACCATAATCCAAAAACATCGATTTTCTTCCTGTTTTTTTTCTTCATTGTCCAACTTTCGCATTCATACAATATTATTGAAAATACCATGACTTGGACAAGACTCATCTTTGTACACAGGAACACATTGATTACACTGGAAAATTTTGTCTAGGTCCTTCATAGCTATTCTGCCAAGAGTAATGCGTCATTAGATTTCTTGACAGCTTGTCATTTCTTTATTGATGTTTGATCCAAGCAGGTTAACGTTGTCTATTTCTATTTCTCCTCCATCAAGGATGAAATTATTGATTTGGCCAGTTGTCGGGATCTTTGTCTTCTTCATATTAAAGTGCAGGCCCATTTGAAGATTATGTTCCTTGATCTTAATAAGAAGATGTTTCAGATTATCACTTTCAGTCAGTAACATGGTATCGTCAGTATAGTGAAGGTTGTTGATGAGTCTTTCACCAATCTTCATACCTTGATTTTCTTCATACAGTCCTGCTTTTGTGATGATTTGTTCTGCATATAAATTAAACAGGTAGGGGAAACGTATGGAGCCCTCTCATACACCTTTGCTGATTTTACACCATTCTGTTTCTCCTTGTTTTGTATGAATTGTTACTTCTTGGTCAATGCAAACTTTCTGCATGAGAACTACCAGTGGTTCTGATAGACCCATGCTTCTTAATATGACCCAGAGTTCTTTATGATTTATACAAACAAAGGTCTTGCTGTAGTTAATAAAGCATAAATAGATATCCTTTTGGTATTCTTTAGTCTTTTCAAGGATCCATCTCACATCCACAATAATGTCTCTCGTTCCTCGCCCTTTCCTGAACCCTGTTTGCACTTCAGGTATTTCTCATTCCAGGTATGGTTGTAGCCTCTGTTAAATAATCTTCAGTAGAATCTTGCTGGCATGTGAGATCAGAGTGATTGTGCGATAATTTCCATAGTCAGTTGGATTATCTTTCTTCAGTATTGGTATGAGCACAGATTTTTTTCCAGTCAGCTGACCCTAATGTTGTCTTCTAAATTTCCTGGCAGAGCATCTGATTGCAGTGATATTTCAGTGGGAATGCCATCAACGCCTGGTGCTTGGTTCTCTGATAATGCTTTCAATGCTTCTTTGACTTCTTTCATCACCAACAATTCCTGGTTGTAAGGCATCTGTTGACAAGGCTGTCGATCCACTTCATCATTATGGTATAATGGCTTCCTATATTCTTTCCACCTTTCTTTGATTTTCTCAACATTATTCAACATGGATCCTTGAGCATCTTGTAGCATTCCAGTTTGAGGCTGGAATTTTCTCTGTCTCGTAGCTTTAGGAAAGACTGTCTTGTTCTTCCTCTATTAGCGTCTGACTCTATTTCCTTACATGCTTTATTGTAGTGCTTTTTATTTCATCTTGCTGCATGTTGGAAATCTCTGCTAAGTTCTGCGATTACATCTCTTTCTCCTCTGGCTTTAGCTACTCTGCATTTCTGAGCAATTTTCAGTTTCTCTGGGCATACATTTTGACGGTTTTTTCTTTTTCACCTTTTGCAGAGACTTTTCACTATTTTTGAGCATGTTTTGAATGTCATCCAATAGCTCTTCTGGTATTCTGCTATGGGTAGTGTGACCCACTAGCTGGCCCAGAGGCTGCGAGGTGCTTGAGCTGCTTAATGGGGCAATGCTTTTATTGGTGGTTATGCCCCGGGAAGGCAGTATCTAAGCCTTCTGGTTCCCGTTGTAGTACCTTAACCCAATAAGTGTAGTTGAGGCTGAGTGTAAGGTAAACATAGGATTTATTCCCCGTCCCGGAGGATTCAAAAACATGGAACAAAAAAGGTTAAACAGACCATCCGTCTGACATTTAAACAAAGGAAAATACTGTAACAAAAATGTAAGCTTTCTTCAGCATTCAAAGTAACAGCACAAGAAAAAGGAAACAGTTTCTCACTCACGTGAACTCTTCAGCTGTTTCTCCAATTAGCTCTTTGGCTGCTTCAGCACACAGAATAAACACAGCTTTGATACAGGTTACCTGCAGTCCAAACCTGTATCTTGTAAAACCTTTTCCTGTGAAGCCTTCCTCTACCCTCGTGGTTTGTGGGAAGTTACCGTATTATTTGTACTTCTCTTTCTTCTCCTGAGCTCTGCACAACTCCTCATATGAGCTTAGATAGTCTGGGTGTGCTAAGTCCCACCTCTTAGGGATAACACGTCTCACTTCACCTCTGGGAACTTCCTGTTTTCTGTAACGTGGATAGCCCTTCACTTTCTCCTCCTGAGCTCTGCACAACTCCTCATACGAGCTTAGGTAGTCTGGGTGTTCTAAGTCCCACCTCTTAGGTATAATACGTCTCACTTCACCTCTGGGAGCTTCCTGTTTTCTGTTACGTGGATAGCCCTGTCCTGGCTTCCTTCTCTCACAGCGTCTATCTCTCTCAGGGGAATATGCCTCAAGGTAAGAATTCTTCCTTTCTGTTTGTTTGTAGTTAAACTGCTTATCTGTGAACTTAGCTGTAGGACTGCCCTTCCTTATTGCCTTATTGCAATACTCCTCAGGGTATTGATAGGATTTGCCTTGCTGCTTCCCACAGCCTCTCTGCAAATCACTCACCTCTGCCTCTGTGGAGTTTTTCCTTGGCACTGTCCTCACAGCTTCCACTTGCGTTCTCTGCTGAATTCTTTCACCTCTGCTCTCGTGGCTTCCCTCTGAGATATTTCCAGAGCTTTCACTTAAGCTCTCGTGGCTTCCCTCTGGGATAGTTCCAGAGCTTTCACTTAAGCTCTCGTGGCTTCCCTCTGGGATATTTCCAGAGCTTTCATTTAAGCTCTCGTGGCTTCCCTCTGGGATATTTCCAAAGCTTTCACTTAAGCTCTCGTGGCTTCCCTCTGGGATATTTCCAGAGCTTTCACTTAAGCTCTGGTCTGAGCATTCCACTATGCTCTCCTTGATTCTTCCACCTGTGCTTTCTGGGCTTTCGTCTGAGCCTCCTGAGCTCTCTGGCTTCTCTCTGCTTTCCAAGCTTTCCAAGCCTCCCAGGCTATCAGCCTTCTCTGAGCTTTCTGAGACCTCCAAGACTTCCACGACCTCCTTAACCTCCAAGCTCTCCTGGACTTCCAACCTCTCGGACAACCTTTCTGAGCTCTCGGATACACCCTCTGAGCTCTCGGACACACCTTCCAACTCCTTGGACGCACCCCTGTTAGTGACTGAGTCCTTACTATATCCTGCTCAGTGTTAGCTTGGGCTCCGCCCCCTTGCAGCTGCTCCCCATTTTCTAATGAGCTCTGAGCTCCGTTACTGCTTGGGCGTTCCCTAACACCATGTGCAAGTGTTTTCTCTGGTTGCTCTTGGCAACCCTCTCTCATTTGTGAAGCTGAGCTGTCACTTTCCCTGCTCTTTTCTTCACTTTTGTTTACCTCTATAGGCACTGCTGGCGTCACCTCGTGACAGATCCCCGCCCTTAAAATATTACGGGCTGCTGGGACAATACCCGGACAGCACGTAATCACCTCATGGGTTCTGTTTTGCCGCCTTACAGATGCCAAATTGACTGTTCCTACTCTTTCTTTCCAAGGCTTGAGAACATTTAGGTGGTATACCTGTTGACGTCCTCTCTCATTTTCTACCCTATATGTTACAGGCCTTACTTTCCCTATCATTGTGCATGGTCCCTTCCAATGGGCCTCAAACTTGGGTCCTGGGTCCGCTACTTGCACAAGGACCTTATCTCCTATGTTCAGGTGCCTTTCCTTTGTGCACCTGTCATAGTATTTCTTCTGTTTCGCTTTACTAGCCTGCAAATTCTCTCTGGAGGCTTTTGCCGTTTTCTCTAGGCGTTCCCTCAAGTTCTTCAGGAATTGTGGCACCCCAACTTCCTGTGAATTTGGCTCCACCCACTGCTCATGGAGAATATCTAAAATTCCCCTAGGGGCCCTGCCAAACATCAACTCATATGGAGATGCCTTTAATGATGTTTGTATACGCTCTCTACAGGCGTATAGTGTAAATGGGAGTAGAGTATCCCATTCACCCATCTCTTCTCTTTTTAAACCTCTCCTCAATAGTTGTTTCAAAGACTGATTCATCCTCTCAACAAGGCCATTTGTTTGAGGATGGTACGCTGCAGTCTTTATATGCCTAATTCCAAAGGCTTCCCATACTGCTGCCAAATGCTTGGATAAGAAATTGCTCCCCTGGTCAGTTAATACCTCTCTGGGAAAACCTACCTCACAAAAGAGTTTCACCAGTTCTTGGGCTATTACTCTGGCCGATGTAGTCCTTAAGGGAATGGCCCATGGGAACCTAGTTGCGTGGTCTACTACCACCAACAAATATTGGAAACCTCGGGGAGTACGGATCATGGGTCCTACAATATCCATGCCTATGCGTTCCATAGGTACCGCTATGGTGGGCGTGGATATCAATGGTACAGCTTTCGGTCTCAACGCCGTGACCCTTTGACACATTGGACAAGCCTCACAATATAGCTTTGTCTCCTTAAAAATCCCCGGCCAATAAAATCGCACCAATATTTTGTCCAGGGTGCCTTGGACTCCTTTATGGCTACCTACGGGGTGGTCGTGTGCCAACTTTAACACTGTGGCCTTAAAGGTTGTAGGTACGACCAATTGCTTTCTGATAGCACCAGAGTATGGGTCTATGCTTTCTCTATACAAGATGTCCCTCTCTAGGAAAAATCTGGGTAGCGTAGGCCTAATTTCTTTTGCCCACTCAAAAGCTCTTTTAAGAGCCAGGTCGGCTCGCTGTTCTGCTGGGAATGAGGGGAATTTATTCATCACCTCAGCAGGTACCCATGGTAACTCTGCACCAGCCTCTAATGCGGCCCTCCCCTGGGTCCTTTGACGCCTCTCTTGGCGTTTCTTTGCCATCGCCTTTCTGCCCTGCTTAGCTGGTTCCTGTACTAGCTCATCATCCGTGGGCAGCATAGCTAATACACCTCTATTTACATCCTCTTCCTGGGATTCTTCCTCCCCCTCGGACTCACTAGGGTTCTCACAAGTTATCTTTTCTTCACCTGAGGTCCCTGCCTGGGATCGGGTAGCTACCAGGCTGGTCCGGGTACTTAATCCTACCTCTAAACCTCGGAGAAAAGGTGGCCAGTCCCTGCATAAATAATAATACCTCTAGGCAGGCTAGGGATTATGGCTATTTTCATTGAGTGTTCCTCACCTATTGCTTGTATCGATACAGTTTGTGAAGGATAATGAGAAAATGCCCCATGTATGCATCTTAGGCGGACCTGGCGGCCTGCTTGCTTCGGGGCTGACCTACCTTGTTTCTCTATGGTTTCCCAGAGCTTAGATGTCATCATGCTCTGGTCAGCACCCAAGTCAAGCAGCGCCAGCGTCCCCACTCCCTCTACCTGGATGGGAATTAGGAAGCCGTCCTGCGATGGTTTCTCTCGCCCAGCCATGAGGATCATTCTTTCCCTGCAATCCTTCTGGTAGTGGTCTGCTCGCCCGCACACATAGCATCTCCCTTTACACACAGAAAACATGTCAACATTATTAACATTTTTAGACATATTAAACTTTTTGTTTTTCACATAATTTTCATTCTTATGCACTGCCATACTTGCTTCCTTCCTAGGCCCTATGAAATCATCCATATTATCCCTTGGACTTAACTGTCCCAAGGAAAACACCTGACTTGCCATCAATCCTACCCCAGCACTATAGGGGTTTTCAGTTCCAGCACCTTGTGACCTTTCAACAAATGCCCGCATGGTTTCCAGGAGTAGCCTCTGCTGCTCCATAATCATTTTGGCAGTTTGTTCCTGTATATGTCTTGCCAACTCCAACTGCTTGTCCCATTGGTGTTGCAGCATATTCATCACGTCCTGGACGTCCATCTTCCAGCAGTGATCCTGTAAAAGGAAAGAAAAAGAAAACACCACCAAGTGCGGTACTTCTTTTAAAACTTTTTCCCTTTCCCACACCACAAGAGCGCCCCCTTTCTTGCCCTCTGTCCTTCTACGCCCGTGCCCCAGGTACCCTTTACCTTAGGCTCTGCGTAGATTCAGGCTTTGGCAAGAGAGGTGCTTGTCCACGACTGGTCTGTCCTGGGTGCTTGCTTCCTTACAGGTCTGGTTGTCCAGCAGTATTCTTTTTCCTTTTAAAATGTCCTTTTTTTTTTTCCACAGTGAAAAAAAATCCTGCCAACTACGCCACTTTCAATGTGACCCACTAGCTGGCCCAGAGGCTGCGAGGTGCTTGAGCTGCTTAATGGGGCAATGCTTTTATTGGTGGTTATGCCCCGGGAAGGCAGTATCTAAGCCTTCTGGTTCCCGTTGTAGTACCTTAACCCAATAAGTGTAGTTGAGGCTGAGTGTAAGGTAAACATAGGATTTATTCCCCGTCCCGGAGGATTCAAAAACATGGAACAAAAAAGGTTAAACAGACCATCCGTCTGACATTTAAACAAAAGAAAATACTGTAACAAAAATGTAAGCTTTCTTCAGCATTCAAAGTAACAGCACAAGAAAAAGGAAACAGTTTCTCACTCATGTGAACTCTTCAGCTGTTTCGCCAATTAGCTCTTTGGCTGCTTCAGCACAGAGAATAAACACAGCTTTGATACAGGTTACCTGCAGTCCAAACCTGTATCTTGTAAAACCTTTTCCTGTGAAGCCTTCCTCTACCCTCGTGGTTTGTGGGAAGTTACCGTATTATTTGTACTTCTCTTTCTTCTCCTGAGCTCTGCACAACTCCTCATACGAGCTTAGGTAGTCTGGGTGTGCTAAGTCCCACCTCTTAGGTATAATACGTCTCACTTCACCTCTGGGAGCTTCCTGTTTTCTGTTACGTGGATAGCCCCGTCCTGGCTTCCTTCTCTCACAGCGTCTATCTCTCTCAGGGGAATATGCCTCAAGGTAAGAATTCTTCCTTTCTGTTTGTTTGTAGTTAAACTGCTTATCTGTGAACTTAGCTGTAGGACTGCCCTTCCTTATTTATTTATTTATTTAATTGGATTTCTATACCGCCTTATCATACAATCAAAGCGGTCTTACAAACAAAGATATTAAGAGTATTAGTGAGAAAATGTAAAGAAATAAAAGTTAAAGTTATGGTATAATGTGTTAGAGTGAGTTGCATTATCTACATAGTGAGCTATACTATAATGTGAGCTATTATACAATATGTATATGATTTACATTCCAGACAAATTAAGTTAGTTAATTGCATGACCGTAGTGTTCTATAAACAAAGATGTTTTCAGTTGCTTTCTAAAGTCATTGATGTCCTGAGCTGCTCTCAGCTCATTAGGTAGAAAGTTCCAGATGGAAGGTGCAGCAAAAGAGAAAGCCCTTTCAGAGGTGTCTTTACGTGTTTTTCTGACATCATTTGATAAGCTGATTCTGTTGTCAGATCCTCTTCTTCTAGGTCTGTTGCTAATATCTGACTGTATGAGATATGTCAGGCTTTCTGCAGAATATTGTTGTTTTATCTTGAAAATATAAATTATAGTTTTATATTTTACACGTGAAGCTATAGGTAACCAGTGAAGCTCTTTCAAGATGGGAGTTATATGTTCTCTACTTGATAGACCAAAAATTATATGTGCAGCAGTATTCTGCGCCAGTTGTAAAGGCTTAAGTGCTTGCTTAGATAAACCCAGATATATTGGATTACAGAAGTCAAGTAATGGAGTAATCAATGCTTGACAAACATTTCTGAAGTGAACAGTATCAAGAAGCGGCCTTAGTCTTTTGATGAGCTTCATTCTGTAATAAGCGCTTTTAATTGTCTTATTTATGTGTGATCTGAGATTCAACTCATTATCCAGAGTAACTCCAAGATATTTCACTTCTGATTTAATAGGAATAGTTGAGTTATCTATTTTGATGTCAGGAGGATGCGCAAAATTATGGTTACGAGAAATAAATAACGCCTCTGTTTTGCTAAAATTAATTTCCATGTTGTTTGTTTTACACCAGTTGGACATTTCTGAGAGACATTCTGTAATGCCCGAGAAATCAGGGTTCTCAATAGTGATAGTTGTGAAAATCATAATATCATCAGCATAGATTGTATACTTAATTCCACTTTTCAAAGGAATTTTGCATATTGGTTGCATATAAATATTGAAAAGGAGCGATGAAAGTGCAGATCCCTGTGGTACACCTTGTATTACTCTTATGGGCATAGAGGTTTTTTCCCCTATCTTTACTTGTAAAAATCTCTCTGTCAAATAGGAATGGAACCATTTTAAAGTGACCCCATGTAGACCAATCTCCTCTAATCTATTTAATAATCTATTGTGATTTACTGAGTCGAATGCTGCAGAGATGTCTATAAAAATCATTATAATACCTTTCTTAATGTCATCAATGGTGCGGAGTATGCAGTCAAAAAGATAAATCATTAAAGTTTCAACTCCATGGTTTGGGAGAAAACCATGTTGGTTAATATCTAGGGGTGCATGAACATCAATGTGTTCTTGAAGTTGAAGTTGCACTATCTTCTCTATGATCTTTGCTAAAAAGGGTATGCTGGAAATTGGCCGGTAGGCTGCTGGATTATTCTTGTCTAGCGTTGTTTTCTTCGGAATTGGTCTAACAGTTGCAAGCTTAAGTTGCTCTGGTAAAATACCTTGAGAGAGGGAATTTTGCACAATGTTTTGTATGATGTGAATAAAATTTGACTTTGTAGACTTGATCCACGATACAGGACATGGGTCAGTGGGAGAAGTGCATGTGTTTATAGAAGAAATAATGTGCAAGAGTTGCTCCTTTGATGGAAAGGAGAATTTTTCCTAAACCCTGGAATTTGGGACTGATTTTAAGTTAAGTTTTTCTGTAGCTTTTGTCTTAGAGTGGAATTTTTCCTTAATATAGTCCGCATATTTTTGCGGTTCAATTTGAGCTTCCCCTTCTGTTTTTTGCTCCTTTGTTAAAGATTTTACAATTTCAAACAGTTCTGTAGGTTTGTTGATGGAATTATTTATTATATTTGTATGATATTCTTTCTTAGAGTTTTTAATATGCTCATCGTATATTTTTTGTTTATTTAAGTAAAGCAGCCTTAATTCTGTCACCTTATTCCTTCTCCACTTACGCTCAATTCTTCTGAGCTCTCTTTTCATCAAACGTATAGCTGTAGAATACCATGGCTTGTGATGTTGCTTATTAATCCTTGCTTCCCTTGGTCTCATGTCTGTCATTCTGGCTGCATTAGAAATTATGTGATACCATTCTGTTACTTGTGTCTCTAATTTCACTGAATCTGCAGATAGATGAGGTAAAGTATCTTGTATAAAAGCATCTTTGTTAAATTTTTTGAACCGTCTGTGATAGCATTTGTGGTCTAGGTTCATATCATTTTTTGTTTGTAATAAAATTTCTATTCTAACTATGTAGTGATCTGTCCAAGGAATATTGCAATATTGCCTTATTGCAATACTCCTCAGGGTATTGATAGGATTTGCCTTGCTGTTTCCCACAGCCTCTCTGCAAATCACTCACCTCTGCCTCTGTGGAGTTTTTCCTTGGCACTGTCCTCACAGCTTCCACTTGCGTTCTCTGCTGAATTCTTTCACCTCTGCTCTCGTGGCTTCCCTCTGAGATATTTTCAGAGCTTTCACTTAAGCTCTCGTGACTTCCCTCTGGGATAGTTCCAGAGCTTTCACTTAAGCTCTCGTGGCTTCCCTCTGGGATATTTCCAGAGCTTTCACTTAAGCTCTCGTGGCTTCCCTCTGGGATATTTCCAAAGCTTTCACTTAAGCTCTCGTGGCTTCCCTCTGGGATATTTCCAGAGCTTTCACTTAAGCTCTCGTGGCTTCCCTCTGGGATATTTCCAGAGCTTTCACTTAAGCTCTGGTCTGAGCATTCCACTATGCTCTCCTTGATTCTCCCACCTGTGCTTTCTGGGCTTTCGTCTGAGCCTCCTGAGCTCTCTGGCTTCTCTCTGCTTTCCAAGCCTCCCAGGCTATCAGCCTTCTCTGAGCTTTCTGAGACCTCCAAGACTTCCATGACCTCCTTAACCTCCAAGCTCTCCTGGACTTCCAACCTCTCGGACAACCTTTCTGAGCTCTCGGACACCCCCTTTGAGCTCTCGGACACACCTTCCAACTCCTTGGACGCACCCCTGTTAGTGACTGAGTCCTTACTATATCCTGCTCAGTGTTAGCTTGGGCTCCGCCCCCTTGCAGCTGCTCCCCATTTTCTAATGAGCTCTGAGCTCCGTTACTGCTTGGGCGTTCCCTAACACCATGTGCAAGTGTTTTCTCTGATTGCTCTTGGCAACCCTCTCTCATTTGTGAAGCTGAGCTGTCACTTTCCCTGCTCTTTTCTTCACTTTTGTTTACCTCTATAGGCACTGCTGGCATCACCTCGTGACAGTAGCCAAAGCAGGCAGTCTTGCAGGCAGTCTTTATATTCTGATGGTATATTTTCAAGATCATATTTTGCTTGAGTTTGCATACTAGTAGCTGGTGATCTGTATCACAGTCATCTCCAAGTTTTGTCTTTGTTGATGTTATTGCGCCTTTCCATTGTTGATTTTCGTACATTTCATTGGGCGAAGCCCATGTGTACAGTCACCATATGTGTTGCTGGAAGAAAGTGGTTTTTTTTTTAAATTTATTGAATGTTTATTGGATCACAATACAGAGAATATACAAACCAGTTTGGTGCTAAGCAGGGCCGGCCCGTCCATTGAGCAAGAATGTTGTTTGCACAGGGCCCACATTTCAGGGGGCCCCGCGCAAACAACATTCTGCCCATCAGCCACTTTAAAAGAAAAAAAACTTGCTGCTGCCGCTGCCGCCGTGGCAGCAGCAGAATGAAGTGTCTCTTGCAGTCAAGTGTCTCCCACGGGCGCCCCCCCCCCCCCGGCTACCTGGCAGAGCCCGCCTCAATCACTCTCCTTGGCATGGCTTTCAGAGCCGCGAAGGGAAAGCGTCTCTCTCACGGCTCTGTTAAGCCTGCAGGGGCTGATTGGAAATTTCAGAGCCACTACCTATCAACATTTGTAGAACATTGAGTCACATAGACGGGAACAGATGTGGATCTCCCAGCATGTCCAAAACGAGGCCCCAATTTTCCCCACATATCATCACATCTTGTGCAGCTGTGAGTTGTGTGCAGCACCAGACAGCTGACTCTGTGCAACAATAACACTCCTGTAACCGAAAACCCTTACAAACCACGTAACATGGTTAATTGCTCCGAGAGTGGTGTCACAAGAGGGAGGTACAGAAGGGGTGGGGACAACATAGGTATACAAGTGGTCTAGAGGGAATGGGAGAAGGGCCAGGGCAACAGAGTGAGGGGGAAGGTGTCATCTGGCATGGATGAGATGGGATGGGACAGAGTGGAGTGTGTGTTTGGAAATGCTGAGGAAGAGATAGGGTATTGAAAGTGGAGGCACGTAGCAGGGTTTATAGGCTTGGGAGTGTTTGTTAGGGGTAGTGAGTAGGCAGGTACCAAAGGAATGTGGGCTCATGGGGTGCAGAGGGGAAACACAGGTATTTGAGGAAGCAGATGCAGGGACAAGGTAACAGCCACACTGTACTGGTAGCCAGAGGACTGGCAAAGGCTAAGGACCACATGGGGATGCCAGTGCAAACTATGAGGTAGTGTCCTTAACTCCCTACATTTACTGCCATAAACCAATGGAATCCACACAGAGCTGCAACATAAGGGCTACCAGGGGGCTAACATTGTCCCCGCTGTCACTGGAGCTGGAAGCATTCTGTGTCACCTGTACATAGCTCCATCTGTGAGCACATCCATAACATCATGTCAACACATGGGTGTGTGGAGACCCTGCCACAGGGTACCCAAAGTTGTAATAACTGACAAATATGGATGTACATGCCCCTACTGCTAGGATGCCCAGTTCGACTGTAAACAGCTATGTATGTTAATGCACTGTTGAGTAAATGTGGTTGCAAAGGGGTCTAATTTGATCCTTTACGTCTCTCCCACAGTGAATTTGGTGTACACCGAACATTAGAGGCCTTGAAATGCCAGTTCCGAACGATGCAGCGCCAGAAGCCTGATGACATCCAGCGCCTCAGGGAGGAAATTGCTGCAGATGCAGGTAATTGAGGCACAGGGCAGTCTCCATGTGCCACGAGGAACAACCATGTCTGAATGGAAGGCCTACACTTGTACATGACATTGAATATGTAGCTTGCACAGCACTATAGGTGTGCTGCAGGCCTCATGACTCCACCATATATGTCATCAGTCATATAGTGATGACAGAGAGCAACTAAGTAAGCTTTGCACGTACATGACACTGAAATCTATCTGCACAGAGGTCCACTCTATGTGAGCTGTCTGTCTCAGTGCATGCCTCCCACAAGGCTCACACACAGACAGCTGTGTCCGATGCACCACAGACATCATGGCAATTGTGTCCTCAGGGGCTGTGGCAATATAACTGAGCAGTCTTGCCACCTATGGGTGGCTGTGCTGCACATGCCATGAAACAGCAGATAGGAAGGTCTTCAAAGATTAGGGCTTCTGAACGTGAAATCATGGCATGGTCCTGTATGCACAGGTGCAAGGGACAGCAGGCCTATCTACAGCATGTGCTCACCAAGCCCTAGGTGCCTGTAATGAACACAGAGATGAGCATACAGTGTAGTGTACCTCTTCTCACACATGTCCTGCTCATAGGGATGTACCTGGCTGATGACTGGCTGCCACCGTGGGCCTTTGCTGGGGGATTGTGGAGCAGGCAGGGGCTCAGTTTACTGATGCAGGTTCGAAACCTGCAGTAACCTGCAATGTGTGCAGACCTCATTGACAAACTGGTGATGTGTGTCTCCTCTCCATTGTTTGGAACATACTGAGACTATACACCAGACATCTATCTGGAGTCAGGAGACAGTTGAAGTGACAGCGATCCTCATTGGGACCACCTGCCCCTCTTCCATCAGGGCTGGTGGATAATACAGGATCTCTCCAATTCTTGTGACTACTGCTGAGGTCCGACCTGTGTCACCCTTGCTCTCCTACTGACCAGCCAGTGGCCAGACCATCCATGATAGGGCCTCCTGGAATGGCAGAGTGACTACCACTCTGTTCCTGAGACACCCAGTGACTTGACACCATTGTGTGCAGAGAGTCCGCCTATTTCATCTGTAGTAACATGGATGGTGAAGGCCATGTGTCCAAGGAGATGCAGCATCTGTCCAGCTGTCACAACCTGGCAGTGCTGTATGTCACGAGTCAGGGCAACTAAACAATGGGCACGATCCAATGGCAGAAAGGCTTGAGCTAGGGCAGTATCAAGGAGGGCCCCAATGAACTTGAGGCATTGAGAGGGCTGCAAGTGAAACTTTTGATAGTTAATCACAAAGCCCAGATGCTCTAGCATCTGAATGATGAGCTTCGCAGATTACTGGACCTCGTCTGGTGTTCCACCCCGGTCAACCAGTCATCCAGGTAGGGGAAGACAAAGATCCCCTGAGTTCGGAGGAAGGTGGTGACAACCGCTGGACATTTTGTGAAGACCCTCGGGGTGGAGGCTAAACCGAAGGGCAGCACCCGATACTGATAGTATTGTCCGCTGAGCATGAAGCGGAGATACTGCCGATGAAGGGGGTGAATTGGCCCATATTTTCCAATCTCTTTGCCTTCTTCTTCGTTCTCAACCTTTGCATTCCAGTTGCCCATGACTATTAGTATATCTTGTTTGCATGCTCTGTAGATTTCAGCTTGTACTTGTCCATAGAACTGATCAACCTTATCCTCTTCTACATCTGCTGTTGGCACCTATACCTGAATAATAGTTGTGTTGATGGGCATTCCTCATAGATGAATAGAAACTAAATGTTCACTGACTGCATTTTATTTAATTACAGTTCTTGCAAGATTTTTCTTACTTATAAATGCAACATCATCTTTTCTTTGTCTTTCATTTGCAGCATAGTATACCACGTGATCATCAGATGTAAAGTTCCCAATGCCAGACCATTTTAATTCGCTGATATCCATCAAATCTAGTTGAGCACATTCCATTTCATTCTTGACCACCTCCAGCTTCTCTTGGTTCATGCTTTGAACATTCCATGTCCCAATACGTAAGACATCTTAGCAGCTTCTGACTCTCATTTCAAGCACAGCTATGTCAGCAGTCAGATGGCCGATGGCTTTGTTCTGATTGCAACAAAAAAAAGAGAGAAAAGCTCCTCCAACTTAAAGAGCAGAAACCATTTATCCAAATCCTTAAGGATCTAAAATCTGACCGCGGCATAAATGCGGACTTTACTCTGAAGAGTCTTTGACTCTTCCCTAGTTGAGTGCCTTTTGCTCTGGGGAACAGCTTAAAGCACTATATGGCAATTTCTTTTTGTGACTATCCTTTGGGTTTTCATGGCAAGATACAGAGGTAGATTGCCAGGCCTTGATTCTGTGCAGGTAATGCCAGCGTAGTTGCCGTTGTCACAGAAATGTGATCCTCTGCCGTCAACATTATACCATACTGCTGCTGTCCAGATGTGTGGTTTGATGCATGACAGCCTTCGCAGCACTACAAGCCCCAAACCAAGTAATATATTTTTTGCAAACTGAGACAAATCAATCATAATCCTTAAATTTTTCACAGATGAAATAATAATACCCAAATCAGTTGTAAAAGACTTGGGCAGGGCACTTCATCATCACCAAAAGCAATAATCTCAGTTTTATAGTAATGTAAAAGTAATTTAGTATCTAATAACCAGTTGGCAATAATTTCCATGCTCTGATTAAGATGAAATGGAGTCATTAATTCCTCAGAATCCACAACTGTCAACTGACATGCCTCTGTATCGTGGTTACTGTGCCTAGAGAGGGTAGGACTGTTCACTTTAGTAATATCTTAGTAAAAGCCGCTGAGAGACTATAGGGCACAATATGACAACAGCCCAGAAAGAGCACCTTGAAAAACTGCAAGTCCCATGAATTAATTAGCCTGAAGATCGCCATGAAATGCTGAAGAGCCCCTATTTGCAAAATCTCCAAGAGCATCCAGGGGAGGCTAAAGGGCCCAGGATTATAAGAGTCTATAGAACGGCCATGAGAGGTTGAAGATCCATTAACTGCAATAGCTTGTGAGGCTGAAGGGTCAAATAAAGTGGTGAAACCCCATTCTACATAAGAATTCAATGTGGGAAATAGGATGTCCAAGTCACGATGTTCACATTTCTCTAGAATTTTACAACAGGTACTGCCTTTAGTAACATATATAGGAGGATGCTGGCAAAATATATGTGTATTTGCCGACACGCCCAGCAGGAGGAGCAATTTTACAAATCAGCATGTAGGAAAAAAGAATAGCGACACCTGCCATCTTCCATGTATACGTAAGCACCAGCACTTAGAAGTTTAGTTGCCTGATTTCAAACAAATATTCTAACAGGAAAATTGCAGTCAAGAAGGAAATGCTGGAATAAAAACCAAGTCCTGTGTCTTTGATGCCTGCAGCACTTACCATGAGTCTCTCTCCTCACTGTCCTGTGGTCATACAGCAGCACTGCAGGCTGCGGTTTTCAGCCTGCGGGAGCAGCTTGTTCCACGGGCATACAGCTGTGTTGCAGGGGATCGTGGCTTGCTTTTGTTCTCTGGCTACGGGGCAGGCTTCTCCCACGGGCACACACACTACTGCTGAGATGCCAATGGTGACCTATCCCAAAGAGTGAGATTGAAGGCTAATGAGTGAGGTTTTTCTCATGCTGCATTCGTGGTATAAATTTGGAAAGATCTGCACGTTGTTTGTTTTGTAAATGAAAAGAGCACCAGAAAATGATATTTAGCTTTCTTTGGTTTGATGTACAAAGTTCCAGCAAAACTAGGACTTTTCCCTGTAGAACTCATAGTAACATTGTAAATGACGGCAGATAAAGACCAGTATGGTCCATCTAGTCTGCCCAGTAAGATGGCAAGATTAGTGCATCTGCTGCTCCGTGCAAGCCACCCCTCCCCATGTCTTTGTTTTAGGGGTGAACCCACCACTCCGTGTAGGACACCCCGGTATGTTGAGAAATTAGATAGTTAAATTTATTTTGATTTTATCCTGTTGCTGTAAAGGGATCCACTGTGTTTGTCCCATGCCGTTTTGAATTCCGTCACCGTGTTTGCCCCCACCACTTCCATCGGGAGGGCATTCCAAGCATCCACCATCCTTTCAGTGAAAAAGTATTTCCTGACATTGCCTTTCAATTTACCCCCTTGCAGCTTCATGTTATGCCCTCTAGTTTTACAGCTTCCCCGTCTTTGGAAGAGATTTGTTTGTTCATTATTTCTCTTTAGGTTCAACTTTTTTATTTGATTTTCCAAATATAATCAATTACAAATAATTAGGCAACGTCTATTAGTACAACTCAAAGAGATCTCAAAATAAGGAAAAAGAAAACAAATATTATAGTCCAAACAAGGAAGAAAGACTTTTTTAAATTAATAACATAATAAATCTAGGAAATCACAAGGGAGACTAAGCTCCATATCATAGCCAGTATCCTTCAATCAATCCGCCCTCTCGACCACAGAATCTATGACCTCCCTCCTAGACAAAAACTCCTCCAGCTGAAGTGGGTCAAAAAAACCATCTCTCACCCCCTGAAAAATTATCAAACATTTACATGGATATCTCACAAAAAAAGAGGCGCCCAGAGCCGAGACATGAGGTTTAAGAGCCAAAAAGGCTTTCCTACGTGCCTGCATGGGTCTGGACACATCTGGAAACAACTGAATGGGGGATCCACAAAAGGAAGCATTTCTATTCCTAAAGTATTCTTTAAATACAGAGATTTTATCACTCTCTAAAACAAAAGTAACAAGCAATGTGGCACGAGACGGGATGTTATCCTGGGTGTCCTCAAGGAACTCAGTTAAATTAAGCCCCTGAGATACCTGCTGCTGAGAATCAGCAACAGACCATCCAGGAGAACTACCCCGTCCTGATAGGTAATGAAGTTTCGAAACAGATATAACATCAGCATTAGGTAATTTTAACACTTCCCGTAAATATTTACGTAATAAAATCTCTGGAGATAGCAAATGGCACAAAGGAAAATTTAAAAACCTGATGCTCTTAGATTTTATCACATTCTCATACATTTCCAACTTACGATTAAGCAATATATTATCCTTCACTAATGCAGACTGAGCTGTCTGTAGGGACTGACACAATGATTCACATTTAAGAACTTGATTACAAAGTAAATCCACCTGCTTTTTCTACATGAACCAGCCCTGCCACCACATCTTGGGTAAAGGAGCAGAGCTGGGTCACCGTAGATACTAAGGTACGCTCTGTCTGTGTCACCACCCGCCAAACGTCAGCCAAGGAGACCTGGGAATCCAAAATCTCCTTATCCTCAGCCTGAGGGGGAGTCCAAGAGACCAGTATCAGTGGCCTCATCCCTGGAGCCAGAGTGTCCCGTTCCAACGGAGAACTACATGCAGACTTAGCAGGAGTGGATCCCTGGGGAGGAGGGGGCAGAGTACGGTCAATGGAGCTCAGAGAGGCCCCCCCTGAGCTGTCAAACGGGAGCCCTCAGCTAAGGGTATGGCAGCCCCCGACAAAGGTATCAAATGACGATCCATGGGGCCACTCAACACAGAAGACGAAGCTGCCACTGTGGCTGATGTCACCGCCTTCTTTTTCCGCTTCCCCATTGATACACACGCTGTACCCTTGCACTCTTCCGCTGCTCTAACGGTACTCCAAGGAGCTCACTAGGAACTAGAAATGCCCCTTGTCGTACGCTCCTTTGATGTGCGCCACCCACGTGCGCTACCCATGCAAGGGCAGGCAGAGGAAAATAAATTAGAGGTGAGAAAGCCCCCGAGGGTGTTGGGGCCATCCTTCCCAGAGCCTGCCGCTCCGATTGCCTGTGGTTGGCTCCGAATGCTTCCTCCACCTCTCCAGCTCACCCGCAACTGCTTTTCGAGCCCCTGAGGGCGTCGGGGCCGTCCTTCCCAAAGCCTGCTGCTCCTTAAGTATTTGAAGGTCTGAATCATATCTCCCCTGTCCCTCCTCTCCTCCAGAGTGTACATGTTTAGGTCTTCAAGTCTCTTCTCATAAGGCTTCTGACGCAGGCTCCAAATCATTTTGGTCGCCTTCCTCTGAACAGTTTCCAGTCTTTTTATATCCAGTGCAAGATACGGCCTCCAAAACGGAATACAGTATTCCAAGCGAGGCCTCACCAGTGACTTATACAGTGGCATTAGTACCTCTTCCTTTCTGCTGGTAATTCCTCTTTCTATGCAACCCAACATCTTCCTGGCTTTTGCCACCGCCTTGTCGCACTGTTTTGCCACTTTGAGATCCTCAGAAATAATCGCACCAAGGTCCTTCTCCTGGTCCATGCAAACTAACCTCTTGCCCCCTATTGTTTACATTTCTCATGATACCAAATAAAAAAAATTAGATTCTGGTTTCATTTCAGTAACATAAACCTTCTCCAGTACCAACCACATTGTGATGTAAAACTCTACAAAAGTCCCTCAGGACAGAACAATCCTACCATTCCATAATAGCACGAGTGAGGACCTACCTAGGAAAAGGCAGCACTATAAATATTGCAGTAAGCCTGATAAAATCGATACAACCTACTGGGAAAATTGAAAGAGATTATTACAGATCCCTACATAGACATTCAAAGCCAACAGAGCACATACTAAATATGGTTAGGCCCTCACCAAGTATACTGCAAATTACCATAAACTGACAATTGAAATATGCAGACAAAAATTGAACTGAAACTCAAATAAGCCATAGGAACATAAAATATAAAGCCCAGTATCCTGTTTCCAACAGTGGCCAATCTAGGTCACAAGTACCTAGCAGTTTCCCCAAAGGACATAGGTTCCACAATGCTTGTATTGGGGGTAAGCAGTGAATTTCCTGGGTCCCCTTTAATAATGGTTTATGGACCCTTCCTCCAAGAACTAGTCCAAACCTTTTTTAAACCCAGCTACAATAACAGCTTTTCCTACATCCTCCGGTAATGAATTCCAGAGTTGATTATACTTCGAGTGAAAAAATATTTTCTCTTATTAGCCTTAAACAGGTTACCCTGTAGCTTCATTGCATGTCCTCTGGTCTTTCTATATTTTCATGGTGTAAACATTCAATCTATGTTTGCCTGTTCCACTCCATTCATTAATTTATAGACTTCTATGATATCTCCCCTTAGCCATCCCTTTTCCAGATGGAAGAGCCCTAACCTTTTTAACCTCTCCTCATAGAGGTATCCTTCCATCCCCTTTACCATTTTGATGGCTCTTCTCTGTACCTTTTCTAATAATGCTATATCCTTTTTAAGATATGGCGACCAGAATTGCACACAATATTCAAGGTGCGGTCGCATCATAGAACAATACAGAGGCATTATAATATTCTTTGGGGGGTTTTCTCCATTCCTTTCCTTATGATTCCTTTATCTTTATCTTTATCTTTATTTAAAATTTGATAAACCGCTTTCCGTCGTAACATAAAGCGGTGTACAATAAAAAGGTTAGCAATGCACAAATAATGAAAAGAACGCCAGAGTAAAATAGAAAAGCAAGTATAAAGAATAAAGGCATAGACAAATAAAGTGACAAAAAACCAAAACTATACAAACAATTAAAGGGCCAATAATTAAAACATAAATTAACAGGACTTTTTTTAAAAAACAAGTATAATAAAAGGCCCAAAAAGGGGGAGACAAACTAACCATGTTTAGACAAAAGGACACAACTGAACAAAACAGATGGACAAGGTGGACATAACAACAGATAAGTGAGAGGACATCAGGGAGGAACATCAGGAGAGAGATGAAAGGCTTGTTGAAATAAATGGGTTTTTAGTAGTGTTTTAAATTGCGGGTATGAGGGTTCCAAACGGAGAAACGGTGGTAAAGCATTCCAAAGTACTGGACCTAAGAAGAAAAAAGCGGTGTGTGGCGGGTCTGTTCAAGGTGTGCCTGTGACGGGGAAGGAAGGGACAGACGATTTGCATGAAGGGAACGAAGCTGACGGTAGGGGGTGTGAAGGGAAATTCGATCAGCAAGATAGAGAGGGGTGTTAGTATGAAGAGCACGGTGAATGAGGATAAGAAACTTATATTGAAAACGGAAACGAAGAGGTAACCAATGTAGCCGGAGAAGAATGGGTGTGATATGATCGAAACGGCGTGAAATTGAATTCTATTTGCTTTCTTGGCCCCCACTGTGCACTGGGCAGAGGGTTTCAATGTCCTGTCCACGATGACGCCTAAATCTTTTTTTTCCTGGGTGGTGGTTCCTTATATGGAACCTTGCATCGTATAACCATAGTTTAGGTTGTTCTTTCCTAGGTGCATAACTTTGCACTTGTCCACATTAACTTTCATCTGCCATTTGAACGTCTGGTCTTCCAATTTATCAAAGTCCTCTTGCAATTTTTCACAATCCTCTTGGGTTTTAACAACTTGAATAATTTTGTGTCATCTGCAAATTTGATTACCTCACTCGTTATTCCCATTTCAAGGTCATTTACGAATATGTTAAAAAGCAGTGGACCCAGCATAGATCTCTGGTGTACTCCACTCTTCACCTTTCTCCATTGAGAAAATTGGCCATTTATCCCTACCCTCTGCTTTCTATCTTTTAACCAGATCTTGATCCACAATAGTACACTGCCTCTTATCCCATGACTTTTTAATTTCATTGTCTCTCATGAGGGACCTTGTCAAAGACTTTCTGAGAATCCAAATACACTATATCAACCGACTCACCTTTGCCTACTGCAGCGCTTCTCAACCTGTGGGTCACCACAGGATTTAGCAGGGGTCGCCTCACTCCGCCGTTAAAAAAAAAAAAAATAAGCGCACAAGTTGCTGCCGCTGCCGAGTCTGCTACTCGGCAGCGGCAAACTCACCACTTCCCTTCTATTGCAGCCACGGCTCCCTGCCTCTTAGGGAACTTCGGCTATGCCTGTAAAACCATTGCGGAGCCTTCCTGCCTCTCGACGGGCTCTGTGCAGCATTGTCCCGCCTCCAAAGGAAGGACTTGGTAGTACGTAGAGCTGGCAAGGGGGTGCCACCATAGTCCAATCATATGCTCAATATCGTTCTCATCTTTTGGAGCAGTTGGGGGATAAAAATTATTATGTGCAATTATCTTACAACCCTTTTAGTGAGTTGCAGTCTCAGATTCTTCTTATTATGCAACAGGCGTTATCTAATAATTGGATTACAAAGAGGGAATTTAGTTTTTGGTTGTTAAACACCCTGTAATTTCCATTATATATACAGTTCCCAAGATCCATAAATCTATAGAGTCACCTCCGGGGAGACCTATTGTGTCCTGCCACGGTTCAATTTTGGAACCGCTATCTAAGTTCTGTGATTGTTTTTTACAGCCTTGCGCTCAATCTGTGCCATCTTTTTTGAAAGACACTACTCATTTCCTCACTAAACTTCAAGCAGTGACTGATTCATTGGAATCCTGGTGGTTGGTTTCTTTAGATATTACGGCGATGTATACCAATATTGATCAAGATCAAGCATTAACAACAATATCTCGTCTAAATGTATCGTTACCAGATCGGATTCCTTGGTCATTTTTTCAGAAATTGCTTACTTTAGTTCTCACAAAGAATTATTTTCAGTTTGAGCAACAATACTTTCATCAAATTGGGGGGATAGCGATGGGGGCCACAGTAGCTCCATCGGTAGCTACATTGTACATTGCTGAATTTGAGTCATCTTTAATCTATCCTTCTTCATGGTTTCAAGACATAGCTTTGTGGGTTCGTTTCCTTGATATCTTTTTTCTATGGAGGAGTTCTGAACCTCGCTTACATTTGTTTTTACAATGGTTGAACTCATTATGACCGAACATTACATTTACTATGCATTATCATTTTGATCATTTGGAATTTTTGGATGTTTTAATGGTCAAAAGACATAACACTCTTCAAACAACACTGTTTTGAAAATCGGTTCAACGGAATACCTTATTGACCTTTTCCAGCTTTCATCCTGTGTCCTTAAAGAAAGGTCTCCCATTTGGACAGTTCCTTCGCATTCGACGGATTTGTTCTGATTTCACAGATTTTTTAAAACATGCACAGGAATTATCAATCCGATTAGCCCAGAGAGGTTATCCCATCAGAGTCATCAGGCAAGCTTTTTTGAGGGCTAAATATTCCCATCGAGAATGGCTCCTCTCCTTGGTTTCCAGGGGTCAATCTTCTTTGGATTCAGAGATTCCAACAGATACATTTGTGGGAGTATTACCATATACAACACATACCAATCATATTCGGAAGATCTTGATTCGACATTGGCACATTTTAAAGTTGCACCCATGTTTCCAAAGGACATTACAGATAGCGCACTCTGGAGGCCCTAACCTTCGGGATTTTGTGGGCATCACGTCATCTCCTTTAGACAGGTTCACCCCCACAGCAGCCTCTGTGTTGGGTCATGTTGCCTGCAATTCTTGTAATTTTTGTTTGTGTTCCATTACGGGTCTAGAGTGGAGTGTGCCCAATAAGGATCTCATTCACAAAGCCAAATGGTCAACGACTTGTTCTATGTCTTTTGTGGTGTATCTCTTAATGTGTCCTTGCCACCTTCTGTACATTGGCAGGACTATTCGCCCTATTAAGGTTCGTTTGGGGGAACATGCATCACGGATTCGAACTGCAACATTGTCTGCTCCGATTGTTCAGCATTGTCTGGACTTTGGTCATACTTTTGAAGATCTGCTTTGGAGGGTGCTCGATTGGGTGCCTCAAAACCCGCGAGGTGGTGATCGTGAACGTGCTTTACAAACATTAGAACAACATTGGATATTTACCTGGTCAACGGTTGAACCAATGGGGCTCAATAGAGATTTAGATTGGACCAGTGTTCTTTGAGTTTTTTGACTCTTTTGTTTTGTTCTGTTTTTTGTTGCAAGGTTTTTAATAACATTTTTACAGGGTCAATTTTGATTAGTGGATTAGGGCCATTTAAACCGGCCCTTTGATGCCGGTTCAGTTCGCCAATGAGCATGCGCTAGCGTCTTGTGAAGTTGGGGGAGTTCGACTTCATTTCTTCGCAGTTTTCAAGAGTTGAGACAGGGCACTAACTGTTTTTTTGCCCGAAACGCAGTGCTGCGTCTTTTGTTTTATAAATGCAGCGAATTTAAATTATGATGCTCTAAGATTTATTAGAAGTCATTCACGAGAAGAACGTTACAGGGAGTTGTCCTCTTCTTTTGATGCCGCAGAAGACTCAAACAACTTCCATCCAGATAAGCGTTTGTTTTAGTTTCTTCTTTGGGCTTTTTTGACACTAATATTTGTTTCTCCATCAGTTATGTAGGTGGCACTAATTTTGGGTGTTTTTACCTATATTATGTAGCTCCGTAGTGGGCTCACTAAAAAGCTTAAAATTGAGTAAAATGGAAAAGTAGCTTCAAGAGGTTGCTTAAACCTGCTTTAACCTCATGGCTTATCTTCCGACAACAATTTATCTTCACATATGCAAGCTTAATTCTTTTGGATTTTTTGACTCTATTTTTGCTTTTGGGACTTTTTGAAGAACAGGGCAGTAGCAGGCAGACAGGGAGAGGGGAGGAGGGGGCAGGGAACCTGCAATGGGGCTGACATGAGGGAGGGAGGGAGGGGGCTGATATGGAGGGATGGATGGAGGGAGGGGGGCTGACATGGACAGGGGGGCTGACATGGAGGGAGGGCTGACATGGATGGAGGGAGGGAGGGAGGGGAAGGCTGACATGGAGGGAGGGAGGGAGGGGACTGACATTGATGGAGGGAGGGAGGGAGGGAGGGGGCTGACATGGACAGAGTGGGGGCTGACATGGAGGGAGGGATGGATGGAGGGAGGAAGGGGGCTGACATGGACGGGGGCTGACATGGATGGAGGGAGGGAGGGAGGGGAGGGCTGACATGGAGGGAGGAAGGGAGGCTGACATTGATGGATGGAGGGAGGGAGGGGGCTGACATGGAGAGAGGGAGGGAGGGCTGACATGGAGGGAGGGGGGACTGACATGGAGGGATGAATCGAGGGAGGGAGGCTGACATGTACAGATGGGGGCTGACATGGAGGGAGGGGGAGGGCGCCAACATGGACAGAGGGGGGCTGACATGGAGGGAGGGATGGTGGCTGACATGGACAAAGGGAAGAGACAGGGGGACATACTGGACAGACAGGGATAAATGCTGGACAGAGGGGATAGACAGTGCGGGTTAAGATTATAATGGGCAGATGGGGGGGCTAGGACTGGTAATGGGTTGATTAAGGAAGGCTAGGACTGGGAATGGACTGATCAAGGGGGGGTTGGGACTGGTAATGTGCTGATGGGGGTAGGAGTGGTAATGGACTGATGGGGGGCTAGAATTGGAAATGAGCTGATCGGGGAGGTTAGGACTGGAAATGGGCTGATTAGAGGAGGCTAGGACTGGTAATGGGCTGATGGGGGGGGTAGGACTGTTAATGAGCTGATTAGGGGAGCCTAGCACTGGTAATGGGGTTGAGGAGGGACTAGCACTGGAAATGAGCTGATTAGGGGAGGCTAGGATGGTAATGAGCTGATGGGGGGTAGGACTGGTTTTGGGCTGATTAGGGGAGGATAGTACTGGTAATGGGGTTGAGGGGGGACTAGCACTGGAAGCGAGCTGATTGGGGGCTTTGACTGGGAATGGGCTGATTGTGGGGAGGGGAGGATAGAGCTTCTGGCCCTGGAAGAAAACTGGGGGCGAAGGCTACAAATGGACGGATACGAGGGGATGGGAGAATGGAACTGGGAGGGAGTGGATCTGAGAGGGGCTGCCATGGTATTTGTACTAGAAGAGACTGGTCAGTGGGGAAGGAGGGGGACTGGAAGGAAATGGACACCAGTGGCAGTCATGTGAATGCAAGTTGACAATGGAAGGTACTGAGAGTGAGGACTGGAAAGGGACTGATACTGGGGAGGGTTACTGGGACTGGAAATAGGCTGATGGAAAGAAGTGAAGAAAACGAAAGAAGAGATAAGAAATGGTAGATGGACCATAGACCACAGAAAGAGAGCTATGAGAAGACAGGAAAGCAGAAGCCTCAGGTCGGGACCAGCATGATCGGAGAATAAATTGGTCAGACAACAAAGGTAGAAAAAATAATTTTATTTCATATTAGTGATTTGACTACAAAATCATCATAATTTTGAAATCAAATATTGTTACTTGTTATTGTGATTAATTATTGTGGTTTAAATAAGTAAATTTTATAAATAAAAACATATTGCAGAAGCCTATAATATATTAATAATTCAACAAGTGATTACAGTGACAATGCGTTAACGGTAAAGGAAGAGAGACGCATTTGATTTTATCATTGGAGATCACCACAAGTTGACCAATGGTAAAAGGGGTCACGGTACAAAAAAGATTGAGAACCACTGGTCTACTGCTTATTCACATCTCCAAAAAAACATAACAGATTAGTCAGACAAGACCTTCCTTGGCTAAAGCAATGTTGGCAGTCTCCCATTAAACCATGACCATCTACATGTTCAATAATTTTGTTCTTTAAAATGGTTTCTACCATTTCTCCTGGTACTGATGTCAGGCTCACCAGTCTGTAGTTTCCCGGATCACCCCTGGAACCCTTTTTAAAAATTGGCGTTACATTGGCCATTCACGTATTACAGATGATTTTAATAATAGTTCACAGATTACTAATAGTAGGTCTGTAATCTCATATTTCAGTTCTTTCAACACCCTCGGATGTATATTATCTGGTCCAGGTGATTTGCTACTCTTCAGTTTATCTAATAGTTGTAATACATCTTCCCAGTGTATCAATATTTCTTTCAATTCTTCTGCAGCATCACCTTTAAATACCATTTCAGTCATGGGTAATATCCCTACATCTTCCTCAGTAAAGACCGTAGCAAAGAATCCATTCAGCCTCTCCACTATGGCCTTGTCCCATCTTAGTGCCCCTTTTACCCCTCTATCATCTAATGGTCCAGTTGACTGTCTGACAGGTTTTTTTGCCAGACTGTGCATGCAGTGCAACACCAGCGATGTATTTCCGTCCACATTGTGCCAAATATTAAGACAGCAAATATAAATTCCAAAAACTGACATATTCCAACCACTAAATTAAAAATAAAGTTTGCTTTTCTACCTTTGTTGTCTGGCCAATTTATTTTTCCGCTCATGTTGCTCCCAGCCTCTGTTTTTGTTTTCCTCTGTTTCCTCTCTCCAGGATCTGCAGGTCATTTGCACACTTCTCTTTTCTCCTGTATTCTTCACTCCCTCCTCTACATCCATCACTGACAGTGATCTTTTCCTTTCTGCTTTTTGTTTCTCTATCCACTTATATTTCAGTCGTTTTTACTATCCAGTTTTCAATCTCCCTCTTTTTACTACTTTCCATCTCTCTTTCCCTCACCTTGTCCCTCTCATTCCCCATCCCCTTATTCTCCAGTCTCTTCCTGCCAATCAGCATCTGCTCTCTCTCTCTCTCTCTTCTGTATCTTCCAACATCTCATCTCACTCTCTATCCCCTTTGTTCAGCATCTTCTCTCTCTCTCTTAATCCAGCATTTCCACATCTACGCCGACGATGTATTGCTGTACACCCCATTCCTCTTAGACTGCCCTGACTACTTCTCCATAGCAGAATGCTTCGATGCAGTCTCAGATTGGCTTGCAACACAGAACCTGATGGTTAACAGCAATAAGTCGGAGGTGCTCTTCATAACCAAAGACCCCACCTTTACCCCGCCAACATCCCTCAGGGTGAAGGTCTTCGACCTCATAACCAAACAAGAAGTTTGTTATCTGGGAATCACAATCGACCAACACCTGAATCTGGAGACCCACATTTAAAATGTGTCTAAAGCAGTCTACCATAAGCTGAGAACCCTCCGGCACCTACGCCCTCTTCTAGAGCACTCAGACTACAGCATTGTATCCTAGCCCTCATCTTCTCTCACTTAGACTACTCCAACATCATCTACCATGGCATGTCAAAGCACACGCTCTCCAACCATTACAACTAGCCATGAACACAGCTGCCCGAACACTCCTGTCTGCATCCAGATATGACCACATCACCCCCTGTTGATTCAGCTTCACTGGCTTCCCATCGCAAGCTGCCTGATTTACAAAGCCCTCCTGCTCACCTTCAAGACCCTTCATGGAATGTCTGCAACCTCACTCACAAAACTCATACAACGTATGCCGGAGACTAGAACTAGGAGATCATGCATGGTGAACTCTCTCGTTTTCCCCTCAGCAGTAAGGTCTTCTACCCAATCAACCAAGAATCGTGCATTCCCTCTATTTGCACCAACTCAATGGAATGCCTTACCCCCAATGATACGAGCTATCCCAGACCTGATATCCCTCAGGAAGGCACTAAAAACATACCTTTTCCAACTAGCCTGCAGCCAGCCACCCTAAACAAGTCCTAAGTGTAACTTACAGCTGACACCTAATACTTAGCTACCTCCCTCAACACAAGGATATATCTGTTCTACTATGGCTCCTACCCAAGTTAAACTGTCCTATACAAACCCTGTTAATGTTTTTTCTAATATTTACTGTTAACAGTTGATACTAATGCCAATTTGATGTAAATTTGTTCTATGTAGCCTGTTACCTGTTCTATGCAAACCTGTTTTATGTAAACCAGTTACTGTTCTTGTTATATGTAAACCGCACTGATCTGAAAAAGCGCGATATATAAAGACAAATAAATAAATACATTTCTTCTCTCTATTCCCCCCTTCATCCAGCCTCTCCCATCTGTCTTCCTACTTCCCCCAATGTCTAGCATTACTCTTCTTTCCTTTTCACCCTGTTTCTCTATGCCCATTATGTCCCCTGCCACCCTATTTACCCTCTATCTAGCACTCCTCCCCCTCATGTCCAGCATCATCTGCTTTATGTCCTTATTCTTCCTTTCCACCCTTAAATTAAGCTAGAATATCCCCAATTCACTTTATCATCTTCTCCTTTGTCCACCATCCCCTCCTTCCGATCCTTTCCCCCATGTCCCTGTTAGTATATCTCTCCCCTCTGCCAGTGCCTACCTCCACCGCTGACACTTGACTGGACCTGCAGCAGCGGCAATAGAAAAGAAAAAAAGAGCGGCACCTACAAGTCAATGCCTGCCAATGACGGCTCTGCTGACCGGACCCTGCTCCTCCAAACAGGAAGCTTGCATCGGGGGAGAGGGGGGAGGGCGACCAGGCTGCAAGTTGGTGCACACCAATGGCTCTATTGGTCCTACCTCCCCCCCCCAACACAAACTTCCTGTTCTGGAGAAGCGGGGCCTGATCAGCAGAGCCGTCATTGACAGGCATTGACTTGCAGGGTCCGCTCTTTTTTCCTTTTCTGTTGTCACTGCTGCAGGTCCAGTCAAGTAGGTGCAGCAGAGATAGATGCCCAACTGTGATACACACCACTTCAAGGTTACCCTTGGGAAGAGGTTGAGCCTTGCAGCTGCCAAAGACCAAATTGAACTGCCATCCAAATGGTGAGATATAACCATAAATAAACTAAAGAAAGATGGATTTTTTTCCTAGCAAGAAAAGGCACCAAGGATTTGGATGGAACTGGGCTTGTATCCATATCTTGATGTCCAGAGAGGTATGCTGTCTGCCTAGTGCCAAAATCCAAGATGTTACGGAGAGTTTGCCGAGACTCATCAAGCCCACTGACTATTACCCAATGTTGCTAATCCATGTTGGAACAAATGATACTGCCAGGTATACCTCAGAACGTATCAAAAGTGATTTCATGGCTCTGGGACAAAGGGTGAAGCAGTTAGGTGCACAGGTGGTATTCTCTTCAATCCTCCCTGTTGAGGGTAAATGCCAAGGCAGAGAGGCTCGCATCCTGGAGATGAATGCATGGCTGCGTGGATGGTGTCATCGAGAGCGTTTTGGTTTCCTAGACCATGGGATGCTGTTCCAAGGGTTACAGAGCAGAGATGGCATCCATCTGTCCAAGAAAGGTCGACGCGTCTTCAGTAGTAGACTGGCTAATCTACTGAAGAGGGCTTTAAACTAGATTCATTGGGGATGGGTGAAGAAAGCCCCCAGGTGGGCGATACATTAAATACCTTTATGGAAATGGGTAACAGGGGTAACATATGGAAAGCAGTATGTATAAATGCCCGTAGCATGGGAAATAAGATCCCTGATGTTGAAGCTTTGATGGGAGGTGGCTGACTTGAATTTAGTAGCAGTTACAGAAACATGGTTCACAGAAAACCATGATTGGGATGTAACTATACCTGGCTATACTTTATTCAGAAAGGATAGGGTAGGAAGAAGGGGAGGAGGAGTGGCACTATATGTAAAAACTACTATTAAAGCTTTGGAATTACAGAGCTTAAAAGGGAGAAAGGAGGCATTGTGGGTTAAACTAGAAAGAGGGAAAGAGAAATCTATTTGCATTGGTGTGATATACAGACCTCCCTCACAAGAGGAAGAGGTGGACAGAGAGTTAATTGAAGACATACGCAGCATTGCTAGGAAAGGGGAAGTGCTACTGATAGGAGATTTCAATATGCCAGATGTTGATTGGCACATTCCTGCTGCAGTATCATCTAGAAGTAAGGAGATCCTGGATTCTCTACAGGGAGAACTATTCAGGCAATTGGTAACAGACCCCACACGTGAAGGGGCCATACTGGACTTGGTGCTTACCAATGGTGAAAGTGTTTCTGATGTTGTAGTGGGAGATCATTTTGCATCCAGTGATCACCAGATGGTGTGGTTCAGTATTAGGACTAGGGCTGTTAGAATCCATTCAAAGGTGAGGATCTCAGACTTTAGGAAGACTAACTTTGCCAAGATGGGCCAATACCTCAGGGAGTCGTTAGTGGGATGGGAACAGCTGGGGATGTAGAAAAACAGTGTGCAAAACTGAAAGGGGATATTTTAAGGGCAACCAACCTTTTTGTTAAAATGGTAAATAAAGGTAAAAGGAAAAGGAGACCGCTATGGTTTTCGAAAGAAGTAGCTGTAAAAGTGAAGAAAAAGAGGGAGGCCTTCTTGAAATACAAGAGATCACAGAGGAAGACAGGCATCTGTATTTGGAAATACTTAGAGAAGCTAGCAAAGTAGTCAGGAAGGCAAAGATTCAAAAGGAAGAGGAAATACCCAATGCAATAAAATGGGGGGAAAAGACATTTTTCAGATATATTAGTGAGAAAAGGAAGGGCAAAAGTGGTATTGTCAGACTCAAGGGTGCAGGGGAGGAATATGTAGAAGCTGATAAGGATAAAGCGGAATTGCTTAACAAATATTTCTGTTCTGTGTTCACAGACAAAGAACCAGGAGCAGGACCTAGGAAAACACCCACAAACAGGAACAGAAGCGAGGGACATCTTGAACAATTTTCAGAAGACTATGTTCGTGAGACACTAGCTCAACTTAAAGTAGACAAAGCGATGGGACCGGATGGGATACACCCTAGAATACTGATGGAACTTGGGGACGTTCTAGCAGCTCCACTGACTGACCTTTTCAATGCCTCGTTGGAGTCGGGAGTGGTGCCAAAGGACTGGAGAGAGGCTGATGTGGTGCCTTTACACAAAAGCGGAAGTAAGGATGTGGTTGAAAACTACAGGCCGGTTAGTTTAACTTCGGTGGTGAGTAAATTATTGGAAATGCTTCTGAAAGAGAAAATAGTGAGGTTTCTAGAGTCCAGCAGATTACAGGATCTGAGGCAGCATGGATTCACCAGAGGCAGGTCTTGTCAGACAAATCTGATTGATTTCTTTGACTGGATGATCAGGGAGTTGGACCGAGGAAGAGCCCTAGATGTGGTGTATTTAGATTTCAGTAAAGCTTCTGACACTGTTCCTCACAGGTGACTTATAAAGAAACTGAGCACCCTAGGGATGGACTCTAAAGTTACTGCTTGGGTTAGAAATTGGTTGGGTGGGAGGCGACAAAGAGTACAAGTAAATGGAGCTCACTCTGAGGATAAGGATGTTACCAGTGGTGTGCCCCAGGGATCTGTCCTTGGTCCGATTCTTTTTAACATCTTTGTTAGTGATATAGCGGAAGGGCTGTCGGGTAAGGTTTGCCTCTTTGCGGATGATACCAATATCTACAATAGAGTAGACACCCAGGAAGATGTAGATAACATGAGGAGGGATCTAGCTAAGCTTGAAGAATGGTCTAGAATCTGGCAGCTGGGATTTAATGTTAAAAAATGTAAGGTCATGCATTTGGGCTGCAGAAATCCAAGGGAGCAATATAGTATAGGGGTGAAGTATTTTTGTCCCTAAAGAAGAGCGGGACCTAGGCGTGGTTGTGTCTGATGATCTTAAAGTAGCTAAACAGGTAGAAAAGGCGACAGCAAAAGCTAGAAGGATGCTTGGGTGCATACGGAGAAGAATGGCTAGCAGAAAAAAGGAGGTGATAATGCCTCTGTATAAGTCTTTGGTGCGACCTCATTTGGAGTATAGTGTGCAATTCTGGAGACCGCACCTTCAAAAGGATGTGAACAGGATGAAGTCGGTGCAGAGGGTGGCTACTAAAATGATTAGTGGTCTTCATTTTAAAGCATATGAGGACAGACTGAAGGATCTTAATATGTACACCTTAGAGGAAAGGAGGGATAGAGGTGATATGATTGAGATGTTTAAATACCTCTGTGGCATAAATGTTCAGGGAGAGAGCCTCTTTCAATTAAAAGCAAGTTCTGCTACGAGGGGACATGGGATGAGGGTGAAGGGAGATAGATTCAGGAGTGATATGCGGAAATATTTCTTTATGGAAAGAGTAGTGGATCCATGGAATAGTGTCCCAGTGGAGGTGGTAGAGATGAGGACAGTAACTGAATTCAAAAAAGCATGGGACAAACACAGAGGATCTCTAAAGGTAAAAAGGGGACTGTTTTAGTTGTTGATATGGAAGGACAGACTAGATAGGCAATGTGGTCTTTTTCTGTCGTCATATTTCTATGTTTCTATGTCAGCCACCAATGCAAACTTTTAATCTACATATTCTACAAGTTTACCTTAATTCCAAGTTATTTTGGAAGATTGTTATTTGATGATTCTATTTCTGTGTTTGGTTTGCTTTGGTAAATATCTGTATTATTTATTCTTTGTGAGCTGTTTCTTGTTCATGATAATAAAATAAAAGCTTTGCTTAAGTATTTTTGTGTCTGCTTTTACTTTAAACACAATACATTACACCATAAGGCTCAGTACTCACTATTTCATTTAGAGTTAACCAATCTCACTATATCTGATGTAAGTCTTTTAAACCCTGTAAAATTTTCCAGGAACTGGAGCACATATCTAAGCACCAAAAATCTCCAGCCTCCTGAAAGTGTCTCGGGGATTGTCTCCTGTAAGTTTTAAGCAACAGTAGACAAAGGGTACCTTCATACTCTGGACTGTAAGAAGGCCCTGCCCTTCTACCTCCAATGTACCCATTGCCACTGCAAAGCCTCACAACATTTCATCTTCTATGACCCCAGTTGGCCAGGGGCAGCGGTGACCAAGCGTGCTCTGTCCATGTGGGTGGTGGACTGCATTGCTCTTGCCTACGAGCAAGCTGGGCTCTCGCTGGAGTGCCGGGTCATGGCGCACAGCGTCAGGGCCTTGGCCGCATCCATGGCAAACCTGTGTTACATTCTTCTGTCAGAAATCTGCCAGGTTACCACCTGGTCCTCAGTCCATACCTTTGCAGCTCATTACTGCCTGGAGAGGAATTCCATAGGGATAGTGCCTTTGGCCAGATAGTATTCTGTCATCTATTCGGGGTGTAGGCAATTCTTGCCCTCTGACTCTTCGGTGTGTTCAGGCTACCAGAGTGCTAGTTTCTCACTGGACACTTGGGCCACTTGGGAGTCAGTCTTCCCAGGACTCATTGCTGCTGTTCACAGCTCACCTTTTTCTGGTCACCTGTGGCTTTTACAGATCTTCGGTAGCCTGTAGCTAAGGAGTCCCATATGTGAGGACTGACTTCCTGCTTGTTCCTGGAGAAAATGTAGTTACTCACCTGTAACAGGTATTCTCTGGGGACAGCAGGAATCAGTCTTAACAACCCTCCCTCCTCCCCATGGAGCTGCTTTTCTCTTTTGCCGTCTTGAGCTATGTCATCATACTGAGGCAAGATTGCACCCTTTGGTGGGAAGTGGACCATGTATGTGTACTGCATCTCCCAAAGGCTTTCTTGAAAGTTGGGGAGAAGCTACCGCACGGGCTCTGTCAGCGCTGACGTCACCCCATATGTGAGGACTGACTTCCTGCTTGTTCCCAGAGAAACACAGAGAATTCCTACATGCAAAGAAGTGAAGAGAACCAGATATCAACTGGGGTCTAGAGCTATGCACCAGGAATGAAAATAGGCAGACTCAATGTGCCTACAGTTATTATCTGCTGCCATTTTCAAAGTTTCTATTACATCTTTGACAAACTCTTACTGGAAATATACAACACAGTCGTACAGTATATTATATAATAGCATTACAACATCAGAACATTCAAGCTTATTTAATGTCCTTCAACACTTCAGTCACCAAAGCCTTACTTAAATATAGGAATCAAAGAGAGACAACGGAAAAGGAAAGTAACGTGGAAATGTTTCATTCTTGGTGAAAAGACATTGTCAGTAGTATGAGATTAAAGAGAATACTATAAAGGGCTTAAGAAAGGTCATTTTCAGTTCACACAGATATGAATCTATCTTAGGCTTCTTTGTGCATGCGACTGATGCCAGCTCCAGGGGTGCTGTAATTGCCTGAGTATTCCCACTATCTGATACACTTCCCACATCACCTCTACAACCTCTGAACCTATGGCATTTGAGAAGAGAGGAGAGAGACAGATGAAGTGTGAAGGAAGGCAGAATTAATACTGGGGGTACTCAAGTACCGAAGCTAAAGCAAGAGGAGAAAGAGAGGCAATCACAGACCTCAAGCAGAGATTTCCAACGTGCCACAAGATGAGACAAGGAGAAGTACTACAATGCAAGGAAATAGAATCAGAAACTATTAGAGGAAGAACAATATTGGCTTTCTTAACTGAAAGGAGACCTATCTGTACAGTGCTGTGCACACCTCGAAGCACTGAATAGGTGTTCAGTAATAGTAATATTTGAGAGCCCTCAGAAAGGATTAACAACACAGATTCAGTAGCTTAGACATTCCAGAGAATATTGCTAGGGAAACGTCCTTGAAGAGCTCTGCTCAAACTTCCAGAAGCTGCAGGAAGACACTGAGTCTACACACAGGAAAGAGAAGCATTAATTGGTGAAAAGTCAGACATGCTTGCTTGTAGAATTATTTTTTTAAGAAATTATGTCTAGAAATGGATGAGTGTCGCTGTGTTCAGATGACCTATAACAATAAGGCTTGAACTATGACATGTAGATGCAAATTATGAATATGTATTAGTAAAATGTAAAGCAATGCTTGACGTAGAAAGAGAGAGTTGAAATTATACCATGTAATGGCACATAATATAGTTAGGAAGAAACTTGCAAGAGCTGTAATGAAATACACTGCAGTCAGAGAACGCTTAATTTCTATTTGTCTACGAGGAAAGCCCATCAACACAACTATAATTCAGGTATATGCCCCAACAACAGCTGCAGAAGAGGAAGACATTGATGAGTTCTATGAACAAATACAAGCTGAAATTGACAGAACATGCAAACAGGATATCCCAATAGTCATGGGTGACTGGAACGCAAACGTTGGCAACAAAGAAGAAGGCAAAGTGGTTGGAAAATATGGACTTGGCAACAGAAACGAAGCTGCAGAATGACTGATAAAATTCTGCAAGACCAATGATTTATTCATCTCAAACTCCTTCCAGCAACACAAGCACTGACTGTACACGTGGACTTCACACAAAGGATTGTACAGAAATCAAATAGACTATATCTGTGAAAGGCAACGATGGAAAAGCTCGATAACATCAACAAAGACAAAACCTGGAGCTGACTGTGGTACAGATCATCAACTATTAGTATGTAAACTCAAGATAAAGGTGAAAAAGAGCAAGCCATTCATGAATGTAGCAAAATATGACCTTGAGAATATACCACTGAAATTTAAAGACTGCCTGAGAAATCGATTTGCTGCTTTAGATACAAATGACAGAGTTCCAGAAGAGTCATGGGATGACATCAAGAAGGTTGTGTTGGAAGAAAGTGATAAGTATCTACAAGAGGTGAAAAAGCAAAAACAGCCAAAATGGATGACTGAAGAAACTCAGAAAATTGTCCAGAAACGCAGAGAAGCTAAAGCTAGAGGAGAAAGAGAGGCAATTGCAGAACTCAACAGAGATTTCCAACGTGCAGCAAGACAAGACAAGGAAAAGTACTACAATGACACATGCAAGGAAATAGAATCAGAAACTAGAGGAAGAACAAGATTGGCTTTTCTAAGGCTACGAGAGTTAAAGAAAAAATTCCAGCCTTGAATTGGAATGCTACATACAAGATGCTCAAGGATCCATATTGAATGATGCTGGGAATATCAAGAAAAGATGGAAAGAATATACAGAGTCATACCATAAAGATCAAGTGGACCAACAGCCGTTTCAACCTATACCTTTATGATCAGGAACCACTGGTGATGAAAGAAGTTGAAGCAGCATTGAAAGCCTTATCAAAGAACAAAGCATCGGGCATTGATGGCATTCCCACTGAACTATTACAGCTATCAGAAGAAGCTGTTACCATACTTACAAGGCTCTGCCAGAAATTTGGAAGACAAATTCATGGCCAACTGATTGGAAAAGATCTGTGTTTATACCAATACTAAAGAAAGGTGACCCAAATGACTGTGGAAATTATCGCACAATCACTCTTATCTCACATGCCAACAAGATTCAATAGAGGATACAACCATACCTGGAACAAGAACTGCCTGAAGTGCAAGTAGGGTTCAGTAAAGGGCAAGGAATGAGAGACATTATCGCAGATGTGAGATGGATCCTTGAAAAGACAAAAAAATTACCAAAATGATATCAGTATGTGTTTTATTGACTACAGCAAGGCTTTTGACTGTGTAAACCATGAGAAACTCTGGGCCACTTTAAGAAGCATGGGTATACCAGAACACCCGATCGTTCTCTTGCACAACCTTTACATTTATTTATTTATTTTTATTTTATTTATTTATTTAACAGTTGCTTATATACCGCTACCTTCCACAGATCAGGTGCGGTTTACAGTGAACAAGGAATGAACAGATTAACAGGTCTGTTTTACATGAAACATTAATTAACTAGGTACAATTTTGCTAAATACATGAAACATTAATTAACTAGGTACAATTTTGCTAAATACATTAAACATGATTGGACTAAATATGGTAAATTTGTTAAATAACAATTTAACTATTTACATATTTTGAACTATTTACATATATGTATTTACAGGATTTACAAATAGTTATTTAATCGACTTTAATTGTAGTTAGATAGAGTAATTGGAGTTGGTGTACCCTGAGGTCGCTATTAACCATTTCCTGTTAGTGGTAAGGTATTTTCTAGTTTGCCGAAATGGGAGATGAATAAATATGTTTTTAATTTCTTGCGGAGTTCCTTTGCATCATTTAGTGCTCATTGATCAAGAAGCAACAGTGTAAATGGAAGTAGGAGAAATAGAATGGTTTAAAATCAGCAAAGGTGTATGACAAGGTTGCATACTTTTCCCCTACCTATTCAATTTATATGCAGAACAAATCATCATAGAAGCAGGACTGTATGAAGACAACCGAGGTCTGAAGATTGGTGGAAGACTCATCAACAAACTCTGCTATGCTGATGATACTACAATACTGGCTGAAAGTGAAGATGATCTGAAACATTTGATTGTCAAGATCAAGGAACATAGTCTTAAAATGAGCCTGCAGCTCAACATACAGAAGGCAAAGATCCTGACAACTGGCAAAATAAAAGTTCATCGTTGATGGTGAAGAAATTAAAATAGTAGACAACTTTAACCTGCTTGGATCAATAAAGAAATGACAAGCAGTCAAGAAATTTGATGATGCTATGAAGGACCTAGACAAGATTCTCAAGATCAGAGATGCTTCTCTCCATGCAAATATTTGACTTGTCCAAGCCATGATATTTTCAATGAAGTCATATGGATGTGAAAGTTAGACAGTGAAAAAGATAGAGAGGAAGAAAGTCGATGCTTTTGAATTATGGTGCTGGCAAAGAATACTGTGTATACCATGGGCTTCCCGAAGAACAAACCAGTCAGTAATAGAGGAGATCAAACCTAAGCTTTCTTTAGAAGCTCAGATGACAAGACTTTGACTTTCGTATTTTTGACACATCATGCGAAGAGAGAGATCATTAGAGAAAGACATCATGCTTGGCAAGGTAGAAGGTCAGTGCAAAAGAGGAAGGCCAGCAACGAGATGGATCAATAAAATAACTGCAGCTATGGATGCCACTCTATCAACAATGAACCGCCTGACTGAAGACCAAACACAGTTTAGGACAACTATCCAGAGGTTCACCATAGGTAGACACCGACTTGATGGCACATAACAAAAACAAGCACTCACAGCATCTATTAAGGGGGGGATTTTTTATAAAGCCCACAGTAATAGGCATTTATAAAATTGCCCAATGATATATGCACATAAACATATACAACAATAATCCCTGGCATGTACCTTTAGTGGAATGAACATAGGTGTTTCCAGGGATGGAGGGTGAGCAGAGCTGGAGTAGAGTTGAGAGATACACACAAATCTGTGCAAACTTTGGGTGGACTATTTGCTTCGGAGAAGGTATAAAGGTCTGCACCTTCTTTCCATGGACTATTTTATAAAGGCAGATAGGCACATATGTTCCCTTTATAAAATAGGTGCAACATATGTGCCTTCAAAGCCTATGTGACCTGTTATGAAATTATCCTTTAAGCTGGCAGCTTTGGGGGTCACTTTGGAAACACTATTCAAGCTTTGCACGTTTGAAAATGGTTATAAAGGTGTCTCAAGAACCATTTTAGAAGCCAGCTCTGGGGGCATAGAGGATGTTCCCAGGAACCTGGATGTCCCCGCCTGTTCTCAAAAACATTATGGACGTCCAGTATCATGTCTAAATTTGGAACTGCTCCAGACATGAACAGGCAACTGAAAAATGTTTGTTTTGGCTGAAAAACATCTAAAAGGTGTAGAGAAGATAGCACTCCATCATTTCCAGTACTCAACACAATTTCAATGACAACAGCAGTGTGATTTGAACCCTGGCTGCCCTTTTCCTTGCCCACTTCTCTAACCTAGATGTCCAGGTTCTGAAATATGGTTCTGCTCTATGTAGAAGCTCCTGCAGATGTCTATATCAGGCACATCCACACTTGTGAAATCGTGTCTTCATCTAAACTTGCCTGATTTTTTTGGGACATTCTGTCTTAGACATCCCAGATTGCACTTGGATGCCCCTTCTAAATTTCCTTTCTATGTCTTTGCATACTTTGTATAACTTTCTTATGTGCATCCTTTATAGGGTAATTTTATAAAAGACTCCTATAAAAATGTGATAAATGTATCTATTTTATGCTTATTTTATAAAACATTTGTGTGTATATGTCATTATAAAATAGGTTCCTAGAACTAATTCCAAAAGTGCATAAATGCTCTTGCAAAACATTTTACCTGCTCCAAGGCAAACAATGTGGGCATACTGCATTTTGTAGATCTACCATGTACCTCACAACACTGCCAAACCTCCATCCAAATGCTACTCCCAGGAATATTTATATGCCAACAGCATAAAACTTGTCAGTACATGTCCTTGTCTGTGCGCATAGTCCAGTGCAATTTAATAATTTCCATTTTCCATGTATACAACATGCTTTATACTTGAGAAAATTCTTTATAAATGCTTTATAAAATTACCCTCTTTATATCAAGGAGGACCATTCCTTCACAAACTAAATATTTTAGCATTCCACTAAATCCATCTTAGGATAGCACGTACTGGTATTTTTACACATCAATATACTGAACAATCAATACAGCAAGAGGAATGAAACAGGTAATAATGCAGAACTACGTACACAACCATTTAATTATGTTTAACTAAACCAATCTGAATGAACACTATATCCAATCATTTGCACTTCTGATCATGTCAAGGCATGATAGGGATGTAGACTTCCTAGATTAAATAAATGACTGTTTCATGGAGCAGCTGGTTTAGGAGCCAACTAAAGAAGGAGCTATTCTAGACTTAATTCTTTGTGGATCACAGGATTTGGTACTAGAGCTAACTGTGTTGGGACCACTCAGCACTAATGGTCTTAATATGATCACATTTGATTTAATAACTGGAGTGAGAATGCAAAGGAAATCTACCATTTCAGTATTTAATTTTCAAAAGGGAGACTATGATAAAATGAAAATGGATAGAAAGAAATTAAAAGGAGCAACTGCAAAAGTGAAGAGTTTACATCAGGCATGCGTGTTGTTTAGAAATGGTGGAAGAAAGGCCAAACAACGAGATGGATCAATACAATAACGGCAGCTATGGATGCTTGGTTAAAAGGTGAAATAAAAAAGATTATTAGCGACCCAAAATATTTCAAAAAATGACAAAATGAACTAAATTAAGAAAATAGGCACCACATAAGCACTGGCAAGTTGAAAGCAAGGTACTGATAAGAAAGGCGAAAAGAGAATTTGAAAGGAAGCTTGTCATAGAGACAAAAACTCACAATAAAATTTTTTCAGGTACATACAGAGCAAAGTCAAAAGCCAGGGAAGGAGTCAGTTGGACCATTAAATGATCAAGGGGTAAAAGGAACACTCAGGGAGGACAAGATCATAGCTGACAGACTACCATATTTCCCAGATTATAAGTCACGTTTTTTTTTACAGCCGGAAACAATGGCACAACCTATACACTGGAGCAACTTATCTAAGAAATTTATGTGGTGGAACACACCCCCTCGAAATGGATATAATTACTCGCAAATGCACAGTGGATGGTCTTTCTCCGTTGGCCCTCCGCTCTACATCCAACGCTTGCAAGCAGACCTCCAATCAGCAGACTGGTACGTACTTTTACTATACTCGCAAATAGCATGCCACATGAATTTCAGTTGCCAAAAAGATGTTATCTTTAACCCCACAGAACATAATGATACTGAAGGTGCGGAACCTTGTACACCGTGGAATTCAAATTGAAACTTATTCATTATACAGAAGAACATGGTAACAGAGACACCAAGCAAACTTTTGGGATAAATGAGAAATGAGTTAGAGACTGGAGAAAGAAACAGGGAAAACTAACCTTGATGAAACGCAGCAAAATGGCAAATCGCAGCCGCAAAGCATGGTGGCCTGAATTGGAAGCACATCTGCTTCAGTTCATTGTAGAGTAGAGGACCGAGGGCTGTCGACTGTCCACTGTGCAGATGTGATTCAAAGCAGTTCACATCGCCAGGGAAATGAATATAGAGAGATTCAAGGCTGGTCATTCATGGTGCTACTGATTTATGATAAGAAACAAATTAAGCATAAGACAAATAACAATCATGTGTCAGCAGCTCCCCACTGATTTCTTGGATAAAGTACAGAATTTCAGGGAATTCATAAACAAAGAAATTATCGCATACCCAGTGACACCAGACTCCATAATCAACATAGACAAGGTTCCCTTAACCTTCGACATCCCATTAGGGAGAACAGTCAGTCAAAAGGGGGTTAGGACAATAAATTTAGACCCATCAGACACAAAACGACACACTCTACAGTGGTGCTGGCCTGCTGTGTAAGTGGAAAGAAGCTGCCACCTGTGATTATATTCAAAAGGAAGACAATGCAACATCAAACTGTACCAACCAACGTTGTTGTTGATGATGTGAATGAGAAAGGATGGCTGGATGAGAGCATGATGTTTAAATGGCTGCAGCGCTGCTTTAGTAAGTGGCCGGATGGATTTTTCGAAAGATAGAAAGCACTACTTGTCATAGATAGCATGAGAGCCCATTTCACAGAAGACATAAAGAAGAAAATAAAATCTCTGAACACTGTCCCAGTTATTATAGCTGATGGTATGACAAAAATGCTTCAACCGCTTGACATTTCCGTCAACAGAAGATTCAAAGCTGTGTTGCATCGCCTATGAAAAAACTGGATGTGCTACGGAAAACACAGTTTTGCGTCTACCGGCCGTATGTGCCATGCCACTTTTAGAGAAGATACCGGGTGGGTTGTGACAGCATGGTGGGAAGATTTGAGCGATAAAATAATCAAATCAGGTTTTGTGAAGACTGAGATCCTAATGAGACCCGATAACTGTGAAGATGAAGATGATGAAGACAATGAAGATGAAGAAAAAGACAATAATGAACACAAACTGGCACCAGAAATTGCAGAACTATTCCAGTGACACCGAAGATGAGGACTTCAACGGCTTTCTTGAGAGTGATACAGAACAAATCTGATGTTGAATGAGTGTTATTGTAAAGTGAAAGTGAAACAGAATAAATCTGTTTTTTTAGAAACAGAAATGTTGTCTCGTGCTTTATTTTCTGTACTTGCGACCTATACACTGGGGTGACTTATAATCTGGGAAATACGGTACATGAATTCTTTGCTTTGGTCTTTATTGTGGAAAATTTGAGGAATCTACCCATAGCATAAAGGGTATTTGATGGTGATGAGTCAGAAGAGCTGAATGAAATCTCAGTGAACCTGAAAGATGTAGTAGAACAAATTGAAAAAGAGCAGCAAATTACTTGGATTGGATGGTATACACCCAAGAGTACTGAGAGAACTCACTATTAGTGATTTTTAACCTATCATTAAAATCGTCTATGGTACAAGAAGACAGGATGGCAACCAACGTAAGGCCTGGGCACAGGAGGCAATGTCCTCTAGTGGACTGGAAACTGGTTCAGAGATAGAAAAAAAGAGAGTAGGGAGAAATGGTCAATTTTCTCAATGGAAGAAGGTAAATGGTGGAATACCCCAAGGATCTGTATTGGGACCAGTTCTTTCTAACATAAATTATCTGAAATTGGGAACAACAAGCAGATGACACCAAATTATTCAGAGATGTTAAATCACATGAGGATTGGCATCAGAGATTCCCCCTTGCAATGGTTTGCTTTCTTTCTCTTTAACCATTCTTTCAGGGTTCCTTTGGTTCCTGTTTCTCTGCCTCCTTCCCCCTAAAATCTAGCATATCCCAAGGGTCCCTACTGGCCTCCATTCTGTTCAACATCTTTTTCGCCCCCTCTCTCAGTTGATCCAATCCTTAGGTTGTAGCCCCCTAACTCTATGCCAATGATGTTCACATCCTTTTCACTGCACACGCCTCTTCTTATGATACCACTACTCTACTTCACTGCCTCAGTTCTGTCCCCTCCTGGTTCCAAGAGCATTGTCTTTTCCTTGACATCACAAATGCATAGATATTTATTTCCCTTCTTCTGGGCTCTGTTCCATTGACCCCCCTTCCCCCCATCCTTTGCCTCCCTGTCTTTTCTCTTCCGTGACTCTCCGTGTATCTTGGGTTTTATTCTCAGTTCCTCTCTTTCAAGGACCATCTTTAATCAGTGGTTCACTCCTCTTTTTTTCCCCTATAACTCTTCCATTCTTCTGCTCTCCACTCACCTTCCCTCAACTGTAGATCCTCAATCTCTATTTTGCGACCACCAAAATACCAACAATTGGTTCAGTCCATGGCTGCCAAGCTTCTCTTTGATTCTCCGATCATGTCACTCCCCTCTGCTTTGTCTCCTTTCATTGGCTACTGATCTTCTTCCGCTTCCAGTACAAGATCCTGATCCTGGTTCACCGTGCATTTTTTATGCTCTCCCCCCCCCCCCCCCAACACACCTCATCTTGCCTCTTTGCTTAGCCCCTATTCCCTCTCCTGAACCCTCTGCTCCTCTCAGGCCTCCCTTTTGTCTGCCCCTTTCTGCCTCAAGGTCTCTCGCCATAGTTCCTTTGCCTATCTTGGTCCACATTTATGGAATTCCTTTCCCTTTATTCTTTGCCAAGGGCTACCCTTCCCTGTTTTCAAGAACCATCTCAAGGCCTGATTGTTTTGCTCAGCATTCCCTGAGTCTGCTCCAGACTGTCCCTCCACCTCACCTTGTCACTCTTGTGCCCCGTCTTCACCCCTTGCTTGTGACCTTCTATCCTCTTCCCTTTTATTCTATCTTCTCTTCCCATTTGATTATTATAATTCTCATCTTGTTTTCATTCCTTCTCTTTTTCTTTCTCTATTTTCCTGCTATGATTTGTTGTACACTACAGTGATGGCTTGCCATTGGATCTAATCAAGCAATGATACATAAATAAATAAATATCTACTTCAGAGATTTGTCCCTCCAGATTAATATTTAAATAGGACTATAGGTGGAGTATACTACTACTGTCTTATGAAATTATTTTAATTTATGTAATGATGGGAAGCCTGTTTTTATATAATGGATATTTAAGTTGAGCAGCTTGCTCTTGTTGTGTAAATTGGATGTATATTTTATATTTAATATGAAGGCAGTCTGTTTCATCTTTGGAAACTGCATATTTTGAAATATAGTTTGTAATCTGCTCTGAACCTTTCCAGAAAAAGCAGAATAGAAATGTTTGGAATTAAATTAAATTAATTTTATAAAGACAAGTGGGCACCTACTTGTACTTATAAATAGCATCTACATAGGCGTCTGCTTTCTTGTTTAAAGTAGACAGCTCCTTATAAAACTACCATGCACAATTCCAGACCCACTCAGTTCTCCAGTTAAAAAGGATTGGTTACTAACAATCCTCAAAGGTTACAAACAAGAGACGGCTCCATAAAAGAAGAGAGACATTCAAGATGCTCCTCATAAACCTCCTATGAGCATCTGAACTTGTTGAGAGACTGGAATCTTCCATGTTGTTACAGGAGTTGTGCAGGGAAGTGTTTACTCTTCTGGGGAGAGGGCATTATTTGCAGTTAATGTCACAAAAATTAAAAGTGCCACACTACTGACTGAAGACAGGCTGAAGACGAAGAAATCGCTGTGGTCCGATCTCTGGCCTGCACCGTGCTTCCAACAGTGCAGCCAGTATCATCAGGAAGAAAAGAGCCCCAGTCTGGAAAATCAGGATCAGCAGGGATGGAAAACAAAGTACTCGGGTAACTAAAAGCTTTAACATTAAATATCCATAGAGAAAAGTGACAAAATGTCAGCAGCAGGAAAGTTCCATACACTAACATCTATAGAAGCAGGGCCGGCCCAACAATTAGGCAAGACTAACTAGATGGTGGTCTAGGACAGTAGCTTCTGAGGGGGGCAAAGAGCAGCAGCACTCAAACAAAAAATGGATCCTGACAGCCAGACAAATTCCAAAGAGCCATCAGTGCAGTCTTTTACCCTCAGGGAGAGTGGGTACACACATAAATACAAAGCAAGGTTTAATACTTAAAAGTGTGATGTCCAGTTGTGGGAGGAGTGGTGTTTTGATGATCATGATTGTTCAGTTTAATTATCAAACTTTCAGGGGGGGGGGGGAGGAATAAGGCTGAAGGTTCACTTAGGGCACCCAGTACCCTTGTACCAGTCTTGCACAAGAGACCATTTTTGAAGGGCGATACATATAAGGAGAGATTTTAGAAAAGGCGCTACTTATACGTATGAGTTGCCAGTATGCAGAGATTTAAAGGGGACTTATTCTGTGTATGATTAGTCCAGTTCTTCAAAGAACGTGCATTATATTTTGAAAGGCAAATAGAAATTACACTTACCTGGTAATTGTAGTTCCTGGAGGGTCCAGTTTAGTCCTCCACATCTGGGTAGTGCACCTCCTCCTGCAGCCTGGAGACTGGACCAATCAAAATATTCCTCTGTATGATATATGCTGTCGGAGCTCCCATCAGCCCCCAGTGAACCAGTAACAAAGCAGACTTAAAGAAGCAACACATGAGACTACATGTAATATATAAACAAAAGAAAACTCATTCCCCTTATGAATCTATCGACCCCCTCCCCAAACGAGGAAGCCAGAACACTGCTCATCGCCTCTACCTCCTTCCTGGAAGAAAGCGACAGCCCTAATCCCAGCCGCCGAAAGCAGGAGCTGGAAGGAAAAAAAGGATAAGCAGACAGGAATCCACGGCCAGAAAGACTAAGAAGAAGGCCGACCGAATGCCGTCCCGTTCGCAGACGCGCGCCGCAACAGACAATCTGACAGATGGGGGGGGAAGGAGGACTAAACTGGACCCTCCAGGAACTACAATTATCAGGTAAGTGTAATTTCTATTTCCTGAGCAGTCCTCCAGTTTAGTCCTCCACATCCGGGATGTAACAGAGCAGTCAACACCGGGCGGGACCTTGCCATCCGGGGCGCAGTACTGCCGAACCAAAACAAGAATCTCGAGCGGCGAGCACATCCAACCGGTAGTGCTTACTGAAGGCATGCAGCGACGACCAAGTAGCCACTTTACAAATTTCCGCCGGCGGGACCAGACTGTGCTCCGCCCAGGAAGTCGCTTGAGCTCTGGTAGGGTGGGCCCGCAGACCCACCGGAACCAGTTGAGAATGTAATATATTTGCCGATGCAATAGCCTCTTTGATCCACCGAGCAATGGACGCTTTAGCCACCGCCTCTCCTTTCCGTGCCCCGCCAAAAAGCACGAACAACCGGTCGGTCTTACGGAAAGACCCTGACACTTTTAAGTAACGCCGAAGAACCCTTCGTACATCCAGGCAATGCAAGCCCTCCTCCGCAGCGCTCTCCGGTCCCGCATGCAGGACCGGAAGGAAAACCGCCTGATTTAAATGAAAAGGCGACACCACCTTAGGCAAAAAGGAGGGAACCGGACGAAGCACCACGCGGTCCCTAGAGATAGTTAAGAACAGCTCTCGGCACGAGAGCGCCTGCAACTCGGAGATGCGCCGCGCCGAGCAGATGGCCACTAGAAAAACCGTCTTGAGGGTGAGATTCTTAAGAGACGCCTGACGGAGGGGCTCAAAAGGCTTGCCTACCAAAGCCCGCAATACCAGGTTCAAGTCCCACGAGGGCACTGACACCCGACGCGAAGGCCGCAAACGGAACACCGCCTTAATAAAACGCTGTACGTCCGGATGGGACCCGAGGTTAAGTCCTAGTACTTTGCCCCTGTAGCAGGCAAGAGCCACCAGCTGAACCTTCAGAGAGCTGGCTGCCAGACCCTTGTCAAATCCGTCCTGCAAAAAACTGAGAACTACGGGCACCGAAGCCGTCACCGCCCGAACTCCACGCCGTGAACACCAGTCTTCAAATATTCTCCACACCCGCACATAAGCGAGGGAGGTGGAGGACTTCCGCGCTCGAAGAAGAGTGGCAATAACCGCAAGGGTGTAACCCCTCTTCCTCAGCCGAGCCCTTTCAATGGCCAAACCGTAAGCGAGAATCAAGCCACCTGGGGCATCCGAAGCAGACCCTGAAGCAGCAGATCCGGCAATGGAGGCAGAGTCCACAGAACACCGTCGCGCAACTGCACCAGGTCTGCATACCACGGTCTTCTGGGCCAATCCGGAGCAACCAGTAACACTCGCCCCCAGTGCACCTCGATGCGCTGAACGACCCGACCGATTAGCGCCCAAGGGGGGAAGACATAAAGGAGACCGTACTCCGGCCACGGCTGAATGAGGGCGTCGATCCCCTCGGACATGCGCTCTCGCCGCCTGCTGAAGAAGCGCCCCGTCTTCGCCGATTGAAACATTGCCATGAGGTCCATGAGGGGAGGACCCCACCGGCGAACAATTTGCGCGTAAATCTGCGGGTTCAGCTCCCATTCCCCGGGGTCCACCTGCACCCTGCTGAGATAATCCGCCGTCACATTGTCCTTTCCTGCGATATGCGCCGCCGAAATCGCCGGCAGACGGGACTGAACCCAATTGAACAAAGCCGCCGCTTCGCATGCCATGGCCACACTTCCGGTGCCATCCTGGCGGTTGATGTAGGCCACTGTCGCTGAGTTGTCTGAGAGAACTCGCACCGGCCGCCCCTTCACCAACGCCTCGAGGGCAATCAGGGCGAGCCTCACCGCTCGCAGCTCGAGACGGTTGATCGACCAAGAGGCCTCCAGGAAAGACCACGTTCCCTGAGCGAAGCGGCCCTCGCAGTGAGCTCCCCAGCCAGAGAGGCTGGCATCTGTAAGAAATGGAATCCAAAGGGGCGGTTCCAAGGAAAGCCCCATCCTCAGGTTGTCCGCGCACAGCCACCAGCGGAGCGACCGACGAACTAGCTTCGGGCAGGGCAACCGCAAGTTCAACGAATCGGACTGGTTCGACCAATGACGTAACAGTGCGCTCTGGAGCGGCCGCTTGTGGAATCGCGCCCAAGGAACTACCTCCAGGGTCGCTGCCATAGTGCCAAGAAGCCGAAGGTACCACCAAGCGGATGGGGTGAACATCCGTAAGAAGGTGCGCACTAGACCCCGCAAGGCTTGGACACGGTGCTCCAGCAAGCACACCAATCCTCTCGCCGTGTCGAACCGAACCCCGAGATATTCGAGGGATTGAGTCGGCGTCAAGTGACTCTTTTTCTCGTTGACCACCCAGCCGAGGGACTGCAGCAATGACACCACTCTGCCCGTGACCTGCAAACTCTCGTCATTGGACTTTGCTCGAATCAACCAATCGTCGAGGTAGGGGTGGACCAAGATGCCTTCCTTCCGCAAGGCCGCCGCGACTACTACCATCACCTTTGTGAATGTGCGCGGGGCTGTGGCCAGACCAAACGGCATGGCCTGAAACTGAAAGTGACCCAACGGGAAGGCAAACCACAGGAACTTTTGATGCACTGCCCGAATGGGAATGTGCAAGTAGGCCTCCGAGAGGTCGAGGGACGTGAGAAACTCCCCCTGACGCACCGCCACGATGACCGATCTTAAGGTTTCCATCCGGAAATGAGGGACCCGGAGAAAACGATTCACGCCCTTGAGATCGAGGATTGGTCGGAGCGACCCATCCTTCTTGGGCTCCACAAAATAGATGGAGTAGTGACCGACGCCGTGCTCGGAAGGAGGAACAGGGATGACCGCCCCTAAGGCTAAGAGGTGGAGCAGAGTCAACCGAATCACTCGTGCCTTCTGCTCACCTTTGCTGGGAGAAAGGACAAAGGAATCTGGGAGCGGGCAAGCAAACTCCAGCGCATAACCTTCTCTGATGATCTCCAGCACCCACTGATCTGAAGTGATTTGGGCCCAGGAAGGAAGAAAGTCACGCAAGCGACCCCCGATGACTAGATTTCCCTCCTGAGCCCACCTCGCTTCATTGTGGCTTTCGACTAAAGGAAGAGGGCGAGGAAGAAGAAGCTCCCGAAAAGCCTCTTCCTGCTCCTCGAAAACCTCGGAAACCGTGGGATCGAGATCCAAAGCGGCCATGTTGTGAACCCCAAAGGCGGGAAGAGCGAAATCTGCGAAAGTCTCGAAATTGACCTCGCGCAGGCGGCAAGTTCCTACTCAGCTTAGGCTTATCCTCAGGCAGTCTACCGCCCTTCGACTCCCCGAGGTCCTTAACCAACTTATCTAGGGCGTCTCCAAACAACAACTTGCCCTTGAAAGGAAGCTTACTGAGACGAGATTTGGACGAGCCGTCGGCCGCCCAGTTCTGCAACCAGATAGATCTGCGCGCCGCCACCAAGGAAGCCATACTATTAGCCAGAGTCCTGATTAAGTGATAATGCACATCTGCTAGATAAGCCGACCCAGACTCCAGCCGGGTCACTTCTAACAACCCCTGCTGATCCAAACCAGAAGCGGTCCGCAGGTGCTGAGCCCAACGCAAACAGGCCCTAGCTACCCAAGCGCCACAGATAGAGGCCTGCAGCGATAAGGCATTAGTGTCAAAGGCCTGTTTCAACAAACTGTCTACCTTCTTGTCTTGCACATCCTTTAAGGCAGCACTGCCTTCAACAGGAATGGTGGTTTTCTTAGTTACCGCCGAAACCACTGCATCAACCCGAGGCGACTTAAACTTTTCCTTGTCTTTGTCAGCTAAGGGATACAGACGGTTCATCGTCCTAATCCCTTTCAGACCGGAATCGGGCTGATCCCACTCAGTCTGAATCATTTGTTCCACCACGCGGTGTACTGGAAATACCACTTGAGACTCACGAACGGCCTGGATGAGAGGATCCTCCAAACCGTCCTCCTCGATAGGACCAGGCACCGCCAGATTGAGTGTCTGAAGAGATTCCGTGATCAAAGGCACCAGCTCTTCTCTACGAAATACCCTAATAAGTCGGGCTTGTTCCTCCGGCTCGGAAATCTCCCCGTCCTCCAACTCCTCAGCAACAGCATCAGGATCTACGTCCGCATCCAGATCCTGCCAGCTCAGCTCGTCCTGCTCCATGTCCAAGGACCTAAAGCGTTTGGCGGCATGCGGGGAAATGTGCTGGGGCTCCTCAGCTTTTAAGGAGGAAAGGGACGCCGGCCAGGACTCGGGCAACTTGCCGGAGCGGCTTTAGCAAAAGGCCTGGGGCATAAGGAGAACGGGGAAAAATCCGCGGAGGGAGACTCGGCAGCCTCAATTGGTAACGTGCCAGTCTGCCCTAAAGTAGGGGCCATAGAGCAAGAAGGGAGAGGACCAGGCGAGGGCCCTCCCTCCGTTATAACAGGAGGGCTGTCAGATTCCGGCAGCTCCTTGTGATGCTCCAAGTCTGAAGAAACCGAGGCACAGCTCCTGCAAAGGCCAGAGTCCGCCACCGCCCCCCTGCGCGACCCGCAGATCACGCACTGCGGTTTTGTAGCCATGCAAGCACCGGAGGCGGTCCTGAAAATAGAGCCTGTCGAAGTCCCAAAGCAAAAAACCCCAGGGGAACGCGTGCACAGCTATTCTAGTTGGCGGGAAAAGAAAGAAAAAACGGGACTGAAAATGGCCGTCGGCACCCTCTCGCCGGCGAAAATAAAAGAAATGAAGGAGAAAGAAAATCCCCCAAACAAAAACTCTCTAGTGTTGCTCCCCAAGTGTCCCTAAGTGAGCCTAAACCAGGCACACACGTCCTCCAGCTGCAAGGAGACTGGACACACTGGGGGCTGATGGGAGCTCCGACAGCATATATCATACAGAGGAAGATTTTGATTGGTCCAGTCTCCAGGCTGCAGGAGGAGGTGCACTACCCGGATGTGGAGGACTAAACTGGAGGACCGCTCAGGAACACACACACACCTTGGAAAATCTTCCTGTCAGCATTTATACCTCCAAGTCGAGCGTAACCCCTGGCTTACTTACTGTTTTAAGCTGGGATCTAGAGGAGTGCCTGGAGGTGGAATTGTGCTTCTCTCTGGCACTCAAACCTCCTCCGTGGGTCATAACAGTGAGCTCCAGAGCACAACTCCTTAATCCGTTCACTATGGACATGCAGGTTTACAAAACTGCCACGTACACGTACAAAAGGACTAATGAAGTCACTCTTTTTGTATTTAACTGTTTATTGAATCACTCTACCAAATACAAATATGTCAGACAAAACATTCTATTAACATTAATAATATGTTCAAAAGAAAGCATGCATAAGTGGTCTGCCTCCAGTTACTCAGTATCAACACATTTTCTCCCTCTCTCCCAGCCCCCCACCCCGTCTTTACAATCACTATACATATGGGGGGTTATTCTGAGCCACAAATAGTGGGGATGGACATCCATCCCCGCTATTCATGCCTTCCCCTGCCCGCAAATAACTTCCCCTCCGGTTGTGCAGAGAAGTTAAACGGGGGTGGGGAAAGGGTGGCCAGGGGACGGAGTCTGGGCAGGCAGTAGGCGGTTGCTGGCCCTGGACATACAGGGCCGATTCTAATGTCGACCCTGTACGTCCAGGGCCGGCAACATGTGCAGGGAAGTTATTCCACCTCCAAAGTGGAATAACTTCCCTGGACGTGTTTTTTTGAACATGCCACGACACGGATGGGGCAGGGGGGCCAGGGGACATTCCCTACAGCCGACCCTGGCCTTAGGAGACCAGATCGGGGGTCAGGCCACAGGGAATAGACACTTTTGCAGGCGGCCGGCATTGCGGCTTTTAAATGGAGCCGTGGTGCCATGGTTCCATTTAAAAGCACTGACTGAGTTAGCCGGGCTGTGCATGTACGTGCAGGTCGGACTGAATCGCAGTTCTGGCCTGCACATACATGCCTGTTTGCGATTCTGATCCCATGGGGCTAGACATGCCCCGCAGGATCAGAATCACGATCCTCTCTGTACGTCCGGCTCAGACTGAACGTACAGAGGAGATCTACGTATGGGATGGAATCGGGCTGATGGTGTCCATTACCCATCGCATAGCTCCCTTGCAAGACAAGCATATTTATAAAGCCTTCTCCCCTCGGTTCACTCAAGAACTTACTTACTTTCAGGAGATACCTAAGAAGAGCAGAGCGAAAATGGAGGAAATACCATACAGAATATCACAGGAAGGACTGTAGTATCCTCCATGCTAAATATAAAGACATGATAAAGTCAGCAAAACCAACTGGATGTCAATATTGGTTTACTCCAGTGAGAATTTTCCATCTTAAAAAGTTTCTTTCTTAAGGATAATAACTTTTCAGGACTTGCCCTTTATGCTGCTAGAGACCTTTGCAAAATTTCTCAGCCCTTCACAATGAGAGTTTGCCTGGCGTAAATGATTTTCCCCTACTTTTGTTACTGCCCGCTGTTGATAACACGCCTCAGACTACTGGAATCCATCAAAGTGCCCTTTCAAACTTTATATCTTTGATGGAATTTTTCTTAGAAAAGCTAGCAGACTCTTTAAAGACGGCACCTTCTTTGGCAGATGCCATTCTCCCTCTATTAATTAAAGATTGTTAATCTGACTTTGCTCCTATATTTTTACACTTAATACCAGGCCATGTTCCAAAAGCATGGAAGCACTCCATTTTCAGACTCCTCTTAAAGCAGCCTAACTTAGATCCACAACAGCCAAGTAGCTATGGACCCATTTATAATATTGTTTTCTTTGCCAGATTATTAGAGAAAGCTCTTGCAGAATAGATTACTCAATTCTTGTAGAATAGATTACTCAGTTCTAGGAGGCTAACAATTTCCACCCCTGACAACTGGGATTCCAAATTAGTCATAGTACCGAAACACCACTACTGGCTATGAAGAATGAAATTGTATTACAACGAGATAATCCTCATCTTCTCACCTGGGGGAGGGGGCAGCATGACGATCCCTCCGCTGCATCGGGCTTTAAAGTGCCTGCGCTAGCGCGCTCCGGCCTGCTGCTACTTTCCCCCTCCGATGCAACTTCCTGCTGCTCCTGCCCCCTCCAATAGACGTTGCATTGGAGGGAGTTGGAGGGGCAGATCGTGAGCACGCTAGCATGGGCATTTAAAGCCTGATGCAGTGAAGGGATTGCCGTGCCACCCCCTCTCCCCCAGGCAAGAAGATAGATGCGGGTGGGGGGGTGGGGGTGGCATGGCGGGCCTGCCTAGGGCGGCAGATACCCTCGGGCCGGCCCTGGACATATATGTGTGAAAGTCCTTTACAAAATTAATTCTTAGATCTAAAGGCAGTCACAAAGAAGAGGATGGCTTAAAGATAAAGATAGAGTAGTGGTTACAGCGATGTGGAAGCTAATATTCGGCAGGATGTCCAGAAAATTAGAGGTTTCAAATTATACCTATCTACAGTGACACTATGGAGGCAATTTTCTACCAAGCTGAGTAAAGTTACATGCCATCAACACATGTAAATCATGAATTTTCCATGACTTATGCGCACAAATAGGCCTTTATCTGCGTACTTTAGTCAGACGTTATTCGATAAGTACGGGCCATAGGCCGATGTTGTGTACTTTTGGTGTGGAAGTGACCAGGGGTGAAGCTTGGACAGGTGCAAATTTATCTGCAAAAGTTACAATATTCTATACTTTATGTGTTTTCTTCACAAACCTATGCATGCACATTCCCATCAAGTCTAAGGCCGGCGTAAGTGCTTGCACTTAGGTTTGACATGAGTATCTTATCACATATGCCCCTATTTTATTAAAAAGAGTAAACATCCTCTTTTCTTTATAAAAAGGGCTTGTGTGTTATCCTAGGCAACCGTTATAAAATTACTGACTACGTGCATGCTTTACTTTATAACCCAGGGGCGCAAGTGGTGAGATACACATGCCAAATCTGGATGCAGCCACTTACATCAACCCTCGACTAGGTGGAAATGCCCAAGCCTAGATTTGTAGAAAATGCACATGTGTTGCTCACCCATTTTGGACCAGCACTTCTTCCTTGTTCCCCTCCCGCCAACCAGGTCCAGCATCTCTCCCTTTTTTTCCTCTCTCCCCAACCAGGTCCAGCATGTCTCCCTCTCAAACTTGCTTTCCTACTGGGTCCCATTTTTGGGGAGAGGGGCCACGACAGCAAAATTAAAGCCAGCACAGAGCCTTCGAGATCCCGTGCCGCTGAAGACTCTGCTGCGTCCCACCCCCATACGGTAAGAGAAGTGCGTGACACAGGGTGGGACGCGGCAGAGACTTCAGTGGCATGAGGACATGAAGATTCCTCGCTGCTTCTCCCTGGCTTTAATTTTGCTGTCACTGCCCCCTGCTCTGAGAAGGAGCCCCGGCAGGAAGGCAGGATACTGGACCCTGGGGGCAGTTGGGGGTTTGGGAAAGAGAAAGCGGTGGCAGCGGCAGCAGCATGAAGCATTTAAAATTTAGGCTGGATAGGGGCCTGTGTGGCCTTTCTCTTTTCAGCAACAGCCTGCAACGTCTGGGGGGAGGGGGCAATACACCCCTCCCCCCTCTACTCTACGACCATGAGCTGCATTGGTGTTTTTCTTTAAAACACCGTCTGCCATGGCTAAAAAATCCCGATATTCAGTTCTGGCATCTGGATAGTGACTGGTGCTGAATATCTGAATTCAGGTCTGGCCACCCAGCCCTGTCCAGAGAGTGGTGATTTTCAGCCTCCTATCCGGATAGCTAGCTGCAGAGCACTTAGGTAGTTATCTAGATAGTAGTGCTGAAAATCACCACAATCCAAATAAGCTTTCACCAGAGCCATACCAAGGGTTGTCTGAGCAGTGCAGCCACACAAGGTACAAGCACAGAAGGGGGCACTGATACCATCACTGGGCTTCCAGGACGCTCAAAAAGAGTGAGTGACCGAACGTGGCTGGGTGGCGGGTGGGGCAACAGACTTGTTAGTCACATAGAGTACATTTCTAGCTTGGTACGGTTCTGGGTTTCACTCCGCCCACAATCCAAATAATACTGACAGAGTCTGTGGTGATGTTCAGCGAGGCTAACAGGCCGAAAAAGTAACCTGCCAAACATTGGCCTCTCTACATTTTACTTTGCCGCCCTAGATTTACCTTCTTTTTGAGCATCACAGCACAACATATAATCTCTACATTAGTGGCCAAGTATCGGTGCCTATATGTGTATTTATTCCACTTATTTATTTATATTTAGTTCACAACTATCTCCAGGAACAAGCAGGAATGAGTCTTCACATATGGGTATGTCGGTACCGACGGAGCCTGCGCGGGAATGCTCCCCAGCATCCAATCAGAAAGCTTTTGGGAGCATCCCACAGCGCCTGCGTGCTGCCTTCCCGCCTTTCCAACTGTCTCTCCTCAGTTTTTGTTTTTCCGCGGAGCCGGCAGGACGTTCTCCTGTCACCGCTGAAAAGTTTCTTTTTATCCTTATTTTTTCTGTGGTCGCGGCTGTCTCCTCGACTCCACCGGTACTGCCGGTGTTTTTTCTTTTCTTTTTCTTATTTTTACTCAGGGAATTTTTTTCCCTCAGTGTCTTAACTTTTCCTAGGCCTCCCAGGCCTCTCCATGTCCACCATGGAACCGCCAACCATTTCTTCCAGGAAATGTTTAAACTGTGGCGGTACTACTTTATTTTTGGACTCCAGAAATTGGTGTCTGACCTGTTTGGGTCCTGACCTTTTTCCTCCAGAGCCGTTGGGCTGCACTTTGGTGAAAGGAGAGGTTCCACATCGAGTCTTCCTCGATACCCGAGCCCCTTCTGGTATAGGGGCATCGACCATTTCTTCCCCTTCACAGGATCAGGTAACCCACAAACAGTCTGTGAAGACTAGCCAGTCCTCGAGTGGCAAGTCTCATGCACAGCATGTAGACGGCTCCGGCCTTGCCCTCGAGGGTCCCCTGGCTCAGAACCCCACGGGAGGTTTCGGCCTCCAAAGCATTAAGGGGTTTCAGGTTGTTCCTGGGGCTCACCCCTCACAGAACATACCTGAGCCATGTTCGGTGGCGGCATCCGCTTCGAGCGGTACCGATTCCCCGGCATCGGCACCGGTGTTGGACGTAACGCTCCTCACCAAGGATCGTCATCTGGCCTCCTCGGTACCCTCGGGACCGCTGGTTAAGGACCAGTTTGACTTTCCGGTATCGGCTTCCATACCGATACTATTACCGACGTCGGTGCCCTCAAGACGTGCATCGATAGACTCGCTTCTTTCGATGCCATGTCTGGAATCAATCTCGAGTCTGGAGGACTCGGTACCGACACGGCTCGGTTCTGATACCTATCGGTGCCGGGTGCTCGGTATCGGCGCTCCGTGCCATATCTCGGTACCGCTTGAGCTGCCACCGATGACTGCTTCGATGTCGGTATCACCCCCGATACCGATACTCCTACTGGTATCCACGCCGGTACCGGTACCTGCAATAGCATTGCAGTCTTCTGCGCCCATGCTTTTTTCAACAGGATCACTCCTTTCGATACCAAGTCTGGAGTCGATACCTGGCATGGACGATGCGGTACTGCCTTTCACAGGTCTTGATCCCCAGTACCAGCATACATCCTTTAAGGATTCTGTCTTGCACCGTGCAGATAAACTCTTCGGTGCTCAGGCTAGATCTTCAGATCTGACCTGTCCAAGGGAAGTTCTCTTTGGAGTGCCTTCCTTTCAGAATTTCCTTCTGGATATGGCAAGATCACTTTCCATTTCTATCCCTGGTGATCCTACACAGGCCTTTGTTTCTTCTGAGGCAAAGGCAAACATAATGCTTCCCTTGCATTATTCCTTGCAGGATCTTTTATTGAGAATGTGGGAAGCACCTTTTAAGGGTACCCCCACCCTCTAGAGCAACTGAACTTTTATATCAGGTGCCCCCTCCAGGGTTTCAAAAGCCTCAACTCCCTCATCATTCCCTTGTAGTGGAATCAGCCTTGAGGAAGGTGGGAAGTAAGAAGAAGCATTCTTCTTGCCCTCCAGGTCGTGAGTCTAGGACACTGGATGCCTTTGGACGTCAAATCTTCCAGACATCCATGCTGTCAACAAGAATTCTCTCATATATTTTCTATATGAGTCTTTCTCTTCAGGAGGTCACAAAGAAATTACATCTTTTGACTCCTTTCCTTGCAGAACCCAAGACTGCAGACTACTCTCTTGGTTTCTATCTCGTGCTTCCCTAGACTCATTTGGGTCTGCTAGCAGAACCTCTGCTATAGCCATAGGGGCAAGACGTAGAGCCTGGCTCCAAGCTTCAGATTTAAACATATGGGCACAACAGAGATTGGGTAACACTCCTTGTACTGGAGACAATCTCTTCAATAAGGAGTCTCTTCGACAGGTTGCTCAGTGCTCCACTGACTTCCCTGTGTCTCAAGGCTCTTCTAAGCCTTTCTCTTCCCCAGTAGGTAGGAAAACGCCTATCATACCTTCCTCCCCTAGGAGGAGGAGGTTTTCTTCTTCTCTGGCCCATCGTACAGATGTTCCCAGGCAGGGGAAACGCCGCCTTAATCTGAAGGGACCATACCCTCACCAGGCTCAGTAAGTTCAGCAACTATATGGTTCTGATTTCTCTGTTTTTTCTGTCTCTTAAGATTCAGAATTACTGTTTCCATTTCTTACATGGATCTCTTTCCAAGACATCCATTGTTTAGTACTTATATTTTTTTGAGCTGTCAGGATTTTCAGGCTATAAGTCACAGATTGCTCCTCTTCCTCTCACCAGGAAGAGGGAGTTTCCTAACTATCAGATGATAGTCTCTGTGCCAGCTTGAAATTTCTCCTTCCACAGACTTACCACCTGGTACGTCTCCTCTCAGCTCTTCTGTCCCTACCCTCTTATCAGGGTTCCCTCATAAGAGTGGTGCTATCACACTGGTAGGCTTCTCCATCAGCCTATCTAGTCTTTCTATTGCCAGTGTGGAATTCTCTCTCTGTATTGACTCCCCTCCCTTTTGCTTGGACAGTTCCTCAGACAGATACATGTGTTTCTCCACATTTGGTCTGTTTGTCTGTCTGTAACCTTAAGGTCTGTATTGCAAATTTGCAGTTCAGTTTCCATTAAGGACTCCACAGATAGTGCTGAAGGGTCAAGACCCTTCGCAGCACACCAACTGGAAAACATCTTCCATTTACAAGCAAAAGGGCGTTCACTGGACATCTCTACATAGAAAGCTTCTGCTGTTGTCCATCAGCATTTGCCCCTGCAGGAGCCTATTAGTGGGCCCTCTGGTACTTCTTCACAAGTCTCCAGGGCTATCCTTCCCACTTCTGTCTGGTCTTGGTAGTGATTCCAAGAACATCTTCTTGGATAATCTTTACCACCACTTTTCCCTTGGGATTGGCAGCATACTTCCTATGCCTGCCACCTCTCCATCAGACAACTCTTTCTCCTGCATGATGCTCTCTGCAATCCTCAGAGGAGCTCTTCAACTATTGGGCCCTTGCTAGAGAGCATGGAGTTTTCTCTCTAATGCCTTCTTACAGGGTTGCAAAAGGCCTTGCAGTCATCTCCCTCATGGCTGTAGGGGTTCTTCAGCTCTTTTTATTTTCTCTTTAAAACAAAGAGCATAAAACTCCTTTACATGAAAGCATAGAGACTTAGCCAATTCCTATACGGAATATGTTCTTTTCTCTGTAGCTGCACCTTCATGGACAGCACATAGTTATGCCAGGAACCCAGGGTATCCCTGGTTCCTTCAAAGGATCACTCAGTATCCCCTCTATGTGTTGTCCCTGTCCACTCACTTGAATACAGTTCTACTAGACTCAAGGCTTGCTGCTACAGAGTAACAATATCCTCTGTCTTTCATGTAACCATCCTGGTCATCTTGTTAGATACATTCTGCATCTTTGTTACCAGGAGGGAAAGATTCTTGGATACATTCTTTCAAAGGGGTTCCACCTCTTGCTGTCACCTGAATCTTTCTTGTTCACATTTCTCATGTGAAGCCAATCGTAGACAATTATTGGACCTATATATCTTTCGATGTATAGGTTGGTCAGCTGAGTGTGCATATCCTCTGCCTTTAGTTCTCGTCATGGAGGGATATATATCCCTAAGTGTTGCGTATCTATATATATATTTTTTCCATATATATATATATATGGATATATACCTATATATCTCTCTCTCTGTCGAGTTCTTTTATAACTAGATATGTATTCACATACTTATCTTTTGACGGTCTCTACCCATATAAGTATTACCTTCCTATGGGTTCCAGTCAGGGCTTATCCCTCTTCATGCTGTTCCACAGCATGTTTGGGGGTATTACGCACACAACCACTCCTGTGGTACCTACAGCTTCTCCAATGTCCCTAAGGGCTCGATATCACTGGAGATCCATGCCAGTTAAGACTGTCATGGCTGATCTGTATTAGGTCTGAGGTTCCACCCCCTCAGACACCTGTCCTTTTCCTGGGAATACAGGTTTTTTCCTATACCTTTCTTCCCTCAAGGACTTCTTCATTTATTTAAGTCGGTCAGTCTTCCTCCTTTGCTCCTAAATATAAATAACCCTGTAGCTAAAGGAGTGTTTCAGCTTTTCTCATAAAGCTTCCACTGAAGACCTGCCGGTTTTTCTGCTACCCCAGTTCAATCCTGGGGTTACCTTCACTCCACGGTTTGACCTTCACTGTTCTCCTGTGAGTTGTCACCTTCACTTCAGTGAGGTCACCTTGAAATTCCTCTACTGGATCCACAGTAGATATCATGAATCTCTCTACTTTTTCAATATGTATTCATGGTAATTCTCATATATAGAAGGACTCTTGACCTGTAGTCCTATCTTAACTTAGCTGTTTTCCCACAGCTCTTTTCTCTTCAACTCCTACCCTCCATCCTCAGGATACCTGGCAGTATGAGGTATGGCATGTCAGTCCCCTGCATGCTAGGACTCCAGGCATCTTAGCTTAGGAGTCCCCATATGTGAAGACTCATTCCTGCTTGTTCCTGGAGATAGCACAGTTACTTACCTGTTACAGGTGATCTCTGGGAACAGCAGGAATTAGTCTTCACAACCAACCCACCTCCCCTAGGAGTTGTATCTCTCTTTCTTCCTTTCCTTTCTTTCTCTCTCTTTGTCTCAGCTCTGAAAAACTAACTGAGGAGAGACAGTTGGAAAGGCGGGAAGGCAGCACGCAGGCGCTGTGGGATGCTCCCAAAAGCTTTCTGATTGGATGCTGGGGAGCATTCCCGCGCAGGCTCCGTCGGTACTGACGTACCCATATGTGAAGACTAATTCCTGCTGTTCCCAGAGATCACCTATTACAGGTAAGTAACTGTGCTTTCCTGGTTGTTCAAAGCATCTTACATTCAGGTACAGTAGTTATGTAACAATTATGGAAGTCAGTTTAGAAGTCTTATTCAGAATTTACACGTGTATAATGAGGCACATACACATATAAATGGCTTCCACATTTAAATAGCCACGTGACTGTCCATTCTATGTCCAAAGTGCATGGACATAGGTCAGTGGCGAAAGTTACAATGAGGGGCTCCCAAGCAGCATTTTGCTGAGGGCCTCCTATTGTCACAGCTGTGGCATCCCCCCCCACCATGTGGGCCCACCTTCATGTGGCAGACACTCCCCATGCGGCGGTGGTGGCAAACTTACTTCATTGTTTTGGCTGTGCTGCCTCTGCTTTTGTAACTTCTCCACAGGCCCGGAAACTGTTCCCCACTGGAGCAAAGTCTTACGGTGTGGCTATTATCTCGAGACTTCAGCCCAGTGAGAAACAGGCATCGGGCATGCGGCAGACTTACATGAGCGGAGGCAGTGCGGCAAACATGACAATGTAAATTTACCACGCTGCTGCCACCGCAGCTATGTGGGCCTCATTTCTGCCTGGATCCCCCTGCATTGCGGGGGCTGCTTGGGCGGAATTCATACCACTGGCATGGGTGCATGGGTGTAGCAAAGGGTGTCAGTGGTGCAGACTGGGCAGGACAAAAATCTACATGTGTATTCTCCATTTCATACAGGGCATACACATGCAAGACCAAAACTGTCCACATCTGGATTTACATCTGCTCCATGACACAAATAGGGATTTTTAAAAATGCTCATTTTGGCCAGCCCTTTATAGGAAGGATTTCCTCCATCATCCCCCCATGTTTATTTCCCCCTGCAAATTGAAATGCAGTAAAGTAGAGGCCTCAGTAAGAGATTGTTAAGAGTGGCTGCATCTCTGTGAAAATGGCTCGAGAAATGAGCAAATGCCGACATTTACACGTGCTGGTTGCGACATGCCAGCATTTGCTCATGGAAGTTGCCGGGTTCCCCCCGTGGATTTTTCTGTGTCCATTTGTGAAAAGGCTGCTCCTGCTGCACGTATGGTATACATCCCGTGTGTCCCTGCACTTCCTTACTCATACTTCAGAAAAAGCTCCACCTTTAGCAGAGCCGTTTCTAAAATACCAGCACAAATATAAACGGGTTACCTTGACATTTCAGTTCTGCTCTCCATGTTCTATCTAAAATATGCCTTTGCACGTATACAGTGCACTGCCCCCCCAGAATGCTGACCTTGCCTCTTTTTTTTCTATGTATAATTTCAAATGTTTAGAAATACACACGTGGAGAATGATTTCATAAGGGGGTGCCTAGATAAAGCATATTTTAAAGCGCCTAAATTAAACTTATTTTACAAAAACAAGACGGTGCCTACACGTCTTTATAAAATACTAGTGTATGTGGCAGAGAAGGCACCTTAAACTAAGGTGCGATTTCCTATATCAGCCCTAGAGGCAGCATAAATGGCCATACCTACATTTTACACGCATAAATCAATGTGGGTGCTGTATGACGCTGCCCACACTCTATTCCTGTAGCCATCTAGACCTCTTTATGTTTATTAATAATATGGATTTCAAATCATGCTCCCACTGTTGAAAAAACTTGAACACCCTTAGCCTACTGTCTTTATAGATACATGTAGTGTTTGTGAAACTGGCCACCAGTCGCTCAGGAGTGCATGGTGTGGAATAAGGTATCTTCAAGAAATACTGGTCAAAAACAGAAGTAAGAATAACTCCTAGATTACCATGAAAGTTGAAATAGCCCCTGAGTATTAAAGAAATAAACAAACAGAAATAAATGATTACAAATTATCCCCATCAATTGATACACAGATTGTAAATGAAAATAAAAAGATTATTTAAAATGTCTGTATGCAAATGTTGGAAGTTTAAAAAATAAATGAGAGAGTCACAATGCATGATAGTAAATGAAGACTGAAGCACAACAGGCATCTGAGAGACCTAGCAGAAAGACAAGCAATGGGACACTGATAACGAGGTACAAATTATATCAAAATGGCAGGGTAAGCCTAATTGGTGGAGGGTCTGCACAATATGAGAGAGATTTTAGAAAGCACATCCAAGTTAAATCGGGGACATCTAGGGTAGAAAGTGCAGAAAAACACCAAGGACATCTATGTCTCCAGCTGATTTCAGCAACATAGATGTCCCCGATGTGGTTGTCCATTAGGGACGCTTGGGTCAGGCAAGCTAGCAGAAAGGGACCTGCAATGGCATAGCAAAGTGAAAACATGAGCTCCGTTCCCTGTCCATGTTCATTGACATAGGGGGTATTAGGGAAGCTCCTTCTCACTTTCCAGATGTTTGCCTGACAAAACAAGCTCTGTTCAGATGCCTGTTCATGTCTGGAGCAGATTTAACTTTAGACATAATTTGGGTCGTCCAGGCTGTTTCTGAGATCAGGCAGGGATGTCCAGGTTCTTAGGAATGCGCCAGACACGCCCCTATTCAGACTTGGATGTCCTCACACTGGGCACGTCCACAGACCTAGCTTCTACGATGGCTTCGGACGTCTGCATGCCCGTTTGCAGACATTCAAATCGTGAATAGCGCTTTTAAAATAACCCCCTATGTCAAGGAGGACATTGAGTATCACAACCGCAATAGATCCAAAATCTTCAGAGTAATGTCACTGTTTAGCCACTAAATAAAATTAATTACTCCAATATATGAATATTTCCTTCATTCAATTTATTCTATAAAAGGTATTCCTTACAAAACTTATTATCTTTTTCTAAGCGGGTCTCAGACTTGCGGGCAACTTTCTGTGATGTGTATCACTTAGTGCACCTATTTGCATCAATGACCCATTTTCATGTCATTCTTAAAACTTTCTCATGACTTTTACTAAACTATTATTTCAAACGTCCAGTTAGATAATGAGAGATATTTTGTAACAGCAAGCTTATCTTTTGTCTTTTTCTTCAATGTCCCAACGCCAGACTGGGCGCCTCTGCGTTTCACAGCCTTATGTTTCTTCAGGGGATTTTACTTAGACAGGCTTGTAATATCAATTATCTCCTCCGTTGTTTCTGAGCTTGAACCTAGTTTTGGATAGCGTCCCTTTGCTATCCAAAACTAGGTTCGAGCTCAGAAACAACGGAGGAGATAATTGATATTACAAGCCTGTCTAAGTAAAATCCCCTGAAGAAACATAAGGCTGTGAAACGCAGAGGCGCCCAGTCTGGCGTTGGGACATTGAAGAAAAAGACAAAAGATAAGCTTGCTGTTACAAAATATCTCTCATTATCTAACTGGACGTTTGAAATAATAGTTTAGTAAAAGTCATGAGAAAGTTTTAAGAATGACATGAAAATGGGTCATTGATGCAAATAGGTGCACTAAGTGATACACATCACAGAAAGTTGCCCGCAAGTCTGAGACCCGCTTAGAAAAAGATAATAAGTTTTGTAAGGAATACCTTTTATAGAATAAATTGAATGAAGGAAATATTCATATATTGGAGTAATTAATTTTATTTAGTGGCTAAAGGAGGACATTGAGTCAAACAAGATAAAAGCTCTTAAGAAAGAAAATGTAATGTGAAACTTTGTGGATAGAAATGCTATGTTTGATGGGGAGGAGAATACTAGTGGGGTTATACTACCATCAACCTAGACAGGGTGAAGAGAAAGACAGTGAAACATTAACAGAAATTAGAGAGGCTAATACATTTGGTAACAGACTTATAAAAGGAGATTTTAGTTACTCCAATATTAAATGAGTAAATGTCTCATCGGGACATTTATTTATTTTATTTAACCAGTTTTATATACCACTTTATCATACAGTCAAAGCAGTTTACAGTTAATATTGAAGCATAACAATTACATGAGAACATGATAATGCCAGGGAAGTAAGGTTTCAAGATGTCATAAATTACTGCAGCATGAAGGAATTGGTCCAGGATCCAACCAGAGGGGAAAGTACTTTAGATCTAGTCCTTACAGGATCCGATGCAAAGAGTAATGGTGTGGAGCCCTTAGACAATAGCGATTACAATGTGATATAATTTGTCATCATTGGAACAAAGGGCTATGTTTACTAAACCGGGCTAACGGTTAACCCGGGCTATCTGCAACTAGGTCCCATTGAATAACATGGGATCTAGTTGCAGATAGCCCGGGTTAACCGTTAGCCCGGTTTAGTAAACATACCCCTAAGACTCTAAAGGAAACCTATTGCTATAGACTTCCTATTAAAAAAGGAAGACAATGATAAAATGAGGAAATTTGTTAGAAAAAAACTAAAGGGAGTGACTAACAGGGTCAAAAGCTTGCATGAGGTTTGGATATTATTTAAAAACCTTTTATATGTATTCATTAGACGTGGACAATCAAATAAACAGAGCACTTTGTGGATAACCGAGGTATCCGGATGCCCGACCCGGGCCACAGCCCCCCCCCACCCCTCCACCCGCAGAACCACACCACCCCCGACAGAGCACACAGACTTCAGGTATTGGTGCAAACTATGCTTGGTCGCAGCTTTTATTATTATTAATTAACGGTAAAACACCGGCCCAACATGGGCCCACAATAATCAGAACAATACAGAATACCTCACACCCCCCCCCCACACCCGTCCTCCGGATGGTGTCCCCCCCACCAGCCATATTAGCAAAGCGGGGGCACCATCCAAACCACCCCCCCCCCCCCGCAACCCCTTGGCGCCCGCCTCGCCGTATTAGCAAAGGCTGGCTGAAGGGGTTGCCTATATCCGGGTTGAGACCCCAGCCGGGACGTCTCCCCCCAACCTGAAGAGCCGAGCCGCTCACCTGGGAAGCGGCATAAAGCTGAAATGAGCCACCGGGTCGACGAGCACCAGCTCGCCACCCCGCTCACCTTCCCACCACACGCCCCTCCACCCCCAGCTGCAACAGACACACGCCCCCCCCCCCAACCCTGCTAAAGGAAGGGAGGGAGGGCGGGAACCTTCTCGCCGGCACGAGCAAGGAGGAAGAGGGAGATCGCCAGCCGGCGATCCCTCCTTGCTCGTACAGGCCACGCCCCCTCAACCGCCCATGCGGCCAATCCGCGGACGCCACGGGGAGGACGTGAGGGGCCCGCAGGCACGCAAGCCTGCCCGTGCCCCCCCGCGCGCCCCCCCCCCGGCCCCCCGCCGCGAAGAGGGCTGCCATGTGGTCGGGCCCCGGGAACCCGGTTACCCGGCCAGCCGCGGGACCGGGGCCCGTCGGCTCAGCCATCATAACCGAGGTATCCGGATGCCCGACCCGGGCCACAGCCCCCCCCCACCCCTCCACCCGCAGAACCACACCACCCCCGACAGAGCACACAGACTTCAGGTATTGGTGCAAACTATGCTTGGTCGCAGCTTTTATTATTATTAATTAACGGTAAAACACCGGCCCAACATGGGCCCACAATAATCAGAACAATACAGAATACCTCACCCCCCCCCCCACACCCATCCTCCGGATGGTGTCCCCCCCACCAGCCATCTTAGAAACGCGGGGGCACCATCCAACCCACCCCCCCCCCCCGCAACCCCTTGGCGCCCGCCTCGCCGTATTAGCAAAGGCTGGCTGAAGGGGTTGCCTATATCCGGGTTGAGATCCCAGCCGGGACGTCTCCCCCCAACCTGAAGAGCCGAGCCGCTCACCTGGGAAGCGGCATAAAGCTGAAATGAGCCACCGGGTCGACGAGCACCAGCTCGCCACCCCGCCACCGGCGCTAGGTAGCTCGCTATCCTAGCGCCGCCCCCCCCACCGAAAGCTGCGACCAGCACCAATACTCCAAGGCCTCCTGCCAGTCGTTCAGAAGTAAATCCTGCCCCACCGGGGAAAGGTGGACCCCATCAAGACGGTACAGGCCCGCACAAGCGAGGTCCGCCCAAGGGTGACGAACCTGGAACCCGCCCGTCAGCTCTACCCAGCGCCCAATCTGACGATTGATTTTGCACAGACCCCTCGACCAGCGCCGCTGGGTCCGGCAGGCCGGGCGGGGTATAATGTCCGACCAGATGATGGCCACTCCGGGGAGGACCACACGCAACTGGGCAATGTCACTCTGAACCGTCATGATGAGGTGCCAGCAGGGCCAACAGGCGACGTCATTGCCCCCAAGGTGGAGCAGCAGCCCGACCGGCCGCCGCCGCCGACTCATCTCCATGCGAACGCAGTCCAGGAGCTGTCCCCAATGCATGCCACGGCTACCCAGCCAGGACAGACGCACTCCATGAGCGGCGAGGCCAAGGTGGGTACCCAACGGCCGAACCGCCGCTCGACGCTCAGCCCAGTAAACAAAGGAGTGCCCGATGATCCACCAGTCACCCACCGACACACCATCTGAAAGCAGAAAAGAGCGGACTACCACCAGCCCGCCACTCGGGACAAGGACGACAAAAGGTTAGTCCCCCCCCCCCCGACCCCCCCCCTTTACTTCCCACAGCACGACTCAAATGAGCCACCGACCAAGGGCATCGGCACGAGGGCGCTCAGTTAGGGGCAGATGGGCGAACGTACCCCGCGTAGGCCCCCGAACGCCATCGGCCGATGCGCTGAATCACCCGTGAGTCCAAACCTGCAGCCGCCGCACTAGTAGCCGCTCCTATCCGGAACGAGTGCGAAGCATAACTACGCTCGGGGTAACCCAAAGTCCGCAGAACAAGGCGTAACACAGCCGTGAACTGGAACTGGGTCACCGGACGGCCATCCGCATGGACGAAGAAACTGGCCACCAGCCTCCGGACGCTGGCTCACGTATGCGCGCAAAGCCCGAACAGGACAAGACAAGAGGGGGGAAATAGCACATAGGTGGACCCAACCCCCTAGTCCGGACTGATCCGTCTTGGACCGCGAAAGGAAGATCCGGACACGCGCTGGATCGACCCGGACGTGCCGCGCGTCAAGCCCCCCAAAAGCCCCCCGCCTCGCCGACCTAGGAACCAGCTCGGACACCCGAAAGGCGCCGAAAAAGGCCGTCGTAAACAGCGCCTGAAACAACACTGCTTCGAAGCTCGAGGACGCCACCCGCGGCAACAGCGAACAGATCCGCTCCAAAAGCTCATGAGAGACCGGCAACCGCCAATCCCGCGACTGTGGCGTCCCACGGGCCCAACCGGCGAGGAGCCGCCCGACTAAAAAGGAAACCCGGGGGTTCCCCCACCCCGCAGCCTTGCAAAAGAAAGAAAAACCCGCCAACGCACCTGTGACCGCCGACCGAGCCCACCCCTCCTTTCTTGCCCATAACACGAAACGGCCAACGAGACCATCCGAAACCGCCCCCCCCAGACCAGCCGTGCGTTCCCAGAAAATCACTCACCTGAGAGTAGCCCCGGCGATAAGACACCCAGGTACTGCGCGCCACCGACGCCGCAAGCAGAGCCATTAGGTCAGGGTCCCAATCGTCCAGAGATGCTCCGGAACCCGAGAGGGCCACTCGTCCGCCCCTGGAGCCAACCGCCGAAACTGCACCCACTGAAAACGGGATAAAGCGTCAGCAATGGCATTCTGAGAGCCCGGCACATGCCGGGCCCGGGCGGTGACATTTAGGCGCAAGCAGGCTAGCACAAAGACCCTCATCAAAGACGCCACCTTGGGGCACCGAGGAGAATGTCGATTAATGACCTCGACGACCGCAGCATTATCACACCAGAAGACCACCCGTCGATCCCGCAAACGGTCCGGCCATACCCAGAGGGCCACGACGATGGGGAAGAGCTCCAGGAAAGCAATATTCCGGACCAACCCGGAGCTCACCCAAGCAGCGGGCCAAGGCTCAGCACACCAGGAACCATGACAAAAGGCCCCAAAACCAGAACCACCCGCCGCGTCAGTGAACAACTGCAGGTCAAGATTGGAGAGCTCCGGCAACTGAAGGACGGAGCACCCGTCAAAGCCAGCCAGAAAAGCGTCCCACACCCGCAGATCCTCCCGCATCCCCGCGGAGACTCGGATCCGATGGTGAGGCAGCCGCAGACCGGCCATAGCCAAGGATAAACGCCTCGTGAAGGGGCGCCCCATGGGAAGGACTCTGCAAGCGAAGTTGAGATGACCAACCAGCGACTGCAGGACGCGAAGGGAGGCCTTCGAGGCAGAGCTGACGGCAGCCACCAACTCCCGAAGGCGCTGAACCTTCGGCGGCGGCAAACGAACCACCATGGCAGCCGTGTCAATCTCAATGCCAAGGAAGGTGAGGCAAGTGCCCGGGCCGACCGTTTTATCCCCAGCGATGGGGACGCCAAAGGCGGCAGCTACACGTTGAAAGGTGCTCAAGAGGGCGGAACAGGTGGGGTTCCGCTCAGGCCCGACAAAAAGAAAATCATCGAGGTAGTGGACAATACTTGAGGCTCCCGACTGCCGTTCAACCACCCAATGCAAGAAGGTACTGAAAGCCTCGAAGTACGCACAAGAAATAGCACAGCCCATGGGCATGCACATGTCGAAGTAGTACCGTGCCTCGAAGCAAAACCCGAGCAAAGGGAAGGCCGAGTGATGCACCGGCAACAAACGGAAAGCCGATTCAATGTCCACCTTGGCCAGGAGGGCACCGTGCCCACACTGCCGTACCAGGGCGACGGCAGCATCGAAAGAGGAGTAGCGCACGGTGCAGAGCTCGCGGGGAATAAGGTCATTTACCGAAGTGCCCGGCGGGCAAGAAAGATTGTGGATCAATCGAAACTTGCCCGGCTCCTTTTTGGGAACCACCCCCAACAGCGAGACAGTGAACGGGGAAAAGGGGGGTTCCAGGAACGGACCCGCGATACGGCCAAGCGCACACTCTTCCGAGAGCTTCTGCCGCACAATCTCCCGGTGCTGCCGAACGGAGGCGGCATTGCGGGCTCCACCGAGCCCGGACGCCCCCAGAACGGGAATGCGGAAACCCCGGGAAAACCCCCCAAGAAGCAAACCGGCCGCCCTGCCCCGACGGGATCGCCCGTATAAAAGGAGCCACGGACGCATAGCCTCGACTCGTACCGGGGTCCGGGCCGAGACCGCCGCAGCCTCACTTACCCCCCGCAGGGGCCCCCACGGGACCCTTGCGGGTGCACTTAGCAGCCGGGTGCGCACCCCCACACAAGGAGCAAGCGTGTTTGAACTTGCAGTCGGGAAAGGGGCAGGACGCCTTGTTGAAGCGCCAGCAAACGTCCCCCCCGATGGCGCCCCCCTTCTGCTGCGGCAAAACGGGGGCGGGGGCACGAAAGGAGCGCCCACCAGCCCCCAACGGGGATGGCCCAGCCTTGACGACCGTCGGGCCAGACCCCCCAACCCGACCCCTTACAGACATCTGAGTCAGCCACAGATTGATATCCTTCGTTCCCCACTGCAACTGACAGTTCTCTTCCATTTGATCACGAAACTCCTCGTCATAATTCAACCAGGCCCACCCCTCATGGGCCTGGGACGCCGCCAATATATTGTCAGCATGGGCTAGCAAAGCCCCGTACTGCTCCGGGAAGTAGTGCCCCCACACACTCGCCAAACGCAGGAAAGCGCGGGTCCAGTTGAGGGTGTTGCGAGAAACCTTACGCACCCTGCCCGCTTTTTCGTCTTCCTTGCGCTTCCGCCGGCTCTCCCCGGAGCGCTTCCGACCATCGAGCAAACGGAAGATGTCAATATATTTACGGCGCTTAATCCGCCGGCGCAACTTCCGCGGTACGGCCTCCCACAATTCGGAACAACGTATAACGGGGGCGCCACCTGACGCCCCACCATCCGCCCCCCCCGGAACTGAGCCGCGCGAAGAAGCCGAAGAGGACGACGAGGAGGAAGAGGAAGAGGACGCTCGCCGGCAGCGGCGCGCCCGCTTGCGCTTCCCCTTGGCTTTGCCCACCCCAGCGGAGCCCGAAGCGGAGTCCCCTCCCCCCACCTCGGCCCCTCCAATATACTCACCAGGCGTCCCAGAAGAGGCAGCGAGAGTACCCCCGGAGGACCCGCCGGGCACCGGAGGACCCAGCTCTGCCGTGGAGACCGCAGGACCCGCACCGGCCTGCCTGTCCTCAGAAGCCATGGAGATGGCCGGTGTCGAAGTCGTCGGGACCTGCGGAGGAAAGGGAGAAAAACAAGCAGCAGAGACCCCAGGGGTACCGGGAGCCACCGGCGAGCCGGCCCCCCACACACGAGCCGAAGGCCCCAACCCACCAGCCTCCCAGGCCGCCGCTCCCGCAGCCGCACCACGCCCCTCACCAAACCAGCCCCCCCCCCAACCCCCACCCCACGACCCTACACCCCCCCACGGGACCGCACCATAAGCCCAGGAGGCCGCAGGGGCGAAGAAGCCATGCGGTGGAAGGGGAACCGAGGGATTGGGGGTAGGACCCCCCTCCCCATAGGGAGAGGAGGCGAGCGGAGGGTAGCCCGCGCCCACCTCCCAGGACCGGTTGGGAATCGGGGCCCCCGATGACCCAGGCCCGCCAGCACCCGGACTATCCGTACCTTCGGGCTCTGCTAGCACAACCGGCGAGGAAACCCCACGGGACGCCCCCCCAGGAGGGACCAACTCAACCGGGGAGGCACACTCGACCCCGATGACGGGCGCAGGAGACTCGCCCGCTCCGCCACGGCCCCGAGCCCCGCCCACCCGGCTGCGCCCTCGCCCCTGCCGGACCCCCGAGAGGACCCGGGCCGTCGAGGTCATAGAACGCGGGGCCCGACCACGGCCCATGGGCCGTGCCCCACCGCGCCCCCTAGTAGTGCCACGCGCCCCCTGGGCCGCCCCCCGTGACCCCTTGGCCGCCCCCCGCGATGGAACCCTTCGGGCCATGAGCAAGGGGTACCCCAGGCAACAGAAGCCCACCCCCAAAGGGCACGTGCAGCTCAGGACCCTCTAGCCGCAGCAGCCTGGAGGTATGTGGTCTCTGTCTGTGTTTTTTTTTTTTTTTTTTTTAATTTGTATTATTATGTTATTGAAGCAGCAAACGGGGGCCCCCCAGAAGCGGCAGGGAGAAAAGGTGACCCTGCAAGAGGGGACCCAGCGCCCCGCTAAACGAACCGGGGAAGACCGGGAAGCCCCCCCCCCTCCTCTCCCCTACCCACGTGCCAAGCGGCAGGCACTCGCAAGGTGCGCCGCGAAAATTTGAAAACGGCCGCGATCAAAGCCGGCCAACCCGGCCAAGACCAGCACTCGGGGGCAGAGGGGAGGCCAAAAATTCCCGCCCAGAAAACAAGGCCCCGAAGCCAAGGCCCAACTCACCAGCTCTCCCCGCAGCGCCAACCTTCTCGCCGGCACGAGCAAGGAGGAAGAGGGAGATCGCCAGCCGGCGATCCCTCCTTGCTCGTACAGGCCACGCCCCTCAACCGCCCATGCGGCCAATCCGCGGACGCCACGGGGAGGACGTGAGGGGCCCGCAGGCACGCAAGCCTGCCCGTGCCCCCCCTCTCCCCCCCCCCGGCCCACCGCCGCGAAGAGGGCTGCCATGTGGTCGGGCCCCGGGAACCCGGTTACCCGGCCAGCCGCGGGACCGGGGCCCGTCGGCTCAGCCATCATTCTCCCAAAAATAGTGCACTTTGTCTTCGGACGTCCATTTTGATTTCAGTAAAAACAATAAAGCAGTCTGTCCACTTGCTATTGATTTGGGTAAAAAGAAATAGACCTATGATGATAACAAAGTGCACTATTTTTGGGAGACTCCACAAAGTGTTCTGTTTATTCGATGGTGTGCCTCTAAAGAATACATATAAAAGTTTTATGTATGGTAGAGAATGGAATTTAATAGTATATATATTTTCCCTATATTTTGGGATAATCTTTGTATACATTATTCAAAAAGGCCATTAAGGAAGCCTGGATAAAATCCAGTTGTGGTTAACATTATTGGCACCTTTGCATTTTAGGTATGTTGTGTCTATCTTTTGAAATAATTGGAAATATTCCAACTGTATGTCATCATAATACTGTAATAGTATGTTAAAAGGTATACAAACAAAAAAAGATGTCTGTGCATCTTAGATGCAATAATTTCTGAGAAAAAAGCAAAACAAAATATGGCCTGGAAAGGATTAATGGCACCCTTTACTAATATTTGGTTGCACAACACTTGGCAGTGATGACAGCCTCCAAACGTTTCTTGTAGCCATCTATACATTTTTGTACATCTGTCTGCTGGTAGTTTCTCCATCTCTTCAATTATGATTTGTTCCAGCTTATGAATGTTTCCGGGATTCCTTTTACCAATGGCAGATTTCAGTGCTTTTCAAAGGTTCTCGACTGGATTAAGATCAGGACTCATTGCTGGCCACTTTAGAACAGTCCATTTTTTCCTTTTTAACTATTCTTTTGTACTTCTAAATGTATGTTTTGGGTCATTGTCATGCTGCAGGACCCATGACCTTCGATCCAGGCCTAGCTTTCTGACACTAGGTAGGACATTTCACTTCAAAATACCTTGGTAGTCCTCTGACTTCATGATTCCTTTAATATTCTCCAGGCCTCCAGTTCCTGAGGCAGCAAAACAGCCTCACAGCAATATGGAACCTCCACCATATTTAACTGTAGGAAGGGTGTTTCTATCCTTATAAGTTTAATTTCTTCACCTGTAAATGTATCGCTAGTCTGCATTGCCAAAGAGCTCAAGTTTGGTTTCATCTTTCCACAGAATATTTTCCCAGAAGGATTGTGGTTTCTCAAGGTCTGTTTGGGCAAAGATCAGGCGTGCCTTTTAATGTCTGTCTTTGAGCAGTGGGGTCCTCCTTGGCCTTTGACCATGAAGTCCTTCTTTATTTAGTGCGTGGCATATGGTGCGGGTTGAAACCACCACTCCAGATTGCTCCAGTTCAGCCTTAAGCTCTTTGCATGTTGTTGTTGTTGTTAAGTGCCATTGAGTCAATGTTGACGCATAGCGACCCTCTGGATAGTTGTCCTAAACTGCGTTCACTCTCCAGTCAGACAGCTCATTGTTGACAGAGTGGCACCAATAGCTGCTGTTATTGTATTGATCCATCTCATTGCTGGCCTTTCTTTTCTGCGTTGACCTTCTACCTTGCCAAGTATGATATCTTTCTCTAATGATCTCTCTCTTCTCATGATATGTCCAAAGTATGAAAGTCGAAGTCTTGTCATCTGAACTTCTAAAGAAAGCTTAGGTTTGACCTCCTCTAGTATTGACTGGTTTGTTCTTCGGGCAATCCATGTATATATACACCGTATTCGTCACCGGCACCATAATTCAAAGGCATCAATTTTCTTCCTGTCTATCTTTTTCACTGTCCAACTTTTGCATCCATATGACGTTATTGAAAATGCCATGGCTTGAATGAGTTGAATCTTTGTATGGGGAGACACATCTCTGTTCTTGAGAATCTTGTCTAGGTACTTCATAGCCATTCTGCCAAGAGCAATGCGACATCTGATTTCTTGACTGCTTGTCATTTCTTTATTGATAGTTGATCCCAAGTAGGTTAAAGTTGTCCACTTTTTCTTCTCCATCAACGATGAACTTATTGATTTTGCCAGTTGTCAGGATCTTTGTCTTCTTTAAATTAAGGTGCAGGCCCATTTTAAGACTATGTTCCTTGAACTTGAGAAGCAAATGTTTCAGATCATCTTCAGTTTCAGTCAGTAATGTGGTATCATCAGCATAGCGAAGGTTGTTGATGAGTCTTCCACCAATCTTCACACCCTGGTTGTCTTCATACAGTCCTGATTCTCTGATGATTTCTTCTGCATATAAATTAAAGAGGTAGGAGGAAAGCATGTAGCCTTGTCGTACACCTTTGCTGATTTTAAACCATTCTGTTTCTCCTTGTTCCGTTTGAACTGTTGCTTCTTGATCAATGTAAAGGTTGTGCAAGAGAACAATAAGGTGTTCTGGTATACCCATGCATTTTAATATGGCCCAGAGTTTATCATGGTTTACACAGTGAAAAGCCTTACTTTGGTCATTAAAGCACATATACTGTAGATATCCTTTTGGTATTTAGTCTTTTTAAAGATCCATCTCACATCTGCGATGATATCTCTCGTTCCTCATCCTTTCCTGAACCCTGATTGCACTTCAGGCAGTTCTCGTTCCAGTTATGATTGTGGTCTCTGCTGAATAATCTTCAGTAGAATCTTCCTGGCATGTGGGATCAGAGCGATTGTACGATAATTTCCACAATCAGTTGGATCACCTTTCTTTAGTATTGGCATAAACACAGATCTTTTTCAGTCAATTGGCTATGATGTTGTCTTCCAAATTTCCTGGCAAAACTTTGTACGTATGGTAACAGCTAGATCAGTTTGCTGTGATACTTCAATGGGAATGCCATCAATGCCTAGTGCTTTGTTCTTTGATAAGGCTTTCAATGCTGCTTTTACTTCTTCTTTCATCACCGGTGGTTCCGGATCATAAGGTATAGGTTGAAACGGCTGTTGGTCCACTTGATCTTTATCATATTTTGTATATTCTTTCCACCTTTTCTTGATCTTCACAGCATCATTCAACATGGATCCTTGAGCATCTTGTAACATTCCAATTTGAGACTGGAATTTTTTCTTTAACTTTCTTAGCTTTAGGAAAGCCAATCTTGTAGTTCCTCTAATAGTTTCTGGATCTGTTTCCTTGCATGCATCATTGTAGTACTTCTCCTTGTCTTGTCTTGCTGCATGTTGGAAATTTCTGTTGAGTTCTGGAATTGCCTTTCTTTCTCTTCTGGCTTTAGCTTCTCTGCATTTCTGGGCAATTTTCAGAGTTTCTTCAGTCGTCCATTTGATTGTTTTTGCTTTTTCGCCTTCTGTAGAGATTTCTCACTTTCTTCCAACACAATCTTCTTGATATCATCCCATAACTCTTCTGGAGTTCTGTCATTTGTATCTAAAGCAGCAAATCAATTTTGCATGTTGTATGTGGTGTTTTCCAAAAGTTTACACTAACCTTTGAAGATTTATTGGATTAATTTTCCACTTCCCACCACCTCCTGGGAGCTTATTGACAGTTCCATGAGCAGAAAACCTGTTAATAACCTTGCAAATTGTAGACACAGGAACCCAAGGTCTTTGAAGATGGCCTTGTACCTCTTTGAAGTTTGATGTTTGGTGATAATGGCTTTTCTGATGGTCTCAGGCAGCTCTCCTGTCTTCACCATTGTGAAAATGGAACAGGGTGTGAAAGTGGCCATTTTGAATGTTCGAGCCATCATTCATTGCTTGATTCAAGTCATGTGAGTATGGACAATTGATCACAGTTGTGTCTAATTTTACTGCAATGGGAATGTGGTTCTTCTGTTCAAACTGATTTGAATTGTTTATAAGGATGTCAATAATCATGTCCTGGCAATGTCCTAATTTTCATACTATTTCCTAGTATTTCCTTTTTTAATTGGTCTTGTTTTGTTTGATTCTTTTGTGTGTCGAATATATATGCATATATAGCCCAAAGCCATTTCACTGGCCACTTTATTTTAAAGAGATATTGGCCATTAAAGGGTTGAAATGCAAGGGTGTCAATAATGTTGACCACAACTGTATATTCCATTCATCTAAAAAGGTCAAAAGAAGGCTAAACGACAGCCAGCATGGTTTAATACTGAGACAGAATAGGCAGTGAAAGCCAAAAGAGCATCTTTCAGAAAATGGAAAGCAGACCCTAATGAAGAAAATAGAGATGAGCACAAGTACTGGCATGTTAGATGGAAATAAAGTAATAAGGCAGGCCACGAGAGAATTTGAAAAGAAGTTTACTGTAAAGGCAAGAATTAATACTAACAATTTTTTCAAGTACATCCAAAGCAAAAAACCCAGGAGGGAGTCGGATGGGCCGTTAGACCAGTACCGTACCTAGCCCTGTGCGAGTGGTGCAGCCGCACAGGGAGCAAAGACTTAGGGGGCGCATTTCGGCTGCCTCCTGTTGCCCTGCTGCCTCCATTTTCTGTTCTCTCAGCAGCGGCAGGGCAACAGCAAGCAGTCCAAATGCGCCCCCTAAGCCTTTGCAAGGGGTCTTTCTGCAGGTCTGGTTCCTCCCTCCTCTGACGTGACTTCAGAGCAGGGAGGAATCAGATCTCCTTAAAGTTAGGTCATCTCTGCTCTGCTGCTGCTGGCGACTTGTACATCGGCGCACGCTCCCCTCCTCCCCATACCTCCATCCAGCCGCTGCCTGCTCTTGCCCTGCTGCAGGTGCCGCCATGGAGAAAACAGAGGGTGGCAGCAGCAGGGCAAGAGCAGGCAACAGCTGGACGGGGAGGAGGGGGGCGTGCGCCCAAAGTGCAAGTCGCAGAGGACATGATCCTGGCTCGGTACGGCCCTGCGTTAGACTACCAAGAAGGAAAAGGAATGTTCTGGAATACCAGACTGCTTTGCCTCAGTCTTTAGCAAGGAGGATGTTGGGGTCAAACACACACCGGAAAGCTGCTTTGATGATAATGATTTGGAGCAACTAAAACACATCACTGAAAGTCTAGAAAATGCAATAGATCAAATTGACAAACAACAAATCACAGGACTGGATAGTATTCACCCCAGGGGGTTTTCAAAGAGCTCAAACATGAAAGTACTAACCCATTACTAGTAGACTATACGCTTTCATTCAAAATGGCCATGATACCAGAGGATAGCTAAGGTAATGCAATTTTTTAAAAGGGGCTCCAGTGGTACTATAGATGTGTGAGGTGATGTTGGTGCCAGGTGAAATGGTTGACACTATACTAAATAACAAAATTACTAACCATATTGATAGATACAGCTTAATGGGAATGAGTCAGCATGAGCTTGCCTTACTAAATTATTAGATTCTTTTAAAGGTGTAAACGAAAAACTAGATAACGGTGAACCAGCTGATATAGTGTATTTGGATTTTCAGAAGGCACTTAACAAAGTCCCTCATTGCCAACTAGTCTATTTTCTAAAAGGAAGACCGATGGCCAGCAGGACAGAAAAGCACCAGTACAAGCACAGTTCTTCTGCTGATCACTCCAGAATTCCACCATCTCCGCCCTGTCCTGTCTCCACCAGGGGCAGCGGCACCGGCACGGAGAGAGTGTGGGGGGCCTGCTCTCTGTTCTCTCACCATTTCCTGTGCTGGTGCTGCCAGTTTCCAGACTTGCAGTGCCACCTGAACATGATGAGAGCAAGCGGCACTGTGATGGGAGATACTGGAGTAGGGGGCGAATAAAGAGACAGAAGGGTGATGCTGGACATGGAGGGAATAGGCAGGATAGGGGCAGAGAGGGCAGATGCTGGACACAGACGGGGTTAGGGAAACACAAAGGAGACAGACGCTAGATATGGGGGAGGATAGGGACAGGGGCACAGAGGAGAGATGATGGATGCAAGGAGATAAGGACACAGAGGGAAGATGCTGGACAGGGGGGAGGAGAGGCACAGGCACACAGAGAGGAGATTCTGGACATGGGAGATGGGGATGCAGAGGGGAAATGCTGAACATGGGGGAGGATAGAGATAGAGATTAGGATAGGGGCACAGGGGAAGAGGATAGAGACATGCAAACAAAGGGGAGATGCTGGACATGGGGAGATAAGGACAAAGAGGGGAGATGTTGGAAGAGGATAGGGATAAGGACAGGGACATAGAAGGGAGATGCTGGAATAGGTATAGGGACAAGTTGAAGATGCTGGAGATGGGAAAGAAAGGATAGGAACGGAGATACAGAGAGGAGATGCTGGACATGGGGGGAGAGGATAGGAAGAGAGACACAGAGAAGAGATGCTGGATATGGGGGCAGGATATGAGTAAAGACACAGAGGGATATGCTGGACATAGGGGACAGTGACAAGGAACGGAGATGCTGGGGGTGATAGGGACAAGACATAAAGGAGAGATGCTTGACTGAGAATCACAGAGGGATGAGGCTGCTGATGGGAGGAGGATATGGATAGGGGCACGGAAGGCATGCTGGAGATAAAGAATAGGAACGAGGAGTGGGGGGGGGGAAGGATAAGGACAGGGGCACAGGTGAGAGATGCTTGACAGAGGGCTAGAGTCATGGGAGGCGATGTTGGACATGGGTGGGGGTGGGTATAGTGATAGGGACACAGAGGGGAGATGTTGGAAATGAAGGGATGGGAATATACGGGATGGAAGAGATGAGGGAGACGCTGGATGGGGAAGGGGAGAAAGTGGAGATGCTGGTCATGGGGGGTTGTGATGGGAAGAGAGTGAAAGACTGGGAATAAGAGGCTGGGAAAGTAAAGAGAGTAGGGGGATGGAAGGGCTGGGATGTGGGAAGAGATGGAAAACTGTAGATAACTGCACTTAAAGGGAAATTGAGGAGTGATTGGTAAGAAGAAGGAATGAAATATGGATAGAGAAACAGAAGCAAAAAGAAAGGAAGAGATCAATGACAGAAACTGATGTAAGGGAGTAAGTGAAAACAAGAGGAGAGAGGAAATTTCAAATGGACAGAGGAAAGCAGAACCCAAAGACTGGGACCAACATGATGAAAAAATAAAATGACCAGATAACAAAATGTAGAAAAATAAATTTAGTTTCTATTTAGTGACTGGATTATGTCAGTTTTGGAACCTACATCTGCCAGAGCTGGCATTAGACATGGCTGGGGCCCAGGGCAGAAATCTGAGAAGGAACTCAAAGCCTGCTAACAGGGCCGGTGCAAAGAGACGAGGGCCCTAGGCAAACCTAATATCTCGCGCCCCCCCCCCCCCCCCCCTGCTCCCACTTCCAGCAGTTTTCCCAGTAGGTGTTTTGATGTTCCTAGAGCCCATTGCAATATTTACTGTGATGCTTTTTCCTAGATAGGGCCCTTGTTGCGTGAGTTTTGGAAGTTAGTGCTGGCATGGTGGAATTGCTCTAGGTCTTGAGTGAATTTTTTTGTAGCGTTTTGTATTTATTTACAATATGCTTGGTACCAAGAGGGTTTATGTCCTAGTTCTCTTCTGCATCCATTGTTGAATGCAGAATACATGTTTGGATTTAATACTGCATGGGGGAACACGTGTGTTGGGGGCTGAAGAGGTGAGAGTGGCTCAATGGGGCCTGAAGGCTGTAACCTCTTCTACTCCCCCTCCCACTCGATGTAGCTGGCAGGAACTGAAGCCTGCACTGCTGCCTTTATTGCAGTTATTTGTTGGGGGGGAGGGGAAGAGGCAGGGTTGGGGCTGTCATGTTTGTTTTATTTCAAAAAGCTGGAAGTCCTAAGTGAGGGTCCACCCTCAACAAGTCCTGAGACTTTGATTTCTTAAACTTCAGCCCTAGGTTTTGGGAGGCAGGAAAGAGGTAACCTTAGGAAAAGCATTCTTTACGCCTAATCCAGCACACAGAATTCTATTGACTAGGGAGTTCAACACGTCATCCAGTCAGCTTGGCAGAAAGATGCAAGAAAGAGAGGCTTCCCTCCAAAACATTCCTGTGGGGAATATTCAGTGTTGGCGGACACCATCTTCATTTAAATGCCGGCTGCAGCATTTACATTTATATGCATATTCAGAGTCATTATATACACTTCCTTTCTACATACACTACTAAGACACTTATCCACTCTTTAGTCACCTTCCATCTAGACTACTGCAACCTCGTCCTTCTTGGTCTCCCTTTCAATCATCTCTCTTCCCTTCAGTCTGTTCAAAACTCAGCTGCGCTCATATAACCCCTCTTCTCAAGTTGTTTCATTGGCTCCTATCCGTATCGGTATCCAGTTCAAATTTCTCCTACTGACCTATAAGTGCACTCATTCTGCTGCTCCTTACTACCTTTCCTCTCTTATCTCTCCCTACAGCCCTCCTCAGGAACTCCGCTCTTCTCACTCCTTCCACCTTGCTGCTCCTTATGCCTTAAACAAACTACCTGAGTCTGTGCGTCGGGCTTCATCTCTGGCCCTTTTCAAATCCAGACTGAAAACTCATCTCTTCGAGGCCGCTTTTGGATCACGATCCACTTAGTCTCCTATGTGTTTCCTTACCACACCCCTAAATATATCCTTGTCCTCAACTGTTGTGTTGTCTGTCTTGACTAGACTGTAAGCTCTGATGAGCAGAGACTGTCCTTTACATGTGTCTGTACAGTGCTGCGTATGCCTTGTAGCACTATACAAATGATAGAAGAAGAAGTAGAAGTAGTAGTAGTCTAGGGGTTAGTGCAAGAGCCTAGTACCCAAAGAGATCAGGCTTCAACTCCCACTGGCATTTCTTGTGACCTTGGGCAAGTCACTTTATCCTCCATTGCCTCGGAAGAAAAGGCCCGGCAATCTACTTCCAGTCATACCTTGCCAAGAAAACCCAGGGGCTGCTGAGTTGCCATGAGTCAGCATTGACTTGAAAGCATGTAGAGAAAAAAAATACAAATATATACATAAAGGCACATTTTACAAATGACACCCAAGTGGCATCTGGGACGTCCAAACCAGAACGTCTTAAAAAAAAGCAGGCACGTCCAAATTTGGGCACGATTTCACAGACGTGACATGCCTGATATGAACATCCATGGGATATCTACATAGACAGTCCCGGAATAGTATTCAAGACTGAGTACATCTAGGAATAACAGAATAACCAGGGAATCCAGGGTTCATATCCCACTGCTGCTACCATGGTGGTTGTGGAGAGAACTGGGGAGGGAGGAGTGTCTTCTTCTCTACACCCTCTGCATCTTTTACAGCCAAAATGAGACTTTCCCAGAGCTCGACTGGGTCACAGACATCCCCCAACATTTCTGTAATTAAGCCATGCCCCCTCCCTACTTGGCCTTCCCTGCACCGGAGATGTTGTTAAAAGCCATTTGTAAAATGGCTCTGGAGACGTCGCTGTAACTTGGATGTCTGCATGCACGTTTTCAAACATCCAAATCATGATTGAGGCTTTTAAAAAGCCTCCCGTAGTCAATGGCACTAAATATGCATGTGGTGTGGTGACCATCACTGCTGCTATCCTAAACTAAACGTATAAACTGTCCCAAAAGTAGCTGAATATTACCACTATATGGCTACTTTTTCTTGCTACCCTCACTCCACCCTCCCTCTGTCTCTTCAGTATGTGGATAATGCTGGGGTAAGGGAGTTTTATTCACCACCAGTAATACATAACGTCCTTCAAAAATTGACCTATTTATAAACTCCACGACCTCACATGGAGGGAGCCAACAAGAAAAATCCTTGCAAGTTACACTCTTACACTGAGGGCCCCTGCATGCAACCCCTCTGTATGTATCATATCATAAACAGGGAACATACTGGAAGCTTACTCCTGGAATGTTAGGGCGCCTCGTGGAGTCACACTTATAAAAAAGTCACCAGGGCTGCTTTTATAAGATCCATGCCTTACATCGATTGAAGCCATTTCTAGATACTTTTTTGGACAGTATTTCAGACTTTTTTCTGGCCTTGATTATGCTAATGTGATCTTTGTCCGTCTTTTTGGGCACTATAATTTGTGCACAATGTCGGGACCCAGTGGATTTTCCGGTTTTGGGTGTCAAAGAGCATATTTCAGCATGCTTGAACGAATTGCATTGCTTACCACTTAAATATAATGTTATTCTCAAGTGAATCCTGATAGTATGTAAGGTACTACCAGATGCTTTGTCTCAGCAATTTAGGTTGCAGTTATAATTGTATCACATACTCTGTACTCTTGAGATGTCTGCTTTGAGGTCAGTAAAACAGCCATTCTTCATTCTCACATATTTTCTGTTATGCCCCTTTGGAATCCTTTGCCAAAAATGCAATGTGTGCCATTGAGTCAATGCTGGCTCCTGGTGAACCGGCAGCCCCTGGGTTTTCTTGGCAAGATGTGACTGGAAGTAGATCGCCAGGCCTTTCTCCCGAGGCAATGGAGAGTAAAGTAACTTGGCCAAGGCCACAAGGAATGACCAGTACTGGGGCTTTTAGGAAAGAAGTAAAAGTCTTTCTTTCCGTCCAGGCAACTCGAATAGCCTTCTGCATGTTATGCATCAGCGGCTTTCTTATGCTGATACACACCACCTCTCTGGAACTCTCCTCCCACCCCGATCTGCACCACCTCTGACCTGTCTACATTCAGGAAAGCACTAAAGATACATCTTTTCCAACTATGTTATGAACATGTAACATAGACCCGTCTTGGCTAAACTCCTTCTCTTAGATACATAAATCTGCCTTGATCCAAGCTCCTTACCTAAGCCAGATCCAACTACTTATCATGGCCCTATGACCACTATGTAAATAGTTAACCCCAATTACTACCCAAGTTGACTCCCTTGTTAATCGAATTAACTGTTAGCTTTTGTAGCTGCTTTATGTTCACTGTTCCTGATTGCTGTAAACTTGTTCTATGTAACGAATGTTTTTGTTCTTCGTAAACCACACTGATTTCCATATAGTGCGGTATATAAAACCAAATAAATAAATAAATACGAGGATTGAGTCTTGTCACGGTGTTGTTTCTTAATGATTATTTCTGGTGTTTTATTATAATTCACCTAGAATTGTACGTAATAGGAAAGAAAGAAATACCTGAAATAAATCATTTAATTTAAAATGGTATTTATGTCCCATGTCTTCATATAAAGTTCAACACAGATTACAAAAACGCTAATTGTTCACCCATAGGATACGATCTAAAATATTAAAATGCAATTAAAAAATGACAACAGATGTTTTCCTTACCTATTCACACCCCCTCCATACAACTCTCCATGTTTCTCATCTGGATATCTGTTTAAAAAGCCACCTCTTCAGCTGCTTGCAAAATCTAGAATAATCCGTCTGCATGCGTAAATCATGGAGGAGGCCAATTCATTCCTGCGTTGCTCTTTACTGTAGGAGACAGTTTTGGGTTGATAGACGTCTGCACTCTCTGCCTGGTGGAATATTGAGTTGCCCATCTCTTAAGGAGCACAGTGGTTGGGCAAGCACATAGAGGGACATATATTTATGGCCTCAGATCGCTGCTTTTATGTGCTGGGGTGAAAAGCTTAAACAGGATCCTTGGAAGGGCTGGGAGCCAGTGGGATGAGGCAAGAATTGAATACGGGGCGTTTCCATGAGGCCTGAAAGATCTTTTCGTTCCCGAGTTAGGCTGGTACTAAGGGTGGCCATAAGGGCTGATGGGCAAGTGATGTGGGAGCTGTAATTTTTTTTTTTGGGGGGGGGGGTCTGTTATTGTTTTTAATGATTGCTGATATTCTGAGATTTTATATTGTAAACCACTTAGTATGTGTAACATGTTAGTGATATATAAATGTTTTAAAATAAATAAATAATTGAATCAATAAAAGAGCGGCTGTCTCCCAGCTCTTACCTCATTTTATAGTCTGAGCCATCTTTGCTTGAGACAGCAAGTGAATTACTGAATGCAGGCTTTGCCTTCCTCCAGAGAAAATGCAAACATTTTTCATAAATCTCCAAGGACCCTAGGGATTGTGCAATTACATTAGGGCCATGTTGGCGGGGGGGGGGGGGGGATTAAACTGGCTATTCAAATATAAAACAACTGTAGCCCAGGGGTATCTTCTTGTGTGAGTTCTAGAGCCACTCTGTGGCTAACAGCTGGCACTGTTCACCCCTTATCTCTGGGGCCGTATTTGACCGGTTGAGGGGGGTGTGGGAGATAACTCTCGCTCCTGCCCGGACTGGCACCTGGTTCAAAATGGTACCTGTGACTCCTAGCAGTAGACTTACAGTATTACTGCTAGAGGGTCAAACTACTATAGGGGTCATGGACCCCATTTTGAACCCATTGCCAGCCCGAGCATGAGCGAGAGGGGATCACTCCTGCCCAGCTCCCCTAGACCACCAGCGAATCATTCAGGTAGGCTTGGGCTGGCCTACAAGGGGTTTAGAGAAGTGATGTCTGGGAGGTGCTGGGCGTCTTTAGGGGCGACTTGCCATTTGTCTGAGGGGCCGGTGACTCAGAGGTGTTTGGGGGTGCGGGGGGGGAGGGTTGCCATTTTTCTTTGGGAGGATTGGGACGGCCAGAAGGTGGGAGGTATGCTCAAGAGGGGGCTGCGTTTACGTTCTGAGGAGGGGAATCTTCAGACTGGGTTTTTAAGAAAGGTTCCCTGGGAGCATCTGCCTGAGTGGTAGTGGCCTTATGTTCCAGGGGAGCAGAATAGAGCAGCTTATGAGGTTCATCGCAAGCTGTACTATTCATTTCCCGCAGGAGTTATTAATGTGTGGAACTGAGTCACTATAAGTTAGTGACTCCCACAGTGAGCATTGTTCCCCATCTCCAGCATGTCCCTCTGTCCTTACCCATATCTTTGCCCCATGTCTAGCATCTCTGTTCTTTGTCCATATCTTGCCTCTGTGTCCAGCATTTCTCATCACAGCATCCTTTCCCCTCCCCCCTCCTCTTTCGGCTTCACCAGTAACTCAGGCCCAGCACAAGAAAGCTAAATAAAGAACAGGGCCTGCCTGTAGCCCATGTGTGCCCTGAGGTGGCTCTGACTTGTCCTGCCCCCTCTGACATCCTCAAGGGGGCGGGATGCATCAGAGCAGCCTCAGTATATGCATTGGTGACAGGCAAGCAGCGCCTTCTTTGGGTTTTCTGTGCCTTCTGAAGTTGATGTGGGAGGACTTTGGCTTATTGAGGCAGTGGTTGGAAGAGGTAGGTGATGGCGGCCAGTAGAAAACTGGCATTTACATTGTCCAGTTCTCTGTCCTGCCAGCCACCAGCCTCACCATTAGAAAACCAGCCAGGTTGTCCAAAAACTGGTCCGTTGGCAACCCTACCCTCACCATGCCAACCTGGCAGGGAAGCAAAGGGAAAATAGTTATGTTGTGATTGTAAAAAGAGTGAAATTCTAATGAATCCTATGATTCAACAAGCTATCCATCCTACAAATCATTTTAGTAGCTACCCTCTGCATTGACTCCATGCTGTTTATATCCTTTTGAAGGTGTGGTCTCCAGAATTGTACACAATAATGCAAATGAGGTCGCACCAGAGACTTATACAGAGGCACTATGACCTCCTTTTTGCTGTGACCATTCCTCTTCCTATGCACTCAACCATCCTTCTGGCTTTCACCATCACCTTTTCTATCTGTTTATCCATTTTAAGATCATCAGAAACAATCACACCCAGGTCCTGCTCTTCTTTCATGGACAGAAGTACTTCGCCCACTACACTGTACCACTCCCTTGGATTTTTGCAGCCCACATGCATGACCCTGAATTTTTGAGCATTAAATCTCAGCTACCATATTCTTGACTATTCTTCAAGCTTAACTAGATCATAAAAACAAGTACGTGCCTTTTTTTATTTTTTAAGTGTTGTCAAGTCAGTGCTGACTCCTGGCAAACCAGCAACCCCTGGGTTTTCTTAACAAGGTATGACTGGAAGTAGATTGCCAGCCTTTTCTTCCAAGGCAATGGAGGGTAAAGTGACTTGCCCAAGGTCACAAGAAGTGTCAGTGGTAGTCAAACCCTGTTATCTTGAATACTAGGCTGTTGGTTCGACCACTAGGCTACTCCTCAACTCTGTAAGCAAGATACTGCATAGGAGCCATTTCATATGGAGACTGTCCACCTTGGGATTTATGCCTGTTTCATGGTATGTTTATGTTTTTAAAAAGTGCTCAATTGAGCTAGCCCTTTACAGGGGGGGATTAAGGAGGCTATCCTCTTTAATCCTCCATTGTTTATTTCCCCTTCCATATTGAACTTAGAAAAAGATAGCAGCATTGGTAAGTAACTACGGTGTTTATATGTGTAGGCTTGCAAAATGGTAAATACACATATATGAGTAGGAACCTACATATGTATGTCACAAAATGCCATCCTCCACATGTAAGTGCCTCTATTGCTTCTTCTTCACGTGTAGGCTTGTAAAATGGCTCCTCCCCCCACAGTATGTAGGCGCATATCCACATGCACTCCTGCACGCCCCTTTTGGGGATTTTAGAAATGGCTCCATGTTTAGCAAAGCCCTTTCTCAACTACTGCCTGAACTAGTTCACTGTAAACATCACGACTTCGATTTCAATTCCAAACTCCACCTCTTTTCTAAAACGTACTGTCAAGTGTATGCGGAACTAGTCTAGCAGAAAAAAGACGACGACTTCAGGGTGTCAAATATCCAGTGTCTATTTTGTATTTTCATTGTCTTTCCTCCACTGCATTTTTGTGAATTAACAGATAAACTGTGTCATCTTATTTACCCACTAAATTATGGAGCTGATATTCTGCCTGCTGCGGTCAGCGCTGCTACAAAACTTGATGGCCGTAGGCAAAAATCAAACCGGACATTCAGTGTTGTAGCCTATCCGGAGTCTGCTGCTGAATATCCAGTTTCAGCGGCAATCAGTGTTATTGCTGAACCACTAACCAGATAGTTGCTGGCACCACCCAGCTCCGCCTACAGACTGCCCACCAACTAACTGCATGTTTCTATGGCAAATCGTGGGGGTATTCAGTAGCACTAATCTCTCAGCGAAGGAGTAGCCTAGTGGTTACAGCAATTGCCTAGTACCCAGAAGATTGATTCCCACTGGCACTCCTTGTGACCTTGGGCAAGTCACTTTACCCTCCATTGCCTCAGAAGAAAAGGCCTGGCAATCCACTTCTGGTGATACATTGCCAAGAAAACCCAGAGGCAGCTGGGTTGCCAGGAGTCAGCACCAACTTGACAGCACTAAAAAAAAAATTCTTAGTGCTGCTGAATAGCGGTCAAAGCAGGATTTTTGACTAAATTCTTTTGAATATCGACCCCCTATATTTCTAACCAAGCTTACTAGAGTAGCAGCAGTTTTCGGTCATCTGCATAGAAAATGAAAGACGCTGAGAGAGTGAGAATAGTCTCTGCACAGGGCCTTGAAGATAATTCTTCCTCCCATCTCTTAAGGCCCACAAACCATACAACTTCCCCTTCTTTAGCCCTTGAAAATATGAATGTAATAGTCCACTAGGAGAGTTCACTACATATGGGATCTAGGTGTCAAATACGAGTCCAATAGTAAACTCAAATAACAAACCTCTGTCTGCAAAGGAATTACAAATTCATCCAACTGTAGCTCTGTTAGATCAGCAGATAAATTTTGCCCACTGACCAGGAATGCCTCCATCTTCTTAAAATTAATGAGAAATATCCATGGTCAGGCCAGCCCAACCATTATGCAAACTAGGAAATCACCTAAGCAGCAGCTTCTGAAGGGCAGCAAAGAGCAGTCATATCAAAACAACTGATCCTGACAGCCACAAAAGAGCCATCAGCACATTCTTATCTCCAGGAACAAGCAGGAATGAGTCTTCACATATGGGTACGTCGGTACCGACGGAGCCTGCGCGGGAACGCTTCCCAGCTTCCAATCAGAAGCTTTTGGAAGCATCCCACCACGCCTGCGTGCTGCCTTCCCGCCTTTCCCAACTGCCTCTCCTCAGTTTTCGTTTTTCCGCGGAGCCGGCAGGACATCCTCCTGTCACCGCAGAAAATTCTTCTTTTTTATTTTTAGTTTTCTTGTGGTTGCGGCTGTCTTCCCGACGCCACCGATACCGCCAGTGTTTTCTTTTCTTTTTCTGTAAATGTTTCCTTTTCTAAGGAATAATTTTTCTTCTTAGTGTCCCACGGTGCGTTAGGCCTCTAGGCCTCCTCTCTTTTTTCCTTCATGGAGCCGCGGGACATTTTCCTCAAGAAATGTTCACCCTCCAGCGGTGCAACTATATCTTTAGACCCTCTAAATCGGTGTCTAACCTGTTTGGGTCCTGACAACAGTTTAGTAAGAAGACATCTTCAACATCGAGAATACCTCGATACACGGTGCCCCTCCAACTCCAGGGCACCGTCCACTTCTTCTTTCACGTTGAATCAGGTAACCCACAAACAGTCTGTCAAGACTAGCCAGTCCTCGAGTGGTAGGTCTCATGCACAGCATGTAGACAGCTCCGGCTCTGCCCTCGATGGCCTCCTGGCTTCAAAACCCCGGCGGGAGTCTTCGGTCTCCAAAGAGTGTAAGGGGTATCAGGTTGTTCCTGGGGCTCACCCCCCACAGAACATACCTGAGCCATGCACGGTGGTGGCATCCGCTTCGAGCGGTACAGATACCCCTGCATCGGCACTGGTGTTGGATGAAATACTCCTCACCAGGGATCGTCATCTGACCTCCGCGGTGCCTTCGGGACCATTGGATACGTTCCAGATTGACTTTCCATCATCGGTACCAACACCGATACTTCCACCGACGTCGGTACCTTCCAGATGGGCATCGACAGTTTCGCTTACTTCGATGCCGAGTCTGGAATCAATCTCTAGTTTAGAGGACTGGGTACCGACTCGTCTTGATACCGTCTCGGGGCGGTACCGAAGGCTCGGTTCCGATGTCTCCGATCTGCAACTCTCGATTCCCCTAAGGCCGATTGAGTTGCCACTGGTAGACCTTCATTCACCGGTATCAGACACGGTACCGAAGCCGGCACCGATGTCTTCATCAACCTTACAGGCGGTGTCTTCCAGGCTTCGCTTTTCAGGCTCCTTGCCCGCGATACCGAGCTTGGAATCCATGTCTAGTCTGGAAGACGAGGTACCAATAGTTTTTGATACCGACACCGATAGATACCGGTGCCTGGGTACCGAGGATAGCAACCGCAAGTTTTCGGTTTCCTTGATACCGATTGAAGTGTCATCGATGACTACTCCGATGTCTTTGTCGAGTCCGACTATGACATCGGTACCGGTCTTCACTTCAGTACCGGTATCCTCAGTAGCATTGTGTCAAACTCCTACCATACTTTTTTCAACAGCATCGCTCCATTCTATACCAAGCTTGGAGTCGATACCTGGCATGGATAATGTGGTAAGGAGTGTTGCTGCTCCTAATTACCGGTACCAGCAACCATCCCTTAAGCATTCCACACTGCACCCTGCAGGATCATCTATTTCTATATATTTGGATAACTCTGTGGCTGCTCAGGCTAGTTCTTTAGATCTGACCTGTCTAAGGGAGATTCCTTTAAGGAATCCCTCTTTTCAGAGTTTCCTCCTGGATATGGCAAGATCCCTTGCCATTCCTATTCCAGGACATGATCCTGCACAAGGTTCTGTTTCTACCAATGCAAAGGACCACATAATGCTTCCTTTGCATCATTCCTTGCAGGATATCCTTCTAGGAATGTGGGAAACACCTTTACGGGTACCCCCACCCCCCAGGACAACTGATCTTTTATATCAGGTGCCCCCCTCTCCAGGGTTTCTGAAGACTCAACTTCCTCATCATTCCATAGTTGTGGAATCAGCAATGAGGCAGATCAAGAGTAAGAAAAGGCACTCTTCTTATCCGCCAGGTCGTGAGTCTAGGACACTAGATGCCTTTGGACGTCAAACCTTCCAAACATCTATGCTTTCTGCAAGAATTCTCTCATATATTTTCTATATGAGTCTTTCTCTGGAAGAAGTCACAAAGCAATTGCATCTTTTGACTCCTTTCCTTTCAGTTTCCAGGAGTACAGACTATTCCTTGCTGCTTCAGCATCTCCAGAATATCTCTTGGTTTCTTTCTCGTGCTTCCCTAGACTCTTTTGAGTCTGTCAGCAGGACTTCTGCTATATCTATAGGGGCACGACGTAGAGCCTGGCTCCAAGCTTCAGATTTGGCTAACTGGGCACAACAACGACTGGGACATACTCCTTGCACTGGAGACAATCTAGTCAACAAAGAGTCTTTACGTCAGGTTACTCAGTTGTCCACTGACTTCCCTGTCAGCAAGGGTCCTTCTTCTGTCCCAATAGGTAGGAAATGTCCTACCAAACTTTCTTCCCACAGGAGAAGAAGGTTTTATTCCTCATTTGCCCATCATACAGATGTTCCCCTACAGGGGACATCGTCCTGGTCTGAAGAATCCAAATTTTCACCAGGCTTAGCAAACCTGGCCTCTGCAGGGTTTCTGATCATTCATCATCACATGCTTGTGACCCTTGGGGTTAGAATCTACAGTTGCTTCTTCTCAACAGAGGCAACCTATCACTTTATTCTAACCCCTATGCCTGGATCTCTCTCCAAAAGACATCCATTTTTTATATGAGCTATCAGAATATTCATGCCTATAACTCACAGGTTTCTCCTCTTCTCTTACAGAGAAAGAGGTCTGACCACTATCAAATGGTAGTTCCTGTGCTAGCATGTATTTTTTCCTTTCTATAGACTTACTACTTCATAAGTCTTCTTCTTCAGCTCTATTCTCTTCACCCTCTTACTACTGTAAGAGCAAACTTACTTACTGGAGGGTTTTCTTCTTCAACCCCTCTAAGTGTGTCACTTTCCAGTGCGGAGTTCTCCTCCCTGAGTTTCCTCCCCTGTCTTGATTTTACTTAAGGCAGTTTGTCAGACATGTACAGAGTTTTCTAATCCTGTTCTGTCTGTTCTTTCTTTTTTAATCGGTAATATTCTTTCTGCTGTCTGGCCAGCAGCTGCCTATGCAGGAGCCTTAATATTTGGTCCACTGATTCTTGCCCACAAGCAACCAGATTTGTTTTCCTTTAACATTCTGTCTGGTCTTAGTAGTGGCTCCAAGTCAGTGTTTTTTCCATCTATCTTGGAGATTATCCCACTACAAGTTCTGGGTTGCTCTTCTATTCTGCCATCTCCATCCCCTGGATTTGGCAGCATAGTGGGCTGCGATACTGGCTCTAGCAGCCAGTCCTATCTCCTCATTCTCCTGCATCATGCTCTCTGCAATCCTACAGAGAAGCTTTCCACTATGGGCCCTTGCTGGAGAGCATGGGGATTTTTTCTCCAACAGCTATTTTAGATGGTTGGAAAAGGCTTTTCAGTCATGTCTCCCATGACTAGAAGGATCTCCCTTCTTTTGCTATCTCCTTTTGCCATAAAGGACATAAGCCTTCTCTTACCTAAGAGCTTAAGGAGTTGCCAATTCCCTGCTTTGGTCCATGGCATTCCCAATCGCAGATATGCTCGTTCTCCTTGCAGCTCGTCTTCATGGTAAGAATACATGATACCTTTTTGCCCTTCAGCAGGTCAACATGGTACCTCATCCTTTTCTGTCTACTTACCATGCTAGAGTCTTGAATGACTCCGGACTTGCTGATTATAGATGGATATTATCCTCTATTTCTCATGTAACCATCCTGGTTATTTCACTAGTTAGCATCCTTGCGGATCTTAACCAGGGGGAATAGATTCTCTATATATCTTCTCAAGTAGGTTGCACCTTCTTGTTTTAGATGAATCTTTCCTCTCCACATGTCCTATGTGAATACTATGCTGTAGGCATATCTGTCTGTTTAATTACAGACACCCATATTAGGCCTACATATTCAGATTTATCTTTGTGTGTATTTTATGCCCTTCCATATCTCACTATAGATATATTCTTATATGTCTATTCATATATCTATATATATGTATATATCTATATATCTATCTATATCTATATCTATCTATCTATATATGTATCTGTCGAGATATTCCATTATAGATAGATATGTCTCCACATACTTATCTATTTCACGGTCTATGTTAATATAGCCTCTGTTTCTGACAGAAGGGTTTTTTTCCCATACCCCTGCTATCCAGCAGGTTTGGGTTTCTACACATACAACCACTCCTGTGGTACTCAACAATTTTTATACCATAACCTAACGGTTTAGGTATCCCTGAAGCCCTCCATACCTAATATCTCTCCTAGCTTACCCCAGTTAGGAGAGATATTGTAGATCTTCAGTTAATCACAGGCTTAATGTCTCGGGCATTTGCCCTCCCTTTCTGGGATACAAGGGGTTCCTATACCTTTTCTCCCCAAAAGGACTGTACCTGTTTGTCCAAATCGGTTAGCCTTTCTCTTTTTGCTCCCAAGAGTGACTACTCTGCCGCCAAAAGAGTTGGGTTTTTACCATACAGCTTCGTTGAAGGCCCACCGTTTTGTACTACCCCAGTTTCCTCTATCAGGGGTGCCTGTTGGCCTTTCAGGATTTTGACCTCCTCTGTTTTTCTACAGGTTTATTACCTCCACTGTGCAGTGAGGTCCTCTTCACGGTTCCTCTACTGGGTTCCCAGTAGATCCATGAACCTCCATATTCCTGTGTAATCCTGTTAGCAGAGGTCCATATTGCAGTATTTTTGCAATATCCTTGATAACAATCATTATCCACACGTGGACTCCCCTACTGCAGTCCTGTGCTAGGTTAGCTGTTCCACAGCATCTTTTTTCTTCAACTCCTACCCTCCATCCCCAGGATGCCTGGTGTTGTGGAGAATAGAATGTTCCAACTCATGACATGCTGGGACTCCAGGCATCTCAGCTTGGGAGTCCCATATGTGAAGACTCATTCCTGCTTGTTCCTGGAGATAGCACAGTTACTTACCTGTAACAGGTGTGGAGGAGTAGCCTAGTGGTTGGGGCAAGGTACTTCAGGCCGGAAGGTCGGGGGTTCAAATCCCACTAGAGGACAGCAACTTTGGGCCGGAAGGACTGGGGTTTCTAGTACCACAGGTGCTCCTTGTGGTCTTGGGCAAGCCACTTAACCCTCCATAGCCCATGTTCCCTGTAAAATAGTTATCTGCAAGTTATAATACCCTGTTCAATGTAATTTCAGTTTGTTCAATGTAAACCGCACTGATGCAGAATAGCACGGTATATAAGAGAATATAAATAAATAAAAATAAAATAAATAAATAAAATAACAGGTGATCTCTGGGAACAGCAGGAATTAGTCTTCACAACCCTCCCACCTCCCCTAGGAGTTGTATCTCTATCTATCTTTCCTTTCCTTTCTCTCTCTCTTTGTCTCAGCTTTCAAACTTAACTGAGGAGAGGCAGTTGGGAAAGGCGGGAAGGCAGCACGCAGGCATGGTGGGATGCTTCCAAAAGCTTCTGATTGGAAGCTGGGAAGCGTTCCCGCACAGGCTCCATCGGTACCGACGTACCCATATGTGAAGACTAATTCCTGCTGTTCCCAGAGATCACCTGTTACAGGTAAGTAACTGTGCTTTACCTGCGGGGAAAATGAGCACACACATATATATGAATATATAAAGCAAAGTTCAATATTTAAAAGCGTGGAGTGGCATTTCAGACATGATGTCCAAGTGCAATCTGGGATGTCTAAGCTGGAACGTCTGCAAACAAAGCAGGCACACCCAGGTGCAGACAGAATTTTACAAACATGGATGTGCCCGATATTGACGTCTGCAGGGGCGTCTACACAGACATCCCCAGAACTGTATTTCAGAACCTGGACATCTAGGAAAGCCTAATGGTTAGAGTAGCGAGATAGGAACAGTACAGCCAGGGTTCAAATCCTTACTGCTGCTCTCATTGGCATTGTGCTGAAGATGAGGGAGGGCTTTGTCCTCTACACCCTCTGGATGTTTTTCAGCCAAAACAACCACTTTTCAGGTGCCTGGAGCAGGTCTAAACTTCGATATGAAGACGCCGGACATCTATGACATTTGTGAGATCAGGTGGGAACATCCAGGTTCCTGTCAATGCGCCGGCCACACCTCCACCATGCCTCTGTTCAGACTTGGACGTCCTCAGCGCCAGCTTCTAAAATGGCTCTGAACATCCAAAGCACAAATAGGGCTTCTAAAGCATCCCTCGTGATATCTAAGTATGCATTTGTACAGGATTATTCTGGGAGGGCTGCTGTTATGATGATCTGGGGAAGCCATGTAAGACTGAAGGTTCACCGGGGCGCCCAATACCCTTGCACTTCTCCTGGAAGTATCACACCACTCCGGTATCCTCACGTCCTGCACTGCCCCTCATTCAGCCTCTCTGTACTGCCAGGGTAACAAACTTATAGGAACTGTGCTACTGCCATAGACATATTATTTACCCCCCTCTGCCTCCTAAATCAAAGATACAATTTTTGTCATCATGACTAAGCACAAAATTGTCATCTTCCAGCGAGAGGTTTATAGTGTGCTTGAAGATTTATCTGCCCCCGAGAGCGTGTTGATTTGCATCTAGCTTTCAGCTTCCATTTTTCATGGTGAATGGCACCCATTAGGCCACTCTGATGCACTGCATGTCTTACAGCCGCCTGAAGAATCTCCTTCTTCAGCTGAGTGGGAGGGAGGGAGGGAGGAAGGGAGGCAGCAGAACTAGCACCAGCTGAGTGTTGCTGGCACAGCTAATTTTAGCTGCCAGTGTGCAATTAGCCTTGCTAATCAGCAGATGCTGACAAAATAAGACTTGTTCCTAGGAATTCAATAACATGTAGCTAGCTACCTCGCTATTCACCACTGGCTGTGATAGGTATCAGTGTTCCATGCAGCCGTGTAGCACAGCATGCTAACATCACGAAACCCAGAGCGAGGAGCCATTTCTGAAATGTGCTTATCTATGCTAAACAAGAACAAAGATGTGCTTGTACCGCCAATCTCTGAAAGACTTGCTTCTTAGAGAGAAAAACAAAATAGTTTCCTAGGAGACACAGGATAAGCAGGGTCAGATGAAGGGAAAGCAAAACAATGCCCTGTCACAAGCAATAAAAGATCCTGCCCCTCCGTCAAGGGGGCGATTTCAGTTTCAGATTGCACACCTCAGCAACAAACTATACCAGCCCTTGCCGCCTGTCATTATTCTATTTTGTTGCCTCTCAAAGCTAAATCCATGACTAAGAACCGACTCCCCATTTCACAATGAACCTGAGAGAGAGAGAAGTGTTAAGAACTCCAGGGGGTCCAGATTCAGATGGGCGGATGCGGCAAGAACAGCTTGGATCTTCCTCCTCCGCACCTTTCACATGTTCGAAATGTGAGAATATAACAAGATACCAGACTCCAAGTTACACAATCTGAAAACAAATAGGATTTATTTTTCAAAAATAAAGGGTGTACCCTTCTTGTGCTAAATATTATTGCCCACAATCCCCTTTAAAACTGGGGATCATGGGATAAGGGGACATCAGTAAAAATATTTTACTGCATTTCCTGATAATGCTCCATTTCAAATGCCATTAGGGATAACAAAATATTTTGAAATAAGACAGTGTAACACATTCCCATATACGTCATAATGCAGGCAATATTTAAAGGGATTCTCTAGGGGTGAACTAGGGTAGACCTGTGTAGAAGACTCATTGGAAAATCTCCTCCCCCTTCCTTGTGGGGAAAGGCAGTGGTGATGTACTCATTCCTGCAAAGTATGCTCATGGACTTCCTTTGTAACTTCTTGCCCATACCTAGCAGCAAAAACGTTGCACCTTGGCCCACAAAAGAAGGGCGAGACCTGGGGTGATTATTTCTGAAGATCTTAAAGTGGTTAAACAGGTAGAAAAGGCAAAGACGAAAGTCAGAAGGATGCTTGGGTGCATACGGAGAGGAATGGCCAATAGAAGAAAGGAGGTGATAGTGCCTCTGTATAAGTCTTTGATGAGACCTCATTTGGAGTATAGTGTGCAATTCTGGAGACTGCACCTTCAAAAGGATGTGAACAGGATGGAGTCAGTGCAGAGGGTGGCTACCAAAATGGTCATAAGGTATATGGGGGACAGACCTAAAGATGTCAATATGTATACTTTGGAAGAAAGGCGGGAGAGGGGAGATATGATAGAGATGTTTAAATACCTCCGTGGCATAAATGCACAGGAGGAGAGCATCTTTCACCTGAAAGAAAACTCTGCAACGAGGGGGTATAGGATGAAGGTGAAAAGGGATAAACTCAAGAACAATTTAAGGAAATGTTTCTTTATGGGAAAAGTGGTAAATGCATGGAATAGAACTATTTGACCTTAAAATCACCCCTAGGTTCTTCTCTTCTTTCATGGACAGAAATACTTCATTTCTTGTACCAGTAGTTCCCAAACTTGGGGTCATATCATCAATAGATGGGGTCACAAACACATGGCCATTTCCCCTTCTCTCTGGACTTTCACTGTGACCTATGCCATGTAGTGGCAGTCACCAGTCAGCATGTGACCTGTGAGCCTGTGAATATTCATTGGCCCTTGCCCCCTCCTGTTAGACTGGAAACCCATGCTGAATCCTAGAATCTATATGCACACATTGCACACTGACACAAGGGATCTTGTGCCGACTGCTGCTGCTGTTGCCAAGGCTGTTGTTGCTGCTTTCTGCTCTGGGTGAGTGGAGGGAGGAGGAGAAGGAGGCTGGAGATCTGCTGCTTTGATTTCATCGTCGTCTAGGGTCACGTGAATTTTCAGTAACTAAAATGGGGTCATATAGGATAAAAGTTTGAAAAGCACTGCCTTATACTGTACTACTCCCTTGGGTTTTTGAAGCCCAAATGCATGACCCTGCATTTTTTAGCATTGAATATCAACTGTCAAACTTTTGACCATTCTTCAAGCTTCACTAGATCCTCCTTATGTTATCCACACCTTCCAGAGTGTCTATTCTATTGCTTATTTTGGTATCATCCACAAAGAGGCAAACCTTACCCGACAGCCCTTCTGCAATATTACTTACAAAAAAGTTAAAAAGAACTAGACTTAGGACCGATCCCTGTGGCACGCCACTGGTAATATCCATTTACCACAACCCTTTGTCGTATCCCACTCAACAAGTTTCTATCCCAGTCTGTCACTTTAGGTTCCATTCTAAGGATGCTCAGTCTATTTATAAGTCACAAGGCAAAAACGGTACAACGTCTACGACCTCTCCTCGAACCACAGGACTTCAGGACAGTAATGCAGGCTCTGACACTCCCTCATCTGGACTATTGCAACATAATTTACCATGGCCTACCTGCCACACAAACCAATCCCCTCCGAACTGCCTTAAACACCACGGCAAGAATAATCCACAACGCAAAGAAACGAGACCACATCACCCCAATACTAAGAGACCTTCATATTCTCCCCATTGAAGCAAGAATCAAGTACAAAGCTCTTCTACTCACCCATAAAACCATCCACCAAACACAAGGCACCCCACTCCACACCCTTCTACCTCGCCCAACCCACAACAGAACAACCAGACAATCCTCCAACAGCTCCATTGCCATCCCCCACGAAAGAACCAAAGCAACACAATGGACTTGCAACAGAGCCTTTGAACTCTATGCCCCATCCCTCTGGAACTCTCTACCAAACCACATCAAGAACAACGGTGATCTCCCTTCATTCAAAAAGCAGCTAAAAACCATCCTATTCCAAGAACATCTCTGAACAGGAACCCTACTCTCTTCAAGATCCTCAGACCATAAACTGTCTATCTTGTCAGTCTCTATGTCCATCCAAAATCATTAATGTAGACCCTGGTGTTGGGCCCCCCCCCCCCCACTTTTTGATTTCCCCCCCCCCCCCTGTTATATGTTCCACCGCTTTGACCCGGTGACAAGCGGGATATAAATACAGATAAATAAATAAACATATGCGAAATGTTGGCAAAAGCTTTTCTGAAATCTAAGTACACCACATCTAGCGTTCTCCCTCAATCCAACTTTCTAGTTGCCAGTCAAAGAAATGAAACATGTCTGTCTGATAAGACCTACCTCTAGTAAGGCCAAATTGCCATGGATCCTGCAACCCATTGGATTCCAGAAACCTCAATGTCCTCTGCTTTACTCTCTGAATTTACTCTCCATGGAGGTCAGACTAACCAGCCTGTAGGGACTACATCCACCCTTCTCCAGTCCTCTGGGACAACTCACAACGCTAAAGAAATATTTAAAAGGTCAGATAGAGGAGCTGCCAGAATTTCCCTAAGTTCCTCGCCTAGCCCCATTGCTTTATCTACTTTCAGTTTAGCTAGCTCCATATGAACATAGGGTGGCATTTTCGAAGGCATTTACACAGGTAACTGCCCTAGTTACCCATATAAATGCCTTATCCGGGATTTTCAAAAGGCACCTACATTGGTAGTGCCTTTCGAAAATCCCAGATAAGTCTCCAACGTGCCCAGGTATTATGTGGTTGGGGGTGTTCCAGGGCAAAGCAGGGGCTTCAGGCGCAGGGCTAAGTGGCTAGTATCGAAAATTGCTGCTACCCAGCTATCTCCTGCGGCTTCTGGGTTGTGTGGTATGAACCAGATTTTCAATGCCGAGGCTGCATATGACCCCAGCATTGAAAATCCAAGTTAGATGGACGGCAGGCGGGCTATGCACCGACGCAGCACATAGCGTACATGTATTTTCTAGAAATATAAATGATTTCCCTGTTTACTTCCATGTTAATTTTCCTGTTACTTGTAATAGGTCTGTTATATCTGACCAATTGTTGTATTGTTTCAATGTAAACCGCACTGATGACAAATAGCGCGGTATATAAGAAAATTAAATAAAAATAAATAAATAAATAAATAGCACCGCCCAAATGAAAATCGGGCCATCGTCTTTTGAAAATCGTTCAAGTTTAGTCTCACTTCCATTCCTATTTGAGTGTGTTTTCTGAGGTCCTATTGCCAGCCTTCATCTGTGAGCACAGAAAAAAATATTTGTTAAGCAATTCTGTGTTATCTGTATCAGCTTCTACATATTCCTCCTTAAGTCTAGACCAGGGATCTCCAATTCCGGTCCTGGAAAGCCACAAAACAGTCAGGTTTTCAGGATGTCCCTAATGAATATGCATGAGACAAATTTGAATACAATGGGTGCAGAGCATGCAAATATGCATATTCATTAAGGACATCCTGAAAACCTGACTGGTTTGTGGCCCTCCAGGACCGGAATTGGAAACCCCTGGTCTAGGCTAACAATAAATCTAACAAATCTACTAACAAATCTAAAAAAAAGTTTTAGCCATACACTTTATTGGCTATTCTTAATTCTATTTGCCTATTTGCTTTCCTGACTTCTTTCTCAGCTTTTCTTAGTTTTACCAAATATTTGCTTGTCCTTGTCTTTATGGGAGCTCTTGTACTTTATGAAGGTGCATTTCTTTTTCCTTACCTTTTCAGCTACTTCTTTGGAGAATTATAGTGGCTTCCTTTCTTCTTTCTTTTATTTACTTTCCTAACAAAAATGTTTGTTGCCCTTAAAATATTCACTTTCAATTTTGTCTGCTGATTTTCTACATCCCCCAGATGTTCCCATTCAGCTAACTTCTCCTTGGAGTACGTCCCCATCTTGACAAAGTTAGTTTTCCTAAAGTCTAGTTTTGAATGAACCATCTCCATCCTCATCTTAATACTGAACCACATCATCTGGTGATCACTGGATGCCAGATGACCACCCACTCTATATGAAACACTCTCGCTATTCGTAAGTATCAGGTTAAGTATGGCCCCCATCTGCATGAGTTCTGTTACCAGTTGTATGAAAAGTTCTCCCTGTAGAGTATCCAAGATCTCCCTACTTCTAATGACACCACAGCAATCAACATCTGACATATTAAAATCTCCTATCAGTAGCACTTCTTCTTTCATAGCAATACTGTGAATGTCTTCAATTAAATCTCTGCCCAATTCTTCTACCTGTATATCATAGCAACAAAAATAGATATGCCTTCCCTCTTTCTAGATTAACCCACAGTGCCTCCTCCTTACCTTTTAAGCCCTGAAATTCTGTTGCTTTAATATTATTTTTTACAATATTATTATTTACTTATAGCACCACTCCCCCATTTCTTCCTATTCTATCCCTCCAAACTAGAATATATCCAAGTATAATTATATCCTATTCATGGTTCTCAATGAAGTATATTTCCGTGATCGCCACTAAATGCAAGTCAGCTTCTTGCATTATAGCCTCTAGAGCCAGAGTCTTATTTCCCATACTACGGACATTAATATACACATCTAAGAACATAATATATGCCATATGGGTCAGATCAAGGGTCTATCAAGCGCTATATCCTGATCCCAACAGCGGCCAATCCAGATCATAAGTGCCTGTTAGGTTACCAGATGTTGCTCTTTTTTCCATTTTTACAAAGGTTTTTAATGTTTTACTTTCCTGAAGGCTTTTGATTACCTGGGGGGCTTTGTTCACCCATCCCTGATGAACTGAGTTTAAAGTCCTCTTCAGTAGATTTGCCAGTGTGCTGCGGAAGACACTTCAACCTTTCTGCGATAGATGGATGCCATCTCTGCTAAGCAGCCCTTGAAAAATCATCCCATGAACCAGGAAGCCAAAATGCTCTTGATGATACCATCCATGCAGCCATGCATTCATCTCCAGAATTCAAGCTTCTATGTCTCGGCCTTTACCCTTGACAGGGAGGATTAAGGAGAGCACCACCTGTGCACCTATCTGAGGTGCCATGAACTAACTCTTGATAAGTTTAGAAGGATACCTGGCAGTATCGCTTGTGCCAGCAAGATTGAGCTGCATTAGATAATAGTCAGTAGTCTTGATGGGTCTTGGCAGACTCTCAGTAATATCTCAGATTTTGGCACCTGGCAGACAGAACACCTCGCAGGACATCATGTCTGGTTGACAGATGACCACCTCTGTAGCCCTCAAAAGGGAGTCACTAATCACCACTACCCTTCACCTCCAAGTGTTCACTGATTCGTCAGCTGTGGAGTTTTTGAGCTTCAATTCCTCCTGTTCCTAGATTGTTCTCTCCCCTTCCATTTCCAGGGCTGCATACTGGTTCTTCATTTTGAGGGAAGGTGGAGGTGGGGTGTTGATTTTGCAGTCTCTAGTGACCCATGTCTAGCTGCTTTCTTTCAGTACCATATCATCTTCCCTTCTCCTGGAGATCTCTGATGCCTCAAGAAGCATTTCATCAATGTAGCTCTCACTGTCATGGATGCTCTTCAGCCTTGCCACCTCCTCTCTCAGTTCCTTCACTTGTTTCATGAAGGATTCAACCTGAAGACATCTTGCACATGAACCAGTCCCTTACGTAGAATCAGGTTGTCCATATGGATGGAGGAAGAAGCTATAATGGGGGCAATATTTTTGGTGACATGATGTTTCCCAGCCAGTCTTCAGTTGTCGGAGCTTTGGTACCTGTCAAAAGAAAATTAGAAAAAGACCTGCCAGATTCCCTACTTTTTCCTCAGCTGTCCTGTAAGTCAAAAGAAAACAGCTCGCTTTTTTTATGTGCAATCTAACACTCTGTTCTGATTCCCTGTATGCAGTCCTGCTTGCTTACTAAACTGCTATTGAGGCATGCAGCAATTTATCTTACCCCTTCAAACTACTAAAATGTGATTTATATATCTTAGGTGTACAGTCTAATGTGCCTCTTTTGTATAATTACCTAATCAGAGTCCCCTGAAATGTAACTAATTGTTCACGTTTAACAGATAACCAAAAGTGAACTGATTTACTTTCTGGATGTTTCCTTCCAATCAATATCAAACACTCCTATCCAATTTAATCGACTAATTGGTGAGTGGTTCTATATAGCAAGATTTGTTAGATGGGGCAAGTGGGCGTTGGGGTAGGCAGGGGGTGAACTAACACCTCAGAAACGCTGTAACTTTAGAGAATATCAATCAGCTTTCCTCCCCAGCTAAGCCAGTGATAGAAAATTGTACTATAAATCCCACCTTTTTAAAGAAATCAGGCAGATCATTTGATATACTCCAACTTGTCTTTTCCCAGTTGGCTTCTCATCTTGATTCCACTCACGCCCTTCACCCCCGGCAATCTGGTTTCCGCACCGGTCACAGTACCGAAACCGTCCTCACAGCCTTGCTCTCTGAACTTCACCGCTCCCACGATCGTGGTGATATTTCTCTTGTGGTTTCTCTGGATCTGTCCTCTGCGTTTGATGTAGTCGATCACCGCACCCTTCTCTCTCGTCTGTCTGACTTTGGCATCCATGGTACCGTCCTCCAGTGGTTTCACTCTTTCCTGTCCTGCCGCACCTTTTCAGTTCACTCCGGTACCTCAGTATCCCCCCCTACCCCCGCCACCTGTGGCGTCCCCCAGGGTTCCATTCTCGCTCCTCTGCTTTTCAATGCTTTTCTTGCTCCCCTAGCCCTGTTAATCCAACAATCTGCTCTTTCCTTTTACATATATGCCGACGACATCCTCCTGGTTCACCACACCTCTCCCTCCTCCCCGGACCTGGCTCCACTCAACCTCTGTCTGTCCTCTATCGCCTCCTGGTTTGAGTCAAATTTCATGCATGCCAATCCCGCTAAATCCGCTGCTCTCTGGATTACCTTTGGTCTCCCACCCCCCACGGTACTACCTGTCATGGGCTCTCACTCCATCCCTTCTGCCCCTACCCTTCGTTACTTAGGTGTCACCTTAGACCCGTCCCTTTCTTTTCATGAACATATCTCCTCTGTTGTCCGCTCCTCTTTTTTCCACCTACGCCGTATCAGGGCCGTCCGTTCCTTTCTCCCTTTATCCTCTGTTGTCACTCTTGTCCTGTCTTTGGTTATCTCTCGTCTCAACTATTGTAACGTCATCTATGCTGGTCTTCCATCTTATCAACTCCGTCGCCTCCAACTTATTCAGAATGCTGCTGCCCATCTTGTTACTTCATCCCCTCTTCGTTCTCATATATCACCGTGTCTGTTTTCCTTACACTGGCTCCCAATCAAGTTCCGGTTTATGTTCAAACTACTCATCCTTGCTCACAAGGCCCTTCACTCTGATACCCCCCCAGTACTTAGCCAATATCATTCATCTTCAGCCCTCTCCCTGCCTCCTCCGCTCCTCCTATGGCAATCGTCTCTTCCTTCCCTCACCTACAAAGGCCCGCCTCGAATCCACTCGACACTCCGCTTTCTTTTTCTTAGGTCCCGCCCTTTGGAACTCTCTTCCCCTCTCACTCCGCACCGAACTGTCCTACACTCGTTTCAAGGCCCTTCTTAAGACACACCTTTTCTGTCAGGCTTTCGATCTCCCCCTCACTACTGATGGTGCTTTTCCTCCTAGTTGCGCCTCCCAGCCCCCTTAGTTTTCTCGTGCTCTCCCCTCCTCTGCTGGTGTTTTATCCCCCTAGTTGCGCCTCCCATCCCTTTTAAATTTGCCCATGTTCTTCCCCCTCTTCCCCTCATCCCCTTTTGCCCTTCTTGCGTTCTTATTGTTCTCTCTCTGTTCTTTTTGCTCCTCTTCCTGTCCTATTATTTTTGGCGTTCTTATTGTTCTCTCTCTGTTCTTTTGCTCCTCTTTCTGTCCTATTATTTTTGGCGTTCCTTTCTTCCCTTCTTTTCCAGCGGCTGTCATTTTTTATAATTGTACACCGCCCTGATGCTTCGGCCTGGGCAGTCTATCAAGTGTTTTAATAAAGATAAAGATAACATACTTTTATAAAATGGCCTATCTAGAAGGCCTCCACACAAAGTTAGACCTGCTCCGAGAAAGAATAACTGTGGTGTATGCTCACTAAAACGCACAACATTAACATGCGTTGATGCCCAAGAAATAGGGCAGAGGCCCGCACTATCATCTGGGGGGGTGTCTGCATGTCCCCTTGCTGTTAGTACATTGCAGCCGTGCCTCATCACGCTAAATGGTGCGCTGGTGCACTTATTGCCATCCCTTGAGGAGGTTGTAAATTCACCTGTGCCAAACGGCAATGTGTGAAAAATAAGTGCCCTACCTACGAATTTTCAGTGGTACTATTCATATAGTGCTGCTGAAAAATTCTTAAAGATAGCTCAGGCACCATCTGGATGTGTCGAGATGAAGTGTGGGCATTCTGTCTCACTCTACGGATAGTGAGCGAATTCAGCTGCCAGTGTATAATTAAGGGGTTTAATTTACGATAGCAAAAAGGCCATTAAAAGAAAACCCCTCACCCATATGGATAGTGGCTTAATATTGCCGCTGTCCATTGAACCAACACGTATGCAATGCCACTTGCTATCCAGATAGCAGCACTGACTAGCCATACAATATTTAAAGGCTGCAGCTAACATTAAAAGAAATGCTGACTGCAGCGTTTGAATATTGACCTGTGTTTTTTCTGCGCACGCACATTTATGCACCAGGGTAATTTTATAAGTGCCTATTTGAGCGTGTAAAATGGTGTTCTAGATGCTCAATTTCCTTATCAAATTACCTCAGAAATATTCTTACCTCTGCCTTTTATAACAGAATGGTGTCTGTAGTTTACTATATGCCAGGATGATGTTTCAGCTCAACAGCAGCTCTGGGTAACACAATTTTGAATAAGAAAATTGTGTCTTTTAAACCTAACTGCAGAATTTTGTCTAACTTCAGAAAAAATATGAAGGCGTATTTTAGAAAAGGTGTGAAAATCACAAATGAGACGTCAAGGTTGCGATGTTTACAGTATTCCAGCAGTATTTCAGAAAGGACTGTGTTAAATGTGGAGCCACTTCTAAAATCCCAAACAGGGAGTACAGGCGTGCACGTGGATCTGCATCTACATATAGCGGGAGGAGCTATTTTACATGGGGGGAAACGGGGAACCACAGTGACATACATGTGTAAGTGCTAGCATCTACACTGGTAGGCGGGCATTTTGTGACTTACATGTATATGTGAGCCATTTTGCAAGCACTGGCCAAAACAAGCAATTTCTAAAAATCTAAACATGCTAGGGAACAGGCGTAAAACCCAACCTGGGCATTTTTGGTGCTACACATTTATTTCCCATATGGAACTGGGAATTCACAGGTAGATTTTTTTCTCATCCTGGTCAGGCTCTAACTATGCCCCCGACATCTGCTATGTAATAAGGGCATTCAAGTGTAAATTCAGCCCTTTCTAAAATTGTCCTTGCCATGTGGATGTCTTTTCCATGTGTAAGTGCCAGTATTTACACAGGCAAAATATGCATAAGGCTTTTAAAATAATCCACAAATTGTGGCAGGATTCTTTATAGCTTAGACCAGCGATCTCCAAATCCAGTCCTGGAGGGCCATTTTTAGGATATCCCTAATGAATATACATAGTAAACACCCCAACTCTCAGACTAAAAACATTCATTCAACAACAATATATCAAATCCATATATCAAATACTGCAATAACTAGAAACTACCATACTGCTATACTGCACTATAGCCACGTACTCAGACTGGTGAAAAGAATTACAGACTTCACTTAAATTTTTTGGGGGTAGGAGAAAAAGCCTCAGGACAATAGATCATCCCTTTAAAAAAGCTTCTTCAGGAGATAAACATATTGCCAGAATCCTCTGTCGTTTAACTCCTGAAGAAGCTTTTTAAAGCAAAACAAATATCTTTGTTGAGCTATTCTAAGATGTTTTTTTCAGGTGGTGTTTGAATAATTGCTGTGAAAAGTCTCAGTTGTTGGTGTCTCTGAGAGAGTTCCTCAGAGAGAGGGAGGAATTGTTTTGCTGTGAGGTGCTTTAAGGTTGTTATGTTATCTTGTGTATTCCCCCCCCCCCCCCCCCCAGGTATTGCTTGTCCATGCTTGGTGACTAACGAGTTCCTTTGTTGTTTTTTTAGAACCGTTGATGTTGTATTGCAGGTTAAGCAAGTATTGCTGCTGAGGTGCCTCAGAGTACCACTTTTGAGTTTGAAATTTATATTAAGGTGATTTTTATCTTTAAAAATATATATATGTGGGTGGAGTTTTTTTAGCCTGTGATGTGGAGCTAGTATATTCCCCTATGGCTTCTGTAAGCCACATAGAGGGATGATCTATTGTCCTGAGGCTTTTTCTCCTACCCAAAAACATTTAAGTGAACTCTGCAATTGTTTTCACCAGTCTGAGTACATGGCTATAGTATAGTATAGTAGTATGGTAGTTTCCATTTACTGGGTATTTGAAATATGGATTTGGTGTATTGTTATTGAATGAATGTTTTTGGTCTGAGAGCTGGGGTGTTTATTTAGTGGGGTGTTCCAGATCACTAGGGATGGGTAGCTTTTGTGTTTAATGAATATGCATGAGATAAATTTGAATACAATGGGGGTAGTGCATACAAATATATATCATGCATATTCATTAGCGACATGCTGAAAATCTGGCTGGTTTGTGGCCCTCCAGAACTGGAATTGGAGATCCCTTGCTTAAACAGAAACATAGAAACACGATGGCAGTTATAAACCATACAGTCTGCCCTTCCATAACAACCACTAAGCTCTACACTCCCTAAAGCTACTTGCCTTAACCTAGGCAACATTACCAAGAAAGCACATGCAATGCAATGTGTGCCTTTGAGTCAGTCCTGACTCCTGGCGACCCAGAAGCTCCTGGGTTTTCTTGGCAGTGTCACTGGAAATAGATTGCCAGGCCTTTCTTCCAAGGCAATGGAGGGTTAAGTGACTTGCCCAAGGCCACAAGTAGTACTAGTGGGAATTGAACCCTGGTTGCTTGGTTACCAAGCCAGTGTTCTAACCACTAGGCTACTCCTCCACTCCAAGAAAGCACATAGAATACTAGAAATCATAAGGAAAGGACTGGAGAATAAAACCGAGGATATTATAATGCCTCTGTATCGCTCCATAGTGTGACCACCTTGAATATTATGTGCAGTTCTGGTCACCATATCTAAAAAAGGATATAGCAAAATTAGAAAATGTACAGAGAAGAGCCACCGAAATGATAAAGGAGATGGAAGGATTACCCTACAAGGAAAGGCTTAAAATGTTAAGGCTCTTCAGCTTGGAAAAGAGAAGGCTGAGGGGAGATATGATAGACGTCTATAAAATAATGACTGGAGTGGAACATAGATCAGTTGTTTATTCCTTCAAAATAGAAAGACTAGGTGGACATGCAATGAAGCTACAATGTAGAAAGTTTAGAACTAATCTAGGAAAATATTTTTTCACTCAACATGTAATCAAACTGAATTCATTGCCAGTAAAACTGTATCTGGGTTTAAAAGAGATTTGGAAGAAAAGTCCATAAATCATTATTAAAGTGGATTGGATAAATACACTGCTTAGCCCTGGGATAAGCAGCATGGAATCTGTCTACCTTTTGGGAACCTGACAAGTACTTATAACCTGGATTGGCCACTGTTGGAAACAGGATAGTGGGCCTGATGGACTCTTGGTCTGACCCAGTATCTTATGTTCCCTACTCATTCAACCTCCAGCTATGTTCTACTTCCCCTATTTACCAGTATGGCCACTGCCTCGACCTCTTTTTCTCCAACTGCTCACCCTCAAACATACCCACCTCAGTTCTTCTCCTATATGACCATCATTTGCCAACTTTCACTCTTACCCACCTAGGGTTGCCAACCGGCCGGGTTTCAGCCGGCCTGGCCGATTTTTCCATGGCCAGGCCGGCTGCTGGCACAGATGTAAAACCGGCCATTGAAAAGCCGGTTTTTTGCTCTGGCCGCAAGATCGGGAAAAACCGGCTTTTGTCCCGAAGTCCGCGGCGCGAACGCGAACACGATTCCCCATAGCAGTGCAGCCGCTGCTTCTGCTTTGTACAGAGCAGCGGCTGCAATACACTTACATTGAAAACTAAAGATAAACTGTGTGAGGAGCCCTCCAGTCATCGCAGAGCCCGAGGAAGTGATGTCATGGGGCGGGCTCCTCACAGGTTGTCTTTCCTTTTCAAATTAACTTTAGCTGCAATAAAGTTAATTTTAAAAGGAAAGACAACCAGTGTGGAGCCCGAACCCAAGACATCACTTCATCGGGCGCTTCGATGACCGGAGGGCTCCTCACACAGTTTGTCTTTACTTTTCAAAGTAAGTGTATTGCATCCACTGTTCTGTACAAAGCAGAAGCAGCGGCTTGGGCAGGGGGGGGGGTGGTGGTGTGAGTGAACCATCGGGGGGGGGGTGGTGTGAGTGAACCAGCAGTGGAGGGGGGGGGTGGTGTGAGTGAACCAGCAGGAGGGGGGTTGGTGTGAGTCAACCAGCAGGGGAGGGGGGGTGAGTGAGTGACCCAGCAGGAGGGGTGAGTAAGTGACAGGGGGGTGGGTGAGTGAACCAGCAGTGGAGGGGGGGGTGGTGTGAGTGAACCAGCAGTGGAGGGGGGGTGTGAGTGAACCAGCAGGGGAGGGGGGTTAGTGTGAACCAGCAGGGGAGGGGGGTTGGTATGAGTGAACCAGCAGGGGAGGGGGTGAGTGAGTGACAGGGGGGTGGGTGAGTGAACCAGCAGGGCGGGGCGGGGGGGTGTGAGTGAACCAGCAGGGGAGGGGGGGTGAGTGAGTGAACCAGCAGGGGAGGGGGGTGAGTGAGTCAGCAGGGGGGGTGAGTGAGTGAACCAGCACTGAGGGGAGGGGGGTGAGTGAACCAGCACTGAGGGGGGTGTGAGTGAATCCTCGGTAATTTTTGTGGGTGGGGCTGGGGGCGGGGCAGGGGTGGAGCATGGCGAGCCACAGGTGTCGGGTTTTTCTCGGTGAAAAAGTTGGCAACCCTATACCCACCCCCCACCACAGTCTCATCCTGTCTCAATCAGCACATTTAGGAATCTTCAGGTTATTGACCCCTCTACTCTCTCCACTGCTGTCTCATCTCCTCTGTCTTCCACCGTCTTCTATGTCTATTGATAAGGCAGTCTCTTCCTATAACATTATACTCTCCTCTGCTCTGCATGCTCTCACGCCTCCTATTCCATACCTTAGTTGACCTCTAAAATCCACTACATATGCTCCTGTTCTCACTTCGCTGAGCACCTTTGGCTTAAATCCCGTACCAATGCTGACTTCTTACATTTCACATTCATGCTAAGCTCTTTCCATTCTGCCGTAGCACTTGCCAAGCGAGAGTACTGCACCAATCTGACATACTCTCTTACATCTGACCCTCGCTGCCTCTTTGCAATGCTCAATTTCCTCCTTAAAGTGCCTTGGCCCCTATCCCCTCCTTCACGTTCTTCGCAAACCTTGGTTATCTAGTTCCACGATAAGGTTCACAAGACCAATCTTGAGTTCTCCATGGAATCACTTCCCACTACTACTACTAACCATTTCTATAGCATATGCAATGCTGTACATAGGTACATAAGAGACGGTCCCTGCTAAGCAGAGCTGAACACCTATTGAAGACAAACACAACAAACAGGGGACCAGGGTAAAATACAAGGGTGGTGAACAGGAAAAGAAAAGCAGGATCCAAAGGCAGCCTCGAAGAGGTGGGTTTTAGCCTGGATTTGAATAGGATCAGGGATGGAGCATGCAGGGCCAGCCCAACTATTAGGCAAACTAGGTATTCGCCTACAGCCGCAGCTTCTGAGAGGTGGCAAAAAGCAGGGCTTTCAAAGCTAAACAACAGATTTTGTCTGGGGGTGCATAAGGCTTAAGGTTTGCCTCAAGTGCCAACACCTTGAACCACTACTACTCTTCATCATTTGTATGGCGCTACAAAGCGTACACAGCACCGTACAAAGACATGTAAGAGATGACCCCTTCTCATCAGCGCTTCCAATCTAGTCAAGAAAGACAACAGAACAACTGGGACTAGGGTATGACTAGCAGAATGCTAAGGAAACACATAGTTGGAGAGCAGGAGATTTAACATTAAAGCATCTCATCATTAATTATATTTTATGAAAGTACAGAAAGTTAGGGATTTAGGGTGCAATGACAACTCTCTCCCATGCAATGGTACTATATAACACCCAAAAATCATAAACCACAAATGAATTGCAAAAAATTAAATATACAAAAAAATGCTGACTCCTGGTGACCCAGCAGTTCCTGGGGTTTCGTGGCAGTGTGACCGGAAGTAGATTGCCAGGCCTTTCTTCCGAGGCAATGGAGGGTTAAGTGACTTAGCATACATCAAAAATGCAACCAAAAAATTACATGTACATCGTGCAGAAGAATCCTTAAATACTACAACAAACCTTAATCTTCTCCTCGCTTCTTTAACATATTTCTTATAAAACTTCCATCATATTAAAATGTCAAAACCAAATCCCTACACTGTTTCTCTAAACTGGAATACAGTTCTGAAAATCAGAGGACTCAATTGTCACGGAAAGAATTGACTGTAAGGAGCTACCATGCGAGGTGGCAGAGATGGAGTGACCATAACTGCACACAATACTCAAGGTGCAGACACACCAGGGACATATACAGAGCCATAATGATACTCTCAGGTTTGCTCTCCATCCCTTTTCAGATAACCCTTAACATTTTCTTTCCTTTTCTTGGCAGTTGTGGTACTGAAAATCGACACATGCAGGGTCATTCTGAGCAATGAATAGCGGGGATGGACGTCCCGTCAGGATGTCCATCTCAGCTATTCGTGGTCTTCCCCGCGTATTGTATGAGGAAGTTAGACCTGGGCGGGAAAGGGGAGGATCAGGGGCAGCATTAGGGCGGGCAGTGGGCGGTCGCTAGCCCCGGATGTTCAAGGCCAATTCTAATGTCGGCCCTGTATGTCTGGAGCCGGCGACTTGAACGGGGAAGTTATTCCATCTCCGAGGTGGAATAACTTCCTTGATGTGATGGGATTGGTGGGCCCAGGGCTGGGAAGGGGCGGCAGGGGCCAGAGGGCATTCGCACAGCCCGACCATGACCTTGGGAGGCCAGATCGGGGGTCAGGCTATGGGAAAAGCAATTTGGAGGCAGGTGGCCGGGGATCGCAGCTTTTAAATGGAACCACAGTTGTATGGCAACTGGACCCCATGGTGCCGTGGCTCCATTTAAAAGCCCTGACTGAGTTAGTTGGGCAAGGCCTGTACATGCAGGTCAGGCTGAATCACAGTCCCGGCCAGCACGTACAGGCCTAATCGCGATTCTGATCCTGCAGGCCTAGACATGCCCCGCGGGAACAGAATCACGACACCCTCTGTACGTCCTGTTCAGACCAGGCGTACAGAGGGCTTGTACGTCCAGGACAAAATCAGGCCTATATTGTCCACAATGACTCCCAGATCTTTTCCTTAGGTGGTGACTCTTAACTCAAAACCCAGCATTTTGTACCCGGTGATGGGATTATTTTCCGTGTGTGCATCACCTTGCACTTGTCCACTTAATACTTCATCTGCCTTTTATTTTGCAAGCTTACTATATCTCCAAGTAGCTAAAAACGGCCATACATGCGGTGAACAAAACAAAAATTAGGGGAGATAAAAACGAAGGAAAAGTGGCAAAAAAGACAGGCTAACAATTCAAACGGAGACGAGTAGGATGGGGAAAGAAGAGAAAAGGGCAGGTTCTGCTAAGGAGTTACACATCTGAGAGGGGCGAGGGCACTGAGGGGAAGGGATACTGCAACATCAATGCTTTTAGCTGTTTTCAAAATGAATAAGGCAGTCCATCAGGATAGGGGTGTGGCAGCTTGGGTGGGGGGGGGGATGCATGGTGGGGAAAGCATTAGGGATATACACAGGTAAGAAAAATTCACTTTGTCATTTTTCCATGAATTTTTCCCAGTTTTAAGTGTTTATTTGGTTGCTTTCACAGATTCGTGTTTAATACAGAATTTTTGGTGCATGATAAATTGATTTAGCACATAATAAACAAAGAATTAAAGCATACTATTAAATTATTGTGCATTAAATCAATTTAACACACTAAAGGGCGCGTTTACTAAGGGTTAACACTTGTAAACAGAAGTTAAAGCATGGCCCATAGAAATAAAGGGGCCATGATAGCACATAACGCATGTAAACTTTCAGTCTTTCATTAGCACGTATTAACCTTAAGTAAACATGCCCCCAGATATTTTAGGATGCACTAATGAATGCACACCCTTATGCAGCATGAGGAAACACCTCATTTTAATAAAACGAAATGAAAATGAAGTTATTTTCAAGCCCCGTGTGTGTATATGTCTCACTGGGAGAGTAGAGAAGATGAGAGAGGTAGTTTGAAAGGGGCGATTCCTTAACTGCTGTATGTTTCAGTATGTTAAAGTGTCTATGCTGCAGAAGTTGAGCTACTTCTCTCATTGAGATACATTAGGACAGTTCTTGGAAGAGCTTATTTCTCTGGAGCTCCCAGTTCGACCTGGCCTATTTTTGAAATGGATATCTCCTTTCCAGAGCTGGCTTAAGAGGTGAGCCAGCAAGGCACTGACCAGGGGTACAGAAGCTTAAGGCTGCCAAAAGACTGCCTCACTGCCTCACCCCTTTTAACAACCGCGGGAGCATTTTCTTTTGCTCTATCAGCTGTGCTAAGCTGCAAGCTCTGGCAATGAATTGTTTCTACAAACATAAGTACTTTCTGTTTCTTGCTCAAGACAGGAAGTAACTGCATTTGACTTTTAGAAATGCAGCAGTACCAACATTTGCAGTTTAGCATACCTGCAGGAAGAAATGAAAATGCTCTTACTGCTATGTAACATGTAGCTGTAGTAGTGGTGGAGGGAGGAGTGACTGGCTAGGAATGATTCTGGAAGGGGGTGGGGAGAGTGAATATGCATTAACCTTTAGTAAACACGCCTCTTAATGAATGTCTTAAAACTATTTGCATGGACAGTGAGGATAAAGAAAGGTTACCATATTTCTAAATTACCATCCTCCAGTGCCAGGTACATTAGGAAGTACTACAAAACCCTGCTCATTTAGAACCCATACCAAACCTGCCATATCATAACAGCACAACCAGGATTCACACAGCACCAAACTACATATAAAAAGGCAGCACTGAAAATAGAAACCCAATATACCTCATAGAAAACCAATACATCTCCTACTGGGAAAAGTGAACAAGTAGGACTCCTACACAGAAACCGCAGCTCAGTCATATATGCAAAATATAGACCATCATCAAATACAGAACAAGGGATCACAATTTAGAAATATGAAGGCAATGAGTGAACTGGGAACCCCAAAAGCCAAACTTGGAATGCACCACAACACTGGAGAAATAAAACCATAAATTCATTTCCTCTTGTACTGAACAAACATAAAGACATCAGTGATGTACATTTCCCAGTTAATTTCTCACTACCTTTTGTTTGGGCATTTTATTTTTCAGTCACAATTGCCCCAGTCTCTCTCTTCTGCTTTCTTCATATATTCTGCTAACTCTCCATTGTCTGCTGTCCATTTATCCTTTCTTCTCTCTTATTTTTTTCCACTCTCCCTCTATATCCACCATGTTTCTTCCATTTTACACAAAATATCTGTGTTTCTTCCCTCTTACACACAATATCTGTCCTCCTCCCCATCCTCACTGCCCCAGCATTTTTCTTCACCCTGATCGCAGCATCTGCCCCCTTCCAGGTCTCACCAGCATCACCTCCTTCCAGGTCTCACCAGCATCAGCTCCCTTCCAGCCCCAGCTTTTTCCAGCATCAGCTCCCTTAGAGTCCCTGTCTCCCCAGCATTAGGTCCATTACAGTCCCTGCCCCTCCTAGCATCAGTTCCATTCCAGTCCCTCCCAGCATCAGCTCTCCTCCAGTCCCTGTCCCTCCCAGTCCCAGCATCAGCTCCATTCCAATCCCTTTCCCTCCCAGCATCACCTCACTTCTTGTCCAAGCCCTTCCCGGCATCAGTTCCCCTCCAGTCCCTGCCCCCCCCCCCCCCAGCATCAGCTCCCCTTCCATCCCAGCATCAACTCCCTTCCAATCCTTGCACCCCTCCCCCACCCCCGCATCAGCTCCCCTTCAGCCCCTGTTCCTCCCAGCATCAGCTCTCCTCCAGTCCCTTTCCCACCCAGCATCAGCTCTCCTCCAGTCCCTGTCCCTCCCAGCATCAGCATACTGTACCTTCAGTTCCTGCCCCCCCCCCCCAGCATCAACTGCCTTTCAGTCCCAGCACCCCCAGCATCAACTCCCTTTAAATTAGACCCCCAATTAACATTTAAACGCCAGATTGCAGATGTCTCCAAAGCATGTTTTTTTCCTTTACACAGAGTCCGGTCTATTCGCTCATACTTTGATAAGCTGATGCCACTCACTCTTATACATGTACTTATCATTAATCAACCTGATTACTTAATTCATTATATTGTGGATTACTGCAAACTTCACTTAAGCGATTACAAACTATTCGATCAATGGCTATCAAGAAAGCAACTATTCGATCATGTTACACCACTTCTGACAGACTATCACTGGTTACAGTCTTTTATCGGATAAAGTATAAGATTCTGGTTTATCATAGAAAGCATTTTATGTAGGTCTCCCATGATACCTCTCTGACTTGTTAACACCATTTGTCCCATCTAGGACCCTTTGATTCTTGCAACAGAATAGGCTAGTGCTGCCTTCCAATTCCAAGGCACATCTTGTTATCATTCAACAGGCCACCTTTTACTAGCTGGCTCCAACCTTGTGGAACCCTTTTTAAAAATTGGCATTACATTGGCCATTTGCCAATCTTCAGGTATTACAGATGATTTTAATGACAGTTCACAAATTACTAATAGTAGGGCTGCAGTCTCATATTTCAGTTCTTTCAACATCCTCAGATGAATAGTGGAGTATCCCAGGGATCTGTGCTGTGTCCGCTGCTTTCCTCCTAAACTCTCCTCTCTCCTCTCTCCTTCCTCCTTTCTCAGTCTCTGTGGATAACTCTCTACTCCTCCCTGTCTCCTCAGCTCACAACTTTGGGACCGTCTTTGACTCCTCTCTCTCCTTCTCTACTCACATCCAGCTGATAGCTAAGACCTGCCATTTCTTTCTCTACAACATCAACACAATTCACCCATTCCTTTCTGAATACACTACTAAGACACTTATCCACTCCTTAGTCACCTCCCATCTAAACTATTGTAACCTGCTCCTTACTGGTCTTCCTCTGAGGCATCTCTCTCCCCTTCAATCTGTTCAACACTCTGCTGCATGGCTAATCTTCTGCCAGCCTGGTCCTGCTCATATTACCTTTCCTCAAGTCTCTTCATTGGCTTCCTATTCATTTCTGCATCCAGTTCAAACTTCTCCTGCTGACCTATAAGTGCATTCGCTCTGCAGCTCCTCACTACCTTTCTTCACTTATCTCTCCCTACACCCCTCCTCGGGAAATCTACTCTTCTGGCAAATTGCTTTTATCTGTGCCATTTTCTTCTATTGCTAACTTCAGACTTTGCTCCTTTCACCTTGCTGCTCCTTATGCCTGAAACAAACTACTTGAGTCTGTGCATCAGGCGCCTTCTCTGACCCTTTTCAAATCCAGGCTGAAAACTCACTTCTTCGCTGTCGTTTTTGGATCTTGACTCACCTGATGTCCTTTGTGTTTCCTTACCATTCCCCCTAGCTGTATCCCATGTCTACAGTTACTATGTTGTCTGTCTCGACTAGATTGTAAGCTCCAATGAGTAGGGACCGTCTTTTACATTTCTCTGTGCAGTGCTGCGTACACCTTGTAGCACTCTACAAATGTTCAATAGTAGTTGTAGTATACCATCTGGTCCAGGTGATTTGCTACTCTTTAGTTTATCAAATAGTTGTAATACATCTTCCCAATTTATCAATATTTCTTTAAATTTTCCCAAAGCATTACCTTTAAATACCATTTCAGTCATGGGTAACTTAACTACATCTTTTTTAGTAAAGACCAAAGCAAAGAATTCATTCAGTCTCTTTATTACGGCCTTGTCCCCTCTTAGTGCCCCTTTTACCCTTCTATCATCCAATGATCAAACTGACTCTCTGACATATTTTTTGCTACAAATGTACTTGAAAATGTTTTTATTATACATTTTTGTTCCACATCAAGCTTTTTTTTCAAATTCTCTCTTTGCCTGCCTTATTAATGCCTTGCATCTAACTTGCCAGTGCTTATGTTGTTTCCAGTTTTCGTCATTTGGCTCCTCTTTCCATTTCCTGAAAGATGCTTTTTTGGCTATAACAGCCTCTCTGACCTCACCTTTAAACCATGCTGGCAGTTTTTTTGATTTCCTTCCACTTTTCTTAAAGCATGGAATACATCTGGTCTGGGCTTCCAAGGTAGTACTTTTAAACAAAGCCCATGCTTGATGTAAATCTTTAACCTTTGCAGCTGCTCCTTTTAGTTTTTTTCTTAACTATTTTCCTCATTTTATCATAGTCTCCTTTTTTAAAGTTAAAAGGTAGTACTGAAGATTTCCTTGCCATCCCCTTCCTCCATTTATTAAATCAAGCACATTCATGCTATTATCACTATTGCCAAGTGATCCCAATACCCTTATCTCTTGCACCAGATCTTGTGTTCCACTAAGGACTAGATCCAAAATGGCTTCCCCTCTTGTTGGTTCATGAACCAGCTGCTCGAAGAAGCAGTTATTTATTTCATCTAGAAACTTTATCTCCCTAGCATGTCCTGCCATGATACTGACCCAGTCAATACCGGGGTAATTGAAATCACCCATTATTATTACTGTGTTGTAACTTTTGTTACCTTCTCTGATTTATTTTGAGCATTTCATCATCCATTTGTTCATTCTGGCCAGGCAGTTGGTAGTATACCTCCACTGCCATTGTCTTCCCCTTTTTACATGAACTTCAATCCATAGATATTCTACAGTGTATTTTGTTTCCTGCAAAACTTTAATTTTGTGTGACACAATGCCCTATCTAACAGAGTGCAAACCCTCCACCAATTTGATCTACTCTATCATTGTGACATAATTTGTACCCAGGTGTCACAGCGTCCCACTGGTTGTCCTCCTTCCACCAGGTCTCTGAGATAACAATCATATCTAACATCTCCTTTAGTGCTATATATTCTAACTCTCCCATGTTACTTTTTAAGACTTCTAGCATTTTCATCCAAGCATTTTAGGGGTTATATTTTATTCATAATAATCTGGTTATTGGTAGGCAGGGGTAATTTGCAATCTTTAAGTTCTGTCTTCTTTGCACTTAAGGGCATTTTGGTTACTTTTGTCTTCACTGGAACCTCTTTGTCGATATGCCCTAACTTCAGTCTTTTGCTGGTATCCTTCAAGTATACATCATTCTGAACCATGCGCTCTTGGGTAACTAGTGGCTTTCCCCCATTATCTAGTTTAGAAACTGCTCTCTCTCTTTTTAAAGGTTAATTCCAGCAGCCTGGTTCCATCCTAGTTAAGGTGGAGCCCATCCTTTCAGAAAAGCCTCTCCTTTCCCCCAGAATGTTGCCCAGTTCCTAACAAATCCAAAACCCTCATCCTTGCACCATTGTCTCATCCATGCGTTGAGACTCTGCAGCTCTGCCTTCCTTTTGGGTCCTGCACGTGGAATGGGAAGCATTTCTGAGAATGCTACCCTGGAAGTTCTGGATTTCCACTTCCTACCTAAAAGCCTAAATTTGGCCTCAAGAACCTCCCTACCATACTTTCCTATGTCATTGGTACCAACATGTAACAAGACAGCAGACTCCTCCCCAGCGCTTTCTAAAACCTTGTCTAGGTGGCATGTAAGGTCCACTACCTTCGCACCAGGCAGGCATGTTACCAGGCGATCCTCACGTCCACCATCCACCCAGCTATCTACATGTATAATGATTGAATCACGAACTAAATTGGCTGTCCTAACCCTTCCCTCAATGGCACATGCCCCTGGAGAACCCTCCTCAGTGTGAGAGGGTTTTACATCATCACCTGGAAGTAATGTAACTAGCTAAAGGGCTGAAATAGATGTTGAACATGAAAGGGGATAATGGGGATTTTTGTGGCACACCTGCTAGACCAGTCCAGACAAATGGGTTGTGTCCCTTTGCCAGCAGATGTTGAAGACAGAGAAAGTGCCAGAAGCTTTAGTGACTCAGCCCTGGCATACATAGTGATTCCCTTAGGGGCCGCCTTCATTATACCCCTGGAAAAGCAGCAGAATGCTTACTGCAGTTATAACTATATACAGAAGTGCAACTATATACACAGAACATTGAAGAAACCAACAGACCAGCCAAACAGAAATGAGGCTCTTAGACACAGCCAGCTGTAGAAGAATGCAGAGAGGGTGGGTCCTGGACTGGTCTATCAGGATTCCAGGAAAGGAAATTAACGGTGAGTGAAATTTCTCCTTCCAATTCATCCTGCTAGACCAGTCCAGACAAGTGGGATGTACCAGAGCTATCCCACCATAGGGCAAGAAGAAACAGCTGCCACCAACACTCGGGCTCCAAACACTGCTGAATTTCTAGCTTGAAGATCAAGATAGTAATGCTGTGCAAAGGTGGAGAAGGAAGACCAGGTAGCCGCTCAACAAATGTCGAGTGGATCCACATGCGACTGTTCTGCTCAAGACATTGCCTGAGCTCATGTGGAGAGTGCCTGAAGCCCTACAGGAATGGGTTTGTTACACAGAATGTATGCAGACTCGATCGTACGCTTAATCTAGTGCATGATGGTCATCTTAGAGGACATGAGCCCCTTGCAAGGCACCACAAACAGAACAAAGAGACAGTCCGAGTTCCGAAAGGAGTTGGTCACCTTGAGATAATGGTGGAGAACCCAAAAGACATCAACTGCCTTGAGGACCTTATCTCCGCCCGAGCACTGTTCCTTAGAGAAGGAAGGCAGCAGGATAGATTGATTGACATGGAAGGCGGAAACCACCTTAGGTAGGAATGAAGGGACTGCACGAAGGAACACCCCCTCCAAATGAGAGAAGGGGTCTCAATAGGAAGGAGCCTGACGTTTCTGAGAAACGTCATGCTGAGGTAATGGAGACTAGAGGGTGATGAGCTTGAGGCAGTTCAAGATAAGTGTTAAGTCCCACTGAGGTACCACTGGCCAGATTGGTGGTCACAGAAACCGAACTCCCTGGAGAAACCTGCTGACATCAGCATGTGAGGCGATAGAGCGACCTGCGAGAGATCCACAGAAGCAAGTGAGCGCAGCCACCTGAACACATAAGGAGTTTAAGGCAAGACCATTGTCATAGTCATCCTGTAAGGTGGTGAGGATGTCTGGTATCTGTACCCGCCACGGGGAGAGATGGAGGCATGAGGCCCAAGCATCAAAATGATGCCAAACCCTCATGTATGCTACAGAGGTAGATTGACATGCTTTAAGAAGAGTGTCGACAACACGCCATGTATAACTCTTGCGAGTTAGCCGGTGCCTCTCAAGAGCCAAGCCGTAAGCAAGTAGGGAGCTGGATAGTCTAACCAGACTGGTCCCTGCCGGAGGAGTCACCTGTATGAGCCCATGGTTAGGGGGGGTGCGGACAGTAGCCATGCCAAGTTGGCATACCATGGTCAGAGAGGCCAATCGGGGGCTATGAGGATCACCTGGCCCAGGTATGACTCGATGCACCAGAGAGCTCTGCCAATCATCGCCCAGGGTGGGAAGAAGTAGAGTAATGTTGATGCGGGCCACGGTTGAACCAATGCATCAAGCCCTGAAGCGTTGTGGTCCTGCCTGAGACTGAAAAAGATGGGCACCTTGTAGTTGGACGAGGTTGCCATCAAGTCGATCTACAGCAGGCTCCATCAGTCCACTATCTTTTGGAAGGCCCGGGGGCAAGTTCCCACGCTCCGGGGTCTAGAGCATGCTGACTGAGGAAGTTGGCTTGAATGTTGTCCATGCCCACAATGTGTTGTGCCGAGACCATGAGCAGGTGCTTCTCCACCCAGGCAAAGAGAATGGTCATCTCCCTTATCACACTGGGGCACTTAGTGCCCCCTGTCTGTTGAAGTAGGACACCATTGTGGAGTTGTTGCACAGGAAGCGAATTCCCTGCCCTCTGAGGAGAGGCAAGAAGTCCAGGAGACCTAGACAGATTACCCTGGCCTCAAGTCTGTTGATGGTCCAAGTGGTCTCCCAGTGAATCCAGGATCCCTGCATAATCCTGTTCAAGCAATGGACTCCCCAGTCAGTGAGGCTGGCATCGGTCATTAGTACCGTCCAGTGCACGTTCTCCAGTGGAACTCCCTGGAGGAGAATGGTTAGGTCGAGCCACCAGGGGAGAATGGAGCAAACTGGGCTCAGTAGTGGAAGCCTTGCCCGAATTCCTAGGAGCCTGGAAACCACCGGGACAGGAGCATGTGTTGTAATGGTCTCATGTGTGCCTGAGCCCATGGGACTACTTCGATCATGACTGCCATGGCCCCTAAGACCTGGAGATAATCCCACACTCGAGGGCGGACCAGCATCAAAAAGGCCTGAAGCTGACCAGTGAACTTGCAGAAGCATTCCCTGGTCAGAAAGACTCTGCCGAGGCTGGTGTCGAACCAGGCTCCCAGAAAGTCCAGGTTTTGAGAGGGCTGCAGGCAACTTTTTGCAAGATTGATTAGCCATCTGAGATGCTCCAGGAAGACAACCACTTGGGAAACCGCAGCGAGTGCATCCGCCTGTGACTTTGCCCTGATAAGCCAGTCATCCAGATAGGGGTGGATGCGAATGCCCTGACAATGCAGGGTGGCCGTGACCATGACCATGACCTTTGAAAATGTGTAAGGCACTGTGGCTAGTCCGAAAGACAGAGCTTGAAACTGGAAGTGTTTTCCCCAAGTACAGCGAACCATGCTGATGCACTGGTATGATAGGAATGTGGAAGTAGGCCTCGATGAGGTCCAAGGATGCCAGACACTCCCCTTTGTGAATGGCATGGATGAAGGACTGGAGAATTTCCATGCGAAAATGTGGTACCCGAAGTGAGCGATTGACCCCTTGGAGGTCCAGAATGGGGTGCCAGGAATTCTTGAGCACTACAAAGTAGATGGAGTAACAGCCAAACCTTCATTCGGTAGGAGGGACTGGACAAATGGCCTGAAGCAGAAGCAACTGCTGGATTATGGTGCGCACAGCCGCTCGCTTTTATGGGGACCCGAAAGGCGAAACCATGAAGGTATACTTGATAGGGGTGGAACATTCCAGTGCGTAGCCTTGGTGGATGATGCTTAAGACCCAATGATTGGAAGTGATGTGAGTCCACTCTTGGTAGAAAAGGGATAGGCATCCACCCACCTGCGATATCCCCAAGCGGGCCTCGATGCAGTCAGCAGGAGGATCGATTGGGTCCAGAGAATTTGTTAGAGGCGGAGTAAGAATCTTTAATTCTATGAAACCCCCCAAAATATTGTGATTTCACCCCCAATCTGTTAGTGGAGGAGAAGGCTGCAGAGGGCTTTCCTGGTCGATAACACCTAGAGTCCCAAAAACAACTGGGAAGAGGCGGTATAGGATGGATTAGAGCTGGACTGGCAAGCAGAAGCCCATAGCTTGTCCTCAGGAAGATGCTGGGGCTTGACCTCACCTAAGTCCTTGAGCAGTCTTTCAAGGTCTTCTCCGAATAGCAGCCGTCTTCTGAAAGGGAGCTTCGCTAGGCGCACTTTAGAGGCCGCATCTGTGGACAGTATCAGAGCCAAAGCTACTGGCACACTACCATGGTGGCTGTCACTGAGCGGGCAGTCAAACATAAAAGGTCATACTGCGTGTCCGCTAAGAACGCTGCAGCAGACTCCAGGCGTGCGGATGCCGACCTTCTGGTAAAAGCTGGAGCCAACGTAAAAGCATTCGAGCTGCTAACCCATCACATGCTGAGGTCTGAAGGGCCAAGGAGGAGGAAGAAAAATCTGTCTTCTGTAGACCTTCGACCTTCCGGTCATGTTGATCACGAAGGGCAGTGCTGCCTTCAATCGGAATGGTGGTATGCTTGGTAACAACGGTGACAACGGCATTCACTGTGGGGTGGTGGAGGCACATATCTGGATTCATAAGTGACCAGGTGTAATGGCAGCCCAAACATTTGGCAGAATGAAGGGATGCCTCTGGAGAATCCCACTTGAAGAACACCCTCTGATGGAGTTCCGGAGGGCTTTTTTTAATACCTGCCAAGATAGGGTCTGCCTGAGACTTAGATTGACCAGGTGGTGTGTCTGGGGTATTGGAGAGTTGCAGAGCCTCGATGATCTGGGTGATTAGCACAGGGAGCTCATCCTTATGGAACAAATGCATATCTAGGGAGTCATGGTCCTCCTCCAAAAACTCCTGCAGCAAACACTCCCCATCCTTGTGGTCTGATGCACTGCATAAGCTATCCTCCACTGACCTGTGATCCAGAACAACCAGAGGAGAGGAATCCCCTTCCCCAACAGCCCAAGACACTAATTTTGATGAGTGTTCTCTATTGTCGGACTCCTTTGTATGCTTACGTGAGGTGCGCACCTTTAGAGACGGTGTCTGGGATGACTTAGCCTGTGATGGTAATGGCTCACTCTTCCAAAGCTCCCAGGTTATCCTAAAGAGACTCAGAAACTGGTCTGAGTCTCCAGAGTACTCTGTGAGGTTCTGCTGGGGAAGGAGGTGGAGGGGGAAGCCCCCATAGGTGCCGATGCTTGACTGTCTTGATTGGAGTTAAGAGGAGGAGGGGAAGAGGTTGAAGAGTGATTTAATTCCCCTGGGGGATCCCAAGCTGGCACGGGGGGAGGGGGGGTGTCTGGGCGGCTGTGGAGATCTCACCTGGGTCATGCCCCCTTCTAACGAATGCTTCTGCATCAGAAGAGGGCGGGACCGGCAGAAACAAGCGCGCTGGAATCGGGACCCTGTGTGGCAGCGGCAGCTTAAAAAAGGAAATTTTAAAAACCCAAGCAAAAACGCAGAGTCCTGATTCCAGCATGCTTGTTCTGCCAGTCCCGCCCCCTTCTGATGCAGAAATATTTGTCAGAATGGGGTATGACCGACAGAGACCAGCGTGTTGGATTCGGGACTCTGCGCTTTTGTTTGGGGTTTTTAAAGCCTCCGCTTGTGCTGCTGGGGGAAGACCAGATGGTGACTGATGCCACCGGCACCACAGATCCGGGAAAAGTGGCGACGGCGGCAGTGACAGCAACAGCTCATGCAGGTTATTCCCTCCCAAAAAAAAAACAGCTTTTGCATGGCTGGTTTTAAGACTTCACCAGCAGCCGGCCTGGCCATACAAACACCGGCCAGTTGGCAACCCTATACCATGCTGACTCAGACCAGAGATCCATGTGGCCCAGTATTGTATCCTCTAACACTGGCCAATCCAGGTCACTAGAAAGAAGCCGCCTGATGCCAAAGAATAGATCCATGTCTTGCAGTTGCCTCCCAGTGGTCAGAGTAGCTTTCTGAGCTCTCTCTGGCTAATAATTATTTATGGACTTCTTTCTTTCTTTATTTATTTAACAGTTTTTATATACCGTCTTTCTACAATTCAAGACGGTTTACAGCGAACATAACAGACAGTATATTTCAACTGATTACACAGAAACAACGAGGGTATAAGTGGTTAATATAAGTAATTTTTTACTTCTTTAGGAATTTGTCCAGATCTCTTAAATTCAGCTATGTCAGATGTGTTTACACCTTCTCTGGCAATCATTTCAACAGCTTGATTGGTCAGTAGGTGAAAAAATATTTTCTCCAATTTCTTTTAAATCCGCTACCTCTTAGTTTAATCGAGTATCCCGTAGTCCTGGGACAGTTTGAAGACATGAGGGAGGGGACCTCAGCCTTTATATCTGCCTCTTCAAGCAGGCACCTATTTGTGCCCTGAGACAGCTGTAAATGCAGATGTCTTCATTTTTTTCTGACGATGTGGATTCCCTTTGTAAAATAGGGAATATGTATCAACATTATCGGCCTGTCCAAACCACTCCCTCTCCATGCATCAACTACGCCTTTTCACAATCCAGACGTGGTGTAATCCTCTCACATGTGCATAGCAGCTTTCTAAAATCACTATTTGCACCTGTAGATGACCTACAGGTGCAAATGCCGCTAGTTACACAGGCTGCTTCTAAAATAACCCCTATAGCCTCTTATCCCATGACGTTTCAATTTGCCAAGGCGTCTCTTATGGGGGACTGTACCAAACACCCTCTTTAAATCCAAACACACAGTGTTAACCGGGTCTCCTTTAGCCACAGGTTTATTTACATCTTCAAAAACTATTTATAGATTGGTAAAACATGACTCCCCTTTTCTAAATCCATGCTGGCAGTCCCACATTAAGCCCTATTTATTGTTACTACTACTATTAATCATCTGTATAGCACTACTAGCTGTCCTCAGCGCTATACATATACATGTAAGAGACAGGCCCTGCTCATCAGAGCTTACAATCTAATCAAGACAGAAAATACAATACAACAAATTAAGGACTATATAAGGATCTATCTAGGTGGCGAGCAGGAGAATAAGGGAGACAGGATCCAAAAGCAGACTTGAAGAGGTGGGTTTTTAGTCTGGCTTTGAATAGGTCCAGAGATGGAGCCTGACATACTGCCTCAGGTAGTTTGTTCCAGGCATATGGAGGAACAAGGTGGAACAAAGTAAGTCTGGAGTTGGCAGTGGAAGAGGAGGGCACAGACAAAAACTGCCAGAGGAGCGGAGTTCCCGAGGAAGAGACAAAAGAGGAAAGGTAGTGAGGAGCTGCAGAATGAATGCATTTATAGGTCAGTAGAAGTTTGAACTGGATGTGGAAACGGATAGACGCAGGCTTGGCTATCTCTCGGTCATGTCCTACCACCACTGTAGCTATGTTGTCTTAGTCTCCTCTTTTGGTTCTTCTTTCTCCTTTCCTTCCCCCCTACTTGTTCTGTTTCCTTCCTTTCCTGTACTCCGATGATGTTCTTTTCTGCTCTGTTTTTAATGGTATTTGTAGACTGCTCTGTATGCTCCACAAAGGGCAGTATATAAAGAATAAACGATAAATGACAGGGAGCCAATAAAGTGACTTGAGAAGAACGGTTATGTGAGCATAGTGACACTGGCAGAAGATTAGCTGTATAGCTGAGTTTTGAACAGACTGAAGGGGAGAGAGATGATTCAGAGGGAGACCACTGAAAAGCAGGTTGCAGTAGTCTAGATAGGAGGTGACTAGAGAATGGATAAGGGTCTTAGTAGTGTGTTCAGAAAGGAAGGGACAAATTTTGCTGATGTTATAGAGAAAGAAATGACAGGTTTTAGCTATCTGTTGGATGAGGGCAGAGAAAGAGAGAGTCAAAGATTATCTCAAGATTGCAAGCTGAGGAAATAGGGAAGAGTATAGTATAATCCACAGAAACAGAGAAAGGAGGAAGGGGGTGATAGATTTAGAGGAAAGATAAGGAGCTCGGTTTTGGTCATGTTCAATTTCAGATGGTGATGGAACGTTGAGGCAGCAATGTCAGATAAGCAGGCTAAGATATGGGCCTGGATTCCTGGAGAGATTTCAAGTGCAGAGAGGGAGATCTGAGAGTGAAAAATGGTTCTAAAAATCTTGGGAGGAGATAAGTGCACCAAGGGACTGAGTGTAGAGAGAGAAAGTAGTGGTCACAAGACAGAGTCCTGAGGTACATCAACTGAAAGTAGTATGGCAGTTGAGGAAGATCCACCAGACCATACACTAAAAGTGCGATGGGAAAGATAGGAAGAAAACCGGGTCAGAACAGAGCTTCTAAATCCAAGCGAGAAAAGGGCATAGAGGAGAAGATAAACAGTGTCAAAAGCAGCAGAAAGGTCAAGAAGGGTGAGGATCGAATAAAGGCCCTTGGATTTGGCGTCACTGGAGATGGGGGCAGTGGAACATCGTTTTGGTTGAAGGGGCCAAACAAAGCAACTTCAGCTCCACTCCCAAACTCTCGAGTCGATGATGCCGTGTTGAGCAAAATATTGGTAGGGCCATGGCCCCTGTAGCCCACCCCATTCCACTGTCTATGACTGAAGATGTTAGCAAAAGCAGTTTCTGTAGAATGTAGAGGATAGACAGATTTCAGTGGATCTAGGAGGGCTTGAGAGGAAAGAAAGTCAAGACAATGGTAATGAACCACCAGTATGACTACAGAAGCAAAGGGGAAGAAGAGATGGGCCAATTATTAGGATAGATACAGTCTAGTAAAGGGTTTTTGAAGAGAGTTGTAACCACAGCATGTCTGAAGCCTGCAGGAACAATTGCAGTGGAAAGCAATAGATTGAAGATATGATAGATGGAGGGGATGACAGCAGAAGAGATAGAGCTTAGTGGATGAGTGGGATGGGATCAGAGGAGCAGGTAGTAAGTTTGGAGAATAAAATTACTGAACATGTACTGTAGACAGTCATGGTTTAATGGGAGAAAAACAACATGGATTTAGACAAGGAAAGTCTTGTTATATTTTTTTGAAGGTGTGAATAAACAGGTAGACAAAGGTGAGACCGTTGATATGGATTTATATCTGGATTTTCAGAAAGCCTTTGACAAGGTCCCTCATAAGAGACTCTGGCGAAATTAAAAACTCATGGGAAAGGAGGCAGTGTACTACTGTGGATCAGGATCTGGCTAAAAGATGGAAAGTAGAGAGTAGGGCTAAATGGCCAATTTTCTCGACGGAGAAAGGTGAATAGTGGAGTACCCCAGGGATCTGTGCTGGGCCTGCTGCTTTTTAACATATTCATAAATGACCTGGAAATGAGAATAATGAATAAGGTAATTAAATTTTCAGATGACACAAAATTATAAAAAATTGTTAAAACACAAGAGGATTGTGAAAAATTGCAAGAGGACTTTATAAATTGGAAAGCTGGACATCCAAATGGCAGATGAAATTTTGTTTTGAAACTGTTTATTAATTCACAGCACACACTTATACAACACAAGTCAAATACATATATAGAACCCCTGACAAGATTGTCTCTGATCCACTGTCTCGGGGTCCAACAAACACGACTAACAGTGATGGCTTTGAGCTATCCAAATGCAACACCGCCGGCAAACTTTGGGGAGCCACCAACGCCTCCTCTATCTCCATGGGGGTATATACCTCTGTGTTACCCAGCCAATCCCCAATATGTCTGGCCTGGCAGGCCATCGCATACGCCCCAAAATCCGGAACTCCTATCCCCCCTTGTTTCCAGCCTCTCCGCAGCCGGTCCAACGGGATGCGTGCCCTAGCCCCTTTCCACAGAAATCCCCGAACCTCCCGCTCTATACAGGTTAAGTCCTTCCGTGTCATCCACACTGGAATCATCTGCAACCAATAAAGAACTCGTGGTAGAATTACCATCCCCAGCACCGCCACCCTTCCCAGCAAAGACAATGGCAGAGGAGTCCAAGCCTGCAGTTGTGCCCGAGTCTTAAGGAGGACCCTTTCAAAGTTTTGTTTATACAGATCTTTCGGGTCTCTTGTCAGAAGGATACCCAGATATACAAACGAGTCGTGCACCCATCTAAGCGGAAAGGTCCCTCCCCCCCCCCCCTAATTGTGACCCGGATCAGCCACCTTTGGAAACAGGATACTGGGCTTGATGGACCTTGGTCTGACTCAGTATGGCACTTCTTAGGTTCTTATGGAGGAGGAGAGAAGATGTGTAGTTTCCTCCTCAGTGATTTTTGAAAAGGAAGAAAGGGAGGAAAGGATTTGTGAGTGAAGAGAGGGAAGGGGGGAGGGATGGAGATGACCCCGTGGAGAGCTCAAGACTAATCTTATGGACTTTATCATGGACATAGTCAACCTAAGTCTGGGCAGAAAGCGAAGAGGGATTGGGGGGTAGAGGCATTTTGAGGAAAGTTGAGTGTTGCAAAGAGACAATGAGGGTCAGAGGCAAGAGAGTTAGCCAGATGGACATAGTACTCTTGCTTAATGAGTGCTATAGCTGACTGAAAAGAGGTTAGCATGAATTTGGAATATAGAAAGTCAGCAAGAGTATGGGATTTAAGCCAAAGGCACTCAGCTGAGCGGGCACAAGAATGTAGGTAAGTGGTTTTAAGAGGACAGACAGGGCTGAGGTACAGTATGCCTTACAGGGCATAGAATGGGAGGAACAAGCACATCCAGAGCACAGGAGAGTGTAGTGTTATAGGGAGACACTGCCACATCAACAGACTCAGATGATACAGTGGAGGAAAGAGGTGATAAGACAGCAGTGGAGTGAGTTGAAGGGTAGATAGTGCGAAGATTCCTAAACATGTTGGTGGAGATTGGGTGAGACTAAAGTGGGGGGTCAAAGGTTAGCAGATGATGGTTGGATAAGGGAAGAAATAGGGTGGAGAAGTTTGAGAGCAAGCAGTTGGGGATAAAAATGAGGTTGAGGTAGAGGCAGTGACCATACTGGTGAGCAGGAGCAGTAGAGCACAGTTGGAGGTTGAATGAGGAAATTAGGGAAAGGAGCTTTAAGGCATAAGGGTTAGAGGGATCATCAACATGAATGTTAACATCCCCAAGAATAAGGAAAGGGGAAGATGCATCCAGAAAGAAGGAAAGCCAGGAGTCAAAGTTAGTGAGAAAGGTAGAGGTGGACTTCTCAGTAGGTAACGGAATAAATAGGCAGATGGAGTGGACTTCAAAGGAAAGAAAGGCATGAGACTGAGACAGAAGGAGGGGTTGAAATTGGCAGAAGTGAGAGAATAGAAACCAAATACCACTGCCGTGGCCAATGGGCTGAAGCATATGGGAGAACAGGTAGCCTCCATGACAGAGGGCTGCACCTGAAACAGAGTCTTCAGGAAAAAAGCTAAGTCTTGGCTAGAGCAAGATAAAGAGTTCATGGATGATCATATGACCACTAGGTTTGTTCTTAACAGTTGCTTCCACCATTTTACTTAGCAGTAGGGTTGCCAACTGGCTCCAGATGCGCCCGGCACGCTTGAGCCAGTCCTGGATTTACCCCATTGCATGCAGGGATATGTAGCTCTGATTTCTCCATTGCACTTTATAAGAAAAACAAGACTACATGTCCCTGCATGCAATAGGGTAAACCCAGAACTGGATCAAGCCTGTCGGGCGCATCTGGAGCCAGTTGGCAACCCTACTTAGCAGTGACCAAAAAAACAGTGATCAGCACATTTTCCTATCTAGTTATAGCTTCAAAATGCAATTGAATGCTGATTCCTGGTGACCCAGCAGTCACTGGGTTTCCTTGGCAAGGTGTGACCAGAAGTAGGTTGCCAGGCCTTTCTTCTGAGGCAATGGAGGGTAAAGTGGCTTGCCCAAGGCCACAAGGAGTGTCAGTGGGAATCAAACCCTGGTTTCTTGGTCACCAGGCCGCTTCTCTAATCACTAGGCTACTCCTCCGTCATGCCTGCCAATATCATTTTCTTGTTTTTGAAATCAATGAGCGTTGCAACAATAACTAGCTCTGTGGGTAAAATGTTCATAGTTTTATTCCTCTTACAATATTTACTACTTACTGATAACATACACATGAATTCCTATCCAAGGAGTATTAAAAAACACAGGCCTGCCAAAAGGAAAACAGCATTACATTGCCAGTCGAAGTAATATGTGTACTGGGAGGGCACTTCTATTGGCTCAGTGGTAGTGTTGTGGACCGCCGGGGGGTGGGGGGTTGGGCCTAAATCTCAGCTCAGAATTTTTGTTTCCCACAGTGGACACAGTGAGGATGCTGTGCAGACAGGTTTTATAGCCCCTGGGAATGGAGGGGGATCAGATTCATTGCAGAGTGGTGACACCCTGTTATCATATTTGGACCTCATGATTACAGGGTTCAGGAAAGAGCTGTACTGCATGACCTCTGGCTAAATGACCACACTAAACAGGTCTGACCGATCCATTAGACAAGACGAGCCGGTCGCCTAGGACTACAGCTTCTCAGAAACAGTCAAAGCAAAGCAACATATTCTGACAGCCACACAGACTCCAAGAGCCATCAGCACCTCTTTTACCTGCAGGGAGAGCAGGCACACACATGCACACAAAGCCAAGTTTAATATTGAAAGGTATGATGTCCAATTAAGCTTTTTTTTTTTTTTTACAGGATTGTTCTTAGTAGAGTGGGGCTGGGAGGATCATGATTATTGAGTTTAATTAAGAAAATCTGAGAGGGAGAGGGGGCGTAAGGTTGAAAGCTTGCCAAGGGCACCCACTACCTCGTGCCAGCGTTGGCACTAACCATGATACAAAATAGGTGAAACAAATCCCTGGATACTTCAGAATGAAGGGTCATGGTGCCAGCTCCCAGTCGCGGTCGATCTAGATATCCAAAGGAATGGGAAGAAACTACCAGATCAAAATAAAACCTGAGCACCAGCACACTGAGGGAGCAGCCTTGTGGACGGGTCATCTCAGTGACGTGTGTGTTGTGATGGGAAGATGGTGGGGCATTTGCTCCTTGAATATCAGAAGATAAATTCCAGTGGAATACGGCAAGCAGAGACATGACATAAAAGTGAAGCGATGAGGAATTTTATTGCTACTTAATCTTAGAGCACACCTCCTTGTTTTTAGGACTGCTTTAAGCTAATAAAACGCCTGCAAAATCCCTGCCCCTATCAGACCCATTCCTATTTTACTAAACCTTTGGAGGCCAAGATTCAAAAGGGAGTTATATGGTTAATAGCTATCATTAAATATGTAAGTCCCTATCCATGGAATTTTCAATGGCACTGTCCGGATAGTCCTGCTGAAAATTCTCTCTAAAAACCGCAGCACTATCTGTATAGTGCTAGGGCAGAGCAAGGGCATTTCCCCTTTCTATGCATATCGTGGTGATATTCAGCTGCTATCCTAAATTGAACCACTCGGCTACATACACAGCAGCTGAATCCCATCACTATGGGGGTAACTTTATAAAGAGGGCGTGGCAAGTTACATGCTATTTACCTACGTAGATCCCTGTTTTAAAGGGCTTACGCACATGCTTTATGGGCTCTTTATTTTGTAAGGGCACATGTAAGTCCCATCGCATATACTTTCGGTTAGGGTGCGCATGGGGGAGGAGCTCAGGCGAAGCATGGGCGGGGCTTAAATGTACACACGTAAATTATAGAATATTATCTTATGCATGTTTTCTCCAAATCTATGTGCGGCCCTTCATACCAGTTCTAGAGCAGGCGTAACTGCCCTGCCTAGGTCAAGACGCGTCAGTACACCCCCTATTTTATAAAGTACATGCCTACTTCATTTAGAAAACAAGCCCCTCATACCCGCATGGCAATGCGCGCAAACTGCACTGGAGATAATACAACTACGCTCTGTATGTATATATGCCAGTGGCGAGCGCGCTCCACGTATATTCAGCACTTTTGCCTATCCATACAGTGGAACTGAATGCCGTATATGTTTTTTTTATACTCCATGGAAGGCATTGAAAAAAAATATATGTTCGCCACTGGGTTTTAAAATATTGAACAATTGCTGTTCAGCATCCATAAGCTTTTGTATCCCTTTTATTAGCATACTGAGCCAATCATTGTCCCTTTTCTAATATTGGAACTGAACCATGCGCTCTAAATGCTGCTTGAAAAATGTGCTATACAGGATAAAATCCTTTTCTTCCTTCCCTCACAAAATCCCAGGTTTAATACTCGCCAGCAGCAGGCATCCAGTTTTAGTTGTTACTGCTGTAGAAGGATCCCAAGCTTTCTCCTTCTTATAAGTACTGGTGAGACCCCCAGAGGAAATTCTCGCAGAGGCTCTTACTGAGATTACAGTAAGTCTGTGGTCTCTCACAGGTGTTTTTAGCCTGGGACTTCAGCAGTTCCTGCTTTCACATTTCGTTATTTATGGTCCCCATCGGCTGCATGTTTTCACAGATGACTGTCGCTGTAGTCTTGCAGCACGATTTTCGAAGGCCTTTATATGGGTAACTTCCCTAGTTACCCATGTAAAGCCTTATACAGGATTTTCGAAGGGCACCTACATGGGCAGTGCCCTTCGAAAATCCCCGATATGTCCCTAATGCGCCCAGATGCTATCCGCATAGGATCGGGGCGGGTTGGGGACATTCCGGGGCGGAGCGGAGGAAGGCCATGGTGCTAGCCATGTAGCACCGATTTTCAATGCTAGACGGTTAGCGCTCTGCGCCTTAAAGTCAGGCGTGGGAAACCCTCACCTATCTAAGGTGCTGGGGCTAAACGTGTAGCATCGAAAATCAGTGCTACATAGGTAGCTCCTGTGGCTTTCTCTCTGTGTGGCAACACCTAGATTTTTAATGCCGGGGCCGCATATGACCCTGGTATTGAAAATCTGCGTTAGGCGGGAGATGGGCAGGCTATGCGCCAACACGGCTCAAATTCAGGCCCCTAGTATTTTACTTATTTATCAAATGTTATCTATCTTTTCTTCCCCAAGGGGGCTAAAAAATGCTGAGTGCTCATTGTGTCTTCAGCTCTTGCAACTTTCCGAATAGAATGGCCACTGATGCATTCCCAGAATATAGGAAATCCCACTGGTAAAAGTCTTACCAAATATCAATGTGGTATTTTATTATGGTTTGCGTCTTTCTCTGCAGCTTCTCAGGTTCATAGTGTTCACTAAGTGGCTAATTTTAGAATCTCTTTTCATGATTTGGATGGCTGAAAATGGCGACTCAGATGTCCCGATCATTTCCACGTCCCAAGAGCCATTTTAGAACATCCCACATGTACATGTGTTTGATGCAAACATGTCGATGTTGCACAGGGGACATGATGGAAGGGTGTCTGGGACATTCCATAAAAGATATGGATACAGTCGATTTTAGATTACCACCACACGTTTAGAGGGGCCAGGAGATATGTTCATGTCTATGCCTGCCCCTGGGTACAAATAGACATTTGTAAAGCATTCATTTCGGCCAGCTAATCACAGTACAGAGAAGAGGAGAATGCCCCCCTCATACCCACAATATTTTTCAGCAACTCAAAAAGACCTAGCATGTAAATATTGAGGCCTTAGTATCAACCGCTGCACTATGGCAAGTCTCAATTTCCAAAAATGGTAGGCCAGGATATGTATGTAGTAGCATATGCATGTGGTATGTCTACGTGGCGGGTTCCGCACATGTCCAGATCTTGCATGTTCACGTTTCTAAAATTGGTTTTCTTCATGTCCCCACTCTCTATATATTGCAACGGACACATTTATCTTTTGTGGGAAGAGAGGTGTCTATTTTACAATGCACTTACATGTGTCCACCTTCACCGCTGCCCCTCCCAGAGAATTTTAGGCATTTTGACATGGACGTCTCAGAGTTCACCTAAATGGCCTTTCTAAAATGTGCCTTCACACCTCTGAAAGACTACTGCAATTCTTCCGCATTGTGTATGACATAGTAAATAGCCAGTTAGTTCACAGTGACCAAACTGTTCCCCAAGCCTTCCCACCAAAGTAAAGTTACCTTGAATTCCTTGCTTTCTAGGGAAAATACAAATTTTTATTGAACAGTGTACCAGTTGGCCAGAAGCCAACATAGCCATGTGGACATAAGGCATAGATAAGGGTGTGTATTAGGCCGCATTATGGAAATAATGTGAATTATTTGGCCCTTATCGCATGTTAAAGGGCAATAATGTGTGGATAAGATCCATGAAACCGTATCTTGATAAAAAGGCTTTACAAATAGTTATATTAGTCCAGTCTATTTATCACCAATGAGGGGATGTGCGGTTGTATGGGGAAGTTAGACGGGAGCGGGGAATGGACAGCCCAGGAGTGGAGTCTTGGGGGCAGTGGGCAGTCGCCGGCCCTGACATACAGAGCCGAACCTAATGTTGGCCCTGTAAGTCCAGGGCTGGCGAAATGTGCAGGGAAGTTATTCCACCTCCGAGGTGGAATAACTTCCCTGGATGTGTTTTTTCGAAGTGCCTGGGGCGTGGATGGGGTGGGGGGGGGGCAGGGTTTATTCCCTGCAGTTCGATCCTGGCCTTAGGAGGCCAGATCGAGGGTCAGGCTGTAGGGAATAAACCCCGTTTTCAGACGGCCGGCATCGCAGCTTTTAAATGGAGCTGTGGTGCTATGGCAACATCATGCCATGGCGCCAAGGCTCCATTTTAAAGCCCTGACTGAGTTAGCTGGGGGCAGTCCTGCATGTGCAGGCTGGACCGAATTGCAGTCCTGGCCTGCGCATACAGGACTATTCGCGAGTCTGATCCCCCAGGGCTAGACGTGCCCCACGGGATCAGAATCGTGATCCCCTCTGTACGTCTGGTTCAGACCAGACGCACAGAGGGGATCTACGTCTGGAACAGAATCAGGCCCTGAGTAAATAATTCCCTTATCTCAGGTATATCTCAAGCACAAGCAAAAACATCTAAAACTCATACAGAATACGGCAGTAAGGATAATCTACAATGCAAAACAAAATGATCATATCACTCCTCTGCTCCGTGAGTAACACTGGCTCCCTATTATTTTCCAAATCAACTTTAAACTCTTTCTGCTGACACATCGGGCTTATTATACTGGCCTACCCACCTACTTACACTCACATCTCATTCCCTATACAAAGCATGCAAATGCATGCAAAACTTCATTAGTTGTGGTAATTTACAAGCTGCACTATTAATGGAAAAATAATGGCCGCTTATCTTCCCAGCTGAGAGCATTGGGCCTTTAACACGTGGCTCCTGGTCTAGCCTTAATGGGGCCGCACTGTACAAAGAGCACTGGGTGTCCCCAACCCCGGCACCACCATAGAGTCAGGGGATTCTCTCAAGTAAATCCCCCTCCACACACATGGCCTTAACCTACTCCCATAAGGACCTGGTCAAAGTCCCATCCCTACCTTATAGCCTCTCACCTACTAGGCCCCAATCCGACCTTCCCACTTTCAAAGGCCTTCCTAGGCCTCCTAGTGATCAAGTGGGCCCAGATGGAAGCAACTCCCACTTGCTTCCATCAGGGCCAGCGCCGGTCTCAAAATGGCACTCACAATCTCCTAATAGTAGTCTCATGGTACTACTGCTAGATGTTGGCTCCTTATCCATTTCCACATCCAGTTCAAACATCTCCTATGGACCTACAACTGCATTGATTCTGCGGCCTCATTACCTCTCCTCTCTGTTTTCCCTACACCCCTCTTTGGGAACTCCCTGATCAAGCAAATCACATTTATCTGTGCCCTTCTCTTCCCCTGCCAACTCCAGCCTTTGCTTGTACCACCTTAATGACCTTATGTCTGGTTTGTCAGGTTTCATCTCTGATCCTATTCAAATCCAAGCTAAAAACCTACCTCTTCAAGGCTGTTTTGGGATCTTCACTCCCTTAGTCTCCTGTTTACCACCCTTGTGTGTTTTATAACCATTTCTCCTTTGTTCTACCCTAGTCACCTGTTGTTTTTGCCTCCTTCTTGAAAAGATTGTGAACTCTCTTGAGCAGGGACGGTCTCTTATATGTATATATAAAGCGCTGCATATGCCTTGTAGCACTATACAAATGATAAGTTGTAGTAGCAATAGTAGAGGTCAACCCCAGGTAGTACTGTAAGATTATCACTAGGGGTTGCGAGTGCTATTTTGAACCCAGCACCAGTTCTGGGGTTAAAACAATATATATTATTATAGCATAAACAGGAAGCAAAGTAATAGTCATAGGCAGAGAGCTTTTAGTCCCCTATCCATAAAGTCTACCTGCCTAAGGTTACCAGCATGTCAAAATAGCAAACATTAAATCGTCCTCATTCACGCTAGGATCAACAATATCATCCTTACTGTTCAACATTTACCTACAGCCAGTCTGTAGCATCATGTAAATCCACAACATCCTATACCACATCTATGCTGATGGCGTAATGATTTACATGCCATTCTCCACCACAAAAGCCTGCTACACTCCCTTAATAGATTGCTTCAAAGCACTCTCCAACTGTTTACTACAAAACAACCTTGAAATAAATTACAAAAAAGACGAAAGTACTCTTTATAACAAGAGATGAAATTTCATGTCATGTACTAAAGGTCAAAACAGAGCTTTGGGTTAAAAAAGAGGTCAAATAGCTAGGAATAATGATCGACCAATGATACACACTACAAAAGCACATCAACAATACCACCAGAACGATCTGCCAGAAGATAAAAAAAACCCAGCACCTACGACCTCTGCTCGAAGCCAATGGCTTCAGAATAGTCCTTCAAGCTATCATATTCCCGCACATAGACTACTGCAATATCATATTGCAGGGCCTTCCAAAATATGTACTACAACCATTACTAATGGCATAGCCCACAGCAGCCTGACTTCTGGAAAGAACATCTAGAACGGAACATATAACCCCCATCATAAAAAAGTTACACTGGCTCCCCATTCCATACCGCATAAGATACAAAGTAATAATGACTGTCTTCAAAGCCCTTCACAACATGACCGCCATACACCTGCAAAGCATGCTAAAAAGACCTCCACAGAATAGGAGCAGGAGACTAGGAGTGCTAAGCACAATAAGCGTGCCCACAGAAAAACTGAAATTTAAACAAACAACTGGTGCAAGGGCCTTCGCACTGTACGCACCCGGAATCTCGAATAACCCTCCCACAAAACTAAGAGACATAGAAGACATTTACCAGTTCTGAAAGGAACTAAAAATACTATTATTCAAAGAGCACTTCAAGGACAAAACATAACCCAACTTCATCCAAAGCCGTCCTTTGTTCTTGCACTTGGATATACATACATTGAACTTTTGACAAACAGAATCCATTACCACAACGATTCACATGAACCTAATCATCTAATTTCAATGACCTGCAACTATCCCTCAAACATCAATGTACCATATACACACAGTGGGTTATTCTGTCTCACGAATAGCAGGGATGGACATCCATCCCCGCTATTCGTGGCCCTCCCCACCGGTGTCTAACTTCCCCGCCAGTTGTACAGGGAAGTTAGACGGCGGGGAGGGGGCGGAGATAGGACGGGCAGTGGGCAGTCGCTGGCCATGGACGTACAGGGCCGATTCTAATGTCGGCCCTGTTCACCCGGAGCTGGCGACTTGTACGGGAAAGTTATTCCACCTCCAAGGTGGAATAACTTCCCCAGACATCGTGGATCAGCAGGACCAGGCGTGGATGGGGCAAGGGGGCTGAGGATGTTCCCCGTAGACCGACCCTGGCTGTAGGTGGCCAGATCGGGGGTCGGGCTGCAGGGAATGCTTTGAAGGAGCCGGTGGTTGAGATCACGGCTTTACAATGGATCCACGGTGCCATGGCAATCGGATGCCATGGTGCTGCGGCTCCACTGTAAAGCCCTGACTGAGTTAGTCGGGCATGTCCTGTATGTGCAGGCTGGGCTGAATCGCAGTCCCGGCATGCACGTATATGACTGTTTGCGATTCTTATCCCAGGGGGCTAGATGTGCCCTGTGGGATCAGAATCGTGATGCCCTCTGTACGTCCAGTTCGGACCAGACATACAGAGGGCTTCTACGTCCAGGGTCCAGGACGGAATTGGGCCTACAACCATTATTACAACCTACCATTTGTAAAAAGCTCATTTCATGTTAATATTCCCTGTTCAATTAAAAATTATCGTTCCATGTTATTATTCCCTGTTCTATGTAACATTAATTTAAATTGTTCCATGTAAACCGCATTGACCTTTGGAAATGTGATATATTAAAAATGCTAAGTAAATAAAAATAAATAAATTCTAATTCAAGCAAATCTGGGGCACTTATCTAAAGTGTGTGTGTGTGGGGGGAGTGGGGAAGGGATACCTTAATTACAGGTTTGAGCAATAAAGTGTGAAGGTGGGAAGAGGAATGATTACCGTGCTCCCTCCCATCCATCCCATGACATCAACAATATCACTTCCAAGCAGACAAATCGACAGAGAAATAGAAATAGATTGCATTTCCTCCATACTGTGCAAAATATAAAGACAATGATGTAAATTTTAAAAGCAGGCATATGCAAATCACTTAACAGAAAAAAAAATTGTTTTCTACCCCTTCTGTCCCCATTGCTGGAATCAGGGCAGGAGGCTGCCAAATAGGTGGGGGTCAGGGACACAGCTCTAAAATTGGTATATCTGATAACCTTAGCATCAGGCAGATAAGGAGCCCCGTGTGCTTCTGAGGCCCAGGATAAGAACATAAGAAATGCCATATTGGGTCAGACCAAAGTCCATCAAGCCCAGTATCCTGTTTCCAACAGTGGCCAATCTAGGTCACAAGTACGTAGCAGTTTCCCAAGAAGACACACAGGTTCCACAATGCTTGTATGGGGCAAGCAGTGGATTACCTGGGTCTTCTTTAATAATGGTTTATGGACCTTTCCTCCAAGAACTTGTCCAAACCTTTTTTAAACCCAGCCACACTAACAGCTTTTACTACATCCTCCGGTAACAAATTTGAGTTTGATTACGTGTTGGAGTGAAAAAAATATTTTCTCTTATTAGTCTTAAACAGATTACACTGTAGTTTCATTGCAGGTCCCCTAGTCTTTCTAATTTTCGATGGTGTAAAGAATCAATCTACGTTTACCCGTTCCACTCCATTCATTAATTTATAGACCTCTATTATATCTCCCCTCAGCCATCTGTTTTCCAGGTTGAAGAGTCCTAACCTTTTAAGCCTCTCTTCAGAGGGGTATCTTTCCATCCCCTTTACCATTTTGGTGGCTCTTCTCTGTATCTTTTCTAATTCCACTATATCCCTTTAAGATTTGTCGACCAAAATTGCACACAATACAAGTATTCAAGGTGCAGTCGTACCATGGAACGATACAGAGGCATTATAATATCCTTTGTTTTATACGCCATTCCTTTCCTTATGATACCTAGAATTCTATTTGCTCTTTTGGCTGCCGCTGCACACTGGGTGGAGAGTTTCAACATGTTATCCACGATGACGCCTAAATCTTTTTCCTGGGTGGTGGTTCCTAACGTGGAACCTTGCATCATGTAATCACAGTTTGGGTTGTTCTTTCCTAGGTGCATAACTTTGCACTTGTCCACCTTAACTTTCATCTACCATTTGAATGTCCAGTCTTCCAATTTATCAAAGTCCTCTTGCAAGTTTTCACAATCCTCTTGGGTTTTAACAACTTTGAATAATTTTGTATCATCTGCAAATTTGATTACCTCACTCGTTATTCCCACTTCCAGGTCATTGACGTATTTGTCAAAAAGCAGCGGCCCCAGCACAGATCCCTGGGGTACTCCACTATTCACCTTTCTCCATTGAGAAAATTGGCCATTTAGCCCTACCTTCTGTTTTCTATCTTTTAACCAGTTCCTGATCCATAAATACTACACTGCTTCCTATCTCGTGACTTTTTAACTTCATCAAGAGTTTCTCATGAGGAACCTTGTCAAAGGTTTTCTGAAAATCCAGATACACTATATCAACTGGCTCACCTTTGTCTACCTTTTTATTCATACCTTCAAAAAAATATAACAGATTAGTAAGACAAGACCTTCCTTGGCTAAAGCCATGTTGGCTTTCTCCCATTAAGCCATGATTATTTACATTTTCAGTAATTTTGTCCTTTATAATGGTTTCTACCATTTTGCCCAGTACTGATGTCAGGCTCACCAGCCTGTAGTTTCCCGAATCACCCCTGGAACCCTTTTTAAAAATTGGCGTTATATTGGCCTTCGCCAATCTTCAGGTACTACAGATGATTTTATTGACAGTTCACAGAGTACTAATAGTAGACCTGCAACTCATATTTCAGTTCTTTCAACACTCTTGGGTGTAGACCATCTGGTCCAGATGATCATCATTTTTAAATACCATTTCAGTCATGGGTATCTTCCTTACATCTTCTTCAGTAAAGACCGAAGCAAATAATTCATTCTGTCTCTCTGCTATGGCCTTGTCCCCTTTTACCCTTCTATCATCTAATGTCCAACTGACTCTCTCACAGGTTTTTTGCTATGAATGTTCTTGAAAAAGTCTTTATTACACATTTTTGCTTCCACATCAAGCTTCTTCTCAAGGATAGTTGCCTTGTTTGCACTCCCCTAACACACCCTCCCACGTGCACATTCATTTTTTAAATCCTAGATCTGTTCATCTATCTTATATGAAATTTTAATTAATGCAGTCAAATTTCACTGTCTGTATATAGTCAAATTGAAAAAGACTGTGTGCATCTGTTCTTGTTTTTAAGTAGGACATGGGATAAATAGGATTGTCCTTTATAAAGCATAACACCTACTCACCTCTTTCTGATGGCCATAAGCTAGAGTGCTTTAAAGACCTCACAGATACCAGAAGTATTTCACTTTTGGCTGACCCCTGACCTGTGGCTGACTTATGGGAGCTGAGAAGACACCATTTCTGGGGTGCCTAGCTGAGAAGACTACAGCTTCATCCTGCAAGGCTGTGCAAGGTGATCTTAGTGCAGATTCACTGGAAATAATACGTTCCGTCTCCGGGTCTGCATGATTTAATCAGTAGAGAGAATACGGACACTGAAGAGGGAAGCTTGTAACACTTGTGCTCATTCTGTCCTGACATGAGGAAGAGGGGTTTCACTCCTGAAAACTAGTCAAGAAATGTATTAAGTTAGTCCCATAAAAAGGGACTTTCATGGAAACATTTACTCAATAGTAACTAGCTACACCTTTCCAGTAGTAGTTCAAGCCAAGCAGCAGTCAGGTGCCACAGATATTTCCCTATCCCCAGAAGGCTTACGATCTAAGATTGTACCTGATGCAATGGAGGGTTAAGCAACTTGCAAAGGCCACAAGGAGAGCCAGTAGGAGTTGAATTCTGGTCTCTTGGTCACCAGGCCATTGCTCTAACCGTGACTAGACTATTCCTCCACTCCCCATAGTGAAATACAGAAAATGTTTGCAGATAAAGACCCTATGGTCTTTCCAGTCTACTATGAAGTTCTACAATCCCTTTCTCTCCCTCAGAGATCCTCTGTACTTGCCCTATGCTTTCTTGTCACATGTTTTATTTTGTTTGCTTTTAATTATTAAATCATAGGCGCCAGTAGTGATCTGGTATCCCTGCCCCCACTGTCAGTATGACCTCCTTACCCTTTGCCTTCTTACTTTGGGGGGGGGGGGGCAAACTTCGCCAATGTTATTAATCTTCATTTAATTCTTGGCATTCAAGTGAACTTAACACACTAACCACACGCCTTTAGCCACTACTGCAGCAGGGCACTGGGAAAATGTTCGAATTTAGAAAACAAGAGGGGATATTTACTAAAGTGTGTTAATAGTTACCGTGAGCCAAATCCAGGACCGCAATAACCGTTACCACGTGCTAAAACAGCTGCCACCGTATGCATCCCGCGGTAATGTCGTTGCACAGGTTTGGAGCAGAGACAGAGAGCGTTGACTGCGCAATGCAGAGAGTGCAGGTGCCATTAGCGTAGGTGCAATTATCACCATCTCAGTGGGTGGTGGTAAGTGCAGCCGGGGTAAGGGAGCATGCCTGCTTAGCACAGCAGAGTCTTCTGAGCCAAACTAACTGCATGGGGACATATTGGAAATGCCCCCACCAGTCCACGGGGGCCTGGGCTGCCTCCAGTGCTATTTTTGACTTAGTACCGCACACAAAGGGACGCTTCTTTGGCGCACTTTAGTAAACATTCCCATAGAAACATAGAAAATGATGGCAGATAAAGACCATACGGCCTATCCAGTCTGTCCATCCATGAGAACTATTGAGCTCTACAATCCCTTCCTCTGCCTCAGAGATCCTCTGTATTTTACCCATGCTTTTTTGAGTTCAGATAAGGTTCTTGTCTCAGCCACCTCCACTGGGAAACTGTTCCTCGCATCTACCACTCTTCTGTAAAGAACTAGTTCCTGAAATTACCTCAGAGTCAAATATTTCCTCAGATTACTTCTGAGTCTATCCCCTTTCACCCTTATCCTATGCCCCCTCGTTCCCAAGCTGCCTTCTGACTGAAAGAGGCTCTTCTGTGCATATATGCTATGGACATATTTAAACATCTCTATTATATCTCCCCTCTCCCACCTTTCTTCCAAGATACGTATTGAGATCTTTAAACCTGACCCCATATGCTTTTTGACGACGACCACTAATTGATTTAAGATACATTTTCAATATAGCACCTGACAATTCTGTGTTTGACTATTAGCCTTCTAGCGCTAAAAGTATGAGCAAACATTTACACAATGCAAAATGATGGCGTAAAGCACATACATTAGTTGCACACTTACCAGGCACATACAGTTTTTTTAAGCATGTTTTTTGCATAAGCAATAGCGCCTATTGGGGAAGCTTCATTCATTCTTTTTTTTGCTTTTGATTATGTCCGTCCATACGCATCTATAAGCCTACACCAGCCCACAGATGCCTAGGCTTCCCGATGCAGCAGATCCACAGAGCCATGGCCCCTCCACTTCTTCCCACTACTGCTGATGTCACCACTGTCTGCCACCGCTGCAGCCCCATGACATTCCCATCACCCCGTCCAGTATCTCTCCCTCTCTCCCCATTCCCTCCTTAGCCGGCACGTATTTTTTTTCCCGCAGTGATAACAGCGATATCATATCCCTGCGGCAGCTAGCAGCAACTCTGTCAGCCCATACAGTTCTGAGCTTTTCTGCCTCCCACCTCAGATGCGCACTTCCTGTTGCCACGGGGGCGGGACGTGGAACAGCTGAAGACCACATGGGCTGAGAGGCTCCTTGGCTGTCTGGAACAGGCATGTGTTATCTCTGGTTTTTTTTTCATTTTTGCAATCACCCCAGAAAAAAGAAAAGTTTGAGGGAATGTGCAGGCCAAGGGGGGGGGGGGGGGAATGGGAAGGGGGCAGGGGAAGAGAGAGCACGTAAGCTCTATTGATGATATGGACATCTGAAAATGGGCATTCAGGTGTGCAAATCGCAAAGACATCCCTGGGGCCCTTTTAGAAAGCCAAGTATATTGGTGTTTCTGGGGCAAGCGGAAATGGCGGAGGAATGTTAGGGGAGTTCCATTAAAGATACATGTGTGCGCCCGATTTCAGACATGACCAGCACATCTCAACCCACTAGCAGTGATGTCATTGTCTATTCCTGCTCCAGGACATGGAACAGGCATCAAAAAGTCTCTCAGTCTGCCACCAAAACACCTGGAGGGAGTAGAGCAGAAGGTACTTTGATATTCCCAATACCTTTCACAACCATAAAGAAAAATGAAGGGAGAGGGGTACACTTCTTTTGTAGTTGGTACACCGATGCAATTCTCTACTTGCAAAATAGCAGGCAGGGACGTGTATGCAGCATGAGAATGATGTCCCGGGGACGTCTATGTGGCTGCCTTTTCAAGCACATACCCGTTTCTAAAATCAGCCCAGAACTTGCACGTGGTTGGCCTTATAACATTTGTTTCGACCTGAATGTCCCAGATTGCACATGGACTTCATCCATATAGCTATGCGGATAAATTCAGGACAGTCTTTTGTATATAGATAGCTTCTGAATATTGTTGACTATCCATAAACTTAGGCGGAACTCCCATCCAGAGATCTGTAAGAATTTCTAGGAAAACTATTTTTATAGAGCCACTGAAAATTTACAGATAGAGGATTTATGAGTTTAGTGCCCCCTGCTAAACATACAAACCCTTTTTAATATCAGGTCATATGAATATAATGAGGTGCAATGACAGACTCCAGAAAAGAGACGTTTTAAAAACAGAAGGCAATATTAGAATGCAAGAGACACATTTTTATTTTAAAAATGCAAAAGTCTAAACTATATTTGGACAAAAAAAGAAAGGAGACCTAAGACACAGACACAAAGATCAAGTCACAGAGCAGGGGATAGAAACCTCCAGTCTTCCTGTGCAAACAGGTCAGGTTTTCATTATTTGCACGACGAATATTCATGAGTTGCATATGCCCACATTCAGTCCAAGCATCTGGTCTATTTCCATAATTTGGCTAGTGTGAAATCCAGACCTATCTGTTGCACCAGAGAACCGGAGTTCACCAGCCCTGCAAGAAACTCAGCGAAATAGGCAGGCAGCTCTTTTGTAGGATCTAGTTAATACTGCTTTAAAAGGAGCTGGGGGGCGGGGAGGTCACGTCTAGTAACCTGTTCGCTGTCAAGGAATGTCCTGATCCTTCATCCAGGAAAGATTTTCCAGTAACCAGCTGATAGAGAAAGAACGCCTTGTTCAGGGCTCTTTTGAAATAAAGAGTTTCAATGATCGGTAAGCAGTTGGTAGATGAGAAAGAGAGCTATGATTAATGGAAGGCCGATTTAGAAAGCAGCACTTTATTGATAACGTGTTATTTAGCTTGCAGGAAATATTTATCTAGATCTGGGACTCCTTTGAAAGGACCTTATTCAGGCTACCACCGTTGCTGACAGGTCATATTCTGATGCCAGTTTCATACAGTAATAGCACATGACACACCTACAGTATGCTACACTGACAAAAGATACAATACCTCCTGCCCCTAGTGAAATAACTACATGGCGTCTGTTGGCTTACCTTGTTTTTCTCTGCTTCTTCCAAGCCTCACAGCTGATCCTCAGCTGTTTTTGCCTAACAGCTGCTTCTCTCTGGCTCTCATTGCCGGATCAATTGTGTTATAATCCAGTCAGACCAGGGTGGGCTCCTGGCACTCTCCACTCACCCACCCATGTGGATAAAACCTGTCCAGGGCACAGGGAGGAAAGCACAGCAGAGCCCAGGCTTCCGTGCAACAGCTGCTCGCACACTGAGGCTCGATCACTGCAGACTCACCCCACAGACTCTCAGGCAAGTCCCATCAACACCGTATTCCTTCAAATAGGAGCGCAGCTGCCAGCAGACCACGTGAGACTCAGAGATGCAGAAGGGAATGTGGTTGCACTGAGCTGTCAGAGGCACCGTGGGCAAGGTGAGGGGTTGAGACTATCAGTGGGGCAAAAGTGGGATTCTTGCATGATTTGCCCCTCAAACTGCTCTTTCAAGGGACAGTGGTCCTAGTGTCCACATTGCTGCAAAGTCCAAGGGTACCCTTTTGCTCAGGGACTTTGCACCGAGTTTTTAAGTGGAAGTACACGTGTCATTCCTTTTGGAAATTTACTGCTGGTATAAAATATCCATAGATACTGGCAACTGTGTTTTTCTGCAGGTACATTTTCCATGGCAAAGGAGCTTATACTGATATCCCTACATCTTAATAGCCTGCTAGTGCTGCTGCTACTCCACCCTCTGGCTCTTTATCAGCCTCAACTTTAGTAAGTGTGGGGAAGATTCGATATAAGAGTGCGCAGGATGGTACACACATAAATGGGAATGTATGCAAGTAGTTGCAGAACAGTGACTCCCTTAAGCGCACAAGTGTCATCGTACATCTGTCATGGAAGCATGCATAGGGATGTTGCTTGGACAGAGCGTAGGCATGGATGCACATAAGTTATAAAATACTAGGACTTACACGTGTCAGTTTACCAAGCCAGGCCTAACAAGTTACAGGCATAACCGCTACATCTAGGTTCCCGCACAGCCATAAGCCCCTATTTCATAAAGCTTGAATGTGCTTTACGTATAAAATAGGCCTGAACTGCACATGCAGTACCATGCATGGCTTGCGGGGGAGTATACAGAATTATCCTCCACAGGTCCATGTTAGGGGGGCCACTGATAATCTTCCAATCTCTTCAGGTGATGGAGTATAGGTTTCCCACCGACCCTATTCTCGTTCCTTTTCGAATTCTCCCTAACATTCTATTTGCTTTTCTCAGCAGCTGCAACATGCTCCCAGACGCAGAAGTTACTTTAAAAGATCTATGGGGGGCTCTGATACTAAGGTGTCTTTAGCTGTTAGTTCTTTATGTACATTTTCTCAAGAAACTGCTGTATCTTTACAGCAACTCGATGGGAAAGTTTCTTTGATCGATGTGGCTGTTACTAAATTGGAATCTCAGGTTCTTCCACTTCAGACAATTAATGTGGTTGGGATTAAATATTCTTTAATTTTACATTCTAAAATGGAAGCCCTTGAGAATTCTATGCGAGTTTGTAATTTGCGTTTTTTGAATTTTCCTCAATCTTCTCTTTTCTCCCCTAAAATTCTTCTGGATAAATATCTAAAGGAAATATTAGCCATATCAGATCCTATTGATGTTGCACAGATTTATTATATCCCCTCAGGCTCTGAGAAGGTTAACTCTGTGGAGGGTGAGCTGGATGAGATAGTTCCTTCTATGATTAATCTTACAGCCTTCTTGGAGGACTCTTTAGATATAATTAGTCTACGTTCCAGTTTGCTGGTGACCTTTTCATCAGTATCGGTTAAGCAGCGTATCTTAAAAGCTTTTTTTAAGGTTAAGTCAGCAAAACTTTGTGGATAGACAGTTAATATTTTCCCAGATGTATCACGCGGCACCCAATTGCGCCGGAGACAATTTTTATCTCTTAAGTCTCGAGTTTTGGCCTTGGGTGCCACGTTCTCCCTGTAAATGCATCATTAATTTTGATGGTGCTTCATATGTTTTCCTAGATGTCTCTCACCTGGAGAAATTTTTGACTGATAGGCGGGGTTCGGTTGGGGAGGGTAATGTCTGATTGAATTGAACTGCCTCCAATATTGTGGTCCGTATGGACTTTGTTTTCTGATTATTGATGATGTTTTTTTGTTCTTAAGTATTGCTGTCTTACTCTTTTGATTTGTACTATATTTGTTGTCTCCTGTATTCTCTTAGTTTATTTTTGGTATTCTGAAGTATGTTTTTTTTCCTGGCGAGAGCACAAATTGTCCTGTATTTCATTTGGTTATTGTATTTTGACTAAAATCCATAAATTTTAAAAAAAAAAAGTTCAACAGCACAGATCTCACGACAGACCCTTGGGGCCAGTGGTGTAGGCAGGCATTTGAGCAAGAGGCACTATGGCAAGCCAGCTGTATGGTACGTTTGCCGTGCTGCCACTGTGGGCCTGGCTGGGGACGATGTCCCATGGTGGGGTGCGCCTACCCCAGGTGCCAAGAAGGCTGGGTACACCACTGCTTGGGGCACTCCACTACTGAACCTTTTTCATGTGGTTAACTAACAATTTAGTCTTACTCTCAATTTCTTGTCTTTGAACCAGTTTATAGCCCACAAATGGGCATTGCCTCACAGGGGCGGCCCAAGGGGGGTGCAGAGCCATGTGCAGAGACTCATTGCAGAGCCTCATTTGCATAAATATTTGCATAATATTAACATGCACTAACGTTTAATAAGCATGCCTCTTAATGAGTGTATGGATAACGAAAGACTACCAGATTTCTACATTACTATACTCCAGTGTCAACCGCCAGGCACATTAGAAGTACTATAAACACTGCCCATTTAGAACCCATATCAAACCCACCATATCATAACAGTACTATCAGGACTCATAAAGCACCAAACCCTACCTGTCAAAAGGCAACACTGCAGATATTAAACCAATACATCTCAGAGAATACCAATACATCTCCTACTGGGGAAAGAGAACAAGTGGTACTGTCAAATAGAAACGACATAAACAGAATATCTCAGCTCGGTTATACATGCAGAACACAGACTATCACCAAACAAAGAACAAGGGATCACAATTTAGAAAGAGGAAGACAATAATTAAACTGGGAACCCCAAAAGCCAAACTTGGAACATACAAAACACTGGAGAAATAAAACTATAAATTAATTTCCTCTTGTATTAAACAAAAACACAAAAACGTTAGCGATGCAAATTTCCCAGAGCTGACACATTCCAGTTAATAAATTCAAAATAAAAAAGTATTTTTCTACATTTTGTTGTTTGGGCGTTTTATTTTTCAGTTGCAATTGCTCCAGCCACTTTATTCTTGATTCTTCGTGTCTTTGGCTAACTCTCCATTGTCTGCTGTCCATTTGTCCTTTCTTCTCTCTTCTAGCTTTTTTCCATTCTCTCTCTACATCTGCTTTAACATACTGATCTTCCTGTTTTGCTCTTTCTTTCTTTATTCCTTTTTCATCCACTCAAATTTCACCCGTCCATCCTCACTCCCCACTTAATGTCCCAATACCCGGCCAAGCATAGATTTTTCTTCCCTCCCACACAAAATATCTTTTCCCTTCTCCATCCTCATTACCCCAGCCCCATCCCCTTCTAGTCCTCCCCCAACATTAGCTCCCTTCTAGTTCCAGTCCCACCCAGAATCTGCTCCCTTCTTGTCCCATTCTCCCATCCCCCCATCAGCCCATTTCCAATCCTAGCCCCCCCATCAGCCCATTTCAGTCCTAGCCCCCTATCAGCCATTTCCAGTCCTATCCTAGCCCCCAATCAGCTCATTTCTAGTCCACGCCCCCCATCAGCCCATTTCCAGTCCAAGCTCCCCCATAATCCCATTTCCAATCCAATCAGCCATTTTCAGTCCTATCCTAGCCCCCATCAGCACATTTCCAGTCCTAACCTAACCCCCCATCAGCCTATTTCCAATCCTATCCTAGTCCCCCTCCCCCCCGAAGAGCCCCACACCTGTCTGAGCACCTTCAGAGGGAGCCAGGGAGACCCAAAGCCGCTGCTCACCTCTGCACAGTGCTGGAGTTAAGAGCAGCATGTTCCTTCACTCCCGCTGTGTTCTTGTGAAGCGTGCTCAGTGCAGGGAAAGGTTAAAGGGCACTTCACAAGAACACAGCGGCCAGAGAAAGAAACATGCTGCTCTTCACTCCGGTAGCTATGCAGAGGTGAGCCAGGGACTCGGGCCGCCCCAGCTCCCTCTGAAGCCGGCCCTGCAAACCGAGCAGAATGAAGTTTGCGCGGGGCATTGTGCAAACAACATTCTCGCACAATGTACCGGCCGGCCCTGTTGCCTCCCAACCCACAATGCTTTAATTTTTAAGGAGTCTTTCAAGGAAACTGTGTTATTTACACATGGAAATGATGTCCACTGTACATGGTCATTTTAAAGAGGATTAAATTTACACTCGAACGACCATAATACGTAAAAATTGCAAGGGAGTGTGTCAAAGGCAAAATTTGGGCATGGCCTGGGCAAATCAAAAATCTCCACATATATTCCCCATTTCATACAGGGGATACACATATATGACCAAAACTGTCCATGCTGGAATTTACGGCTGCTCCCTGATATATAAAGGTTTTTTTTAAAGTGCTCATTTCAGCCAGTCCTTTACAGAGGGAGGGCGTTATCTTCCTTAATCCCCTGTTATTTCCCCCTCCAAATTGAAATTAAATAAAGACAGCAGCCTCCGTGGTGAATTGGCAGCATTCATGTGCATAGATTTGCAGAATACCATGTGTCAAGTTGCCTCTGTTGATTTTTCCCAAATGTAGATTTGTAAAATGGTTCCTCTGGCTCTACATGTCAGCAAATACACTACACTCTGGTGTGTCCTTATAAGTAGTTTAGGAAAGGGTCCATATTTGGCAGAGGTTTTTCTAAAATGCATCCCAACCTATACATCTTAATTCCGATCCTAGTGTATTGTCTTAAATTTGCCTTTACCATTATCCACTTATTTATTTACACCTTCACAAATAATTGTAATTAATACACTGTTAGGGCAAGACCTGTCTTTGCTGAATTTATGTATGTAGATGCTCCCATTAAGCCATATCTATCTATATGGTCAGTAATTTTGTTAGTTAGTATAGCTTCATCCAATTTGCCCAGCACCGACATCAGGCTCCCCAGTCTATAGTTTCCCAGATTGTCCCTAAAGCCCCCCTTAAAAATTGGCATTACATTACCCACTCTCGACTCCTGGGGTATCCAAGGTCAGCCCAAGTGTATCTGACAACTTTCTGCCATGTCCCTCCCCTCACCACCACCCATGGCCTATCCAGCATCCCTTTCTTTTCACCCACCCCGTCCTCAGCCCTACTAGCCCAGCCAACATCCAGTTCCCCTCTCCCCGCCATCATCCCATTCTCCCCTCCTCTGTCCTCAGGCTCCTTTCTCCCCTCTCCCCCAAGATACATTCAGCAACCCCTGCACATAATGGGCGGGCAGTTGTCTAAAAGCTCATATCCACAAGTAAGTGATTATATCAGTCAGACTTTGACCTTTCAGTCAAAGGTGAAGAGTGTTATTAAAAAAGCTTATTACAGAATCAAAGTGGTGCATCCTTTATTGTCTGATGCAAATTTTCATACTTTTTTACAAGCATTAGTGTTGCCCCTATTGGATTTGCAGTAATCTTATTTACCAAGGTTTGCCTGGCTATACAAATAAAGGGCTTCAGATGGCACAAAATACAGCTACTCGGATGGTGGCCGAGCAACCAAGGTCTGCCCATGTAGCACTACTTTCAAAACACCTCCATTAGCTTCCTATTGCAGTTAAGGTGAAATTTAAAGTGCTAGTTGTTGCTTTTAAGGCTATGTGGTATGTTTACTAAACAGAGGTAGCAGCTTCCATGGGATATTGGAGCCACGGCCCCATTGAATTCACGATATCGCATGGAAGCTGCTACCGCTGTTTAGTAAATATACCCCTATGTGTGGGATTATGGCCAATAGTGTCCAAATGCTGCTCCAGGGGTATACTGCTGTCCTCCCAGTGTGAGCTTGCTTACAAAATACTATAATATCATTCCTGCATTCCTGCTCCCCTACTTTGGAATTGTTTACCTACCTTGGTGCACACCGAGAAACATTATAAAAGTTTTAAGAAAATTTCTGTTCGAGTTTGCTTTCAATTTGCCATCTGGGTATTGATATCTGGCAGACCTCCCTCCTTTTTCCTTTCTTTCCCATTTCCTTACCTTTTTTACCCTTTTTGTTTTTTCTCTTTCCCCTTTTATTTTGCTTCTTTCCCTTTGTGTAATGCAGTTTTATCGTTTTAGTAGTTTTTATACTTTTATACTATGTTCTTTTCTGTTATTTAATGGCATTCTTTTTCTTATATTTAATGTTATTTTAACCATGAAAACCGTATAGATTGTTTGTCATTTTTGTGGTATATCAAATAAACAAAACCATAACCATAATCATTGAGTAAATACAGAACACAGTTTACCCGTACAGGAGCTTTTTCACTATATGCCCCAGGTTTCTGGAATTCTTTACCTGACGAGTTGTGGGCTAGTAGGGATCTGCTTGACTTTCGAAGGGAGTAAAAATGTATCTTTTTGGTGAATGTTTCAGTGGTGAATTGTAATTTGAGATATTTATATATTTTTCTTTCTTATATACTTTATTTATCTTTGTTGTATGGCCTTTGATTGTTTTATGTTGTCCTTAACAAGCTCAGACCTTTTTGTGATTGAGTGGGATATACATTTGTGAAATAAATAAATAAAGCACCATGGAAATGACTTTTAAAATCACCCTCATTGTACATTATTCACGTAATAATTCCTAGATTAGCTTCCACTGCTCCACTTTACTTAGGCTTAAATTATTGAGCAGCTTTGTTTTCTCTCATATCAGAACTTCCAGTTTCTGAAATGAAGTTTTACAGTAATTGGGACACATAACACAATTTTAGAAATACAAGGAAGGCAGTGCCTGTGAAGACCACAACAGAGGAGCCAGTGTGCTAAGGGAGAGGTAACCATCGATAGCTCTGTTGGAGAAGAAGAACAAGGAACAGGCTACTCAAGTTGTAGGAAGAGACTTGACACCCAGGTGCATCCCTAGTCTATCTCTCGAGGACTCAGAACTGTGTGTGATGCAACCCTAAGTCTCCCAGTCAGAGTACTGAACACGCTTGCCTATTAGGGAAGTTTGATTCGTGCTCATTTTAAATTTTTATGATTTTTGGACATTTTTTCATATTCTTTTCATCTGTCCATTCTTTATGCAAACATTGTAAGCAAGCTATAACTTTCTGTAAGCATGCAAATCGTTGTACATACCTTAATTCCTAAGTATATGCATTGCCAACCAAGCTGCAAAATAAAGCACAGTCTAACGAATTACTAGCAAGAGCTTTTATTCAAACTTCCATGTTATATTTCCAAGCAAGGGAGAAGTTATATGTGCAAGATAGAATCTGCATAGACATCAAGTTCCCCAAAAATAAAGGCACAGTGCCCTAATATTTGTGCACCTAGTATGACATGTCATGCAGAATTTCCATGCCATGGCTAGCTAGAGAAATCAGCAACGGACGGAAACATAAAACTGCAGAAGTTCTCGGAGGCAGAATTCTGTTTCTCAGATATGTTCAGTGCTCCACACAGATACCTCTGTTGTTACCTTTACCAGGTTCTCCACATATTCTCCTGGGGGTGGCATTTTCAAAGGCATTTACCTGGGTAACTGCCCCAGTTACCTGTGTAAATGCCTTATCCAGGATTTTCCAAAGGCACCTACGTGGGTAGTGCCTTTGGAAAATCCCAGCTAAGTCCCTAATGCAGTCAGATACTGTGTGGTTTGCATTGGGGCATGTTGGGGGCCATCTCTCCTGCTTTTGTCTCTTTGCCCTTGTTCTTATCTTTTTCTACTCCTTTTCTTGCTTTATCTTTTTAGATTGTAAGCTCTTTTGAGCAGGGACTGTCTTTTTGTGTTTTCATTGTACAGCGCTGCGTGCGGCTGGTAGCATTTTGTAGTAGTTCTAGGGCGGAGCGGGGACGGAGGAAAGAGCTAAAGGGTAGCAGCGATTTTTGATGCTACCCACTTAGCCCTCTGCGCCTTAAAGATAGGCGAGGTTTTTCCTCACCTATCGTTCAGGTGCAGGGGCTAAGCGGGTAGCATCGAAAATTACTGCTACCCGGCTAGCTCCTGCGGTTTCCAGGTTGTGTGGCAAGAACCAGATTTTCAATGCCGGGGCTGCATATGACCCCGGCATTGAAAATCCAGGTTAGACGGACGGCAGGCAGGTTATGCAGCGATGCGACACATAGCATTGCCCAAATTAAAATCAGGCCCCTGATCTTTATATTATCAAAAGTTAATAGACACATTTGGCTTCTTATTTTCTGCTACAGCATGCACCGAGATATTGCATGGAACAGGTTTGCAGTGTCTCTTGTTTTTCACTTCGTTTTCAGTCAATTTCTGTCTTCAAATTTTGACTCATTCTTTACGGCACATACAAGTGATTTGTGCATGCTTTCAATTTTAGGTGCCCAAATGAACCAAATGCACATTCCTATTTCATAGTAACATCGTAAATGACGGCAGATAAAGACCAGAACGGTGCATCTAGTCTGCCCAGCAAGCTGGCAAGAGTAGGTGCACCTGTGCTCCGTGCAGGTCGCCCCTCTCCATGCCTTTGTTTAGGGGTGTACCCACCGCTTCCTGCAGGTCACCCCTATTTGTTGAGATATAAGCAGGGCCGGCACAAGGATTTCTGCCACCCTAGACAGAAACTCCGGGCTTGCTGCCCCTTGCTGATGCCGCTTCCGCCACGACCCCCTGCTGATGCCGTTCCCGCCACGACCCCCTGCTGATGCCGTTCCCGCCGCTGCCACCCCCTTCCCTGTTGATGCCACTGCAATTCGGTCTCAGGAGGGGGAGGCAGGGAGCGGCTGCAACAGCATTTCTAAAGGCAGCAGCTTTTGCTGCCGCTTTTGAAACTATTACTGCTGCCTGCCTTCCCCTCCCGAGACGGAATCACAGCACCAATTGGGGGGGGGCAGCAGGGCAACCCATGTGTGCTGCTGCTGCTACCACCTCCACCATCTACCCGTGCCACTGCCGCTGCCCACCCAGGTCGGCTGCCATAGGTGGCCGCCTAGCTCACCTCGTGGATGGGCCAGCCCTGTCTATAATAGATAAGTTTATTTTTATTTTATTCTGTTGCTATAAAAGGATCCACTGTGTCTGTCCCATGCCTTTTTGAATTCTGTCACTGTATTTGCCCCCACCACTTCCCATCTGGTTGACATTCCAATCATCCTTCACACTTTCAGTGAAAAAGTATTTCCTGACGTTGTCTTTCAGTTTACCCCCTTGCAGTTTCATGGTATGCCCTCTAGTTTTACAGCTTTCCCATCTTTGAAAAAGGTTTGTTTGTTCATTAATACCCTTTAAGTATTTAAAGGTCTTTGTCATATCTTCCCTATCTCTCCTCTCCTCTAGCGTTTAGATCAAGTCTCTTCTCATATGTCTTCTGCCACAGGCTTCAAATCATTTTGGTCGCCTTCCTCTGAACCGTTTCAAGTCTTTTTATATCCTTTGTGAGATACTGAACACAATACTCCAAGTGAAGCCTCACCAGCAACTTGTACAGTGGCCTTAATACCTCCTCCTTTCTGCTGGTAATTCCTCTCTGTATGCAAACCAGCATCCTTCTGGCTTTGGCCACTGCCTTGTCGTACTGTTTCAACACTTTGAGATCCTCAGAATCTATCATTCCGAGTCCCTTCTCTTGGTCTATGCCCACCAACCTCTCCCCCCTATTGCATACAACTCCCTTGGATTACTGCATCCCAAGTATGACACTGCACTTCTTCACATTAAATCTTAGCTGCCAAGCATTAGACCATTCTTCCAACTTTTGTAGATCTTTCCTCATGTCATCCATTCGCTCAGGGGAGTCCACTCTGTTGCAAATTTTTGTGTCATTTGCAGAAAGACAGACTTTTCTATTCAGTCCTTCAGCAATATCACTGAGAAATACATTGAACAGTATCGGATTCAAGACCAATCCCTGGGACACCCTACTACTCACCTTCCTTTCATCCGAGTGAGTTCCATTTATTATCACCTTCTGTCATCTGTCAGTCAACCAATTTTTGCTCCAGTTCACCACTTTGAGTCCCATCCCCAGGCTGTTCAGTTTATTGATAAGCCTCCTAAGAGGAACAGTATCAAAGGCTTTTCTGAACTCTAGGTAGATCACATCCATCGCATGCTTGATCTAGTTCTCTGGTCACCCAGTCAAAGAACTCAATCAGATTTGTTTGTCAAGAACATCCTTTGGTAAAACCATGTTGCCTCGGATCATGCAACCTATTAGTTTCGAAAAAGTCCATTATTGTGTCTTTCAGGAGCATCTCCATTACTTTTCCTGCCACCGAGTTAAGGCTTACTGGCCTGTAGTTTGTCACGTCTTCCCTATTACCACTTTTATGAAGAGGTACGACGTCAGCCCTTCTCCAGTCCTGAGGAACTTCTCCTGTCTCCAAGGATCTCCTGTCTGCAAGAACCTCTCTGAGCTCTTTTAGTATCCTTGGATACATCCCATCTGGTCCCATGAAATTATCCACTTTCAGTTTTACAAGCTGTTCAACCACATATCTTCTGTGAATGGTGTAGTACAGTATTCACTCCATTCCCATTTGTGTATTTGTCAATCACAGGTGGTCCTTCTCCAGTATTTTCTTTAGTAAAACAGAACAGAAGTATTTGTTTAGCATTTTTGTTTTCTCAATATCACTTTCCATGAATCCGTTTTCGGCACTTTTGAGTCTTGCAATTCCACCCCTAATCTTCCTCTTCTCCTGAATATATCTGAAAAATGTTTGTCTCCACGCTTCAGATTTTTAGACATATCTTCTTCTGCCTTTGCTTTTGCTATCCTTTTTTTTCTTTTTGTCTCTTTTAGCTTTATTCTTTTCTGTGTTCCTCTGTTTGCGAACTTCTGAATTTTGTGAAAGCTGTGTTTTTGCCTTTATTTGTGCAGCCACTTCTTTGGAAAACCATATAGGTTTCCTTTTCCTCTTGTTTTTATTTACTTTCCTTACATATGTATCTACTGCCCCTTTTATTGCCTCCTTTAGTTTAGCCCACTGCAATTTCACTTCCCTTATCTCTTCCCACCCTGCCAACTCCTCCTTCAGGTACTTTGCCATTTTACTGAAGTCACAAATGTTCTCTGGCCCCTGTTAATTGAACGAGCTCTCAATGATTAGAAAAATTTTTTCATTCACTATCATGCAGTGCTGGATTAGAATATTCAGCCAAAAATCATCAAAAAATAGTATGTCCAACAATGAGGTCTCAGTTAAGCAATAGCAAAGCCTCGTAGACTCTCATCTTACAAAGGCTGATTGCAAGATCACATCAATGACCTCTATGAAAAAACCATAAAACCCTTTTCACAGCAATCTATTCCTCGGCAACACTACTTGTGCAAATTGCCACACTTAATAATCAGTCTTAAAATGAATAGTGTTGATAATTTCCCACGGTGAAGAGGGTTTACTCTCTCATACTACTTTTCCAGATCCCGACGTTAATCCCCGGTACCACTGAGACGTTTCACCGTATTGTTTCCTCAGGGGATCATAATCAATCTGTGATGCTGCCCGCGCTCTCTCACCCAGCAGTCTTACTACGCACCCGACAACGGGAAGATGTCAAACGGTTCTGCCAAAAAACGCCGCGCTGAGGAAACAATACGGTGAAACGTCTCAGTGGTACCGGGGATTGACGTCAGGATCTGGAAAAGTAGTATGAGAGAGTAAACCCTCTTCACTGTGGGAAATTATCAACACTATTCATTTTAAGACTGATTATTAAGTGTGGCAATTTGCACAAGTAGTGTTGCTGAGGAATAGATTGCTGTGAAAAGGGTTTTATGGTTTTTTCATAGAGGTCATTGATGTGATCTTGCAATCAGCCTTTGTAAGACGAGAGTCTACGAGGCTTTGCTATTGCTTAACTGAGATCTCATTGAAAATTATTGTTGGACATACTATTTTTTGATGATTTGTGGCTGAATATTCTAATCCAGCACTGCATGATAGTGAACGAAAAAAAATTTCTAATCATTTTACTGAAGTCAGCATTTTTGAAGTCTAGGATTTTGCGCTTGCTGTGATTGGACTCTGCCTTGGCTTTTATCTCAAACCACACCGTGTGATGATCGCTGCTGCTCACATGGGCACCCACCCAGACATTTGACACGCTATCTCCATTGGTGAGTAATAAATTCAGCATCACACTTTCCTTGGTCAGTTCTCTCACCATTTGTCTAAGCAATGCTCCTTGGAAGGTAGCCACAATCTTTTTATTTCTTTCCAGATTTGCAGAAAGAATATGATCAGTTCCCCCTTCATAGCTACCTTTGCAATATCAATAGTCAAGTCTCTATCCATTTCTTCGGTTTGAGTTGGAGGCTTGTAGACTACACCAGTATGAGTGAGAGTGCCATTTCTTCTTTCCAACACAATCCACAGAGATTCTTTTTTTCCCCACGTCCCCTGCATTTCAGCAGCTTTAATATTGCTTTTGACATATAGGGCTACTCCTCCTCCTTTTCTGCCTTCTACATAGTAACACAATAACTTAGTATATGATGGCAGATAAAGACCAGCATGGTCCATCCAGTCTGCCCAGCAAGGTGGCAAGAGTAGGTGCACCTGCCACTCCGTGCAGGTCATCCCTCCCCCATGCCATTATTTAATAAAGGTGTTTTAACTTAAGATACTAATTTCAGACTCTCTTTGATTTAGTGTAGTTTAGGCCCTTAGTTTGATCTCGCCCTATTCACTAGGACCCTTTATTCTGGTTTAGGCATTCTGTTCTGTTCCTTCATTATATGGTCAATATTCAAACGGACTTACCGAGTTAGCAGGATCAGCTAGAGGGATATTCAACAGCTCTACTCAGATAGTGCCACTGAATATTTTCTCTGACTGCCTTGGCACTATCCTGGATGGTCCATGAGTGGAACTGAGATGCAGTCTGCACGGATCCAGATAGCAGCGATTTTCAGATAACAATACGCAGAACTTTGGGCAGTAAAGAAGGTGTTCCAATGCTATACAGATTGCCTATCCGGATAATAGCTGAATATCACTGCTATCCAGCTGCTGCTGCCGCTGACCGCCATATTCAGCACCAGCTCATATCCCGATACCAGTGTCAAATGTGCAGAATTCTTTACTCGCAGCAATTAGTATTTAGAAAAGAACATTAACCGTCGTAGACTGAAAATTACCCTTTACATTTTTTCCCTTTAAAGAGCAGGTTGCTGTTGTTAAGTGCTGTCAAGTCGGTGTCGACTCATGGTGACCCTCTGGATAGTTGTCCTAAATTGTGTTCGGTCTTCAGTCAGTCGGCTCATTGTTGACAGACTGGTACCCGTAGCTGCTGTTATTGTATTGATCCATCTCATTGCTGGCATTCCTCTTTGGCATTGACCTTCTACCTTGCCAAGCATGATGTCTTTCTCTAATGATCTCTCTCTTCTCATGATGTGTCCAAAGTATGAAAGTCTAAGTCTTGTCATTTGAGATTCTAAAGAAAGCTTAGGTTTGATCTTCTCTAGTACTGACTGGTTTGTTCTTCGGGCAGTCCATGGTATGCACAGTATTCATTGCCAGTACCATAATTCAAAGGCATCAATTTTCTTCCTGTCTAACTTTTTTACTGTCCAACTTTCACATCCATATGACATTATTGAAAATGCCATGGCTTGAACAAGTCAAAACTTTATATGGAGAGAGACATCTCTGCTCTTGAGAATCTTGTCTAGATCCTTTATAGCCATTCTGCCATCAGCAATGGTCTTCTGATTTCTTGACTGCTTATTGCTTCTTTATTGATAGTTGATCCAAGTAAGTTAAAGTTCTCCACTATTTCAATTTCTTCTCCATCAACGATGAACATTTTGATTTTGGGAGATGTCAGGATCTTTGTCTTCTTTACATTAAGGTGCAGACCTATTTTAAGACTATGTTCCTTGATCTTGAGAAGCAAATGTTTCAGATTGTCTTCACTTTCAGCCAGTAATGTGGTATCATTAGCTTAGCGAAGGTTGTTGATGAGTCTTCCACCAATCTTCACACCTCTGTTGTCGTCATACAGTCCTGCTTCTCTGATGATTTGTTCTGCATATAGTATAAATTGAACAGGTAGGGGGAAAGTATGCAGCCTTGCCATACAACTTTGCTGATTTTAAACCATTCTGTTTCTCCTTGTTCCATTCAAACTGTTGCTTCTTGATCATTGTAAAGGTTGTGAAAGAGAATGATCTGGTGTTCTAATGTACCCATGTTTCTTAATGTGGCCCAGAATTTCTCAAGGTTTACACAGTCAAACGCCTTGCTGTAATCAATAAAGTATAAATAGATATCCTTTTGGTATTCTTTAGTCTTTTCAAGGATCCCATTCCTCGTCTTTTCATGAACCTGCTTGCACTTCAGGTAATTCTCGTTCCAGGTATGGTTATAGTCTCTGTTGAATAATCTTCAGTGGAATCTTGTTGGTATGTGGGATCAGAGCGATTGTGCGATAATTTCCACAGTCAGTTGGATCACCTTTCTTTAGTATTGGTATAAACACAAATCTTTTCCAGTCAGTTGGCCATGATGTTGTCTTCCAAATTTCCTGGTAGAGCCTTGTAAGCATGGTGACAGCTGGATCAGATTGCTGTAATACTTCCATGGGAATGCCAATCAATGCCTGGTGCTTTGTTCTTTGATAAGACTTTCAATGCTGCTTCAACTTCTTTCATCACCAATGGTTCTGGATCATAAGGTAAAGTTTGAAACGGCTGTTGGTCCACTTGATCTTTATCATATAAAAACTCTATGTTCTTTCCACCTTTTCTTGATCTTCTCAGCATCAACATAATCCTTGAGCATCTTGTAACATTCCAAATCGAGGCTAGAATTTTTTCTTTAACTCTCGAATCTTTAGGAAAGCCAATCTTGTTCTTCCTCTGATAGTTTCTGCTTTTATTTCCTTGCATGAGTCATTGTAGTACTTCTCCTTGTCTTGTCTTGCTGCACGTTGGAAATCTCTGTTAAGTTCTGTGATTGCCTCTCTTTCTCCTCTGGCTTTAGCTTCTCTGTATTTCTGGGCAATTTTCAGAGTTTCTTCCGTCATCCATTTTGGCCTTTTTTGCTTTTTCAACTTTTGTAGAGACTTCTCCCTCTCTTCCAACACAACCTTGATGTCATCCCATAACTCTTCTAGAAATCTGTCATTTGTATCTAAAGCAGCAAATTGATTTTGCAGGCAGTCTTTAAATTCCAGTGGTATATTCTCAAGGTCATATTTTGCTACATTTATGAGCGGTTTGCTCTTTTTCAACTTTAGATTGCGTTTGCATACTAGTCGTTGGTGATCTGTACCGTTGTCAGCTCCAGGTTTTGTCTTTGTTGATGTTATAGAGCTTTTCCATCATTGATTTCCACAGATGTAGTCAATTTGATTTTTGTACAATCCATTGGGTGAAGTCCATGTGTACAGTCGCCACTTGTGTTGCTGGAAGGTGTTTGAGATGAATAGATCGTTGGTCTTGCAGAATTCTATCAGTCTTTCTCCAGCTTCATTTCTGTTGCCAAGTCCATATTTTCCAACAATTTTGCCTTCTTCTTTGTTGCCAACGTTTGCGTTCCAGTCACCCATGACCATCAGGATATCCTGTTTGCATATTCTGTCAATTTCAGCTTGTACTTGTTCATAGAACTCATCAGTGTCATCCTCTTCTGCAGCTGTTGTTTGGGCATATTCTTGAATTTTAGTTGTGTTGATAGGCATTCCTCGTAGACGAATAGAAATTAAGCGTTCACTGACTGCATTGTATTTCATTACAGTTCTTGCAAGTTTCTTCTTAATTATAAATGCAACACCATTTCTTCTTTATCTTTCATTTCCAGCATAATAGACCATGTGATCATCTGATGCAAAGTGCCTGATGCCAGTCCATTTCAGTTTGCTGACACCCAACAGATCAAGTTGTACATGTTCCATTTCATTCTTGAATACCTCCAATTTCCTTTGGTTCATGCTTCGTATGTTATATATCCCAATATGTAAGACATCTTTGCAGTTTCTGACTCTCATTTCATGCGCAACTATATCAGCAGTCAGACATCGCAAGGGCTTTGATCCAACCATATCATAAATGCTGGCTTTACTCTGGAAAGTCTTCAGTTCCTCCCCAGTAGCCAGTTGAGTGCCTTCTGACCTGGGGGTCTCATCTTCCAGAACTATAGTGCAATTTGTTTTTTTGTGACTATCATCTCCACGGCTCCTCTATGCCCCAATAACAGACCAGTTATCCATATAACTTAAATGCAAAAGTGCTGATGCACAGATGTTAGGTATAATTTTATATAAATAACTTATAAGTTATATTACATTTTAGTGGGCTATTTTTATAATTATTTTCAGCCTAAAATCCATAGAGCTCCTTTTACTAAAGCCTGCTAAAGTTCTGCACTTAACATGCAAAACAAACAAAGGGGTCATTAGGTGAACTTGTGTTAATGGCCACATTGCAATTGAGTGTGCAGCAACAGCGCCCACACTCCGCCCATTTCCCGCCATGGCTGATTACTGTTCATTTTACCACGCAGTGGCTGGCATGCTGGCCCATTAGTGTTCCCGGTTGCACTTGCCGTGCTTTAAAACGCATGTTAACTGGTTACTCGGCTTTAGTAAAAGGGTCTCCAGCCAGTTAGATTCTGTTGAGAGCCAGCTTACACTTGGCTGGCCAAAATTTGGACAGCTCAGAGAGGCAATCGGTCATTATGAAAATTCACCCATTGCTTTTAAGAGGGGTAGCATAGAGCAAAGATATCTGATTCTTGGCAAAGCTCTAATTCCTGAGAAGGAAATAACAGACACATCAGCAATAAAGTTGCAATGCTGAGAAACTCATCCATTCAAGGTATTCTCCATATTGGCCATCACTCTCCAGAGCTCCTTTATTTATATATTTTTCCAATTTGAACTCTGCCTTTCCATGGTAGCTCAAGAAGACGAGCAACATAAAAGCTTAAATTACAATATATTCCGCATAAAAAAGCCAAATAAATAATTCATCACTCATATTAAAACCAATAAAATACCATGAAAATAGAAACCCTAAAAATAATATGTAGCCCAAATAAAACAGCTGGAACAGAATAATAAACTAGATTCCAAATGCAGCTAGATAATCAGCTTCCAAGAGTTTTCTTTATCATCTCCCTTCCTATATTGTGGGATTGGAAGTTTATATATTGCTAAAGATGTCTATTTTCAAACAGCTGGGACTGTTCACTTTGTGCTATTTGTCATTTTCCCTCTGAAGACATTCTTGATTCCCGAAGTCATTTTGGAATGCAAAATTTAAGCTGCATTTTGCATTCTATTGGGTAAAAAGGATCCCAGCCAACGAAAAGTCAATCCTCCAAACCGGGGTTGTCCGAGCCAGTCCTTGAGAGCTGCAAACGAATTGGGTTTTTATGATCTCTCTGTTGACTTTAGATAGACTGCATATGATGGAGGTAGCATCTTGCAGATCTCTCTCATACATATTCAATAGGGGTAGCCTGAAAACCCAACCTGTTTGCGGCCTTCGATGACTAAACTTGGACATCCCTGCTCTAACCCCCTTGACTAACAATCTACTTAACAATAGACTGGCTCTAATGCAGTGGAGGAGTCTAAGAACATCAATACTGTGTCTCTGTTCTTACTTAGGTCTTATGTAGATCACCTAATACAACTATAAGTTTGGTGTCAGTCCCATATCCTAGTTTAAAGCCCATTTGGAAAATATCTAAATAGTAGGCATGGTCATTTTGGGTTTGTTTGGGTGCCTAAAAATGAATAACAAGTGCAGATTAGATTGCTTGTGTGTACATATACTTATGAATTAACGCTCACACAATTGATATTTGTGCACGCAAAAAAGGTGTAACGTACCTAGAAAGCATGCAATTATGACCAATATTTAAAAAAATTGTGGTTCATTTTTGTTATAAACAAACTTTTTTGGGCCCTGCACATGCCTGCTAAATAGTTTGTTAGCTACTGCTCATTCAGTGAACTTTCTTAGGCTGGGATATTAGATATCAGGCTATAATTTCCCATGATCTTAGGATCTAATGATGTCTTTTAAAAAAAGAGGTCAGATCGCTGCGGTTTTTAATAAACATGGAAGACTTGCTTTTCTCAAGGCAGCATTAATTAGTAATGTAAGAGATTCCACTAGACTTTCACTCGTTGCTTTTATTAGCCAAGAGGGACATGGATGATCTGGGCAAGTGTTTTTAAAACAGCTACCACATCCTGGCAGCTAACTTCAGAAACACCTTCTAGCTTTCTATTCTTTGGTATTTCCTATCAAGCAGTCTCCTTACCCTACTTCCATTACTACTAGTTCTAAGTGCTGTGCAAATACATTTAAGAGATAGTCCCTTCCCCATAGAGTTGCAGTATATTAAAGATAAAGCATTCAGAATAAGGCGGCACTTACCGCATCTTAACTGCAAAAGAATGCAGGGGCACACAGGGCAGACGCTTAGCACACAGGCACTGCGTTACATGCACACCTACGCCATCTGCTGACGCATGAAACATGGCTCCCAGTGCTGCCTCCATCCCCATGCCGCGCCAAAGAGAAACCATTACAGCAATCACCACTTCTGGCACTCCTCTCCTATGCCCCTAATCACACCAGGTCAGACACTCCAACCCTCCCAATTCAGTCCCCCTCCTCAGTACAATATCCCCCCAAACACATTATCCACCATCACAAATACCCATCCCCCCCAATTGCGGCTCTAACCTTCCCACCACTTCCCTGATCCCTCCCCCCTCCAGCACTCACCCGCTATTATCCCTGGTGTCTAGTGGATGAGGCAAGACCAATCCCATCCTTGCTCCTGCCACCCAGGTTCAAAATGGCAGACCTGACCCTGAGTGGCAATCTCAAGGGACCACTTAGTAAAACCTGCGGTAATGTTACCATACTTTAGTGAAAGGGCCCCAAAAGACATCACAAATTTCATTTATTAAGAAAATAGCTAAAACCATAAGGCTGGCATCAGAAGAAACAGTGGTTAAGATTTGAAAACAGCCTCAAAAGGATTGGGTGATGGGGGGGGGGGGGGAGAGGAGGTGATGCAAGCCATGAGGATGGCAGCTTAAGCTGTTGCTCCACTGTGGTTTCTATGCAATCATTTGGAATTTGCACCAATGTAGGGCTATAATTCTGATGAAACACAGAAACATGACAGCAGATAAAGACCATATGGCTTATCGAATCTGCCCTTCAATATTAACTACTAAGCTCTATGCAACCTTTTTTCCCTTTAGAGATCTTCTGTGTTTGTCCCATGCTCTCTTGAATTCAGATACAGTTTGTGTCTTTACTACCTCCAATGGCAGACTATTCCACGTATCTACCACTCTTTCTGTAAAGAAATATTCCGCAAATTACTCATGAGTCTATCTCCTTTCATCCTCATCCTATGCCCCCTCATTGTAGAGCTTTCTTCCAGTTGAAAGAGACTCTCCTCTTGTGCATTTATGTCACAGAGGTATTTAAATATCTCTATCATATCTCCCCTCTCCCGCCTTTCCTTCAAAGTATACGAGCATATTGAGATCTTTAAGTCTGTCCCCATATGCCTTGAGATGAAGTCCACTGACCATTTTGGTAGCCACCCTGTGCACCGACTCCATCCTGTTTATATTTTTTTTAAAGGTGAAGTCTCCAGAATTGCACACATTACTCTGCATTAGGTCTCACCAAAGACTTATACAGAGACACTAACCTCCTTCTTTCTGCTGGCTGTTCCTCTCTCCATGCACCCAAGCATCCTTCTGGCTTTCACCATCGCCTTTTCTACCTGTTTAGACACCTTAAGATCATCATAAATAATCAACCCTAGGTCCCACTCTTTTGTGGACAGACTTCACCCCCTATACTGAACTGCTCTCTTGGATTTTTGCAGCCCAAATAAATGACCCTGCATTTTTTAGCGTTAAATCTCAGCTACCAAATTCTTACCTATTTTTCATGCTTTAATAGATCCCTAGTCATATTATGCCTTCTTCTTCTTACGCCGCTCCACTTCCGGGGACCCCTGGTCAAAGTGCCTCCAAGACCGCAGGGCTGAGGCGGAAGACCCCACCAGGGGAGAGACCACCGAGGGCGCCACCGTGGACTCCGAGGCAGGCTTTCTGAAAATGTCTTCGGATTTCTGCTTACGACTGAGCAGGGCTTTGAGGACATTTTCTTACAAAGTGAACAAAGCTCTGGATCATGATCCGCTCCGAGACACCACAGGCAACAGTCATGGGTGTCCGTAAGCGACATGTTTTTAGAGCATCTATTGCATTTTTTTAATCCAGTGGCCATAGGGGCAAAAATGGCCCCCGCGAGGTCGAAGGCCCACGCAGCTAGCGGTTGGAAGAAAAAAGGTTGAGAAGCCCGTTAGGCAAAAAACACGAAGAAAAAAACTGTCCCCTAATAGCTCTAATAGGGTAGAGCAGGGGAAGGACAGGTAGAGGACCGGTGCAATCAGAAAATTGGAGGCCAGTAGACCGAAAACAAAACACTTTTTCCGAGGGATGAGGACGTGTGTCCGAAGGGCTCCGCGGAAAAAGAGAGACTGAGCAAGATGGCACCCTTAGGCGGGAAGAGGACCACGCATGCTTGGTAGCAATCCCAAAGGCTTTCTTTGAAAGCTAGGGAATTGCTCTGTGTGGGCTCCGTCGGTGACGACGTAATCCATAAGTGAGGACTGATTCCTGCTGTCCCTGGAGAACACCTGTTACAGGTGAGTAACTACGCTTTCATAGCAATACCATGAAAAAGTCTTCAATTAAATCCCTTTCAACTTCTCCTTCCTGTAAAGGAGGTCTATATACAACACTATATATAATCACTTACAAAATATCCATGAGGAAGAAATTGCAGAGATGCCAAATCTCACTCCTGGCCTCTTTAATAGCACTAACAAAAATGGCCATGATCTCATGGTGCTGCCTCCTAGCTTAAGGATGTCATTGGACAGCACCACATCATCATGGCCATTTTGAGAAGCCGCAATGCAGGGGGCATGAGCGGAGAGGACTGCTCCTGCCCCCTGTGGTCACTAGCCCATCACAGAGTTAAAGTAAGGGGTGGGGGGGGGGGAGAGTCAAAGGAGGCCCCTACTAGGTCAACTGACTAGCTGGGTCTTATCATTTTGAAGGAGGAGGAAGGGAGGGGAGATCTGAGATCTGAATGGCTAGCCAAGATTATTGTAGACCGGGGGGGGGGGGGGAGGAGGGAGGGACAGAGAGAAGTGGAGACTGGTTAACTGGGCTTTCAATTTGGCCGGGGGATGTACCGATCCTCCTGGACAATGCTTGATGCAGATTGGGAGCTGTTGGGGGGGGGGGGTGTTAGTGCTGAAGGAGGGGAAAGCCACTTTGCTTTATTTGTCGGTGCCTTGGATCTGTACATCCATGGCACTGACAATGATTTTAGGTTGTGGGGCCCAATTGATGCTGGTGGGGGGATCAGTAGCAATCAGGGGGATAGCTTGTAAGAGTTCTTTCCACCCGATCGCTATCTGTCCTTCTCTTGCACCTACCACAGAGACCCACGATCCCTGCAACAGCAGACACCATGGGATTTCCCATGCTACTTGCTGATGTAGAAATCATATGTCTCTGCAATAAACCCAAACCTCCATGGTATCTGCAGGAGGAAAGCTGGGAATGCCCCCGGCAGAGACTGCGGAGGTTTTGGACTTACCGTAGGCCTTATGCAGCTATTGCACTGCCATAGCTGCAAAAGGCTACTGCAGGTTAGTAGATATGCCCCTAAGAGCCCCAGCCAGTAGGAAGAAATCTGAGCTCACCTTCCTGTGTACTGTCTCGTCCTGCACCATCTCTTTTCCTCTACCTACAAGAACAGGTGCTATGAAGCCTATAGACACACTTTAATCCACTGAGTGGAGAGCAATTTTCAGACCAGAGAATTTACACATATTGCCTAAACTATGCCTGTATCCTTTCAGAAGTTCCAAATAAAAGCAAACAACGTTTTATGCTTCTTCTTTCATTTGCAAAGCAGTACTACATTTAAATCTTTCTAGATGTATACCCTGGATGTATCATCTGAAAAAATCTCACTCTTTGGACTTCAATCTCACTCTCTGGAGTGGCCATTTTCACTCTTTGGGATGGTTCACCCTTGGCATCTCTAAATTTGGGGGACTTAAAGACTTACTTTGATTTAACAAAGTAACATAATATATGATGGCAGATAAAGACCAGTATGGTCCATCTAGTTTGCGCCGTAAGGTGACTAGAGTGGTTGTATCTGTCACTCCATGCAGGTCACCACCCCCCCCCCCTCTAATTTGTGTTAAAGTTGGTCTTGAAATATTGTTAATTAAATTTATTAAACCTAAGAGCATAAGAAATGCAAAACTGGGTCAGACCAAGATCCATCAAGCCCAATATCCTGTTTCCAACAGTGGTGAATCCAGGTCACAAGTACCTGGTATGTTCCCAAAAAGGTACATAGGTTCCACAATGTGCACCTGTATAGCGGGTAGGGAGGGTGTGTGCATGTGCATGTGTCAGGGCAGGTGTGTGTGCATGCAGGTATAGGGGCAGGGTGGAGTGGATGTGTGCATATGTGTAGGAGGCAGATGTGTGTGTGTGTGTGCGTGCGTGCAAGTGTATAGGGGATGAGTGCCCATGTAGGAGGCAAGGGGGTGTATGTGTAGGGGTAAGTGTGTGGGGGTTTATGCATTTGAAAGGGATAGAGGATGTATGCATGTGCATAGGGGATGGGTGTAGAGTGAATTCCTCTTGGCATACAATTAATCTGGTCCCCTTTCCCCCAAACAACTGTTCTCAACCTCCCACCCTCTTGCACCCATCCCTTTTCTCCAACCCCTCACCCACATACTCTCCCTCTCTTCCCCTCCCCCTCCCCCTCCTTCCCTTTCCCCTTCCCTCCCATGGCTTCTATTATTTTTAAATTAGCTCCTTGGGATCCTGGGCCTTCTTTGCCCCTGCTGTGATCCTATAGAAATATTCTGCCAGTGAGAGATAGGGTCCCCACTAGCACGCCCTCTGGTTTTAAGCCGCAGTTGTTAAATTCCACGATTCCTCCCATTGGCATTCGGTGCTATTTTTGGTCCCATGAGTACTGTTTGGAATGGAATGGTTTGTTTGTGCAATCCTATGTGTACAAACAGACACTTCGAGGATCCACAATAGGTGCTATTGCTTGGTGAAATTATTATAAGTATTTTTCCTTTTGTACTTTCTGTCTTTGTTTGACCTATACTGCTTCTCTACCTCTTTCCTATTATACAATGGCGTTCTTTTCTTCTTTTCTGCAGCATTTTGCTTTTATTGTAAATGCCCTAATGTCTTCACGTGGGCGGTATATCAAGTGTATCACTAAAGATAAAGATAATCATACTAATAATAAAAACCTTTAAGGCACCAGGACCTGATGGATGTACCTCTAAGTCCTATAAGCTTCTGTCTACTCATCCTACCCCAGCACGTCAGGCTCTTTTGAAGAGGTTGTACAGTTAGGACACCTACCCCAAGCAACTAGACTCATTTAGGCCTGTATCATCGCTCAGTGATGCAGATATTAATATGTATGTGGTGCTCTTTCTGCTTCCGCCCCCTCCAATGCAGATTTCCTGTTTGCATAGGGACAGAAGCGGCTGATCCAGCTACTTCTGCCCCCATGCAAGAAGGAAGTCTGCATTGGAGGGGCGGAAGCAGGAACAGCATCGCAGCGCCGAAGGTTAAGGTAAGTCATTGAAGGCAGGAGCAAAAGGGCACCAGGAATGAGTTTTGCCTAGGGCATCCCATATCCTTGCACTGCCACCGAGTGCCTCTCACTATCCAGATAGCAGCACTGAATATTCATATTGAATTTACTCCAATCACGGAGTTTAAATATCAACCCGAATATTTGTACTCATCTCTCACAGCATTTGTGGGTAAAATTGGATAAGAACAATTTTTCAGCTTGCTGGATAAGTCTGATGATACAGCTCTCTCTGACTCTAGTGCAATCCTCCTGGGTCAGGAGGCCTGTTTGGTGGTTAAAAGATGCATTTTGGTTCAATGAACTGATGAGCTTCCCCTGCATTGTTTCAATGGAGGGTTCAAATGGATGAGTTGACAATAATGAAAAGGTTAACTGCATTAAAATCTACAATCAAATCTTGGAAAACATTTTGAAGGTGTGGTAACCATTTATAGTGTAGGGATAAGCATTGTTAACTTGCAATCAGTTCATTAGTGTGCCTTAAAAGTTTAATGCATGAAAAATTGACTGAATGTGTATCAGCTTACAAATTAACATGCATACAATCAATTTGTGTGCATTAAACCTTTCCAATTCATGCTGCAAATTTTTGTATTAAAACAAATGTGTGATGGAACCGAAAAAAATGCCCAAAAATCAGGAAATTCCAGAAGAAAACTGAATTTTTTAAAAATCTGTGCATATTCCTAATTCAGTGTCTCCTTACTACCAAGATAAAGAGTGAACACATTGTCATAGTTCAGTCTATTAAACACAGAAGAAACCACCGTGGAAGGAAACCTTTATTGATTTACAGAGAGGTACAGCCCGATATGTGTTTTGGCGGGGGGCCTTCTTCAGGGGTACAGTAACCTCTAATAAAACATTACGAATATAATTAAAGCAGAATATGATAATTCATAAAATATAAACAAATACAACAAATAATAAATAATAAAACCATATGTGACCAGAAAAAATAACAACACAAAGATAAAAACAATATCATCTATAAAGCTCATAAAAAAGATATTCATATAAAAAATATAAGAAGGATACATCAATAACCAAATAAATATGGAAAAGGTATATATATATAAAGAGCACAAGGACAGGGTAAAATCCATAACCAATCAGAAAATGGTACTCCAAACCTAATAGAAAACAATATAAAGATAGAAAGCTTAGAAGAAGCACAAACTTACCACCTGCTATTATACAGAGCAATAAAACCTGGAGAAACATACAGATGTAATAAAATGATGAATAAATGAGATACTGGGAGCAATATAAAGTGTAACAAATACCACCACCAGTGTTAAAGGGAGAAGGTAGCAGAAGCCACAAAGATGACCCTGAACCAAGAGCAGAAGGGAGGGGAGCCCCGATGCAAACTCAATTAAATTGGCATACAATTCAAATAGCAACACAAAGAGGGACAGAAGAACCATGAAAAAAAGCATAAAACACTTCTCAAACACCAGTACAGCTTATCGTGAAGAGTATTCTCAAAGTGAGTGCATAAGATGCTGGAATAAGCGCCAAATGGGAACGAAGCATAGTGACATGTAATTTATATTTCGAAAGCGTGGCAGCTGTGCTGTTCATCCTATAATGTAGACAGTGTTCCTCATAAAACAATAAATAACCACTAAACTCAAGAGATTCAAAAGGATAAAAACAAACAAACTTATGTCTCAAAGGAGAACGTATGTCCTCCAGACGAATCCAGGACCAAAGGTAAAGCTGGGAACCATGCATAAGATTTCAATTATATCTCTGCCGCTATAGATAGAACTTGCTTCCACCCCTTTCTTCAAGAAAAAACTGAAAAACCTTGAAATATTGGACGTCCTTGCTATCCAAAATAACTGTGGTAGAAAACTATCTGTTCACCGGAGTGGGGAGAGGTGGATCGGGGGCAGTGCATTAGCTAATAGAGGCTGTCATAGGCAGACGGTTCATACTGCAAAACTGGTGTATAAAAAAATATATATATGGAAACTCACAACAACATTGACCAGAACAAGAAGACATTTGAGACAAACCATGTCCTTCCAGACAAGATAGCCAAAGGGATTAATCTAAAGGCAGTACCAGAGGGCAGGAAAACCACGGTGTCAGAGAGAGTTTTTTGAAATGGTGATCACCGTGGAGGGCACTTAAAGGGATAACAAGTAAATGGTAAAAACTGAAACCATTGAAAAGGGATATGTAAAAACATCCAGTAATGCCTAGAGAGTATTCAGGAGTCAACATCATTAGTATATAAGACACTATATTGGAAGAAGTGGGCCTCTACACCAAATCCCAACAAAAAATGGCATCATTTGGGGAGGATGATTAAAAATAGTAAACAATTAAGGAATTAAATAATGTGTTAACTAATATTTAATATTAATCGTTAAAAAGTGGTAACTAAATAAACAACGGGTTGACGGGGTGGGGACGGGGACGGGGAAGGGGGAAAGAGGGAGGAAAGGAAGAGGGAGGAAAGGGGGAAGGGAAGAGTGAAGAAGGGGGGAAGAGGGAGTGGAAAAAAGGGGAAGAGAGGGAAGGGAAGAAGAGGGGGAGGAAAGGGAATGAGGGTGGGGAGGGAGGGGAAGGGGGAAAAAGGGGGAAAAGGGAAAAAAGGGTTATAAGGAAAGGGGGAAGGGGGAGAAGAAGGGGGGAAGGGAGGGAGGGGGAAGGGAAGGGGACTGTGGTGGGGGGAGGAGAGAAGGAAAGGAAGTGGGGGAAAGGGGAAGGACATGAAGGGGAGGGAAAGGAAGAAAGTGATGGGATCACAAAATCTAAAACCTTAGATCAAAATATGGGTATATAAAATAATAAATAAGATACATGAACAAATACCTTCTCATAAAACCGGATGTTAAAAATTCAATTCTACAAAAATATTACAAAAAATAAACAAATTTCTTAAAAGAGGGAATAGATCAGAAAAACATAAAAAGAACCAATCACAAAAAACAAAGAGGTCCAAGTCTCGATTCAAACCATGTGGATGTAGAGAGGCAAGTTCAAAAATCATCCTTTGCTCCAGCCTCTGCAGGGTTTTACCAAGGTTGCCACTTCACCAATGTGGCCAGACATGTTTCAAAACTACAAATTTGAGATCACTCAAAGAATGAGAAGCGCTGCGATGTTCAATGCCTTAACGTTCCATCTGTTTACCAATATAGATTAGATCACAGGGACATTGTATAAGGTAAATAACGTTCTCTGTATTGCAGTTGGTAAAACTAGAGAGGGTAATCTTTTTGGCACTCTTTGGACAAATGAAATAGCCCTTGGAATCATGGCCAATTGGCAAACTGAACAGGAACCACATAGTCAGGATAGCTTTGAATTTGATTCTTTGAGAGACTGGTAACCAATGTAGTTGGTAGAGGATTGGGGTTATGTGTTCAAATCTTGTAACTTTCATTATTGTGCGGGCTAATGTGTTTTGAGCTATTTGGAGTGGTTTCAGGGTTTGTTTAGGAAGACCTTGTTGTATTATATTACTGAAATCAAAGCGTGGACAGATAAATGTGCTATTGTGTGAAAATCTTCTGTGGATAGTAGAGGTCTCAGGTTTTGAATCATTCTGATCTTGTTGTATATTGTTCTTGTTATCAAGTTGATGTGTTTTGTCATGTTGAGGTTATGGTCAAGTAGAATGCCTAGGTATTTTATTTTGTTTTTGATAGTGATGGAAGCACCATTTACTAGAAGTTGTTGAGGCGGTGAGAATAGTTTATTCCTGGAAATTATCAAGACCTCTGTTTTTTTCAAAATTGCTTTATTTTGGCAATTCTGAACTCTGGTAGCACTATGGGATCTTGTGTTTGGTGCACAGTTTGTGGTTCACTACGTACCCTCATGAGTTATATGGTTACAATTGCACAATTTTGGAAAGAATGATTTTTATTAATGAAGGTTTTCCTCAATTCATTTTGATAGTTTTCTGTTAATTCCCCAATGTCCCCTTGGACAATTATATATTTCAGCACCACTTTTTTTTACCTCCATGGTGGATTGGATTTTATTTTTATGATATCCTTTACCCCCTTGTTTGTAACAGCGTATGCAGGTTTAACAAGCTCATCTCCTTTCCGTTCTCCACACGTTCACCACTCATGGTTTCTCAGCAGTACCTTATTTAGCTGTTTTTATTTAAGACAGTTCTATATACAGATTTATTTCCTCCCTGTGATATTAAGTACAAATGTCGTCCCCGTACATATCTTAATGTATTGGAAATGGTATATACACCCAGAGATAGAGTATGGTGTTACACCTCTTTATGGTACCTTTTCTTATACTTTTACCTCCGATGTGTCTCATGTGCATATTGATTGTTCTTATTCATAGTGTTGGCGTTTTAGCCATTTTCCTCGCAGATTTGCCTGACTTTAGAGTATCCATCCTTTATAGGCGAGTCTACAATTGTCTTTTGATTTTTTTAATACCTTTGGGATACACATACATTGTTTTTATGCTTGTGGATAATATTTTTATGTTCAGATTATTTTCGCTCATACACATGTACATTTGTTCCATATTTGTTTATTATTATATTTATATATAATTCATATATATTTATTATTGTTTTTACATAGAAACATGATATTAGTCTGATATGCTTTTGTTGTTTTATCATTTAGATTTAATTGCTTTTACTGTCTGTATGCCCGTATGTCATTTATGTATTATATTCCAAAATGTCTCTTCCAGGCATATGTCCTGATTTTATATGACTTATGTATGTATTTATTGTTTCATGTCCAAAGCCCCTGAGGAAGGCTTCACCCCAAAACACATGTAGGGTTTGACCCTGCTAGATACCTGAATAAAGTCCTTCGCACCCATCCATGGTGTGGTGTTAGTCCTGCTTCTTCTTGCACATTTTGGGGTGGGGCATGCAAGTGAGGTGTAGCAAGTAATGGCAGATTGTAGGCCAGGCACATAATTGTGCTGTCTGATTACCACCGCCCCTGCATGGGGATCATATATCGGTGCATATCGGCACCAGAGGTGCTAGATCAGTGCCACAGGCATTGTGTCTGGGGGCACATGGGCCCTCATCATGACCATAGAAAGATATGTTTGTGGCCCCCTGGCTCAGAACAATTCTTACATTTAAACCACTAAAGGAGGGATAGCTCACTTGGAAGTCCATAGTTAGTGTTCCCCTACCAGGCATGTTGCTTAAGTGATGAGATGTCCGTCCCCCCTCCCCCACTTAGGTAGCATTTGCAATCTCCCCAAGAGTTGGGGGCTCCTCAGTTTCCTAAAAGCAGGACTGCTTAAACCAGGGATTGATTGGGGGTTTCCATTGTGGTGTGTGGGGTGTACTTTGGTGTGCCCTCAGAGCTTTCGTCATGTTAGAAGCGTGTGTGGCTTTTATAGATAGTCTCCCACCCCCAGGCAGTGGTTTAACTAGCCATGATTTGGCCATAGGGTTGGATGTCCTCCTCCTGGAACACCAGCTGTTTGTGATGTGGGCATTCTATCTGCCAGACTAAGGGGATGTTTCTAGACAACCTGCACCCCATTTAGTGGGAAAGGTAGATGGCAGAGAACTGCTACCAAATGCATCCCATATCTGTGTGTGTTGAACCAGAAGATATACACACCGGCCCATAGCGTCCCCCCCCCCCCCCATCACCCACATGAGGATGAATCCACACTCTTCCTTAGCAGGGGTTCAGTGCCAGGGGTATGAGGGGTAGGATGGGGAAGGGTCCAAACCCTCCCTCCCCATACCAGAGACCTTCCCACCTGTCTATTGCACCCTAGGTTGTCAGGCACCCCAGGTGACTCAAAGTGAGAGGATTTCATACTCCAGTGCCCATCTGCTGGGCTTTGCTGGCATCCTGCCTTCACCAGAATGGAGCCCCCTGCTCACGCGGATGCCGCATTTGCGCAGTACAATCTTTACGCAGGTGTTTGTTTCACTGATCTGTATGCCTTGCTGCCTTGTACTTTGGCCCATATCTCTGCACAGAGCAACAGGGTGCACATATTCCCCGGCAGTCTTCTCTATCCTTCACTGGCCACTTGCACTATACACTGTGGGTGGTGTTGGAAGGCCATGTATTGTTGTCCGCTCCCTCTGTTGGTGAGCTGCGTCTTCATTGCATTGCTTTTGCTCCTCTCTCAGGCATTGTACGATATGGATTCCGTTTACATTGGCATGACCTTGTACTGCAGATATCACCAGGGATCCCGCGCCATGCCCCTCTGGTTCCATGGCTTGTTGCAGCTACCTGGATGTGTCCCTGCTTATCCTGCAGGCATCTGAAAAGTGCTCCCAGCCCTCTACACAGCAATGTACTATGGCCCCTGTGACATACACCTGTCTAGGGAAGAGGGCGCATTGGTGCTAGTATGAAAGTGTAGAGGGCAAGTAGCACACGCCTTCATAGTACACATGCACACTTGATGCGTGGTCACTACTAATGTGTGATTGCTGCGCCTAACGTGGCATTTCTTCCCTACCACAGCCATACCCCTGCATTTACCATAGCCGCACCGCCTGTGCCACATTAAAATGCATGCTAACTGCACATTTGTCCCACACTATTTGTGGCACTTTAGTAAACATGCCCCATAGACATGCACTTCCCGTTTTACAATGAGAAGACACATTTACCTCGAAACATATCTACATCTGTTTTGCACCTGGGCTCTCAACCAAGCTGCAGGTGCAAAAACCAAGGACATTATGCCTCCATCACCTGATATCAATCACAACCCCCTTCCTCCTTCCACAGTCCCTCCCCAGCATCAATCACATTCCCTTCCCTACCCTCTCCCACTCTTGCATGATCTTCCTGATGTCTAGAGGGGGCAGGAATGATTTCCTGTTGCTTCTGCCTCATCAGATACCTGGTTCAAAATGGCGCCTCTGACCTCCTAACAGCAGCCTCGCAGCATTACCACAAGAGGTCAAGCTACCAAGTAAGGAGCGCATCCACCATGCAGTAAAGTACATTTCTATGTAGTAACTGTATGGGAACATACTGGGAATTCCCCCAATAGTGCACAGGCTTTGCACCTACTGCATGATAGTTTTTGCATCTAACATACAGTAAAAGTCAAAACCTGACTGTACTTTAGTAAAAGGGCCATTAAAATCCAAGACGTTGAGGTTTTGTGGGTTCAGACAGAAGGCGTGGGATGTAAATATTTATCCTACTATTGATGGAGTCAATATACCTTTCAAAATTGAGTTCATAGGTGCAGGTCGGTTTAACTTTCAGGCAGACTAGGCAGTTGCCCAGGCCAGCAGCTTCTGGGGGGAGTAAACAGCAGATGCAGTCAAAGTCCTGGCAGCCAATACACTCAAAGAATCAGTAATATGTACTTTTACCCACAAGGCAATTACAGTTTTCAAGCAGCCCATTTACCTGAGGGAAACTGAGGGGACAGCTGGCCACTGCCACTTTAATTTGTTACCAGATATTCAGTGCCGGCCCATATCCAGCGATTGGCTCTGAATATCCAGTTTGCGCAAATAAAATTTTAGCTCAGCAGCAATATTCAGCCGCTGGTCAGATAACTAACATGCCTAAGTTGGGACAGCCTTCATCCTCTCCTAGCTTTGGGAATCTTTTTTAGCTGGTTAGCGGCTCCATGTCATCACTCATGGCTAACTAAGATTGCCATGCTTTCTCCACTGCCACCTCTGGTTAGTGACGGGACGTTTAACCCTGTTAGGAGGGAATATTCAGCGGCACCAACCGCGTTAGTAACATAGTAACATAGTAAATGACGGCAGATAAAGACCAGTATGGTCCATCTAGTCTGCCCAGTAAGATGGCAAGAGTAGGCGCACCTGCTGCTCCGTGCAGGCCACCCCTGCCCATGTCTTTGTTTAGGGGTGAACCCAACGCTCCATGTAGGACACCCCTGTTTGTTGAAGATCCCACTGACCACATTTTAGCCGGTCAGCAATTCTACTAATGGGCTACAATGTTTTGAATACACCCCCTGAATTTTTTAAAGCATTACCGATTATGAGTTTTGGTCAGAACTTTCTTGGAGGGGAGGTCATTTTATTGTAAACTGCATGGTTACCATGCTTTGATGCTGCATATCACATTCCAATCAATAAATCGTCAAATTTAATTATCAAAATCTTGGGAGGGGAGCAGAGAGAGGTGACTAGAGGCCTGAAAGATAACCAAGGAGGCCGCCAAGCTAAAGGTTCTCCTGGGTTGCTGCACCAGCTCTACACAGGTGTAGTTCTAGAGTCTGGTCTGTCTTTAGTGCTTCATATCTGGCAAGATATTTATGCAATGCAAATTGCGGCATCAGTTCTGCCCTTTTCTAGGCCAGACTGTTCGCATCTATTATCTATGCCACCATCGCATTTCACATTGGACTATCGTAATGTCATGTACCCGGGACTCTCTTCCACAAGCTGCAGCAACAAAAATGACAGCTGGTGGCACATTATTGATGCAGCGATTTATAGAGGTACGAGCTTTGAGGGTAAGTCTGCTCCATCAGATTCACAGATATACAAATGGCGTGGATTTTATGTTTCATGCTTTAATTTGATTTGATTGCCTCGTTTTTGCAGCCATTAACTAAAGGTTATTGCCTGGCAACACTTATTGTGTGTTATCTGCCACAGGGCCCATTGCATAAAATGAGCCCTGTGGCAACTAACGCATGATAGTGGTGTTTTTTTTTAAATTTATTTACAAGTATTTGGTATACCGCCATTCAAACTTTAGTAGACGTCACTGCGGTTTACAAGAAATGGTGAGTGAGGTATGCCAGCACAAAATACAAAACTAACATCAAACTAAAAACAGAACAATAGAAGACAAGGGCAGGGAATCAGAGAACAACATTAAACACCTTCAAACAAAATCTAAAGGGATGTTCAGTGGCCCTATCTGGATAGTGTCTCTGAATATCGGGATCGCTGCAATTTACAGTAGATGGTCAGCTCCCCTGAATTTATCAAATTCTACCGGTTCTGTTTTCATCTGCTCATTTTTGGGGTCTTTTCATTACAGCTGGAGTTCCTTCTCTTGTGTTCCCGTTTGTAATGGATTTTGTGACTAATTTCCCACAGCTTTCAGTCTTTTCATTTTTCCTTCTCTGCTCACCCGACTTAAAATAAAGTTGTATCCTTAATGTGTGCTGATATATTTCAAAAGCACTCACCTCAAGAACCAAGACTGACCTAATAATTTGTTTGGAAAATCATTATTTAAGATATTTTAAACAGTTCTTCCACAATTTCCTGCAACATCTGAAAGCAGTCTTGTCGATAAGAGAATCACAAATCACCTCTGACCCACTGGATCCAATTAGTCCAGATTAGCTACGTTGTCACAAACGACATTACTCACAACATGAACCAATCATATCTCATTGCAGATTGTGATATCGTTTCAAATATGAGCTCACAGGAATGACTTAATGAATTTCCAAAGTAATCAACTATTCAATTTTTCATTGCTAAACATGACTGGATGTTACTATGGGCGGGAGGGGTTTCAAATGCCAGGCCAAGCCAGCTAACTTCAAGAACTCGCCAACCTAACCTGCTTTGAAAATCCATCTTTAGTCATCAGTGACAGCTCAGCCAATCTTGTTTTATGAAGCTTTTCACACCACATTTTAAGACATTATCTGACTTTCCATAAAAGTTAGAAATGCAACCAGACAGGAGCAAACCCTGCAGTCCAGTCTTTTTTTGTCAACCGCTTTTCATTTTTCTTGTCTTCACTTTTGCAAGCAAACAGTACTTTGCCAAACCAGGTAGCTAGCTGTCGGCCCTTGAACTGCTGGCAGCTTTATAGGAAATGGTCAGATATAGAAAAGGATTTCCTACTTGGCCTATAGCAAATGTGTGGCTGCTCAGACTGTTTGCAAAGGCAGCCTCCACCACTGTGAAGCACTCCGCTGCTTTAGCCTTCATTTGGCCAGTCATCAAAAATTAATGTTCTATGCAAAATGAAAAAAAACAGAGAAGTGCTTTTTAGACGATCAATTAAAAGCTGAATGGAAGGATTAGTTCATGATGCAGGTATGAATTTTTAATAGCATTGCAGCTTCAGCTGCTTTTAATGAGCCTTTTGGGTTTGTCTTTTCTTCCCCGGTTGTTCTATGTTGAAAGAACTTTAGGATACACTCTGATGCCATCCTCAGTACTTACCAGGCCAGATGCCCTGGAATATATGACAACCTCCCCCTTACATTCAGGTCGGTATGACAGAAAGATAACAATGTGGACAACGACCATGGCAATGCCAGGAAGGACGTTTCTTCCTATGGAGCATGCCAACTCCTCCCCTGCCAGGTCTGGGGGGGGGGGGGGGCGGAGGGGGGGGGGGAGCTGCTGCCTCCCCCACCGCTTGACTCAGGTGGGACATTACTGCCACATGTGGAAGAATGGATCAGTTTAGTCTACAGGTATAAGACAGGGTAGGTTATGTTAACAAATCAGAAACAAACATGTCAAATGTGTCGTATTTTTGGGTCAATATGGTACACTGAATCCTGTTCTAGGTGTCTCATCCTCTTTCAATATCTATGTTATCCCACAATAACTCTTCATATACTGCTGCCCTGACTATTTCACAAATATTAGGGCAGTGGTAGAAGAATCAATTGTTTGGTGAATGGTACTGTGACCCTTAAAACAGGCTGACCAATTAGTTCATCGATACCAGGACACTCATCGCTAACCAGGAAAATCATTATTTAACCTTCTAATCCAAAATATAGACATTCCATCAGACCAAAAAAATTCAAGTGTGATGCAGTGTTCATAGGGTTAAAGTACTTGGTGTCCTCACCCTACTTTGCAGAGCACATTTTCAAAAGGACGCTTAAGAGACCATTTCAGAACAATATGGAACACCTGCACGCGTAAACAGTGGCATTTAAACATATTAATGGATTACAATATTGCTGTTTACTTGTGTAGAATGCGGTGGGATACACAGATTTTAAGAGAGAAAATTCTGAGTATGATTTGGGCAATCCAAAGAAATATGGTGCAATATTCAAAAGCGGTTAATGCGGTCAGCAGAGCTTCCAACCTGCGTTAATCGTGGTGAATGGGATATTCAGTGGCACTAACACCGTTAGCAAGGCAGTAGAAAGAGATGAATATGCTGGGTTCCAGGCAAGGGCAAGATTACCCAAGTTAAATTTAACACCTAAGGTTAAAAGTGTGATAATTAAGATAAACAAGGCCATATCCTGTATAAAGGGACCATTTTTTGACATCACCGAAGTAAATGAAATCCAATATTGTTGCAGCTAAAATGATTACTGCAAGAATACTATCAACTAAAATGGAGAGCTGGAAGAAAAAGAGAACAATAACATTTCCTCCTTGGAAGAGAGCGCATTGAAGGAAAGCGTTGTTACTCATCTGTAACAGATGTTCTCTAGGGACAGCAGGAATCCGTCCTCACTTATGGGTGACGCCGGCACCGACGGAGCCCACGCTGAGCAATTCCCCAGCTTTCAAAGAAAGCCTTTGGGATTGCTCCATGCATTCATGGTCCTCTTCCCGCCGAAGGGTGCCATCATGCTCAGTCAGGTCCCATAGCTAGAGCCCTACTAAGGAGACGGCAAGGGAAGGATAAAAATAGCAACTCGTCAGGGGAAATGGGAGGGTAGTGAGGACGGATTCCTGCTGTCCCTGGAGAACACCTGTTACAGGTGAGTAACTACACTTTCTCCAGGAAAAATTAGGAAGTCAATCCTCACTTATAGAACTCCCCAGCTACAGGCTACCGAACCTGTAACCCAAAAAACGCCTCAGCGAGGCCGTGAGCATTCGTCAATGCCCGAAGCAGCCCAAGTCTTCAGGTTCCTGGGGAAAAACTCTCGGTAGGCATCGAAGAAGGGTCGGAGTGCAGGAGTTGCTTATACCCAGAACAGATTACGGAGTACAGCCTGCCAAAGGCGCTGTCCCGGCAGGACTCCCTCTCCAGGCAGCAATGCGAAGCGAAGGTATTCGCAGAAAACCAGGTCGCAGCCCGGAAGATGTTGTCAGAGGCACGGAGTGCACTGTAGCCACCCAAAGCAGCCTTGGCCTGGACACCGTGCACGAAGACTCGGCGATGCAGTGCGGCTCCAGCCTTTGCTTGAGCGAAAGCGATTCAGTCCGCCACCCAGATGGAGATGGTGCATTTGGTGACTGCCTGCCCCAGGCAATTGGGATCATAGGCGACAAAGAGCCGGTCGGACTTGTGATGAACCTGGGCATACTGCAGGTAGAAGGTCAACAGTCGCCCAAGAGCGCATGATTCGGAAGAATGTACCCTTGAAGGATACTACCAAAAGCAGAGAGGTTCCAAAAAAGAGTAAAGTAGCCCAAATGCCCTTCAGAATAGAGCAGACAGAGCGTAAAGATTCCAAATTACCCATGCCTACCAATAGTCAGATTTATATGAATAAAATATAGTCTCTAAAATGCTTGTATGCAAATGCTAGAAGTCTAAAAAATAAGATGGGAGAGTTAGACTATATAGCACTAAATGAGAGGTTAGGTATGATTGGAATCTCAGAGACATGGTGGAAGGAGAACAACCAGTGGGACACTGTGATACCTGGGTACAAACTTTATCGTAATGATAGAGCTGATCAAATTGGTGGAGGGGTTGCGCTCTATGTTAGCGAGGGCATTGAGTCAGAAAGGATTAAAGTTTTGCAGGAAACAAAATTTGCTGTAGAATCTCTGTGGATTGAAATTCCATGTAAAAAGGGGAAGGGGATGGCAGTGGGGGTGTACTATCGACCACCTGGACAGAATGAACAAATGGATGATGAAATGCTCAAAGAATTCAAGGAAGCTAACAGAATTTACAACACAGTAATAATAATGGGTGACTTCAATTACCCCGGTATCGACTGGGTCAGTGTCATGGCAGGACATGCTAGGGAGATAAAGTTCCTAGATGAAATAAATGACTGCTTCTTGGAGTAACTGGTTCATGAACCGACCAGAGGGGAAGCCATATTGGACCCAGTCCTTAGTGCAACACCAGATCTGGTGCAAGAGATAAGGGTGTTGGGGCCACTTCGCAATAGTGATCATAGCATGATTGCGTTTGATTTAATTAGTAGAGGAGGGATGGTAAGGAAATCCACAGTACTACCTTTTAACTTTCGAAAGGGAGACTATGATAAAATGAGAAAAATAGTTAATAAAAAACTAAAAGGAGCAGTTGCAAAAGTTAAAGACTTACATCAAGCTTGGGTGTTGTTGAAAAATACTATCTTGGAAGACCAGACCAGCAGTATTCCACGCTTTAAGAAAAGTGGAAGGAAGTCCAAAAAACCTGCCAGCATAGTTTAAAGGTGAGGTCAGAGAGGCTGTTGTTGCCAAAAAAGCATCTTTCAGGAAATGGAAAAAAGAGCCAAATGACGAAACCTGGAAACAGCACAAACACTGGCAAGTTAAATGCAAGGCATTGATAAGGCAGGCAAAGAGAGAATTTGAAAAGAAGCTTGCTGCGGAAGCAAAAACGCTTAATAAAGACTTTTTCAAGTACATTCGTAGCAAAAAACCTGTGAGAGAATCAGTTGGTCCATTAGATGATAGAGGGGTTAAAGGGGTACTAAGAGGTGACAAGGCGATAGCAGAGAGACTGAATTAATTCTTTGCTTCGGTCTTTACTGAGGAAGATGCAGGGATGTTATCCACGATTGAAGTGGTATTTACAGGTGCGGAAGAATTGAAGGAAATATCGATACATCGGGAAGATGTATTACAACTATTTGATAAACTGAAGAGTAGCAAATCACCTGGACCAGATGATATACATCCAAGGGTGTTGAAAGAACTGAAATATGAGACTGCAGACCTGCTATTAGTAATCTGTGAACTATCATTAAAATCATCTGTAATACCTGAAGATTGGAGGATCGCCAATGTAAAGCCAATTTTTAAAAAGAGTTCCAGGGGTGATCCGGGAAACTACAGACCGGTGAGCCTGACGTCAGTACCGAGAAGAATGGTAGAAACCATCATAAAGAACAAAATTATTCAGTATGTAGATAGTCATGGCTTAATAGGAGTCAGCCAACATGGCTTTAGACAAGGAAGATCTTGTCTTACTAATTTGTTATGTTTTTTTGAAGGTGTGAATAAACAGGTAGACAAAGGTGAGTCGGTTGACATAGTGTATTTGGACTTTCAGAAAGCCTTTGACAAGGTCCCTCATCAGAGACTTTTGGCAAAACTAAAGAGTCATAGGATAGGAGGCTGTGTACTATTGTGGATCGAGAATTGGTTAAAAGATAGAAAGCAGAGGGTAGGGCTAAATGGCCAATTTTCCCAATGGAGAAAGGTGAATAGTGGTGTACCCCAGGGATCTGTGCTGGGTCCGCTGCTTTTTGACATATTCATAAATGACCTGGAAAAGGGAATAACGAGTGAGGTTATCAAATTTGCAGATGACACAAAACTATTTAAAGTTGTTAAAACCCATGAGGATTGTGGAAAATTGCAAGAGTATCTTGATAAATTGGAAGACTGGGCATCCAAATGGCAGATGAAATTGAATGTGGACAAGTGCAAAGTTATGCACCTAGGGAAGAACAACCCAAACTATGGTTACACGATGCAAGGTTCCACATTAGGAACCACCACCCAGGAAAAAGATTTAGGCGTCATTGTGGATACCATGTTAAAACCCTCGGCCCAGTGTGCAGCGGCGGCCAAGAGAGCAAATAGAATGCTAGGTATCATAAGGAAAGGAATGGAAAATCAAACAAAGGATATTATAATGCCTCTGTATCGTTCCATGGTGCGACCGCACCTTGAATATTGTGTGCAATTCTGGTCGCCATATCTTAAAAAGGATATAGCATTATTAGAAAAGGTTCAGAGAAGAGCCATCAAAATGGTAAAGGGGATGGAAGGATACCCTTATGAAGAAAGGCTGAAAAGGTTAGGGCTCTTTAACCTGGAAAAAAGACGGTTGAGGGGAAATATGATAGAAGTCTATAAATTAATGAACAGAGTGGAACGGGTAAACATAGATTGATTGTTATCAGAATATAGAAAGACTAGGGGACATGCAATGAAGCTACAGGGTAAACTATTTAAGACTAATAAGAGAAGGGAGGTCACGTGACACATGAGCAAGTGAGGACGTTCTTTTCCTTGCTCCGGGGCCGCCGCGGCAAATTGATGTAAAATCGGCGATTTAAATTCCTGGTGACTGGTGCCGCCGGTGGGGACACCTGCTCTATTATACTCTCCTTCTATTGCTGCTATTTGGTGATCCTAGATGCCGCCTCCGGTACGAAGGGAGAGGGAGAAAGAAAGGGCGCCAAAAACCCGGGCCGCCACAACGACGGAGATGCAGCCCTCCTCGCCGGGTATGGAGAGTGGAGACTCGGCGTCGGAAGATTTAGCGAGGGAGGTGGCCCGCCATTTGAACCCCAAGCTGGATCAAATTCTCTCCAAGTTGGAGGTGATGGGGGAGACGTTGGCTGCTCAGGGCCAAAAGATTGAAGAATTGGAGCACCGCGTGTCGGCTATTGAGGACGATGAGGGCCGGCAGGAGAGAGTGCACGCTGATACACGTGCACAGATTGTGGCTTTGCAAAATAAAGTGGAGGATTTAGAAAATCGCTCCCGCCGGAACAACCTCCGGCTGGTCGGCATACCAGAATCAACAACCGATATTCAACTTTTGCCACTAATTGAAAAATGGCTCCCGGAGGAGCTGGGACTACCTACTTTGGTCGGCGACTTAAAGGTGGAACGTGCTCATAGGATCGGCCCTCGGATGGAGAATAGAACCAGGCCCCGAGTGGTGATTGCAAAAATTTTAAACTTCGCTCATAAAGAGCGCCTCCTCAGAGCCTACCGACAGCACGAAGGTCTTCTGTTGAACAATGCTAAAATTCTGCTGTTCCAAGACTATTCTACTATGGTGTCGGCGAAGCGCAAGGAGTTTTCCCCGATTTGCACGGCCCTTTTTGAGAAGAAAATTCGCTTCTCCCTGGCCTTTCCGGCAATGCTTAGAGTGCATCATTTGGGGCGCAACCTGACCTTTGAGTCTGCGGGAGCGGCCAAAGCCTTTTTAGAGCAGCTCTGCAAGGAACAACTGGCACAGGCCGCTGTGAGTGCCGAGGAATCTGTGGCTTGAGTACGCCTGGGCTTCTGTTGCTCGACAACCTGTGTCCGCTGTGTGGAGGCGGCGAGAGTCCTGGAGTACGGGGGTTCCCTTGTGACTGTGGCTGTTGGGGTCCGGAGCTGCCTTCCCGCTGACTCCAGCGATATGTGACATAACTGGACTCTATGTTCTATATGCGATGTTACTATGCAGGTCTATTTGTTATTTCTGGTATTGTTTTCTGTCTCTGATTTTATTCCCTATTGCATTAGTACAGTATGTATGCGCTCTTTACCTCTGGGGCTTCCAGCTACTTTAATGGGCTGTTCTCTGTGTCCCTTTCTTTCTCATAGGCCTCCCCCCCGTCCTCTTCTTTTGGCTGTGGCGGGGTTTGGAGATCAGAGGGGAGTGTTGCTGTTGTGCTGTTTGCACAGTCTTTTGCCCCAGCAGCATTGCAGGGTACTCTACGGTGGAGAGGATAGCAGCGGAGATCCTGGGGGGTGGAGGCCTTGGTCACCATCTGTGGCACCGGTGCTGGGTGGAAGTTCCCGCGGTGGTCCCGTGGTGCACAGAGGTGACTTTGTTCAGTTTCGACTGAAATGGGATGTGTGCTTTTAAGGGGGGTAGGGTATATAGTGGTGGGGGGAATTGAGGGTATGGGGAATGGGGGTGGGGAGGGGGTAGTGGGGGTAACGGGGGGGGAGGGGGGGAGGGAGACGGGGGGGATAGAAAGGGGAAAGGTGCCCATATCAAAAGAGATTTCAGGGTTGGATAGGGGGAAAGACAGGTTTCTTCTCTGGAGCCGAGGCTGGGCGGCTCCTGGGGACTACATATGTCAATTAGCAATGCATAGTCCTCGCCTCTGCTTCACTTAATCAAACTCTTAAGTTAGTCTCCTGGAATGTGGGGGGCATAAAATCCCCTATCAAACGCACCAAAATTTTACAGGCCTTGAAGCGGAAGGGTGCCCACGTGGCTTTGCTGCAGGAGACCCATCTTTCTGAGCAGGAACATCAAAAGTTGGTGAGGGACTGGGTGGCTTGTATGTATGGGGCTTCCTCTGGGGGGAATACAGCGGGGGTGGTGGTGTTGGTGAAGAAGGGTATTCCTTTTGAAGTACGGAAGATTGATGCTGATCCGCAGGGGCGGTTTATTTTTCTGCAAGCTAAAGTCTATAATGAAGAAATATGGATAGGAAATGTCTATGCCCCTAATGTTTATGATCACGCTTTTTTCAAGCTTCTTCTAGGCTATGTGCAGAGGGTGGGGGATGGTCAATTAGTGTTGGCTGGAGATTTTAACTGTCCCCATGACCCACATCTGGATAAATCGGTGGCGAGCAGGGGGGGAGCTTGGTCTCGAAAAGGGGTGGGATATCTTTGTAGGCTGGGTGGCTTGTTAGATGTTTGGCGTACCCTGCACCCGGGAGAACGTACTTATACCCATCAGTCGCGGGCCCATCTGACTTGGTCCCGAATTGACTATATCTTGGTAAGTGAGCAGGCTATTTCCAAGGTGGACCAGACAGATATAGAGCCCATATCTATATCTGATCATGGTATGGTTTGGATGACTTGGGCTTGCCCGGGGGTGGGAAGGGGGAGCTGGCGCTTTCCGGCCTCCTTATGGGAAGATCAGGATTTTCGATGTTTCTTGGAGAACCACTGGGATGAATATGTTCACTTTAATGATACCCCTGACTGTTCATCTCTTTTGTTTTGGGAGGCCAGTAAAGCGGTTATGAGAGGGGTCATTATGGATTATACTGCCCGGCGACGACGGCACTTGGATCGTAGCATAGTAATTCTGGAACGAAATCTTCGGGCACTGCAGTCCCACGTAGGTGCCTTACATGGGAGGGGGGCCCGTGAACGCCAGCAAGATCTTGTTCAGGCCCAGCTGGCTCTTAATGAGCTTCTTCAGAGACGAGCTAAGATGTCTTTGCAATATTATCAGCATAAATTGCATAGATATGGTAATCGATCGGGCAAGCTGTTAGCAAGGCTAGTTCGCGATCCGGGTGGGGCGCGATTTGTCCCTGTTCTTCAAGATGGCGGGGGGCACTTGCAGCATCAACCGCAGCGTATTGCGGAAATCTTTCGCCAGTTTTATGCACGCCTTTATACGGAGGAGGAGCGTGATGTCATGCAGGGTCGAGTGTTCCTCGATAAAGTGGCTCTCCCACAATTATCTGAGCGGGAGTTACAGGAACTTAATGCTCCCTTGACAGGGAAGGAAATCCAAGATGCCATCAAAAGGGGGAAACCGCACAGGGCCCCCGGCCCTGATGGATTTGGTGGGGAATACTATAAAATATTGTCATCTCGGGTAGCCCCTACTATGTTGGCCATGTATACAGAGGTGTTGCAGCGGGGTGGCTTCCCCAGAGATATGCGCTGTGCCAACATTACTGTCATTCCGAAACCGGGTAAGAACCCCCTTGACCCTGCGTCGTTTCGGCCCATCTCGCTTATCAATAGTGATGTTAAGATTTTGGCCTCAATACTGGCTCGGAGACTGAACCCCTTCCTGCCGACCTTGATTGGGGATAGGCAAGTTGGTTTTGTTATGGGGAGGGATGCAACAAAAAATATTGCAAAGCTCCTCTTGGGCATGGAACACTGTATAGAACGGAATTCTCCTCTATTGCTAGTCAGTCTGGACGCTGAAAAAGCCTTTGATAGAGTTACCTGGGAGTATTTGTGGGATGCGTTATGTAGTTTTGGGATCCGGGGTGATTTCGTCCAGTGGATTCGGGTTCTATACCATCTCCCCGCTGCTCGGGTGGGTGTGAATGGGGTTTACTCGGAACCCTTTATTTTAGAAAGGGGTACGCGACAGGGCTGCCCGTTGTCTCCACTGTTATTCGTTTTGGCGCTGGAGCCCTTACTTCAGACCATCCAGCAGGAGGCCCAAGTGCAGGGGATACGGATGGGGGGGGAGGAAATGAAAGTAAGTGCCTTTGCGGATGACCTGCTTCTCTGTTTGACATCCCCACAGGCCTCGTTACAGAGAGTCTTGCTCCTTATTCGCGAATACGGTACTTTCTCCGGGTTGAAAATCAATATGTCTAAATCTATGGCCTTGGATGTGGGTGGAAAGGTGCAACCTGCATGGCGTGGGGTCTTCCCCCTTGCGTGGGCACAGGGATCTGTTAGATATTTGGGCATTCAGTTGCCGACGAACCCTGCTAAGCTGTACTCCGATAATGTGGGACCTATGCTTGAAAGGGCTAGGTTAACGTTTCAACGCTGGCGGGCACTGCCCCTGTCTTTACGAGGTCGAATTGCCTTATTCTCGATGGTAGAGCTCCCTCGGTGGCTATATGTGCTGCGGCTACTGCCGATTTGGGTCCGGGCAAAGGACTGGAAACTCTTTGATCGTTATTTGACAGGTTTCCTCTGGGGAGGTCGCCGGGCCCGCATTCCGCTTCGGGCCCTGCGGCGGAGGAAGGAAGAAGGGGGCCTAGAATTGCCATCGTTGAGAAACTACAACCTCAAGTACTTAGCACGACACATTTGGGGACTGTTAGCGGCTGATGGTGGTTGTGCCCCTGTCCAGCAGCTTCGAGCAATCGCCTCTCCATGCCATGGTCTGTATTTACTGCACACCTCACGCTTACATGGCCAGGGGCGGGGACCGGACAGCGAGTACTTGCGGAATTTGAAGATGGCCTGGAGGGAGCTTTGTAAGAGGGTCGGCTGGGATTCGACTTGTTCTCTTATGCTGCCATTGGTGGGGAACCCGGACTTTTTACCGGGTTTCGCGGCTTTTACGATTTTCCATGGTTGGCAGCAGAGGGGGATAGTGTGTTTGGGAGATCTGGGAAGGACGGAGGGTGGAGTGTTGGAGAGCTACCAAACCCTGAGCCATACTTATCGACTGGGAGCTGCAGACTTTTATGGCTACCTCCAACTTCGGCATTATGTCGATCAGTTGCGGAGGAAAGTCCCAACCCTACTTTTAACCAAAGATCCACGCAAGTTATTTGGTGGCTGGGTGGATAAAGACATGTTTGATTGGTCTGAGCGAAAACACCTGCTTTGCCCGCTGGTAGACTCTGAATATCTTCGGACTCTTACCCTACGATGGCAGGGAGATGGCCTGCAAGAGCTGACCGTGGAGATCCTGCAGTCTGCCTTTGAGCGGATTCCTGGGGGGGCAGTGTGGATGTATTTGCAAGAGATGCAATACAAGTTCCTTTGGAGAGCATATGCTAGTGATACTTGGGCACATAGGGCGGGCCTTCGCGACAACTCCCTTTGTGGTTGGTGCCTGGGGGGTGTGGGGACCCTGTATCATAAGTTTTGGCTGTGCCCTAGAGTTCAACAACTGTGGCACCAGGTGACTGATCAAATGGGGGAATGGCTGGGGTGTGAGACCTTTATGATGTGGCAGGTGTGTTTGTTCCATTGTTGGGAGGGGATGGGGTTTCCACTCTCATCATGCCACCGTGCTTTGCTTGACAGAGGTCTCCTTCTAGTTAAGAAAGTCTTGTTGGGCAGCTGGCTTGAGGGTTCTCCCCCAAAGTTCGAGGTTTGGACCAAAGCTTTGATAAATTTGATGTATATGGAAAAGCTCACGGCGAAGCAGTTGGGGGGGACACAGTGGGATCGCTTTTACTCGATCTGGCAACCGCTTCTTGATAACCTCTCTGTTCATGAGCGGAGTGCGGTACTGAATGTCTGAACCCCTATCATAGCTATCTATCTCAACCTTATCTTTCCCTATTTTCCCTCTTTCCCTTGGGAATGTGGTGGGAGTGGGAGGTTTAGAGTCGAGGCACCGGGGGGGGGGGGGGGTAGGGGGGATAGTTTGGGGGGTAGGGTGGGGGGGGGGGTGGGGGGAGGGTGGGTAGTGCTTTGCTTCTTTGCTCCTTGTTTCTAGTTCAATAGTTCCTGCCATTACAGGTTTTCTTTGATTGTACAATTGCAACTGCTTCAGTTTCGCACTTCGCCACGATGGTGGGGCTCTTAGCCCCGTTTCTTTAATATTCGGCTATCCGTATTTACCTTATGTATGTTTTTTTTTTTTTTTTTTTTTTTTTTTGCCTCTGTTTTGTTGCTACTGTTAAGTGCGAGTTTCCTCCTTGGGTTTGGGGTTGTGAGGAGGGTGGGGCCTGCTTAGTGTGAGAGGCTCTGGGCCCCTTGGGACTCTTCCCGGGGTACGAGGACTCCTCTTGCTTTGTAGGTATGGTGTGATCTTTGCTGTTCCATGGCTGTGGTTATATTTGAAACCATAAATCCCCTTTGCACTCAGTAGTGGGGTGCAAGAGGTTATACTGCTATAGTTTGTCCTCATCGTTTGTGATATAGGTCATGCTACTCCTGACTCCTGTCTATTAAGACGGTTTCATCTCTGTGATGGTACTACTCGTGGAAGTTGTGCTGCAGCAACAGAGCTGGAAATGATGTGATCGTTTGCTTTTGCCTTGCTGTTTGTGTGTGAATTTTTTGGGTTTGTATGTACTTATGTGAGAAACATTAATAAAAATGGTTTGAAATAAGACTAATAAGAGAAAATATGTTTTCACTCAACGTGTAATCAAACTCTGGAATTTGTTACCGGAGGATGTAGTAAAGGCTGTTAGTGTAGCTGGGTTTAAAAAAGGTTTGGACACGTTCCTGGAGGAAAGGTCCATAAACCATTACTAAAAAGGGACCCAGGATATCAATGCTTGACCCAATACAAGCATTGTGGAACCTGTGTCTTTTGGGGAAACTGCTAGGTACGTATGACCTAGATTGGCCACTGTTGAAAACAGGATACTGGGCTTGTTGGACCTTGGTCTGACCCAGTATGGCATATCTTATGTTCTTATAAGGCACGAGCCCTCTTGCAGTCGAGTGTATGTAATAGCGCCGATGCCCGGCTGGCATGCGGTCTCGGGAAGAAGGTCGGCAAGACTATCTCCTGATTGAGATGAAAGTCCGAGACCACCTTTGGTAGGAACTTGGGGTGGGTACAGAGAATCACCCTGTTCCCATAGAATTTAATGTATGGAGCCTCATCAATGAGGGCCTGAAGTTTGCTGACTCACCGAGCCAAGGTCAGAGCTACCAGGAAGACTACCTTCCAAGAGAGGTGTCGAAGCGAGCACGTCATCATCGGCTCGAAGGGTGATCGCATAAGCTGCATCAGCACGATGTTCAGATCCCACTCCGTTGATGGTGGCCAGAAGGGGGGCTTGGAAAGTAAGAGACCCCACAAGAAGCGGGAGACCAGGGGCTGCCCCGCGAGGGGTTTACCCTCGATTGGGAGGTGGTGCGCCGAGATGGCGCTCAGGTAGACCCTGACCAAGTTGGACTTCAGCCCCTCTTTTGAGAGGTGGAGGAGGTACTGGAGGACCCACCTGGTAGAACAAGAAAACGTGTCAATCTGGAGCTCGGAGCACCAGACTGAGATGCGTCGCCACTTAAAGGCATAGGCCCATCTTGTTGAGTCCTTCCTCGATGCGAGGAGGATCTCTTTGATCTCCCCCGGGAGGTACAGTGGGACTAAGGAGACCCGTTCAGCCACCAGGCCATAAGGTACAACGAGGGCAGGTTTGGGTAAAGCAGCTGTCCCTCTTCCTGCGTTAGGAAGTCTGGGGCGCAGCCCAGAGGGACTGGAGGCTCTGACAAGAGATGGAACAGGAGCAGGAACCAAGGCTGTCGAGGCCACCATGGGGCTATGAAAATCATTGGAACATGTTCCCACTGAACCTTGTGGAGGGTCCTCGCAATGAAAGGAGTGGGAGGGAAAGCGTAAAGAAGCCCCGAGGTCCAGTTCAAGAGGAACACTTTCGGGGGCCACCCTACTCAGGTGTGGAACCAGTCCGCAGAAGCGGGGAAGCTAATCGTTCACCGGGCTGGCAAACAGGTCCATGGATGGAGTCCCCCACCAATGGAACAAGAGGCTGGCAACCTACGGATCCAGGCACCACTTGTGTGGGCAGAGGATTCTGCTGAGTTTCTCTGTGAGGACATTCTCTTGGACTGGGAGATAGATTGCTCAGAGGGACATCCCCCGGCAAAAGGCAAATGAGCAAAGGAGGATCATCTCCCAGCAGAGGTGGCGGGAGCCTGTTCCCCCCTCCTTGTTTATGTAGAACATAGCTACCCTGTTGTCAGTCTGCACGAGGCCCACCGGACCGCCCGATGCTTGAGCAGGTTGATCTGCTGCTGAGATTCCTTGGGCGACCATTGCCCCTGGGTGCACAAGTCACCGCAGTGGGCTCCCCAACCCAGCAAACCATCCGTCATCAGGACGAGCTCATGCTGCAGGGTCTGGAAGGGCATTCCCCAATGGAGGCTTTGGGGATCCTGCCACCAATCCAAATAGCTGTGGAGACTTCGGGAGACCCGGATGGGGTCCCTGAGGCGACCAGAAGCCTGGCTCCACTGCGTCCTGAGGCACCACTGAGTCGTTCACATGTGCATTCAGGCATGTGGGACAACATGGACGGTGGAGGCCATGTGTCCCAGGAGGCGCAGCATGACTCGCGCCAAGACTCGAGCCCTGCTCTGGATCTGGGCTTCCAGGGCGTGTAGGTCGTCTGTACGGTACACAGGCAGGAAAGTAGTTTCCCACTCCGTGTCGAGGAGTGCGCCAATGAACTCCAAGGTCTGCACCGGTTTGAAGTGGGACTTGGAGTAGTTGACCAGGAAGCCAAGGCATTCGAGGAGGAGGATCGTGTGCGACACCGCCAGGCAGACTTCTTCGGCCGAAGTCCCTGTGATGAGCCAGTCATTTAGGTAAGGGTAGACGGGTATGCCCTGTCGCCAGAGGAAGGCGGCAGCTGTGGAGAAACACATTGTGAAGACCCGTGGAGCGGACGTGAGCCCAAAGGGGAGCACCTTGTATTGGTAATGCTCTCCCTGCACCCTGACGTGCAGGAACTGCCTGTGCTGGGGGTGGACTAGCATGTGAGCGTAAGCATCCCTTAGGTCTAAGAAGCATAGCCAATTGCCCTGCTGGAGGAAGGGCATCAGGACACCAAGCGATAACATTTTGAACTTCTCCCGCACCAGAAAATTGTTTAGGTTCCTGAGATCGAGAATGGGGCATAGGCCCCCCATCTTCTTCAAAACGAAGAGGTAACGGGAGTAGAACCCGCGACCTTGAAGGTGCGGCGGTACTTTCTCGACCGCCTGCTGGGCGAGGAGGTTGGTCAACTCCTGTTGCAAGCAAGTCTGGTGTGAGAGGAGCTGAGAAGGCTCCATTGGGGAGGAGGAAGCCTGTCCAGGAGAAAACGATACCCGTCCCAGAACACCTGGAGGACCCAGGTGTCCGACGTGATCGATGCGCATTGGGAGGTGAAAAGGGACAGACATCCCCCCCACTGGCGGAAGTACTGCCAGGGGGCGAGAGGCTATGCCGTCAGCATCAAAAACCTTGAGTGGGTTGGGGTGGTGCTGGGGGTTGGGCCTTGGGCCCTTTAAGCTTGCGGTGGCCATGCGCTATACCCTTCCCCTGCATGCCGGAGGCCAGCGCGGGAGGTAGGTGGGTAGGGCTGCTATCCCCAGTAGGGGAGCCCCTTCCTCTGGAAGAATGGTTCCCTAGTTTGCTGTTTCTTCCGAGGGAGAGAAAAGGTCTTACACGAGAAGCGGGTCCGAGTCATGAACTCCATCTCTATTTCAGCAGCCTTGTCCTCCATGGGTTCGCCTAGGCAGGGGACATCCAGGAGTTTCTCTGGACCCACTGCTCCAGGTCTGAGAACTGGGGCTATGCCTGGTGCCAGGCCCCGATGCCAGCTGCTGCCACTCGGGCGGAGGACTCAAATCCATCATACGCAGCATGGGAGAGGTACTTTGAGCACTCTGCAATGGACCTCAGGAGGGTTTGAAACCTGAGGAGGGGCTCACTTCCGAGACCTGCGGAGAAACCGCCGAGTTCCTTGGAGAGGTCATTCAGGAACATGCCCATATACAATTGGTAAGCCTGGATACAGCATATTGGCATGGATCCTTGATAGGCTTTAAGCCCAAGGGGGTTGAGGGCTCTAGACTCCCTGCCTGACGGGACTGAAGAGTGTGACTTTGGGCTCTTTTGCTTTCAGATTGCCAATTCCACAGCCATGGAGGTGTGCGGAAGTTGGGTCTTTCGGAACCCCGGGCTGTGCTGGACCCTATATATGGCATCGAGGCATTTGCTCATGATGGGAACCAAAGCAGATGCCTCCCATATGAGGAGGAGCAGCCTGGACAGGATGGGAGGAACCTGGACAGTAAGAGACTCCTGAGGCGGGGACTCGTACTGTAAGATGTCAAGCTCCTCAGCCTGCGGCTCCTCCTCTGCCTGCGTTGCAAGGTTGAGGGCTCGTGCAATGTCCTGTATGAACACCAGAAAGGATGTGTCCTCGGGCAACGAACACCTCTGAGAGGTAGGTTTAGGTACCCCTCTCGAGGGAACCGTGGTCTCAAGTGCGGACCAGTCATGCTGGATACAAACGCTTGCGGGATAACTAAGGCAGCAGAAACGCTGCGCTCTAGTGCCAACATGCAGGACTCCCACACAGGTGTGGGTCGCTGTGCCGCCAACACCGGGGTTACCGGGTCAGACATAGACGAGGAGAGGAGGTCCTCACCAGGATGACCCTCAGGAGACCGGGTGCCGTCGCCAGAGGCCTCCATGTTTGTACGAGGTATCTTTCGAGGCCGCTCCTTGTCCAACTCTCGGGAACGCCAGGGAGGGCTGAGCGACCGAGCGTGGGAGTCCTCACACTTGTCTAGAGCCCCCGACAGCGACTTTGAGGTCTTCTTCTTCTTGGGCCTCTCCACCTCATGGGACCCCTGATTGGAGTGCCGTCTTGAACACAGGGCCGAAATGGGGGATCCCACCAGCGGAGATGCCGGGGCTACTTTAGAGAAAATGTCATCGGACGTCTGCTTACAACTTAGCAGGGCCTTGGAGGACATTTTCTTGCAAAGAGAGCAGAGCTCCGGGTTATGGTCAGCCCCCAGACACCGAAGACAGCAGTCATGGGTGTCCACGAGCAACATATTTTTGGAGCATCTGTCACATTTTTTAAAACCTGTGTCCATTGGGGCAAAAAGGGACCCCGCTAGGTCGAAGACCCATGAAGCCAGCAGTTGAGAAAAAGGGCAGGAAGCCCACAAAAGAAAAAGTTTTTAGCGAAAGGATGTCCCCTCGCTGAAAAGTAAAGGAGAGCAGGGGAAGGACTGGAGAGGACTGGTGCTACCGAAAAAAACACAGGCCAGAGGCCGCAAACAAACACTTTTTCCGAGGGACGAGGACATGTATCTGAAGGGCTCCGTGGAAAAAAGGGAAACTGAGCAAGATGGCACCCTTTGGCAGGAAGAGGACCATGCATGTGTGGCAGCAATCCCAAAGGCTTTCTTTGAAAGCTAGGGAATTGCTCTATGTGGGCTCCATTGGTGCCGACGTCACCCATAAGTGAGGACTGCTTGTTCCTGGAGAAAAATAAAATCATTGCATATGGAGCTATCCCTGATAGATAGGTATCTAAAAGGAATACAGACATCAAAGATATTGAGAAAGATCCAAGACATCATGCTGAAACATGCAGCATTATCAGAAGATGATCTGAAATTTATATCTTCCAACAATAAATCGAAAATAGCAGCAGAAGCACAAAAACTGTGAAGATATGTAGGAAGTAACTTATAGGAGTACTGGGATCTCATGGAGAAAGTCTGGTGAGTGAAGGCAGCTTAAAAAGTACTGACAGTTTCATAGAGGGTGTTTATGAATATGTGAGACACTCAAGGTTTCATCTTGCAAGACAGGGAGCTTCTGTTTGCAGGAAGCTGTCCTGATTAAATGTGAGCAATATGTTTGTGCTTGGCATGACCTGTAACATGTAGTTATAGATAAACAAAAAGTAAAGCAAAAAGCATGGCAGAGTTATAAGATGAAATTGTACAATGTGGCATTTTTTTTCCTATTAAAAGAAGGAGCTGCAGCCAAGATAATTGGGGTTACAGGAGACTGCTCAAATTTGCAGGCCTATGATTTCCTTCTTAAAACTTTAACAATATCTCTGTGTTGTGGTTTCATTTCTTCTCACTTGCTTCTGGGTCCAAGATAGGAACAAAGAGCCCGGTGTTTGTTGCCCCCCAGTTAGAAATTCGTTACACGCAACAGTTTGTGCTGTGACTTGGATTCTTTGTCTGGATCAGATGCAAGTCAGTGAGTATGATAGGTAATTTGATCAGGGGGGACTATACACTAGTTCTGGGTGGGTCATCCTTACATGGTGGAAACAATGGCAAATGAAAAGTCTCAAGAAAACATCTCCATACCATTCACAGCAAGACAGGGCATGTCTCAAGGTTCCTCCCTTTCCGCTCTTTTGTTTAGCTTACACATACAACCCATCTGCTCCATCATCAAAAGTCACAAGATCCACTACACCATATATGCAGATGATATAATGATTTACACTCCAATCAATTTTGATAACCCAGACTACACAAAAATAGGGGATTGCCTCCAAGAGATGACTTGCTGGCTAAATCAAAACAACCTAATGATAAACAACAAGACAGAAGCTCTTCTCATCACACAAAACGCTGGATTTACCCCCCTCCCCAATTAACCTGAACACCATGATACTCATTAAACCTGAAGTGAAATACCTTGGAGTCACACTGGACCACAATCTGAATCTCCAGTCTCATATCAACAAAACTACCAAGAACACCTATCTCAAGATGTGGGTCATCAGACGGCTCAAACCACTGCTATGCCAAGAACATTTTTACACTGTTTGCCAAGCTATAATCACCCCCATCTTGGATTACTGCAATCACGTATACTTTGGACTACCAAAACTATTGCTCTGCCCCCTACAGCTTGCACAAAACACCACTGCTTGGATTGTAACAGGATCTTCAAAGCACAACCACATCACTCCCATCTTGAACCACCTCCACTGGCTCCCCATTAATTCCCGCATCAAGTATAAAACACTATTAAATGCCTTTAAAATCAAACAAAACCTCTTGGCAAACAGCCTGAAGACCTTCATCACCACTGATACAAGCACCAGGCCCAGGAGACATCGCACCGTGGATACGATCACAACCCCCAGTGCCTACACTAAAGCTAATCAATCCACATCTGGAAGAGCTATATCCCTTGCCATTCCTGCCCTATGGAACTCTCTCCCAGGCCACCTAAGAGCCACCTCAGATATCAAAGACTTTCAGAAGATGCTTAAAACCACATTCTGTATCGAACACTTTGGAGGCACAGTATAATTTGGACCACAGAATACAGTTCAATTGTTTCACAAAGGCTCCCTCTCTTCTACTCCCAGCCATCTTTTCATCCCCCCCCCCCCCCACACACACCCTTGGAACTTGCCCTTGTCCCTCCCCTTCGAACCTGCCCTAGTCCTTCCAACCTCTTATCTCGCTAGCTGTACCAAGTCCTTTGGTTTCTCTCAGCTTTTCACAACAATCACTCTGTATATAGCTCGATTTATAGTTATATTGCAATAACCCCTATAAGTCTACATTGTACGAGTAAAGCTACATTGCAATATCCGCCTGCATGCCCCCTTACCCCTCGTTTAATGTAACACCTTTAGTTATATTGTAAACTGCTTTGATTTAAGGATAAAGCGGTATAGAAATCCTTTTAAATAAATAGGCGAGGTCCAAGACCTTAAACATTAAGTTGTTTGTATTAGAAGAGAAAGTGTATAATGATTGATTTGATTGCTTTCCTTATGCGGTGCTTTTAAAAGGATAACATTTCCCAGTTGTAAAAGATTTAAACAGCCTGGCTTTAACTTGGTAATTAGTTAGTTTTTTTCTATATGCTGATTTTCTTCTTTAATAGGTCAGGCCTTATTTTGCCAGATTGGCAAGTTGATATTTGAAACATCTGTTTTCTTATCATTTATCACTGCTGGTCTGTAATGTGTAAAGAGTACACAGATTTGTCTTGTTTTGTTTGTTTCACTCTTGGGTCTTAAGGTAATTTCAATTGTTTTTCTAAATTTGAGTTATACATTTTGGTTTCCAAGTAAGAAGTGCACTTTGTTTTGAAAGTTGTTCCCCTGAAACTGAGATCAGGAAAGCTAAGTGAAGAAAACATATGTTGTAGCACTGTGAGAAAGACAGCAGTATATGCTGATTTTGGTTTTAGACACTAATAACCTCTTAAACCTCTGTTAGTTTAAGTAATCATTTCAATATTGTGATTTTCCTTATCTAGCAGATTAAAATTAGTTTCTTTGTAGCTCAGGTACTTCCTCGAGTTATGGAAAGCGCTCCCTTATCTGATATTACTAGTGCCCAATTTGCTGAACTTATTGCCTTTCCTAAACCCTTAGTTAGTGTATAGACTCTAGATATGCCTGGGGGATACTTCTTCCTATTGAGATTGTTGTTATAAACTGTTTTGAAAGAATAATTTTAATGTCATAAGAGCTTTAGTTATATTGAATGTTTAATGCTAATTAGGACATATAGAGAGAGATATTATTTGGAATGAACGGATGTAAAGGTATATCTTCTACCTGTAGTTCACTTAAAAGCAGCAATAAGTTTTAATAGTTGTTTGATGTTTCTAGAAGCCGTGGAGGCTAATTCAGGTCAGGATGTCCAGGCCCGACGGAAACATATAGGCCGGAACCAGGCATGTTCCGGACCTGATTCCAGACCCACGAGATATACATGCCCGCAGAACCAGGATACGGAGATATATGTGTCCAGCGTGGCATATCTAACACATCTGAGGAAACATGACCCACTGCTGCTATTATGGGACGTGAGTATATGTGGCAAAAGGCCTGCACATTTTCATAATTTCCGTATTCCGGAAAGATATACATGTACAATGATCCCCATCTCCATGCGGCCACATACCTGCTGGAAAAACATCCATCTCCTAAAGTTGCTGATAATATTGACAGTGTTGTATTCATGTAAACAAGACAGGAATACTCTTGAAATAGGTGTGTGTATGCAAAGAGAACTATGTAATCCTGTCTGTTGCATGTTGTCTTTCTCCCATTAACCTATGGCTATCTACATGTTCAGTAATTTTGTTCTTTATAATTGTTTCTACCATTTTGCTCTTTATAATTGTTTCTACCATTTTGCCCCGTACTGACATCAGGCTCACCAGTCTGTAGTTTCCCAGATCACCCCTGGGACCCTTTATAAAAATCGGAGTTGCACTGGCCACTCTCCAATTCTCAGGTACTACAGATGATTTTAATGATAGTTCACAGATTACTAATAGTAGGTCTGCAATCTCATATTTCAGTTCTTTCAACAATCTTGGATGTATACTATCTGGTCCAGGTGATTTGCTACTCTTCAATTTATCAAACAGTTGTAATGCATCCTCCTGGTTTATTGATTATTTCTTTCAATTATTCCGCTACATCACCTTTATATACCATTTCAGGCACTTCCGTACATCATCTTTAGTAAAGACCAAAGCAAAGAATTCATTTAATCTTTCCGCTATGGCCTTGTCCTCCCTTAGTGTCCCTTTTACCCCTCTATCATCCAATGGGCCAACTGACTCACAGGTTTTTTGCTACGAATGTACTTGAAAACATTTTTATTATGCATTTTTGCTTCCAAAGCAAGCTTCTTTTCAAATTCTCTCTTTGCCTGCCTTATTAATACCTTGCATCTAACTTTATCTTTATTCAGTTTTTAATATACCACCCACATATGAGCATCAGAGCGGTTTACAATAACAAAGTAAATGCTGCCAAGAAAGTAAACAGAATGACAAAATCATACAAAAAAAGAGATAGAATAAAAAGGAAGAACTGGTAAGAAGGACCTAGAGCAGAGGGGAGCAAGATATTGCTAAGAGAGGTAGGGGAGAGGGGAGGAGTGAGGTCGAAGGCTGTGTAGAAATGGGTGAGTCTTCAGCCTCTCCTTTAAATTAGGAAAGGAGGGTTCCAAATGGAAGGCTGATGGGAGCGAGTTCCAAAGCCTAGGGCCGAGAAAGAAGAAAGCAGAGGAGTTGGTGGACTCTAGGTAAGCCTGGGAAGGGGAAGGAAGGGATATGCGTTTAGAGTGTATGGACCTGAGTGAGCGCTGGGAAGTGTAGTCAGACCAAATTGGAAAGGTATTGAGGGACTTCCAGTGTGTACTGCTTTATGGACAAAGGTGAGGATTTTATACTGGATTCTGAAGGCCACGGGGAGCCATGGAGACAGATAAGAAGAGGGGTAACATGATCTAAGTGGGAGGCATGCATGAGAATACGGGCTGCTGTGTACTGGAGTCTATGCAACTGGTATTGGGGGTTGCCAGCTAGGGAGAAGTTACAGTAGTCCAAACAAGACACAACAAGGGAAAGGAGCAGTGTAGTCAGAGAGGAGGTAGGGAGGAAAGACCAAACGGCACAAATTTGCCATAAGGAATAGAAGTTGCGTTGCACTATGGATGAAATAAGATCACAGAATAACAAAGCGGAATCAATGGTAACGCCAAGGTAGTGCAGGGGAGAGATGATGGGGATGGAAGAAAAAGAAAACAAGGGAGCAATAGAGGGGATAGGACCACCAAAGGTGAACCAGATAGCCATAGTTTTAGAGAGGTTAACATGAAGATAGTTGGACGACATCCATGAGGAAATACAGGAGAGACTGGCGTTAAGAGGGCAGATATCGAGAGCAGAGGAGTCAGTGTGGTAGAGAAGGATGATATCATCCGCATAATAATATGCAGAGATACCGTGCTGCTGAACCAAAAGAATGAGGGGAGCCAGAAAGATATTAAACAGGAGCAGGGCTAGGACAGATCTCTGGGGGATATCACAGGAGAGAGGGGTTACGGGAGAGGAAGAGGGCCCAGTGATAACTGTAAGGAAGGAACAGAACCAGAGAAGGGCAGTGCCAGAAATCCCAACATCGTGAAGACGAATAAGAAGGGTATGGTGATTGACTAAGTCAAAGGCGGCAGACAGATCAAGGGAGACTGCAAGAGAGATGGAACCATGATCATGCACAGTGTGCAATTCATTCAGGAGGGAGAGAAGGATAGATTCTGTGCTATGACCTGACTGACAAGGGTGAAGTGCCAAAGTAGCGTCAAGATGAGAGGAGAGCTGGACAATAACTAATTTTTCAAGAAGTTTAGAGAGGAAAGGAAGGTTGGAGATAGGGAGCCAGTTGGCAGGGACAGAGTGGTCCAGGGAAGCTTGTTTGTGAATAGGCCAGACCAGGGCGTGTTTCCAGGGGGAAAGGAAGGAACCGGAAAGGAGACTGGAATTGAAGATAGATAGAATGAGGGGGACCAGCACCAAAGAAGGACCAGCCAACCAGTGGGAAGGAATGGGGTTGGACTAACAGGTTGTCTTGCGCGTAGAGGCAAGGGCCTTAGACAGTTCAGAAAGAATAATAGGCCGAAAGGAGGACCAGAGATGAGAAAAGGATGAACCGTTGGGGTTAGACGGAAGAGGGGGGGAGAGGGATCAGGGGAGGTAAGGGAAAGAGGGGAAGGGCAGTTGGGAAACGAAAGACAGGCTCTCAGACCTCACTTTTAAACATGCCAGCCTTCCTTCCACTTTTCTTAAAACATGGAATATATCTGGTATGGGCTTCCAAGATAGCACTTTTAAACACCGATCATGCTTGATGTAAATCTTTAACCTTTTCAGCTGTTTCTTTTAGTTTTTTCTTAACTATTTTCCTCATTTTATCATAGTCTCCCTTTTGAAAGTTAAAAGGTAGTACTGTGGATTTCCTTGTTGTCTTTCTTCCATGTATTAAAGCAAATGTGATAATGCTATGATCACTATTGCCAAGTGGCCCCAAAACCCTTACCTTTTGCACCAGATCCTGTGTTCCACTAAGGACTAGGTCCAAAATAGCTTCCCCTCTTGTCAGTTCATGAACTAGCTACTCCAAGAAGCAGTTATTTATTTCATCTAGAAACTTTATCTCTCTAGCATATCCTGCTGTGATATTGACTCAGTTGATACTGGGGTAACTGAAATCACCCCTTATTATGGAGTTGTAGCTAGCTTCACTGATTTCTTTTAGCATTTCATCATCCATCTGTTCATTCTGGCCAGGTGGTTGGTAGTACACCCCCACTGCCGCCACCTTCCACTTCTTACATGGAACTTCTATCCATAGAAATTCTATAGTGTATTTGGTTTCCTGCAGAACTTTAGTCCTGTGAGACTCAATGCCATCTCTAACACAGAGCACAACTCCTCCCCAATTTGATCTACTCCATCATTGTGATATAGTTTGTACCCAGGTATCACAGTGTACTATTGGTTGTCCTCCATCCACCAGGTCTCTGAGATGCCAATCATATCTAACCTTTCATTTAGTGTTTTATATTCCAGCTCTCCCATTTTATTTTTTTAGAGTTCTAGCATGTGTTCTGTTCTGAAGGACATCTGGGTTACTTTTATCTCTGTTGGAACCTCTATTTTGGGATGCCCTAACTTCCCTATTTTTCTAGTATCCTTCAAGAATACATCCTTCTGAACCATGCACTCCTGGGTGACTGTTGGCTTTCCCCTACTATATAGTTTAAAAGCTGCTCTATCTCCTATTTAAAGGTGAATACCAGCAGCCTGGTTCCATCCCAGTTAAGGTGGAACCCTTTCCTTTGGAAGAGCCCCTCCCTTCCCAGAATGTTGTCCAGTTCCTAACAAATCCAAACCTTCTTCTTTGCACGATCATCCTATCCACGCATTGAGACTCCGGAGCTCTGCCTGCCTTTTGGATCCTGCATGTGTAACGGGAAGCATTTCAGAGAATGGTATCCTGGAAATTCTGGATTTCAACTTCCCCCTTAAAAGCCTAAATTTGGCCTCTAGAACCTCCCTCCCATACTTTCCTATGTCAATGGTGCCAACATGTACCAAGACAGCAGACACCTCCCCAGCACTATCTAAAACCTTGTCTAGGTGGCACTTGAGATCTGCTACCTTCGCACTAGGTAGGCATGTTACCAGGCAGTCCTCACATCCACCAGCCACTCAGCTATCTACATGTCTAATGATTGAATTGCCGAATATAACGGCTGTCTTAACCCTTTCCTCATGGACACATGGCCCTAGACATACCTTCTTAGTGTGAGAGGGTTTAACATCTCCTGATGGACAGGTCCTAGCTACAGGATCACTTCTTGCCACACCAAGGTGATGCTCTCCATTCACATGACCTCTCTCCTCCATGGCAACTGAGAGGCTGCCAGATTGGAGATGGAACTTCGCTACTAAGTCCCTGTCGATCTCGTCTATATACCTATCTGTCTTCCTTATGTCCTCCAAGTCTGCTACTCTAGCCTCCAGAGGTCGGACTTGTTCCCTGAGGGCAAAGTGCTCCTTGTACCTAATGCACACATAGGACACCTCACCAACTGTGAGAAAATAGTACATGTGACATTCAATGCAAAAGACTGGATAGCCCCTATCTCGCTGATGGACCGCTGTCTGCATCTTAGTTTTAAGGTTTTGTATAGCTATTTAAGTTGTTTACTTAAAGTTGCTAGGGATACTTGTACTGATACAACTATACCAATTACCTTTAAAGGATTTTGTTCACCTCAAGATTAATTAACTTTAGGGCCTTAATCTATTCCTGGTGTTGACAACCAGCTGAACCTGAAAGTGACCTTGACCACCCTTCCCCTTTAATGGGTGTAAGAGCCTATAAAGGTAAGATTATGCCTGGAATGGGCAGGAGTCAGGGTGGGTGGGTGGGTGGGAGGGAAGGAACTAATACTTAGTAATGACTGGCTTGCTACATAGGTCCCAGACCTGTGCTTCTAAGGAAATTGGTTAACAGTTTCCTGGGTGATTCACACAGCCCTTGGTTTGATAGAGGGAGACTTTCAAATTGCCCCTTTGATCTTTCACTTGGCTTTAACACCTATTTAAAATAAATTCCCAGATCTCTTGCCTCCTAAGTGGAAAACCTCTTTGTAAAGTTATGTAGAAAACAATTTATTTCTTTCAATTGAAAGAATATTTTTACCCTATTCTTCCATGTTAAGCTATACTCTGATTTGATTTAAATTAAAAGCTCTCTGCTGATACTAGGCCTTGACCAAGTTTTTTTCATTATTATTTATTTATTTATTCTTTACATTTGATATACCACTTGAATTTAAACTCTCTGCTGGTTTTAAACGTAAGCTCTCTGCTGATACTAGGCCCTGAGTTAACAAATATACTGGATTCTAAAATACACAGATTTATCAGTTTTAACCCAAAGAATGCCCTTTTCTCAAAAATTTAGAGAATTTCCCAGAAGTAAATACTTACAAGTTTAGATTTTTTCTAGCAGAAGCGGTCCCTTTTAATAGGCCTTCAAGACTCCCTTAGCCCCTAGGGCAGCATCTCTGCCATCTCTGGAGTCCACCCACTTTGCAGCATCTCTCCTTGCAGCATCTCTCCTTCCTGTGGCCTCCACGCCGCATGAGTTTCAGTGCCTGCGTGTATTGAAAGTCATTCACTCCCGCCCCTTCTCACACAGACTTTCTGTTTTTGAAGGGGCGGGACTGACAAACTTTGAGCAGTCAGAGGGACTGAAAGACCCTGTGCTGTCTGTCATTCTGCTTCCCCACTGCCGCACTTGCTTCAGCATTCGGCGATCCTCCAGAGTAAGTTGCTTAGCTTCCTGCTGCAGTGCCTCCTGGAAGAAAAGTGAGGCGACCACTACAGGGATATTTTGGGGTAATTACCTAATTATAGAGCTGGGCAGCAAGGTCCCCATTGTGCAGGGGCCCAGAGCAGCTGTCCCCTTTGACCAACATACAGTACCAGTTTTCATCTGCATCTGATCAAGGTTTACAAGGTGTATACTCATCCTCCCACCATTTACATCTGGGGATCTAATACCTTGGTCCATGATTCCTGTCCTGTATGAGTACCAGTATCCACCCCCACTCACTACAGCTCATGACAGTCAGCTGCCATTGTTTAAAATAAAAAATAAACGTAACGAACAAGCACTACTTCTGGTTCTCTTTTCCTTACAGGAAGCGACTATCAGCCTCTTCTGCTGATGAATCATCTTGCCTCATAGCACAGATTGGATCCACACAGCGGTCACATCTGACCTCTGAGACTCCATCATTCCTATTCCAATAGACCATCTCTATAGATTCAATCTCCAAGCCATAACTCTCTACTGGGTATGTCACAGTTTTTCACCCAACAATCCCAAGTACTACTAGTCCACATTTCCATGTTAATTTGGCTCAATGTAACCAGCATTCACTTCAATCTTCCACAGCAAACATTCTCGGGTTGCGAGAGCCATCCTTTAGCAATCTGATTGTTATAACCCTTACACCCTCAGCTTGGGAATCACCTATCTTTGCAGCTGATTATATTCTGCTTGTCCATGGAGAAACTGGCGTTATCTGTAACAGGGGTTCTCCATGGACAGCAGGATAAATCAGCCAAAAATGCAACCCTTCTGGTTGAAGCTTCTTTTCTTAAGCTTTGAAATAGACTGGGTGAGGATCACACACACATGCCCAGAGAGGCTCTGGGAGAGCAAGTCTAACCCCACACTATCTAGGATGACATCACTCATCTAAGTCCTTCTGTCCGTGGAAAACCTCTGTTACAGGCAAGTAATATCACTTTTTCTTCAGCTTCTCCTTTGGATTCCCTGGTCCCCCACACACTCCACCAATTCCTTCTCTGCATAGTCCCTAATCCCCTGCTCCTTCCCGCTGTGGGTTCACAGACACTGTAGTTTTCGTCCCTGCTCAGAGCTCAGACTGCTTCTAGGCAGTAATCTGGCATTTTTTACTCTTCTTTGGTGTAGGGGTATTTCCTTTTCATTTGCTCTGAGAACTTGCAGAAAAGAGATCAAGAACAGGCACATTCCCTCCAAAACCAGGGCCTTGCGTATACTAGAAAACCTGCCCTGGCTCCTCTGGGTAATTATGTCTTCATGCTGCTCACAGGGCAGTTCCACACTAGAAAGGCATAAAATGAGAAATCTGCACAATCCTCAACAAGACTGTTAGGAATACCTGGGTCACAGTTGTTATGCCTGTAGTTTGTATTTTAATGTTTAACTTTAGATTCTTACATTGTCTTAATAAACATATGTTACATTTTAGATGGGTTGAGAAGTGTTTCTTCCAACTGTTTTCCTGATAAACCCCAAAAAATTAAAAAGCAAATCTATCTCAGTAAGAGTGAACTATGAAAAAGCATAGTTACTCACCTATAACAGGTGTTCTGCGGGGACAGCAGGAATTAGTCCTTACTTATGGGTGACATCGACAGAAAGCCTTTGGGATTGCTGCCATTCATGTGTGGTCCTCTTCCCGCCCAAGGGTGCCATCTTGCTCAGTTGTGGCAGGTGCAGGCCTGTGACCCACGGTGTCTGAACATAAGCAGGCCAGCATGGCTAGCTTGACCTGTAAATGAGGCCTGTGGAGAGGCATATAGGATTGCACATCCCCCAATATGCTGCTATTGTAAGATAGAACGCAGTAGAAGTATTGAATTAGCTTAGGTAGGCAGAACTGCAGAGCTGAAAGATGGAAAAACACAGAAAGACATGTTTAAAAGTTACTGATAAGAAAAAGTACATCTGCAAAGAAATAATTGGGAGTGCTGACAGATGAGTTGCAGAACCCTGCTCCTCTGCATGCACAAATTGGTTCTATGGCCTTGAGAGTGTGAAAGTAACAAGTTGATGAACTGACCATTGTAATTGGGACTAGAAGGGGGGCATGCAGGTGTCATGCCCACTGAAGGGACATAATTGGATAAACTTATCAGTACCGGGACCAATGGAAGGGGTACGGGAGGTACGGGAGAGTACCGGGACCAATGAAATGTTTTTCTATACCTAGAATGGAACAGAAGTCTATAAAAGTTGTTGTAATGCTTGAAAACTTTGCTCAGCCATTTTGAAATTGACTGGTTCGAGACTTGTGCACAAATAAATGATTTGGACCTTCTGAACAGACTCCTGGTATCATTGGTTTGTCTGCGCTTTGCTGCTACATATTCTTGGTGCGTTGGCCGGGAAGTTGTGGAATCAAAGTGTATATAGGGCAATATACCACGACTTTCCGCCTCTATAGGCTTGGTCCTGCCGGGATCGCGCCCTTCCGACGAGGGCTGCTCCCTGGCGCCACCGGTCCCTTGTATCGGAGTGAGCTGGTCGGACCTCGGCGGGTGCCGGGCCCGGTTGGAGCCAACGCCTCGAACCCGAGTGAGGGGAGTCCGAGGTCCAACTCATGCGCCTGCTTGGGAAGTTTGAGGACCGGATCCGGTGAGTATAGTTTTGATTTGGTGTCTAGACAGAGATAGAAAGAGCAGTACTGCCATTGGAACTTGGAATTTGGAATTTGTAATCTCGAGATATTGGGAATTGGTAAGAGAGCATGATCACCTCTCAAGGAAGGGCCGAGTAACCCCGCATGGGAATTCGCCGGGTGAAACCCTCATCCTTTTTGTAATTGGGAAAAAAGACTAGTCAGAATAGATAGAAACGAATGCATTCTGGGATACGTTGCTAGCATGATTGTGTGAACGAAGTGTGAATGAGAGGTCTGGCAGCACGGACCAAGTGAAGGCGGACCCCTGAGTAGCGCATTTCCTGACCGGGCGACCGCGTTCAGGTCGCGAAAAGGGGGAAGCGATTGTCGTCTTGTCTTGTTATTTGTACTCCTTATACGTTTCCAGGACCGTGCGGACCCCTTACCCACGGTCCGCCCTCCTTTTCCCTTCTGTCTGTTGTTGCGCGCACACATCGAAATGGGAGGGGCGGGGTCTACTAGAAACACTCCATTAGAATGTATGATCGCACATTTTAAAGAGGGATATTCAGGAGATTATGGTATTAAAATGACAGCAGCCCGTTTGCAGATTTTGTGTACTAGGGAGTGGCCCGATCTAGACCCCATCTGGCCCCGAGAGGGAACGTTCAATGTAGAGATTATTCAGTCAATACACCGTAGAGTGCGGATAGCGCACCCCGATCAGTACCCCTATATAGATTCTTGGTTAAGTATTTGTGAAGATCCGCCCCCTGGGCGCAGCGCTGTTATGAGGAACAGTGCAGAATAATGTTAGCGAAAACAGATTCTAGACAGAAAACGGAACAGCCCAAAATGAGAGAGCAGGATAAGAAAGCCAGAAAGAAGCCCATCCTGGTAGATCCTGATTCCCCAGAAATAATTCTCAGGCAGCCCCGAACCCCAGGTCCAATAAGAGTAGCCCGGCGTCCTGCCCCAGAGCCCCAGAGACGGCCGGAGCCGGAGCGGGACCCAACCCCTGATCCACCTCCCGGAGGGGAGGAAGAGGAGGAATTAGTTGAAAGAGAAGAGGAGGACATAAAAAGTGAGCCAGAAGCGGAGGTAGAAGAAGGAGAAAAAGAGAATGCCCCAGACGAGGAGGACAGTGTACAAGTAATTGCCAGTACTAGTAAACTAGCAAAAGATAAACCCAAAGCAAAACCTGTTGAGAAAAAGAAAGTGACCCCTTCAAAGGCAATTACGACAATAACCCTTAGATCCCCAAAGACACCTACGGCAGCCAAAATGTTTCCCTTACGGCAAGTCCCGGGAGTGCCCGTGAAGAATGATAATGATGAAGTGGTAGCGGGACCCCTAACTTATGTGTATATCCCTTTCTCTACAACTGATTTATTAAATTGGAGGTCGCATTATGCCTCCTATACTAGTAAGCCCCAGGAGTTGACAGAATTAGTAACTACTATTATGGAAACTCACCAACCCACTTGGCCAGATTGCCGCCAGCTCCTGACCACCCTATTCACGACAGAAGAACGAGCAAGAATTAGAAAAGCAGCTATTGAGTGGATGGCAGATAACCCTGTAGCTCCGAGACAGGGGCAGAATATAATAGACCGTCGGGAAGCAGCTCAGAGAGAATTCCCGAATGAAGATCCCCAATGGGATCCAAATACAGATGAAGGATCCACAGCCCTAGCCCGTTTTCGCCAAGGCTTTTTACAAGGCCTGAAAAGGGGGGGCCAAAAAGCTATGAACCTTTCCAAAGTTGCAGGAGTTATCCAAGGGATAGATGAGAGCCCAGCAGATTTTTATGAAAGATTAACTGAAGCATACAGAATGTATACTCCCTATGATCCCGAGGCACCAGGAAGTTTATGTATGGTGAATTCTGCTTTTGTAAACCAGTCTCAACCAGACATTAGACGTAAATTACAGAAATTAGAAGGGTTTGCGGGCATGAATGCAACACAGTTATTGGAAGTCGCTCATAAAGTGTATGTGAATCGTGATAATGAAAGACAGAGAGAATGTGATAGAAAGATGAAGAAGAAAGCTGATTTTTTGGCTGCGGCCATAGTTGAACAGAAAAGGGGAGGTGTCCCTAGTCGAAGGAGCAGAGGAAGAGGGCGGGGTCAAGGCGGAGGCCGGACCCAGAGACTAGGCGTGAACCAATGAGCCTATTGCAGAGAGGAAGGACATTGGAGAGATACGTGCCCGCAACTCGAAGACGCCCAGCAAGATGACGACAGCAGTCATCAGTGGCGAGAAGAAAGACGAGGCTATCCCCGAAGCCGAGGAGGAGCCAATCGAGAACAATTCCAGCGAGAGAGAGGAGGAGCCATTCAAGCATTGGCCACACCAGCCCGTGATGAGAATGACGTGGATTAGGACAGACCGGGCTCCAAGTTTGCTTTAGGTCTCCAGGAGCCTATGGTCGGAATACGAATAGGAGACCAAATTATGGACTTTATGGTTGATACTGGAGCACAACATTCAGTAATAGACAAAAAGATAGCCCCACTTACTACAAAAGCAGTCACCATTATAGGAGCAACTGGTGCCAAAGCCACAAAGTCTTTTCTTCAAAATCGAATATGCAGTCTAGGAGGACAGCAAGTAACTCATCAATTCCTTTACATGCCCGAATGTCCAGTGCCACTACTGGGACGAGATATGCTAGCCAAGCTTCAAGCACAGATATCTTTCTCTGAACAAGGAGAAATGCAAATGACAGTAAATTCCCAAGCCAAACCAGCAGGAGTAATGCTGCTGACAGTGCCCCGAGAAGAAGAATGGAGGTATTACGTTGATGACTCCATCCAAGATACCTATTTTGAACAAACTTTAAAGAACATCGATGCACCACCTGGAGTATGGGCAGAAGGCAGTCCCCCAGGCCTAGCCAAGCATATAGCTCCAGTGATTGTAACCCTCAAGCCTAGTGCTACACCAGTGCACGTCAAACAGTACCCTCTCCCAAGAGCTGCAATTGAAGGCATTCATCGCCACCTACAAAGATTGCTCGAGTATGGCCTACTAAAAGTATGTCAATCCCCATGGAACACTCCACTTTTGCCAGTAAAGAAACCTGGGACGGAGGATTACCGCCCAGTACAAGACTTAAGAAGAGTAAATGATGCAGTTGAAACTATACATCCAGTTGTACCCAATCCTTACACTCTTCTAGGACTGATACCTGCTGAAGCTACCCATTTCACTGTACTGGATTTGAAAGATGCATTCTTTTGCATAAGATTAGCCCCTGAAAGCCAGATATTGTTTGCATTTGAATGGCAGGACCCCGTCTCTGGAAGAGGGGGCCAACTCACCTGGACAAGATTACCCCAAGGATTCAAGAATTCGCCTACCATCTTTAGTGCTGCACTGAATCAAGACCTTTCAAGCTATCCAGTAGCCCCGGGGAAGAGGGTGCTTCTCCAATACGTGGATGATCTGTTGATAGCTGCCATATCAGAAAGTGAATGTATACTAGCCACCAAAGATCTCTTGCAGTTACTAGATGAAGCTGGATACAAAGTTTCCAGAGCAAAAGCACAGCTATGCCAAAAAGAAGTGAAATACTTGGGTTTTCGTATTACCCAAGGAAGCAGAAGATTAGGCAGAGAAAGAAAAGAAGCAGTATGTAGAATCCCAACTCCAACAACCAGAAAGCAAGTCAGAGCCTTTCTGGGAGCGGCAGGATATTGCCGAATTTGGATACCTAACTTTGCCCAAATTGCCAAACCACTGTATGAAGCCACAAAAGGAGAAGAAAAGTCACCACTGGAGTGGGGACTTGAGCAGGATACAGCCTTTAAGACGTTAAAGGAAGAATTGATGTCATCACCAGCACTTGGACTACCAGATGTCCACAAACCTTTCCACTTGTTTGTACATGAAGCACAGGGAAATGCCTTAGGCATGTTGACTCAGAAATTGGGAAATTGGGAGCGACCTGTAGCATACCTATCGAAACAATTGGACCCTGTGGCCAAAGGATGGCCACCATGCCTGAGAGCAGTTGCAGCTACAGCGCTACTAGTGAGTGAAGCAGACAAACTCACACTAGGACAGAACATACGAGTCACTGTGCCACATGCAGTCCTTGCCCTTATGGAACAGAAAGCAAATTATTGGCTCACCAATTCCCGAATGTTGAAGTACCAGAGCATGTTATGTGAAAACCCACAGATACAACTTGAAGTGAGCCATGCCTTGAATCCAGCCACCTTGATACCCATCAGTGAAGAACTCCCAGAACATGACTGTATCGAAGTCATGGAAACTGTGTTCTCCACTCGACCTGACTTGACAGATGTGCCCATAGACAATCCTGACCAAATCTATTATGTTGATGGGAGCAGTCTCATCCTTGATGGACGACGCTGTGCCGGATATGCAGTCGTCACTCAACATGAAGTAGTTGAATCATCAGCTCTAGCCTCAGGAACATCAGCCCAGAAAGCCGAATTGATAGCACTTACCAGAGCATTGTTGTTAGGAGAAAAACTTGTGCTAAATGTATATACAGATTCCAAATATGCCTTCACTACCTTGCATGCCCATGGAGCTCTCTATAAAGAAAGAGGACTCATCACATCCGGAGGAAAATCAGTCAAGTATGGTCCCGAGATATTGATGTTACTTGATGCAGTTTGGGCCCCAACACGTGTAGCTGTCATGCATTGTAGAGGACATCAAGCAGGAAAAGGAGAAGTTGCCCGAGGAAATAGATTTGCAGATGCCTCAGCACGACAAGCAGCTATGACAGGACAGATTGCCCCACAAGCTATGCCAATGCAAGCAGCATTGTTTCCAGTACCTTTGAATCTATGGACCCCACGATATACCACCAAAGAATTGGATTACTATTGTAACAGAGAAGATGGAATACTGAAAGATGGATGGATTGAGCTGCCACCAGAAGAGGGCAGTCAACCTCCTGGACGAATAGTAATTCCTGAACTGTTAGGACCATCTTTTGTCAAAGCTTTCCACGAAGCCACCCACTATGGGAAGAGTGCTATGGAAAAAGCACTCAGACCACATTTTTACATCCCTCTGATGACAACCATATCAGCCTCAGTAGCACGTCAATGTCTAACCTGTGCCAAAAATAATGCCAAGCAAGGCCTTATAACGGCACCCCGAGTTCAGTCAGGAGGTGTCACCCCCATGCACAACCTCCAAGTTGATTTTACTGAAATGCCAAGAGCCAATGGATACCATTACCTATTAGTATTAGTTTGTACTTTCTCTGGGTGGGTAGAAGCCTTCCCAACCAGAACTGAGAAAGCCCGAGAAGTTACCAAAGTCTTAATGAGAGAGATTGTCCCCAGATTCGGAATTTCAGCAGTAATAGGGTCAGACAATGGACCCTCATTTGTCTCCCAAGTTACACAGCAGTTAGCAAAAGCCTTGCAGATACAATGGAAACTCCACACTGCATACAGACCCCAGAGTTCAGGGAAAGTTGAGCGAATGAATCGTACCTTGAAAGCCCAAATGTCCAAGCTTTGTCAGGAGACACACTTGAAATGGCCCCAAGTGCTCCCCATAGCCTTACTCAGAATACGCTCAGCTCCTGTAAAGTCAACAGGATTTTCCCCTTTTGAAGTTCTGTATGGTAAACCCCCACCAATAGTGCAGGGAGTCAAAGGAAGTTTAGCCCAGATTGGTTCAGAAGTAACCAGACAAGAACTCCTAGCTCTTAGTTTTGTTCTGCAGACTCTCCATACGTGGATCCAAGACCAGTTGCCTATCAACTTGACGGAACCCTTGCATCCCTATCAGCCTGGTACTTCGGTGTGGATCAAAGATTGGAAGAAGACACCGTTGGAACCCCACTGGAAGGGACCGTACACCGTCATCCTGTCTACCCCAACTGCAGTAAAGGTAGCCGAGATCGACGCCTGGATCCACCACAGCAGAGTCAAGCCCGCCGCCGATCCTGAACCAGAGCAGTGGACAGCAGAACAGCATCTTGATGCACCCTTGCGAGTTACTCTGAGACGGCAACCAGCAGCTTAGACACTACATCACAAGTGCTTTGCAGTAGCCAAGTCTTTCGAAGAGGATTGCTGTTTTCCATGCAGCAACAGTTTTGTTTCAACGAACCCAATTTGTGTGTGATTTGACACACTACTTTGAGACTACATTGACTAAGCCAGACTTCACAAGCCAACTGAAATTGCTAATAAGTTGGTTAATGTGTACTGGACAACCTGAGGATCTTCAATCAACACTCAGCACCCGTTAAATTGCTTCATTAGCAAACGGGACGAAGAATAAAAGACCGTCGTGATCAAGATCAGCAAGCTGAGGATTCAGAAGAACTCCAATCAACATCAACATGTATCTTTGCTTTTGCTTTGCCTTGGTTGCCTTCTTTGGAGGTTTTGAACTGACTTATGCTTTACCTCCATGCACTGCTTGCATTACTTCTACTAGAACTGGACTGAAAGTAACTCAGACTTTGCTTTATCATTCTTACTATACCTGCAAGGGAACAGTAACTCGGTGTATCTATAACACCACTGAACTAAATGTTTGCACTCATGGCAAAATCAAAGCATGCTATAATCCGCATCAGAATCCATCCTATTACACGTTGGAAATAAGATGGAAGGATGCAGATGGACCTATATTAGCTGCTACACCACCACTTAAGGACATTACTAAACCTGCTGTTTTGAATTTTGATGCATGTAATGCCATTAATAGAGATAGTCATTCCACCTGTGGTACATGGGAAAAAGCGTATCGAAATGACCATAAGTATATGTGTCCAGAAGGTGCCACAAATTGGTGGAAGTGTACAGGTAAAACGGGATCAGGCTATAGTACTGCAACAGCGGCAGATTACTATTGCCCGTATTGGGGATGTGTTTTTTATGCTACCTGGAACACTGGTATAACTGATGAGAAAATAGATAAACGGATGGCTACTCTAACCAAGCCAACCACAAATGATAAATGTCAGAAAGATGCTTGCAACCCCTTACACTTACGTATACACAATCCCCATGCATGGAAACAAGGATACAAGTTTGGTTTACGTATTGCTGGAGGGGCAATAGATCCAGGGACCATTGTGTATATCAGATTGAATACCCAAGCCCACAAGTCATCTAAATATCATATTCATAATACCTTTTATGAAGCCATGCATGTAAATAAGTTTGAGATCCCTCACCCCTCACAGAATTTATTTCTAGAATTAGCCGGAGCAGTAGTATCTAGTCTTAAGATCTCAGATTGCTATTTTTGTGGCGGAACCCAAATGGGAGACCAATGGCCATGGGAAGCCCAAGAATTGAATTATTCTATGATTTACAATCAGACTGAATTACACAAGGCTACCAGTGAATGGGTGTTAGCGCACTCAATCGTTGGACGTCTTTGCTATGCCAGAACTGGACCCCAGTTCACCCAGAAGGTAGGACAGCTGGTCTGTCTTATCCAGAAGTACTATAATGCCACGACCAAGAAGACAGCATGGTGGTCAGGAATCAGACATCCTGAACCTCCTAACCCATTAGCCAGATTTCCTGAACTTGCTGGTCTATGGACTAACCTTGCCAAAGTCCAAGCCTGGCAAGCCCCACCTGGCCTATATTGGATCTGTGGAAACCGAGCATATGCACAACTCCCGCCACACTGGGGAGGAGCATGTGTCTTAGGAACCATCAGACCTTCTTTCTTTCTTTTAAACACTGAACATGGAGAACAATTAGGATACCCTGTATACACTACCCACCGACACAAGAGAGCATTAAGACAGAAAAGAGAAGCCTTACAGATAGGCAAGTGGGAGAAGTGGCAAGGTGATGATTGGCCACCAGAAAGAATCATTGAGTATTATGGACCTGCCACTTGGAATGATGATGGTATGTATGGTTATCGTACTCCAATCTATATGATTAATCGTATTATTCGCTTACAAGCAGTAGTTGAAATAATAACCAATGAAACTAGTCATGCTCTCATGCTCTTAGCTAGACAAAGTACTCAGATGCGCACTGCTATATATCAGAACCGCTTAGCACTTGATTATTTGTTAGCAGCTGAAGGAGGAGTATGTGGTAAACTGAATTTAACTAATTGCTGTTTGAAAATAGATGATAAAGGTCAAGTAGTTGAAGAAATTGCTAAAGATATGCAAAGACATGCTTATGTGCCAGTACAGACTTGGCACTCATTGAAATTTCCTAACTGGTTTGCTAACCTCTTTTCATGGGTGGGAGGATTTAAGACTTTCATTGTTTTAGTACTAATCCTTGTTGCTGTTATCTTCTTATTACCATGTTTAATCCCATGTTGTATGCGTTCCATTCATAACACAATTGATAGTACAGTAGAGCGGAAGACCGCCACTAAAATAATGGCTTTATACAAAGCTAGTCCTAGTCGAAATCCTTCAATCATGATGTGATTCTAATAAAAGTGATTTAATTCTCACACCTTATTGAGTAATAGGGTGAGATTAATCAAAGGGGGGAATGTGGCAGGTGCAGGCCTGTGACCCACGGTGTCTGAACATAAGCAGGCCAGCATGGCTAGCTTGACCTGTAAATGAGGCCTGTGGAGAGGCATATAGGATTGCACATCCCCCAATATGCTGCTATTGTAAGATAGAACGCAGTAGAAGTATTGAATTAGCTTAGGTAGGCAGAACTGCAGAGCTGAAAGATGGAAAAACACAGAAAGACATGTTTAAAAGTTACTGATAAGAAAAAGTACATCTGCAAAGAAATAATTGGGAGTGCTGACAGATGAGTTGCAGAACCCTGCTCCTCTGCATGCACAAATTGGTTCTATGGCCTTGAGAGTGTGAAAGTAACAAGTTGATGAACTGACCATTGTAATTGGGACTAGAAGGGGGGCATGCAGGTGTCATGCCCACTGAAGGGACATAATTGGATAAACTTATCAGTACCGGGACCAATAGAAGGGGTACGGGAGGTACGGGAGAGTACCGGGACCAATGAAATGTTTTTCTATACCTAGAATGGAACAGAAGTCTATAAAAGTTGTTGTAATGCTTGAAAACTTTGCTCAGCCATTTTGAAATTGACTGGTTCGAGACTTGTGCACAAATAAATGATTTGGACCTTCTGAACAGACTCCTGGTATCATTGGTTTGTCTGCGCTTTGCTGCTACACAGTCAGGTCCCATAGCTAGAGCCTTACTAAGCAGATGGCTAGGGAAGAAAAAGAAATGGCAACTCTTAAGGGGAGGTGGGAGGGTAGTGAAACTGATTCCTGCTGTCCTTTGAGAACACCTGTTACAGGTGAGTAACTACGCTTTCTCCAGGAACAAGCAGGAATTCAGTCCTCACTTATGGGACTCCCCAGCTATAGGCTACTGAGTATAAGCAAAGTGCCTCTGCGAAGCTGTGAGCAGATGCCGACAATCCAAAGGAAGCCCGAGTCCTCAGGTGCCAAGCTCCCGGTAGCCACAGAAGGAGGTTGGAGGGCAGGAGTTGCTTATACCCCGAACAGATTACAGAGTACAACCTGGCCGAAGGCACTGTCCCGGCAGGACTCCCTCTCCAAGCAGTAGTACGAAGCGAAGGTGTTCACTGAAGACCAGGTCGCAGCCTGGCAGATGTCCATCAGAGGCACTGAGCGCAGCAAAGCTACCGGCACCGCCTTGGCACATATGCCAGGCCCGGTGACTCGTCAACCCAGTGGGGCCCCAGCCTTCGCTAGGGCAAAGGCGATGCAGTCCACCACCCAGATGGAGAGGGTGCACTTGGTGACTGCAAGCCCTAGACGGTTGGGATCGTAGGCGATGAAGTCGGTTGGACTTGCAATGACCCTGGAAACCGCAGGTAGAAGGCGAGAGCCCTCTTGCAGTCGAGGGTATGCAGAACCGCCAATGCCCAGTCAGCGTGAGGTCTTGGGAAGAAAGTCGGTAAGACTATCTCCTGGTTGAGATGGAAATCAGAGACAACTTTTGGTAGGAACTTAGGGTGGGTGCAAAGGACCACCCTGTTCCCATAGAATCTGGTGTAGGGGGCTGCGGCCATGAGGGCTTGAAGTTCTCTGACTCGTCAAGCAGAAGTCAGTGCCACCAGGAAAACTACCTTCCAGAAGAGGTGCTGAAGTGAGCACGTCGCCATCGGCTTGAAGGGCAGCTGCATCAGCTGCATGAGCACGACGTTCAGGTCCCACTCTGTCAGCAGGAGCTGGACAGGGAGCTTGGAGAGTAAGAGGCCCCACATGAAGCGGGAGACCAGTGGCTGGCCTGAGAGGGGTTTACCCTCGACGGAGAAGTGGCTGAAATGGTACTCAGGTGAACCCTGACCAAATTGGATTTCAGCCCCACCTGCGAGAGGTGGAGGAGGTACTGGAGAACCCACCGGGTGGAACAGGAGAACAGATCAATCTGGAGCCCGGTGCACCAGACTGAGAAGCGCTGCCACTTGAGGGCGTAGGCCCATCTCGTCAAGTCTTTCCTTGATGAGAGCAGGACATTCTCGATCTCCTCTGGGAGGTGCAGCGAGGCTAAAGAGACCCGTTCAGTCACTAGACCGCTAGGGATAGCAAGTCCAGGTTCGGGTGAAGCACCTGTCTCTCCTCCTACGTCAGCAGACCAGGAGCACAGCCCAGGTGGACTGGGAGCTCCGATGAGAGCCAGAATAGGAGCAGGAACCAGGGCTGTCAAGGCCACGAGAATCATCGATGCTCGGTCCCGCTAAATCTTGTGGAGGGTCCTCGCTATGAGGGGAATGGGAGGAAACGCATACAGAAGCCCGGAGGTCCAATTCAGGAGGAACACATCTGGGGTAGCCTGCTCGGATGCGGTATCAGCCCACAAAAGTGGGGAAGCTGTGCATTCGCCGGGCTGGCGAACAGGTCTATGGATGGAGTCCCCCAGCGGCGAAACAGGTGCATAGCCATCTCTGGACTCGGGCGCCACTCGTGCAGGCAGAGAAGCCTGCTGAGCCTGTCTGCGAGGACATTGTCTTGGCCCAGGAGGTAGAGAGCTCTCAGGGTCATGCTCCAGTGCACTGCGAAGGAGCAAAGGAGGACTGCCTCCCCGCAGAGGAGGCGGAAGCCCGTATCCCCTTCTTTGTTTATGTAGAATATCACGACCTTTTGCCTCGCAATTGGTGCTTGAAGACCCTCAAGACCAACTGGACCGCTCGAAGTTCCAGCAGGTTGATCTGCTGCTGGGATTCCTTGGGTGACCACTTTCCCTGGGTATGGAGGTTGTCGCAGTGGGCTCCCCAGCCCGACAGTGAGGCATCCATCATCAAGACAAGCTCATGCTGCAGAGCCTGGAAGGGCATGCTCTGAACTAAGCTTCGGAGATTCTGCCACCAATTCAGGGAATTGGATAGGCTTCGCAAGACTGAGATGGGATCCCAGAGCTGGCCCGAGGCCTGGACCATTACGCCCTGAGGCACCATTGGGCTGCTCGCATATGCATGCGAGCTTGGGGAACAACATGTACGGTCGAGGCCATGTGCCCCAGAAGGCGCAGCATGACTCACGCCGAGACCCTGGTTCGCCTTTGGACCTCAGCAGCCAGAATGCGGAGGTGGTCCGCGTGTGCTTGAGGGAGGAAGGCTGTTGTCCATTCTGTGTCGAGCAGAGCACCGTTGAACTCCAGTGCCTGCACCGGTTCGAGGTGGGATCAGAAAACCAAGGCGAGGAGGAGGGCCATACGCGATGCCAAGAGGCGTGCCTCCTTGGCTAATGCGCCCATGACGAGCCAATGGTCTAGATAGGGGTAGACAGGTATGCCCTGCAGCCAAAGGTAGGCTGCGGCTGCTGACAGGCATTTGGTGAAGACTCGCGGGGCAGACGTGAACCCGAAGGGGAGCACTCTGTACTGATAGTGCTCCCCTTGCACCCTGAAACGCAGGTACTTCCTGTGCTTGGGGTGAACAGGGATGTGGGCGTAAGCATCTCTGAGATCCAAGGAGCAAGGGCAGCAGGACACGAAGCAACAGCATTCTGAACTTCTCCCTCATTTGAAATTTGTTCAGGTTCCTGAGATAGAGGATGGAGCACAGGCCCCCTGTCCTCTTCGGAACGAGGAAGTAACAGAAGTAGAACTCCCAACCTCGGAGACGTAGCAGGACCCTTTCGACCGCCCGTTGACCGAGGAGGTTGTCCAACTCTTGTTTAAGCATGAGCATACTCAAAAGCTCGGGTGAGAGCTTGATCAGCTCGCTGCTCTTGTGGAAAGTTAGGAAACTTTGCCACTAACTCAGTTGGCACCCAGGGTAAACTTTGACCAGCTAACATCTCAGCCCTACCCTGTGCTCTGCAAAGTCTCTCACGCCGCTTTTGTGCTTTCAACTTTCTTACTTTACCAGATGATGGAGTTATTAAACAAGTTTGTATTTCTTTGTGATGGTTGTTGTACTTTGTAACAGAAAATTACCAAAGGAGTTTAGACAGAGAGCAATCCATGTATTCACAACCTGTATCTAAGACTTCTCCTTCCCCTTCTTCAACAATCATGGGTTCAATATCAGGGATTGGCACAGAGGAATTTCTCAATGGAGCACTTTCAGGAGAATACTTGTTTCCCTGCTGTCTTTCAAGGTTATAGCTAGGGCATAGATCAGTGTTCATACCTGAGCTTCCATTGCTGTTAGAGTTCCTCTCTAAATAGCCTGGCCAGTATGTAGTCCAGTTCTTATGTCCAGCCTTCCAATCCAGATCCCTGGACACTGGATCTCTCTTCACATACCTTCTGGCACGGGTCTTAGGGTCCCTTCCACGTGCAGCCGTCTCCCTCACAGGTACCGTCTGGAGATTCCTAGCCCTGCAGCACCATTCCTCTGGCTTTCCCCAGTCCAATGGTGTATGCTGGCCTTTTGAATGTCTCCCAGTATACGTACTGCTCTGGACTCCTTTAGGCCTCCCAAATGCTTTCCTCTTCTTTCTTCCAAAGGGTTTCTTGCCCTCTCTGTCCGTCCGCACTGGCTTCTGCTTCTGATGATCCTCCAGATGATGAAGATGTCCAAGCTGAGGATCTCCAAGCTGAATGTGAGGATGAGGATAATTCTCTGTAGAATAAACTCTACCTTTATTCTGCTTTGATGAGTGCTCCACCCTAGCACAGCGCAGCTGTGCTGAATCAGGCTCTGCCCTTTGAGATGAGTGCTTGGGGATTACCTCATAGCCCTCCTTATTGAACACACCTTTCTCCACTTCAGCTCCTCTAATGGCTGTTGGAAACCTGGTGCATTCTGGGACTGGTAGTCTTTTATAGAAAAATTCTGTTTTCTTATTTCTACCAGAACTGACAGGTTGCTTGTTCAGAGTCACTTCACCTTTACTATAGCTCCTTCCTGAGCTATGATAAGCTTCCTTATCACAGGTGTCAAAACCCCGGAGCTGGCTGGGGTAGCACCGGTGGTTGGGTCTTGGGCCCCTTAGGTTTTTGGTGGCCCTGAGCTTCGCCCTTGCCTTGGCCTTCGGTGCTGGGGCCGGCGGATAGGGTGGGTATCCCCGGTAAGGAAGCCCCTTCCTCTGAAAGAAGGGCTTCTTGCTGTGCTGTTTCTTCTGAGGAAGGGATGATGTTTTCTGAGAGAGATGGGTGCGGGTTACTCCATCTCAATCTCAGCTGCCTTGTCCTCCATGGGCTTGCCGAACAGTTGTTTGCCGAGGCAGGGAACATTCAAGAGTTTCTCATGGACCCACTGTTCCAGGTCTGAGGACTGGAGCCATGCTTGACGCTAGACTTCAAAGCTAGCTGCTGCCACACGGGTGGAAGACTCAAACCCATCATACGCTACGCGAGAAAGGTATTTTGAGTAGTCTGCGGCTGATCTCAGAAGGGTTTGACATCTGAGAAGGTGGTCATCTTCGAGGCCCGTGGCGAAATCGCCAAGTTCTTTAGCGAGATTGTGAAGGAACATACCCATATATAGTTGGTATGCCTGGATGCGGCATGCCAGCATGGATCCCTGGCAAGCCTAAGCCCAAGGGCATCGAGGACACAGGATTCCCTGCGGGGCGGAACTGAAGAATGTGACTTCGGGCTCTTCTGTTTCCGCATCACAGATTCCAATACAATGGAGGTATGAGGAAGCTGGGCTTTTCGAAACACAGGGCCGCACTGGATTCTGTACATGGCATCGAGTCTTTTACTGATGATAGAGACCGAGGCGGGTGCTTCCCACATGCAGAGGAGCAGCTGGGTCAGGATGGATGGCACAGGGACCGTGAGAAACTCCCTTTGAGGAAACTCATATTGCAAAATGTCAAGTTCTTCTGCCCTCGGTCTGTGTGGACGGATTGAGGGCCCGAGCCATATCCCGCATGAATACTAAGAAGGAGGTATCTTCGAGGTGGTGACCACCTTCACGAGGCGGATGGGGATGGGTCAAAAGGAAGGTCCCGATGGGCACGTGTTTCAGGGGACATGTCCCCATCCGATTCCCAGCCTGAAAAGTCCGAAAAGGACGGAGTCGGGCTAATCCCCACATCCGGTGGCCAAGGCCCGTCTGGAGCCAGAGGCACTGACTCTGGAAGACCTCGCCCCTGAGGAACAGGATGGAGAGCAAGACCAGTGCCGAGGAACCTCGCGAGGTCCATTGCTCTTGGGAGTTTCCAAGGCAGTTTTTGGGACCACATTCGAGGGACCCTCAGTCTCGAGGCGCGAGCCAGCCGTTCTAGGCAAGAGCACCTGCTGGGCAACTAGGAAGGCAGAAATGCTGCACTCTAGTGCCAGCATATGGGACTCCTACTCAGGAGTGGGTCCCTAGGACACCGACACCAGGGTTACCGGGTCTAGCATGGAGGAAGAGAGGGGGTTCTCACCAGGATGACCCTCAGGAGACCGGGTTCCATTGCCAGAGGCCTCTGTATCTGTACGAGTACCTTTTGAGGCCGCTCCTTGTCCGACTCTCAGGAATGCCAGGGAGGGCTAAGGGAATGAGCGCGAGACTGCTCATGCTTATCCGGAGACTCTGACAGAGTCTTCGAGGTCTTCTTTTTTTGCCATTCCACCTCGGGCGAACCCTGTTCAGAGTGATGCCTGGGATGCGGAGTCACTGCGGGGGACTCCACAAGTGATAGATCAGTGGAGCAGGGTGCCACCGGGGACTCTGGTGCTGACCTATGGAAAATGTCATCTGACTTCTGCTTACGGTTTTGTAAGGCCTTAGTGGACATTTTCTTGCAAAGCGAGCAGAGGTCCGGATTGTGGCCAGCCCTCAGACACCAGTCATGGATATCCATGAGCAACATGTTTTTGGAGCATCTGTCACATTTTTTGAAGCCGGTGGCCATGAGCGAAGAGCCCCTGCAAGGTAGAAAAACCTTGAGGCCAGCGGATAGAAAAAGGGTGCGAAAAGGGCCCAAAGTAGGAAAAAAACTGAAGAAGGGAAAAATAGGGATCCTCTGGCCCACAGTCAAAGCGGGGGCATCGGGGAGGACGGGAGAGGACCGGTGCAACTGGAAAAAAGGCCACAAAAGGCAGGAGAAAAAGCGTTTTCCGAGGGACAAGGCAGTGCATCCGAAGGACTCCGTGGAAAAAGGGAGACTGAGCAAGATGGCACCCTTGGGAGGGAAGAGGACCACGCATGTGTGGCAGCAATCCCAAAAGCTTTCTTTGAAATCTGGGGAATTGCTCCACGCGGGCTCGGTCGGTGTCGACATCACCCATAAGTGAGGACTGACTTCCTGCTTGTTCCTGGAGAATCATAGTTCCCTGGTCCTTCTATCAAAGCTTTGTCACTGTGCTGGAAGATACATACAGGAAGTCCCTTTCCTAAATACACGTAGAAGACACCCAACACTAATCTGCTTTTTGATCTCCTTCGTAATGGAAATCTGGCATGCTCCTGTAAATAGATCTATCTTGGAAGTCCTTACCAACAAGTAATGTTTTTCTCTATACTTGGATTGAAAAACCTCTTGTGAGGGTCTAACTGGTGACTTAGCCTGTTTTCCTTTAGGGATGTGCATGGCCAAAAACAAGTTTGGTTTGCTTGCTGATTGCCCACAATTTTTCCTAATGTTTGTGTGTTTTTTACGTTCATTTTAAATGTGTGCCTTATATGCATGCTTGGACTTTTTTGCATGTTCAAATCGACTGTACCTATATTCATTCATAGCTTTATGTGTGCACATGTAATTTACGCATACAAAAAGTTTTAGGAATCTAAAGACATTGAAAGCAGGCTAACAAATGCACACCCTTATTTTTCATCTTTGCCAGATCGATGGTTCTTAGGGTTGTCCAATTTGAGATGGCCTAGTATCATGCTTTGACAGCTTCTGTCACAGAAGAGACCCTGTTCTGAGCTCCTCCAGTACACCAATAAGTTCCTGTCACTGAACGGCTTGATATGTAAGATATGCCATGAGGAATAGCTGGACTGATAAAGCCAGCAGATCCACCATCCCCAGTGGCTATCTAATTATTCCAACTTACTTCCAACCACGTAAGTCTTTTTTTCTTTTTCATTTGCCCCGTGCTATGCATAATTTTGTGCATATGCTGCACATCAAAGGAGAGTGGCTTTGATGGTCCTTATCCTTTGATGGATCTTCAAAGCTATTCCTCCCCGGTTTCTTGCTCAAGCGTTTGGGGCCCCAGTGCTCAGCACAAACTTGGAGATCAAGATCTTCCAGGATTTTTGGGTCCATCCTTAGCGATGTTTCTTTCAGTAACTCCTTGCCTCCAGTGAATGGTACAGCTCTGTGGTTTTTGTGTTTCAAAGTCATCTTAGCAATAATTTGATGGAATCCGTCTTATTTTTCCCTATTTCTTCAACAAGAAACATTAGTCTCATCTTGTGAGTCTTAATGGGTTTTGGTGACATTCTTAAAAAAAATGCTGCCCTGTGTTATAACATGATCCTTCCACAAACCCTCGTACGGTGCCGGCCCAACCATCAGGAAAGACTAGGCAGTCACCTAGGGCAACAGCTTTTGAGGGGTTCAAAGAGCAGCAGCTCTCAAAGCAAAATAGATCCTGACAGCCAGAGAAACTCAGAGAACCATCATCACATTCTTTGACCTGCAGAGTTTTTTCTTACAGTAATTGGTTTTACTTTAAGAGCAAAGCATTTTGCAATTTGCATGATGTATATCACTAAGATAGTATAGAAAAAATGTTTTAATAAATAAATACATACATACAAAATAAAGTTTAATATTTAAAAGTATGATACCTCATAATGCATTTTTACAGTATTGCGGGAGGAGTGGTGTTTGAATGATCACGATCATTGAGTTTAATTATCAAAATCTCAGGAGCTGGGCATAAGACTGACATCGCCTAGGGTGCCCAAAACTCTTGCACTGGAAGCAGATCTAGCAGTAATGAGCATTTTCTGGCTGCAGCACAGGCATAAATTGAAGCCACTGGACTTTCTTCTCGGATATCAACAGGAAAATTGTTACAAAACTAAAAGAATAAATTTTCCCTCTGGTAAAGATAATTGAGGAGATAAAAAAGGAAGATGACTGGAGGCCTATCTGAAGATGCAGGAATAAAAATGGGCCTTTGGAGTAACAAAAAACAAGAACACTTCAAAAAATGCTGAAACATCCAATTTGAAATTTAAAAAGAAAGAGCGCACACTAAAAAGACAAGATAGGAACAGGGGGGCAAGGGAGGGAGGAGGAAAGATCTTGCCCTAATGAATTTAAAATACAGCAAAATGTTTACTGCAGAAAATGATGACCTGATATCGGCTCGGAAGCCACTACCGCTGCTTAGTAAACAAACCCCCTGGAGTTCTCTTTACTTCTTTAGAGAAAGCAAGAAACATAAGGTCAAAAAGCAAAGGAACACTACAATGCAGTTAAGCTAAAATTTACCCCTAATCAGTGTCTCTTACCTGTATGTACAATACATCCACCTTAATATACTCAGAAAGGAAAGAGAAAATCTAGTTAGAGAGAGAGAAGGCTATATCTCATCTCAGTCCTAATGGCTTTAACATTTCAGACTCTACTTTTCAGTAGAGCTTTTCTGGATCCACTCCACTTGTACGAGGGTTATTTTTAAAGTAAGGTCCGATTGGCTGTAGCTTTGTAAATTTTTTCCCCCTGTAGAAACAAGCATGCGTGCCGGCTCCTGGCATGCCTTGTGCAAAAGCAGATGTCATTTGCAGTCGTAGCATCACTTTGTACGGTTTATACTGAGACATTAAAATGTTTAAGACAATTGAGCGGCCCTCCGACTGTGAAATACAGTCTGTGATTCGGTTTTTGAAAGCAAGGACCGTGTCATCAGCGGACATTCATCGCCAGATATGTGAGGTGTATGGCCCCAATGCGATGAGTGACAGCAAAGTGCGTAAATGGGTGAGATTGTTCAAGGACGGGCGGGACAATGTCCATGATCGACCTTCAGTAATCACAGAAGATTTGGTGCGCACAGTTACGCAAAAATTCATGAAGAACGGCGATTTACGATTTCCACTTTGTCACTGAAATTTCCACAAGTTTCAAGGTCAGTGCTATATAAAATCATTTCTGAAAAATTGCAGTTCAGAAAACTGTGCTCGTGATGGGTTCCCAGGCTGCTTTCCGAGGAACACAGTTGCCATAATCTTGCGTGTTAAGATTGTCTGTTTGGCTTTCACTTTGACTGGAGATGACGTGTGTCTCCATTCCATCGACTGCCGCTTTGATTCTAGAGTCATGTGAGAAACCCATGTCTCGTCCTCTCTGACAATGTAGTCCAAAAGTTCATCTCCTTCCTCATTGTATCAGATCAAAAATGTCAAAGCACTAGCCATTCTCCTTTTTTGGTGTTCCTCGGAAAGCAGCCTGGGAACCCATCGTGAGCAGAGTTTGTCCCGCCCATCCTTGAACAATCTCACCCATTTACGCACTTTGCTGTCACTCATCGCATTGGGGCCGTACACCTCACATATCTGGTGATGAATGTCCGCTGATGACACAGTCCTTGCTGTCAAAAGCCGAATCACAGACCGTATTTCACAGTCAGAGGGCCGCTCAATTGTCTTAAACATTTTAACGTCTCAGTATAAACCGTACAAAGTGACGCTATGACTGCAAATGGCATCTGCTTTTACACAAGACATGCTGGGAGCCGGCACGCATGCTTGTTTCTACAGGGGGAAAAAATTTACAAAGCTACAGCCCATCGGACCTTACTTTAAAAATAACCCTCGTATAATATTTCTCAAACATATTTTGCTTCAATTCTCTGTTACCCTCACTTGCCTTTCTCTAGAACTTAAATATGTACCAAAGATACTCTCTTTAAAGATCCACTGTGGATATGGACCCATCGTGGGACTGACACTGACGCGGCCCTTTTTACTAAAAAGTTAAGAAGCAGTAAGTGCCATTGTGCTCCTAGAAATAAAAGGACTGCGGGCACTTAACACACGCTAAAACCTTTAGTAAAAGGACCCATTGGATGTGTGAGTACAACTTTTACTTAAATAACTTAAAAGCACAAAAAAAGATTAAATACATTTTGAAATTAATATAGGAAGAACTAGCAGTGCGAGATTTTTTTCCTATATTTTTAGTCAACCTCCAGGACAGCATCCCTGCCAGTTTCCTCCCTCACAATTCTTCCCTGGATAATCACAAATCCGTTCCTCAATATTCACATTTCCCACAGAAATTCCTTAAGAGTTTGCAGCCTGAATGCCCAGCCATTTCTGCTCCAGGCAGGAGGTAGGTATACCGATGTCCCCCTTAGGACAGTGAGGGGTGGGGATGTCCATCTCATGCAAACTACGGTACGGGGATATCTGGCAGCATAACAAAGAAAAACATGAGTCCCCATTCCTCATCAGTGTTAGTTGTCATATTGTAACATAAAGAGAGTATTAGTGTAGCTCCTTCTCCACACCCTCCAGACATTTGGCTGACAAAAGGACCACTTTCCAGATGCCTGCTGCAGGTATAAACTTAGATGCAACTCGGACGTCCAGGACATTTCTGACAGCAGGAGGGGACATCCAAGTTCTTGGGAATGCCTTGGCTACACCTCCACCACAGCCCAGTTCAGACTTGGACATCCTCTTGCTGGGGACATTTATTTTTATTTATATATTTAACAGGCTTTTCATATTGCTTTACCATTTCAATCAAAGCGGTTTACATTGTAACTTAAACTTGGTAAAGTACATTAAACAGGGACATTGATGACTTGGATTTTTCTGAGCAATGGAGGGTTAAGTGACTTGCCCAAGGCCACACGGAGTGCTAGTGTGAATCAAACCCTGGTCTAAGCCAGTGCTCTAACCACTAGGCTACTCCTCCACTCCACATCCAGAGCAGCTTCTAAAATGCCTCTGGAGATGACTCTGTGCTTTACACATTTCTATGCCTGTTTCAGATGTCCAGAGCATGAATAGGGCTTCTAAAATAAGCCTCTAAATATGGTAGCAGGGATTTAAAGGAGTTATGTCTGGGAGGTCCTTTGCAATATCTATATATCATCATTTCTACTCACAAGTTGGGTCTGCTTTTTGCTGGCCTAATTTATGCATCAAAAGTCATAAGCAGAGCAGCTGAATTTCACTGCTTTGTATATTTTTATTTATTTGTTTAGCAATGCTTATATACCGCTTTTCACCAGGTCAAAGTGGTGTACATTTAGGTATGGTATACATTTCCCTTGTCCCTGAAGGGCTCACAACCTATGTTTTTTGTACTTGAGGCAACAGAGGGTTAAGTGGCTTGCCCAAGGCCACAAGGAGCGCCTGTGGGACTAGATACCCAAGTCCCTCCGGCCCAAGGTTGCTGTCCTCCAGTGGGATTTGAACCCCCAGCCCTCTGTAGCTTTGCCCCAACCACTAGGCCACTCCTCCCATTCCTGGCTCACAGCAAATCCTACCTCCAGATCTATGGCTAGGTTTTATGCATAGGATCTGCAATAGTGCAGTCTATGCATTAAATTATGCCTAGAATGGAACCAAATTTAAAGAAAAGACTTATGTGGTTGGCATTGGGGGCTGATTACATAAGCCCTTTTATATATCAGGTCCAATAATGTTGGAAATACCACTCTTAAAGTTAACCAGATAAAGATATCCCATTAACCTTAACCGGTGATATTCAGAACAGGCAACTTAACTAGCTCTTTTTCAGTGCCCAGTTAAAGTGAACCGGATTTCTAGTTAACTCTGGGTCAGCCTCACTGAATATCGTCTCCCCTCTCTTCCCTCCAGTGCTCAATGATGGCAGTCACTTTAGAAGCCTTATTCATAATTTGGATGTCTGAAAACGTGCATATGGCCATCCAAATCGCAAAGATGTCCCCAGAAGACATCCAAATTTAGACCTGTTCCAGGCACAAATATGCATCGTGAAAGTGCTCATTTCAGCCTTAAAACATCCGGTGGGTGTAGAGAAGATGGACCTCCACTATCCCTGGTACTCTTCACAATCGCAATAATGTTTGTAATGTGATAGGGAGATTTCTGTTGTGTTTGGACCACCACTGCATATCTCTTAGACATCCCTGGTAAACTATTTAAGACAAATAAGAGAAAATATTTTTTCACTCAACGTGTAAGCAAACTCTGGAATTTGTTACCGGAGGATGTAGTAAGGGCTATTAGTGTAGCTGGGTTTAAAAAAGGTTTGGACAAGTTCCTGGAGGAAAGGTCCATAAACCATTATTAAAAAAGGGACCCAGGATATCAATACTTGACCCAATACAAGCATTGTGGATCATGTGTCTCTTGGGGATACTGCTAGGTACGTATGACCTAGATTGGCCACTGTTGGAAACAGGATACTGGGCTTGATGGACCTTGGTCTGACCCAGTATGGCATATCTTCTGTTCTTATGAATACGATTCTGGGGCCGTCTATACAGACAGCCCCACAGCTGTCCGTATCGGGCACTTCCACATTTGTGAAATTGTGCCTGAACTAATGAAATAATCTACATGGAGGGTAATTGTATAAGTCATGAATATTTCATGCCTTTTTTTTTTAAAGTCAAATACATGCATACTTTATTTTATAAATAGAGCACAAGTGGCGGAGAATGCATGTTCATTTAAGGCACAATCACTTACAATTCTAGAGTTGGTGTAAATACTCACGTCTAGATTTCTATTACACATGCTAAATACTAATATTTTACAATTTGTGTAACTTTGCACCCTGCCAATGTTCTGCCTAAACTACCGCTGTGCATGCCCACAGTGAAATTATGGTTGTGCTTGCGTACTTATAAAATAGTGCTTAGTGCATATACGATCATTTATGCACATATATGACTAAAATACCTAGATTTATGAGCACTGTTGGTATAAATTCAGGTGATTGCTTATAAAATTAGCTCTCCTTAGTGGCTAAACATCACTACTAAATGGATAAGTTGTACTGACGTTTTCACTCCTCTCCTGATCCGGCCCACAATTATACAAATAGTATTGGACAATTTAATGATTTAAAAAGCCAGATACTATGGTAGTCATTTTAGAAGTTTTATTCACAATGGGCCCGATTCTGATCCCCGACGACCACCTCCTTTGTACGTCCGGGCTTACCCGGACATACAAAATGGGTCGCCATTCTGATCCTGCGGGGCACGTCTAGCCCCATGGGCTCAGAATTGCGAACAGGCTTGTACGTGCAGGCCAGGACTGCGATTCAGTCTTGGCCTGCACATACAGCCATAGCACGGCTAACTCGGCCAGGGATTTTAAAAGGAGCTGCAGTGCCATGGCATCCTGTTGCCATGGCACCACAGCTCCATGTAAAAGTCACGATGCCGGTTGCTGCTAAAAAAGTAATTCCCCACAGCCTGACTCTCGATCCAGCCTCCTAAGGCCAGGATCGGGCTACAGGGTATTAACTTTGCCCCCCCCCCCAGCCCCTTCCGTGCCCCGAGTCTGCCAAAACAAAGCATCCAGGGAAGTTACTCCACCCCAGGGGTGGAGTAACTTCCCCGGCCCTGTACGTCCAGGGCCTGCGGCCCCCCCCACCCACTGTCTTCCCACTCTCCGCACCAGGCCGCCTCTTCCCCACCCCCGGCTAACTTCACTGCATAACCAGTGGGGAAGTTAGTCGGGGCATGCAGCCGGCACAAATAGCCCCCGATTTGGATGTTCATGGAGTCATTTTACAAACAGTGTTTGAAGACATCTCCAGAGAGTGGATATCGAAGAAGGCGAGCTGTGTGGTGAAAGCATGTCCATGGACAGGGTGACAGATTTATATGCCCCTGATCAATTTCAGATCTCTGGGGGATGTCTGCAACCACGCCCAAGTTTAGACCTGCCCTAGGCACAAATAGGCATTAGAAAAATTCTTGTTTGGGCCCTAAATATCAGGAAGGTATAGAGAAGCTGACATTCCACTATTCTCAGTATTTTCCACAATCGCAATATGTTTTGTGTTACTGGGAAACTTGTCTTCTGTTTGAACCACCTTTGCATGTCTCTTAGATGGCCCCAATATTGAATACTATACTGGGGACATCAATGTAAACATCACTGCAGACGTCCATATTCGGCATGTTCACGTTTGTGAAATCGTGCCCAAACTTGAACATGCCTGTCTTTTTTCCAGACATTCTGGCTTGGCCATCCCAGACTGCACTTCGACATCCTTGGTAAAATGTGCCTTCACCAGTATAATTTCTAAAAAAAACTATGGATATGGGAGTTATGCATTGGCCACTGGGTGGCCAATGCATAACTCCCTTTGGATATCGGACCAAATGAATTCTTTTGCAAGTACTTTATAAGCATTTTGGGGACGTGAGGGGTCTATAGAATGTTACCTGTTCCTCTACAAAGTGAGTATCAACAGTCCCCTTTAAGAGAGTCTGCAGACCAGAGTTCAGGGCTGGGAGGGCATGGTTCACAGGGAGAGGTTAAGAGCCCTGCAGGCTGCAGGAGGAAGAGAGGCCCCTGGAGACAGAAGTCCTTCCACTGCAAGCCATGCAAAGGAGTTCTGAGGTAGGAACTTTAACTGGGACTGGAAGAAGGGCTGAGAGAACCAGCTTGTGGAGGTTTAAAAAGTTGGGAGAGAAGCAAAACTGATTTTGTTTTCCCTGAACTGCTCTCTATTCTGGGTTGTTCTTTGTGGAGGTTTAAACTACTTTTGTTTTCCCTGAACGGCTGATTGGCCTGTGTTTTAAAGAAAACCCACTTCCACCACATGCCACACCACAACAGGGGGTAATTCTATAGGGAGCTTCTAAAATTTAAGCACCAGCAGCATGTGTGGATCTTGGAATTTTATTCCTTTACACACGTGAGTGGTCCCCTAAGGGAGTAAATGACCTTGCCACTATTTTCTAACTGTATGTAAAGCTCAATGGTGTGTACTTTCACTGTGGGTGTGCAAAGGGGTGGAATGGGCAGAGTACAAAGTTACATGCATAAATTATAAGATCTCATCATTTACAGAAGTTCTTTAGATGTTGGCATTAGCACCAGCTTTATGACTGATATAAGTGATCACGCATGAAATTAATTTGCATTTTCAGCTACTTATGCTACTATTTTATATAGAAAAATACGGAGCTTACATTTTTTTTATATATTTAAGCATGTTAAAACAATAACCAGGGTATTCCGGAGGCCCTTCTCCTTGCCCTAAGTGTCACCCCAAAAGACACACACAAAATTTCTGGCACAACTTTGGTCGCAGCTTTATTACCATATAAACACAGGCCCACAACATGGGCCAAACATTTATAAACATCTCAAACATGCCCCCAACCAGCCATATTATTAGCAAGGCGGTGCATCATCCTTCCCCCAACCCTGCCGCCTGCCTTGCCATGTTAGTAGCAAAGGCCGGCCCCACTACCCTAGACTGGGCAGAAACCCCCAACCGGGATGTCTCGCCCCACCCTGGGGAGCCCTTCGCTCCCCCCAGTGCGCCTTAATCTGTTTAAGCCCTGATGTCTCGGGGAGCGCTAGCTTTATACCCTGCCACCGGCTCAAAGTAGCCTGCCTATCCTTGTGCCGCCCCCCCCCCCCCAACAAAGCTGCAATCGACAAACCCCTCCAGTGCCTCTTGCCAGTCATTTAGCAACAAATCTTGTTCCACTGGAGAGAGGTGCACACCATCCGAACGATAGAGACCCACACACTTCACCTCCGCCCAAGGATGCTGCACCTGCAAACCGCCAGTCTGCTGAACCCATCGCCCAATCTGCCGGTTGATCTTAATCAGGCCTCAAGACCAACGATGCTGAGATTGGCAAGCAGGGCGAGGAATGATATCCGACCAGAAAATTGCCACCCCCGGCAACAATTCCTGCAATGACCCAATGTCTCGCTGAACTGCCCGAATAAGCTGTCTGCAAGACCAGCTAGAAAGATCGTTGCTACCCAGGTGAAGCACCAGTCCTGCTGTCCGGTCCGCTGCTGCACCAACGGTAGGAGCTGCCACCAGCACATGCCACACTCGCCCATCCATATCAGCCTTATGTTGCAGGTCGCCAGGCCCAAGTGCACTCCAAGCGGACGTGATTTGGCCCTGCATTCCACTCAATACACAAAGGAATGAACTATGAGCCACCACTTGCCGCCACGGACGCCACCTGCGACCACCCTCCGTGGAATGCCACTCACCGGAGATCCTGTAAGCTAAATAAAATCATTAAGGTCTCTCCCCCACAACTCCCACCTCACCGCCCCATTCTCCCCCAACCCCCTACCCCAACATAGGAAGCCCCCAACCAGAGCCTATTCACAACATTTCTGGGTGAACATAACCCGCATAGGCACCAGAACGCCACCTGTTAATCCGCTGAATGACCTCCCCCCCTCAAGCCCAGCCGCCGCCGTACTAGTAGCAGCTCCAGTCCTGAAAGAATGCGACGCAAACTGCGTTGCATCACAGCGCAGCTGCCTTAAAGCCAAACGAAGCACTGCAGTAAACTGAAACTGCGTCACAAGCTTATCATCCTCATACACAAATAAGTAGCCCAGCACTTTCGGCCACTGGCGCAAATACAAAAACAAATTCTGCACCGGGCAGGAGCACAACTCGGGAATTGCTTTTAGTGACACCCATCCTCCCTTCCCCAACTGGTCAGGTTTGGAGTGAGGAATTAAGATTCGCACCTGCGTCGCTGTCAGGGCCACATGCTTGACATTCAATCCCCCAAATGCCCCCCATTTTTTGGACCGAGGTACCAGCTCACAAACACGAAACGCATCAAAAAAGGCAATGATGAACAGAGATCTAAACAGCACAGACTCAAAGTCAGAGACCGCCACCCAGGCATCACGTCCCAGATCCGCAACAGCAACTCGTGCGACACTGGGTGATGCCAATCTTGCAATTTGGGGCGCTCTTTTGCCCACCCCACCAACAGGCGCCGCACTAAAAAGGAAACCCTAGGATTGCCCCAAACTGCAGCTTTACAAAAAAAGGAAAACCCCGCTAACGCCGAAAGGACTGCCGACCTGGACCAGCCTTCACCTTTTGCCCACACTACAAACAGGCCCAGCATCTTATCATCCACTCCCCCTCCCCCCCCCCCAGCCCTTCCCCTTCAAAAACTCACACACCTTGGAATATCCACACAGATACGATGACCATGTCCCCACCATCACTCCAGGGTCCCAATCTGACAAAGATGATCCGGAACGGCCAATGCTGCCACTTCTGCCCCTGGGGCCAACAGATAAAACTGCGACCACTGAAAACGGGACAAAGCATCCGCAACTGAGTTCTGTATGCTAGACACATGACGCACCCTAGCCGTAACATTGAGATGCAAACAGGCTAATACGAAGACCCTCATCAGCGCCGCCACCCTCGGGCACCCGGGCGAGTGCCTGTTGATAATTTCTACAACCGCAGCATTGTCGCTCCAAAACATGACCCTCTTATTCCACAACTGTTCGGGCCACACCCAAAAGGCCACAACAATGGGAAACAATTCCAAAAATGCGATGTTACGCGTCAACCCAGACTCTGACCATGCAGACGACCACGCTTCTGCACACCACGCCCCTTGACAATATATGCTGAAACCTGAACTACCCGTCGCATCAGAAAACAGCTGCAAATCTGCATTTGACACTTCAGGTAACTGCACTACCATGCAGCCATTAAAGTCAGATAAGAATGAATCCCAAACCCGCAAGTCCTCTCGCATTCCAACCGATACGCAGATACAATGATAAGGTCGCCGAACCCCCGCCATTGCCAATGACAAGCGCCGTGCGAAGGGCCTCCCCATTAGGATAACCCTACAGGTGAAATTAAGATGACCCACCAAAGACTGCAAATCCTGAAGCATGACCTTGGAAGAAGACCCCACAGCCGCAACTAAACCTTTTAGCCGCTCAACTTTCTCTGCAGGTAAGCGCACCACCATATCCACCGAGTCTATCTCTATCCCCAAAAAGGAGAGGCACATCACTGGCCCTACCATCTTCTCCTCCGCTAATGGAATGCCAAAATCACTGGCCATCACGTGAAAAGACGTCAGCAAGGTAGCACACGTCTCAACCTGCCCGGGACCCACAAACAAAAAATCATCCAAATAATGAACAATGGAACGAGACCCCGTCTGCTGCCCCAACATCCAATGCAAGAAGGAACTGAAGGCCTCGAAATAAGCGCACGAGATCGCACAACCCATCGGCAAACACCTATCAAAATAGAACTGAGAATCGAACTGAAAACCCAAAACAGGAATGCAGACGGGTGAACCGGCAATAGCCGGAAAGCAGATTCAATATCCACCTTCGCCATCAGCCCACCCTCACCACACCTACGTACCAACTCAACGGCAGCATCAAACAACGTGTAACGCACCGTGCACAATTCGTGAGGGATGTGGTCATTAACCGACTTCCCCGGTGGGACTGACAAATTGTGTATTAACCTAAAACGCCCCGGCTCTTTCTTAGGGACCACTCCCAAAGGTGACACAACAAAGGGCAAAAATGGCGGATCACCAAAAGGACCAGCTATTCTGCCCAACTCACATTCTGCTGCAATCTTCCGAAAGACCACATCCCCCAACAACCGGACCAAACTGTTATTTCTTGCAAACACATCAGTCACCCTCCCCAAGAAAAGGTATATGAAATCCTTGCAGGAAAACCGACAATAACACCCTCCAGGCCTTACCCTGCCGACTCCCCCCAAAATGAATTAACCACGGGCGCAGTACCCCCACCTTGATAGGAGTCTGTGCCAAGGCCGAACTCCAATCCTCACTTGCCCCCAGCCAGGGCACCTACCACCCTTTTCCTATTACACTTTGTGGTAGGATGTTCCCCCCCCCCCCCCCAAAGCGAACATGCATGCCGAAACTTACAGTCTGGAAAGGGACAGGAGGATTTGTTGAAATGCCAACAGAGGTTCCCCCTGCTGGCCCACACTTTGCTGACACGGGAAGACCTGCTGACGCACGAAAGGACCGAAGGCCCGCTGTCGCTACTTGTGATACCGCCTTCGCCGTACCTCTCGGCCCACCCCCACCCCCTTTTTCGCAGACATTTGTGTAAGCCACAAATTAATGTCCTTTATCCCCCATGACAACTGCGTATTCTCCTCCATCATGTCGCGGAACTCCTCATCGGAGTTTAACCAGGCCCAACCTTTGTGTGCCTGGGACGCCGCCAATATAGCATCCGCATATGCCAACAAAGCACCATATTGGCCCGGGTCATGATGTCCCCATACACTTGCTAATCTTAAAAAAGCCCGCGTCCAATTTAATGTATTGCGGGAGACCTTCCACACCCTACCCACCTTCTCATCCTCTTTCCGTTTCTTTCTGCTCTCACCAGACCGCTTCCTCCCATTCAGAAGTCAAAATATATCAATGTACCAACACCTCAGGATCCGATGCCTCAACTTCCGCGGAATGCCCTCCCACAACTCGGCACAACGAACCACCGAAGAGGCACCGCAATCACCCTTATCAACACCCACCACTGCCGATCCCACCGAGGAACTCCCAGAAGAGGATGATGAGGACGATGAAGACGAACCGCGACGACAGCAACGCCCATGTCTATGCTTTGACTTGGCCTTGCAGCCCCCGCAACCCCAGCCCCCGCGGTCAGCGCCACCCCACCTAGGCTACCACTTTCACCCACGCACTCACCCTCTGCCGCATTGCTAGCCGCTTGCTCACATGTGACCTGCGCTTACAAAACCGGATTTGAATGACCCGGCATCTGTGACATCGAGGCTGCTCCACCGGTCCGATGATGTTTGGATATACTAGCCCTCGCACTCACCTCCGCCGGCACCTGTATAGGGAGAGAAGTAGAAACACCAGCAGCAACAGCCCCAGAACTACTACCCCCCCTACCCCTCCCCACCCACTGTTCCCTCTAAGCTGTGCGCATGTGCAAGTGCACACACCTCGCCGAGCGAGCGCACATACTTTACAACAGAGCGCACAAAAATTATGGTTCTGATTCTGATAGAAAACAACAGAGACGTCTTAAAATTTAAAAGTTGTGATTGTAATTACTAGAAATTTTCCGCTTCATTTAGTAATCGTCTATTTTCATTTAATTTGATTAAAATCAATGTGGTGTACATATTGTATTTTGACATGTAGTCAAATTTTAAAGTATATAACTCTGAGTGTCGTTATGTGGCGCACAAAAATGTAACCTTCCTTCAAAAGCTGCACAGCTGATATTTTATGCGCACACAGCCTACAGAAAATTAGAGGGAACATTGCCCCCCCCCCCAATTCCACGCTGAAGAGCCCAAACCCCCCGCCGCCCACCCGACTCCCCCATCACGGGTGACTGACCAACACCGCTGAGCCCTACACCAGCCCAGTCTCCCCAACCATAACCCCATGGCCCCACTCCACTTTGTTGGCCCCCCAAACCAATTCCCCATGACCCCAATAGCCGATGGAGACATAAAATATCCCCCCGGATGCCACGGGCTACCGCCGCCTGGAAAAAATGAAGGGAAGGGGACCCCAGCTGTATTGAACCCTGCTGAATCAGCACCCAGACCTACCGGAGATGCGCATGACCTCCCATACCCCCCTTTCATATTCCGTCATCCCCACCTCTGACACCTGCCCCGCCGCACCGGAAACCTCGAACTCCCCCAGATGCCCATGGCCTACCTGCTCCACTTGCGGAGATTCTCCCACGGAACCCCTAGCCACCCCCCTAGCCCTTAACCCCCTTCGAGGCACCGAATGCTCCCTTCCCCTGCCCCCCCCACATGAACCAACCCCCACCGACCCCCTAACCTGACAAGCCACCGGCGCTGAAGACTGGATGGGCCTAGGCGATCCACCACCCCTTAACCTGCCCGCCTTCCCCACTGACCGGGGCCCTGAACCCCCCGCTGGCCCCTCCCCCTTATCCTTTCTGTGATTGCACCATGGCCCTCCTTGTCACTACAAGTACCTAATCCTTTACACCCAGCCCTGTTTAAACTTGCAGCCTCCTTAAAGACAGCTGCCTGACTTTATTATGTGTTTTATTTTTTTTAAATAGCCCTCTACCACAAGTTCCCCAACCACCCCCAAACAGGTGCTCCACTACCACCACCTCACCCAACAAAATTCCCCCCACCCCCCCCCGGAAACTAACAGCTCCCAACTGTCAGCACACAATAACAGCAAGCCTCAACGTTACCGACTAAGCCTACCCCCCACTGCAGCAAAACTTCACCCCCACCCGGCCCAGCACTTAGCATCACTAACCACAAACCCCAGCACCTCAAGAAACCTGCCCGGAGTTCCCCCGACCACTCACACGAGGTTCCCGCAAACGATTGCTGCTGCACACCAACGACCTGCTCCCCACAAAGCCCCCCCCCAACAGTGCTGCACTCACCGCCGACACCCCACTCGACGCCCCGAAGACTCGCCCTCACAAGGCCCCAAACTGCCAGACCACGCCGAGAACTTGCCGCCGCCGAAAAGTGAGGCACGTCGCTCACCATGGTCCCCAGCAGGCTCCGCACGCCCCACCCACCTCCCCAGCGCCAATCAAATCGCCCCAAGCATCTGACGTGGGGCAATTTCAAATGACGCTCTGCTCCGTACTCACCCCCCCCCCCCAACGCAACAAGCACGAGGCCGAGGACCGGGCCTCGGGACACGGCTCTGTGGCCTTGCTCATATTCCCTGTTATAAAATTATCAAGGGACATATTCATTGGTGGCAGTCAACCCGATGAAAGCGGCTGGTCGTCATTACTTTAAATTGGAACCACATATTTAATGCCAGAGACATATCTGGCCTCTGGCATTGAATATCTGGATTGCCTATTTGCAAACTGCTCAGCGGCAATATTCAGCCACTGGCCAGATTGTAAAGCCGGTTAAAGTTGGGACAGCCAGTCAGCTGTCCTAATTATAGCTGGTTAGGTGATATGATTGAGATGTTTAAATACCTCCGTGGCAGAAATGTTCAGGGAGAGAGCCTCTTTCAATTGAAATCAAGTTCTGCTATGAGGGGACATGGGATGAGGGTGAAGGGAGATAGATTCAGGAGTGATATGTGGAAATATTTTTTTACGGAAAGAGTAGTGGATCCATGGAATAGTCTCCCAGTGGAGGTGGTAGAGATGAGGACAGTAACTGAATTCAAAAAAGCATGGGACAAACACAGAGGATCTCTAAAGGTAAAAAGGGGACTGTTGTAGTTGTTGATATGGAAGGACAGACTAGATAGGCCATGTGGTCTTTTTCTGTCATCATGTTTCTATGTTTCTATCATGCAGCAGCTGAAAACCACCACTGCCTAGTAACTCTGGGTGCCACCCCCGCATTTACCTGACATCAAATATCCCGCTCAGTGGGAATAATGCGGTTTGCAAGTCTGCAAAGATTGTTAATCCCTTTGAATATGTCCCCATCCTTTTTATAACTAATGCATAAGTTGGACAGAAAGTTTGACAATATGTATATGGCCATAATTAGATGGGGTAATTAAAAAACCAGTATGATCAGGGGAAAGGCATTTAGCTAGTCTAGCCAGGCAACAATGGAGCCATCTGGCTGGACTCCCCTTATAGGATGAATATTTTAAACTGAATTATGAGGTGGTGTGTCTAGGGGTGTATTTAGGTAAGGGAGTAGACATATGCAGATGTTTGCTTTTTCAGATCTATGTGCACAGGTTTACTACTGATTCACTAGGAAGCATGTGTGCACTTTCTACACAAGTACTTACAATTCATTTTCAAAGGGAAACTACCAGAATATGTGCATATTTTCAAAAGGTGAGGAGTTCTGGCTGTTTCAGAGACGCCGGGGGCCATTTCTAAGGCATACAGTTCAATTTAAAAATGCAGAAATATTGTTAAGACGATTATTTGATGCCACTGTCCCACATGTGCAACCATATAAATGCACTTTTAGCCATACAAGCTGATATTCAAACACAACGGGGCCATTTAGTAAGCTTGTTAGGTGTTTAACATAGGTTTTAATGTATGTTGACATCTCAACACCTTATTAACTGTTAGCACATGCTAACTGCCATGTTAGGTATTTAACATCTTTGTCCCGTCTGCTAACTGCAGTGTTAAACACCAAACATGGAAATCTGTATTAGAGAGCATAGAATGAGTGGGGGCTGCATATCATTACCATCTGTTAACGGCTAACAAGGCCAATAATGCAATGCCATTAACTGCACCTCCAGAAGTGTGGCAAATTGCATTTTGTGTTACTGACCATGCCATCAACATATGTTAGAGACCTTTGCCCCACATCAGCAGCAAGACTACTTTCCCCTAAATGCCAGAAACACCTCTGATATTACTGTGGAGGTCTAGCAAACTACTGTGGGTGAACCTGTGCAGTCAACACATATTAAGCTGCAAAACCTAACATGGCTTAGTAAACAAACCCCAGTGTATGCAGCTAGCTTGTGTTCAAGTTGGGTTTATATTGGCCAAAACGTATACTCATATATTTACTGTAAAGTATTAATAACTTCTCTCATCCCCTCATTTCATCTCTCAACAAGACATTATTTAATTTCTATTGTGTTTTTTATCCAAAGTACTGTACCCCCTCTGCTAACTATTACAAGCCAAAACGGTGGACTGACCTGTGCGCAATGCAAATGATATTTCACATGATTATGACTGAACCACTTCGAAAAGGAAGAAAACAGTCTATGTGGTAAATCTAAAAATCCTCTTCTTTATAGTTTTGTAATATATACTGAATTTCCTTCTATTTTCTCTTGAAGGCTATCCAATAAACTCACTATGAGCTCTCCTAATTCCTCAACAAAGCTCCTGAATATTATTATAGAGCAGGGGTCTCAACCCAGTCTTCGGGACACACTTAGCCAGTCAGGGTTTCTGGATTTCCACAATGAATATGCATGACAGCAATTTGCATACAATGGAAGTAATGCATGCAAATCTCTCACATGCATATTCATTGTGGTTGGCCAGAAAATCCGACTGGCTGGGTGTATCCATAGGGGTGGGTTGAGAATCCCTGTTATAGGGGAATTTAGATTTACAGTTTGTTACCTGGCATTGCATCAGCTTTGTGGCCTCAAATTTTCCTCTGCATCATTCCTCCAAGAAAGTGGTTAACACTGAACACACTCTTTAAGATGGAATCTGTGCATAGGAAATGGATGGGTCTATATTCAGAAGCACTTATCTACATAGCAGCATATATTATTTAGATAAATACCACTGGTCAGAGCTATCTGGCAACCATCAGTGGCATTATCCTGACAGTGCCGCTGAAAATCATACTGACCACCCTGGCACTATTCATATAGTGCCAGAGTGGAGCGTGAATGGAGCATGGGCGAGCCCCAGAGTTATCTGAATAGTAACGATATTCAGTCCGCTTTCAACATAGACTATTTGCTGTCCTAAGTTATCTGGATAGTTTATGCAGATTGTGGACTGAATATCATCGCCAGCACTGACCACAATATGCATATATTCAGTGGTGGTCACTGACTGGATTGCAGTGCCGAATATATATATTTTATTTAACTGCCATGGCCACTCCCTTGTTAATTGACACCAGAATTTTACTACCCACTCTAACACTCCCAAACTTAAAGAAAAGGCCAGGCCTGATCATGGCCTCAAATCCCCCCATTCAAATCAAATTTTCTTCAATTTAGAGGACAATTCAGAACCAGTGAGCTCCCTTTTTCACCAACACATCCTCTGGTGCTCTGATCCTTCTCACAAACACATACTTCCCTTGTGGGTTCCTGTCCCATCATTACTCACAACCCTTCCCCACAACTGGTGATTTCAATCCTCACCTTCATTCAGACATACCCTCTCACAGTATTCCACTATCCCCGCCCCCCATAACATATATAGCACTCTGTACCCTCCCTGAATTCTCTTCCAGCCTAGGAGAACATCTTACCTCCTACTGGTTGGCTTTTGACAATGATCTAGGCCTATCCAACAAGACATCAAATTCTGAACCATATATATAGTTCAGAGTGTCATATATCACTGGTGTAGTGGCAGGAATGGCTAATTAGGTTGGAGGATGTGTGTGTATGGATAGGGTAGAACCAGAACAATGAGGCCAATATGAGTGATCACTGGGGACAGAGGCACTGTGTGTTAACGGGGTTCCTTTGGCATGAAGGAGACAGCCCAAGTCAGAGTCTTCCACAGTCTGGTAAACTGTTTGACAGTATATTACATCCCTGGACCAAGAGCTACATTTTACAAACTAAAGAGCGTGTATTATCTGTAATTCCTGATCTGGTGGCATTAGTAAAGCGAATGGTAATGACTAATCTAATTGTTGTTGTTGTTAAGTGCCGTCGACTCATGGCGACCCTCTGGATAGTAATCTAATCATTACTCTGCTATTTTAATGTTTTCTAGAATAGATTAGATAGAGCAGAATGTTTTCTATATGCAAGTACATTAACCCAGATATGTGCTAAAAAGTGTTAGGAAGGCCCCTTTGTAACATGTGACATTTACTGCACAAGGTAAACATGCTTACCACTTGTGCTAAAAGCAGTTCCTGTTTAGCAAACAGGCCCTTGCTGCTAGAGAGTGTAAGCTCTTTGAGGCAGGAGCTGTATCTCTACACAATTAGTTATAAAGCACCAAATACTATACAAATACCAAAATAAATATTTAGGAGAGTAATAAGGTTTATAGCTATTTAAGAAGGTCATGGCATTGAAACAGGTAAAAGATATTCAAGATGCAGATCAATATTAATGAAAATGAATCACACAGAGAAGACGCATGATAAGGACAATGAGATATATGGGGAAAGAGTAATTAACATGCTGATACCGTTAGAGACTGTGGAGGAAAGTGACAGTCTTCCTATGAGGGCATCACAGAAGTGCTACATTAGAACAGATAGTATTATTATATTCATTAGACAAAATACAGATGATGCTAAACTTGCAGACCACAAGAGTATTTTGCAAGAGACATTTCATGAGTGGTATCCCAGCGATTATGATCTAGCCCACTCAGTGGCAAGGGCTATGCACTGCTTTGCGAGCAGAAGAGTTCAATTCCTGAGTGCAGCCTTGGCTTCCTTCACGTTAGTTGCAGCCATCGCGCAATAATTTTTGGCCTCTTGCTGAGGACTGGCTATGTGATGGCGGGGCAGAGATTCAGGTGGGGTAAGGGAACCCCTCCCCCCACATAGTTGCAAATGAAGGCTCATAGCACCAAAGACCAATAGTAGCTTGTTTCAACTGAGCTGGAAGAACAGGAGGAAACTGTCAGGCCAAAATAAAAAGACCCCCCCAAAAAAATCAGCAATTTTTTTTAAAGGCAGAAATTCATTCCTAATCTCATTATCCAATGACAACTCTAAAGGCACTAAACATAAATGCAAATCCACAAAAAAGCTAAATCTAACCTCAAATATAATAGCCTAAAACACTGAAAAATAAGCAATGAAAACAGTGAAGCAAATTAATCAAATGACAGTCACCTTGAAATTATATTACAAGTCTTGCATAAAAGGAAACGATAATCAATATATTCAAAATGACAAAAGGAATTCATTCTGAAAATTCATTCTGTTTCTTTTTCTAGCACACAGAGCTTCCAATTTCCCTTCCCTTTCTCTACTTTTTGTCCAGATAATAATGTAGTTCCATGAGCTCAGAGTTTTATCTAGGTCACTGAAAGCTGATCTGTTTGTTCCACTGTTTTCATGATCTGTATTTTAGAGGCATATTTTCTAAGCTGGGTTAACAGTTAGCACGCGCTATTCAATGGGACCTAGTTACAAATAGTGTGTGCTAACCATCAGGCCAGCTTAGTAAACATGCCCCTTAGGGTTTTAGTTTATTGAATATGGGGTTAGATTTAACTTACCTGTGAATTTGTATTGATAGTTAATGAATCTATTGGAACCCTCTTTGGATAATGGAATTAAAAGAAGCAGGTTCTGTCTTTAAAAGCTGGATTTATTGACAATAATTCCTTAGAAGAGACATCTCTTGGATCAGTCTGCACTGGGGGTTTTCCAGCATTGTCAAGCTATAATAAAGTCTTTTAACATTTGGGAACTTATTGTTTATATTTTGCACCCACAAAGGAGCAATGGCATAGGTAGTACACATGGTATTGAAGGTCACTGGCGGGCAGATGATTCCTTTTGCAGGTTTATATGAAATTGAATATGACATGACCATGTTTTCCTGCTCACGTTGTCACTTCTTAGATCTACGGCTTCTTCAGAGATGACAATGTAATATTTTTAAAGTGTGTTTCAAATGTATGAAAAGTGCTATTAATTTCACTATGGCCATCTTGCTTGCCACATAAGCTGGCCATGCCATGGTGCTGATCAGCAGTAAAACAAGCACCGGAAGGCTTTTTGGTTATCCTTCTTATTTTTTTCCTGTGTTTCTGGGAATTCTGTGCTGTTTGAAGAAGCCCAACTCCAGAACACTCCTCTTTGTGCGACGTTGTGTCTGTTGCTCATGCATAGCAATCCAGCACTAAGGAACTTGAATCTGCAGGTCTTCATCCTCATCTAAATCACTTGCACCATCCCCAGGATCATCTGTGCTGAATCGTGAACGATGTATCTTTCCGAACAATGGATGGTTCTGTTGCCTTCGGAGCCTGATCCATCACAAAAGAGAGAGAGAAGAAAAGAATTCACATCATGATTCAGTGCACTATGCAGAGAGGTTTACATACCGTTCTATACCGCTTTAAGAGCATGTGTGCAGTTAATGACGGCACAGTAGAACAAAACGGTCATAAATTTGGAGCCACCAATGCAGCCCGCTGCTGGTATCTCTACATTCAGCTGATGTCTGTTTACTAACAGCAGCAGAATACCAACACATCTCACATGCAGTGCTGAGAAAAAGATTGCAAACCCCAAGCATAATGAGACTTGCAAGTTCTTACCATAATCTTGTTTAATGGAAAACAGTCTCTTACATAATAAAGAGGGCATAAACACATCTATTCCATTTTCCCTTTCACACAGTAATGTATAAAATAGGAATGATGAGGGTAACATTCAGCCCATGGCAGTCAGCATTTTTTGTAAATGCTGGCCCCCATGAGTCAAAAACCTCTAGATATTAAACACTGGTATGCAGATACTAGCTGTCATGGAATATTTAGATTTAGAGGTCAGCAATATTCAGCCACTATCCAGACAGGCAAGCTGCATAGCGCTTGGGACAGGTTTTTTTTTTACTGTCCTAAGTTATGCAACCCTGCTAATCGGAGCTTGCAATCTAATCAAGACAAAGAACATTATAAAACTGGGGACTAAAGCATGGAAACATACATATACTGTAAGTGGTGAACAAGAGACGTAGGGCATTAGGATCCAAAAGCAGCCTGAAAGAGGCGCTCTCTCACTCACTCTCTGTGCCCCTTCTCTCAAGCATTAGCCTCAGAGAAGAAAAACTAAGAGGCCCGGCCAGGAGGAAGAAATCTGAGCTCACCTTCCTGTGAACTGTTGCCTCCTGCACCATCCGTTTTCTCTGAACCTACCAGAACAGGTGCTGTGAAACCTATACACACACTTTCATATATTAAGTGAAGAGCAATCTTTAACCCAGAGAATCTGCCCATATGTCTGTATCCTTTCAGAGGCTCCAAAGAAAAGCAACTATCATTTTATACTGCTTTTCTTTTCCATTTGCAAAGCAATACTACAATTTAAATCTTTCTAGATTTACACTGTGGAATAATCCTCTGAAAAAATATCACTCCTTGGACTTCAATCTCACTCTCTGGGGCAGAGAATCTCACTCCTTGGGGGTTCATCCTTGGTATCTCTGGAGATCGCATGAAAAAAAATAGCTAATGCACATCTGTCTGGACAGGGTTCCAAGACAATTTCTAAACATTCAGGATCCCTTCAATCCACTGTCAAGAGAGAAAGGTGCAAATGGAAAACTAGATTCTACTCAGATATGGTCATCCCACCAAAATCATATCAAGAGCAAACCAGAAAACGACCCACAAGGCCACAAAGAACCCCAGACTCACATTTACAATCTATAGAGCTCTTTCGCTGTGGCAGATGTGAGGGGTCATGCATCAACCATCAGGAAACTTGGAATAGGAATGGTGCCCATGAGAGGATAGCTAGCAAGAAACCACTGCTTTCTATAAAAAAAAATATTGCTGCCCAAATCAGGTTCACCAAAGAGAATTTGGATGACTGCTGGAACAATATTCTCTAGAGAGAGATGAGTCAAAAATTAAACTTTTTGGTCACAACAAAAAAAGTGTTTTGTCCGGCAAAAACCAAACACTGCCTTCCAAAATAAGAACCTCATACCAAGAGGTATGCTTACTAAACCATGTTAGGCTTTTGCAGCTAACTCGGTGTGTTAATGCAAACAGCGCCACATTAGCTACAAAAGCCATGCGGTATTTGCAGGATGCATGCACAGCATTGCCCCAGCAGATGCCAGACCAAAAATGCAGAGAGCGCAGTCAGACAGCAGCCAAGATGCACCTGTGCTGTCTGCAAATCTAATGGTTGCCATGCACTGTTGACGCACACGCTAACTGCGTGGTGCACATATGCCCACTCTCCACCTCACCACACCCATGCGTGCAGCTAATGTGCATTCTGCGGATAGCATAGACCAGGCATGTCCAACAGGTAGATCGCGATCTACCTGTAGATCGCGGAGAGGTCAGAGGTAGATCGCCAGCCCCACTTGGCTCCATCTCTCCAGCAGCTCGCCCCGTTGCTAGGAGAGAGCTCGTGCCGGAAGGTCATCTGCTAAGGGCTTGCCGCCGCTGCTGATCCTCTGCCTGTCTTTTTTCCCTGCCTGCGGGAATCTTGCCTGTGGGTGTATTGGGGGCGCTTGTTGCTTTCGTGCCAATAATTTGTGGGTACCCCAGTGGGCCACCGCCCGCACCCGCGACGAGACGCCACAGGCCCGGCGTCATACCTGGTTTCCTGCCTCTCAGAATCACCCATTCCTGACCCCACCCCAACACCCCTTAGAAGTGTGTTATATGCCGGGAAATATCCATTCGCCCGGGCTTTACCTGAATACACTTACCGTATTAGTTGTGTCATGTGCTGGTCGTTGGTCGCTTTATAGTTCGCTTTCATTAAACGTTTTCAGGCAGACACAGCAAAGTGTCAAGAATTTGGTGATTTTGGCGGGCTTTTCCAATTTTGTTCTAACTTGCCTATGCCTTGCCTTCAAATTGGTTCAAACCACTGTGACTTTTGCTTGCCTCTGCAATTTTATTTTGCCTAGCCTTTGCGTTGATTCTACACTGTGTGCAGAATTTATTAAATCGCGTGTGGTGGTATTTGAACTTGTTTGGCAGTATTTGATTTTATCTGCTTTGCTGGACAGGTGTTTGAGGTTTTTTTGATGATTATTTGGTGGTATTTGATTATTGGTGCCAGTAGAATGAATTCTTATTTTTACTTTTAGAACTGCATGTGTGGTTTTGGCATCTCCAGTCCTTGTATTGCACATCATCCAGAGGTCTTCAGTTCCTGTTGATCTTTAATACTTTGGGACAGTGACAGTTTTGGACCAGATTCAGCCAGTGTTTATACTAACTTAGCAGATTTGGCCTTCTTACATTCAGCTACCCCAATATAATGAAGATGAGTGTTCCAAAGAAGAGCAAAACCTACCACTTTCATGATGAATGGGAAATGGACTACTTCTTCATCATGGTGAAAGGCAAGTGTTGTTGTCTAATTTGTAACGCCCCAGTATCCTTGCCCAAAAAAGGGTAATCTGGAACGCCATTATAAGACTCTGCACAGCAATAAGTTTGATGCTGATTTTCCACCCAAAAGTGAAATTTGTAAACTGAAGCTCAAAGAACTTAAATCAAAATTGGCTACTCAGCAACAGTTGATGACGAAGCCAAGGTCACATTCGGTTAATGCAACCATAGCATACTTCAAGGTCAGCAACCTGATCGCAAAGAAATGCAAACCTTTCACTGAAGTGGAATTTGTAAAAGATTGTTTTCTTGAAGCAGCTGACAATCTTTTTGAAGGATTTAAAAATAAGAAAGAGATCATAGCTGCTATTCAAGATGCGAATAGAAAAGATGTGTGGAGACACAACTGAACAATTGTTGGAGGATGTTTCAAATTGTGTTGCTTTCTCACTCCAACTGGATGAATCTACAGACATAAGAAAAATAGCCCAGTTACTAGTCTTTAACCGGATGGTTTTTGAAGACTTCAGTGTTAAAAAAGAACTACTTATCTTGATGGGGTTTCAGCAAGGGCTAGGAATGATATTTTAACAATTTAAATTGGCTTAGTTAGGATAAAATAAGGGGAGGGGTGAGAAATGAAAATAGATTAGTGGGGAGGATGTGGATTGAAAGGGGAAAGTACAAAAGGGTGAAGGTGAAAGGGAAAATTAAAATGTATTAATTATATCCTTTTGTGGATTATTACTGAGTGGGGGAGGGGGATAAAGGTATGGACTGGGAGGGAGTATGGGATGGTGGTGATGGATAATGGGGGGGAGGGAGTGGGGAATTAAAAAGTAAAATATATATATATATTCCCCGTTGTGGGAATGAATATGGTTGTTTAACATTGTTTAATATGTATGTTGTTTAAATTGTTTCGATATATATGCTACTTATATTGTTTCAAAATGTATGTTGTCTACAATATGTTAACTGCTTACAATGAATAAAAAGATTAAATACTAAAAAAGAACTACTTGGAATGATTTCTTTAAAAGGGAGAACTACCGGTCAGAAAATATTCAGGTCTTTCCATTCTTTTGTGACAAAGTGTAATCTTCCATTGCATAGACTTGTTTCCATCACTACTGATGGAGCAAGAGCAATGACAGGTGAGGTTAACTGTTTCATAGTCCTCTGTAGACAGCATGACGACTTCCCAGATTTCCTTTCTTACCACTGCATCATTCACCAGCAAGTTTTGGCAATCAAGAGACTCAGTACAAAGACTGTCATGGACATCGCTTTCAAAATTGTAAATTCAGTTCGTGGAAGATCACTTCAAAGACGGCTTTTCAGTCTTACTCTTGAAGGGGCAGTGGAAATCATTTAAGGTGTAAGGTGGCTAAGTAGGCACAAATTTCTGCAAAGATTTCGTGATTCGCTGAATGAAATAAGTTTTTTGAAGGAGAGGGGGATGACCAAGCAGAGTTGGAAGATGAGGAGTGGTTATGTGATCTGGCATTTCTCGCTGACTTTACAGGCGAACTAAATGATATGAACCTTGAACTACAAGGTAAAAACAAATGCATTGGCTAGATGAGTACATAACATAACATAGTAAATGACGGCAGATAAAGACCAGCATGGTCCATCTAGTCTGCCCAGCAAGATGGCAAGAGTAGGTGCACCTGTCACTCTGTGCAGGCCACCCCTCCCCATGTCTTTGTTTAGGGGTAAACCCACCACTCCAGATAGGACACCCCTATTTGTTGAGACGTTATATGGTTCAGAAGTTAGATGGTACCGTTTATTTTGTTTTTATCCTATTGCTGTAAAGGGATCCACTGTGTTTGTCCCATGCTGTTTTGAATTCCGTCACCGTGTTTGCCCCCACTACTTCCTTCGGGAGGGCATTCCAACCATCCACCACCCTTTCAGTGAAAAAATATTTCCTGATATTGCCTTTCAATTTACCACCTTGCAGCTTCATGTTATGCCCTCTAGTTTTACAGCTTCCCCGTCTTTGGAAGAGGTTTGTTTGTTCATCATTTCTCTTTAAGTATTTAAAGGTCTGAATCATATCTCCCCTGTCCCTCCTCTCCTCCAAAGTGTACATATTTAGGTCTTCAAGTCTCTTCTCATAAGGCTTCTGACGCAGGCTCCAAATCATTTTGGTCGCTTTCCTCTGAACAGTTTCCAGTCTTTTTACATCTTTTGCAAGATATGGTCTCCAAAACTGAACACAGTATTCCAAGTGAGGCCTCACCAGTGACTTATACAGTGGCATTAGTACCTTTTGCTTTCTGCTGGTAATCCCTCTCTGTATGCAGCCCAACATCCTCCTGGCTTTTGCCACCGCCTTGTCGCACTGTTTTGCCACCTTGAGATCATCAGAGATAATCACACCAAGGTCTTTCTCCTGAACCGTGCATACCAACCTCTCACCCCCTATCGCGTACATTTCCCTTGGATTTCTGCTACCCAAGTGCATGACACTGCACTTTTTCGCATTAAATCGTAGTTGCCAAGCATTAGACCAGTCTTCCAGCTTTTGTAGATCTTTCCTCATGTTAACCACTCCCTCGGGGGAGTCCACTCTGTTGCAAATTTTTGCTTCATCCTACAAGAGCAAATTTGAGCTAATGATGACTGACCTTGCAAACAACACTTTTGATCATTTTCCTAATACACAGGACATTCTGGGACAATATCCAAATTTTATTTTTCAGAATGAGAAGTATGTGACAGAAATCTGTTCTGTTATCCAGGAATTCGAAAATAGATTCTGTGACTTCCAAAAAATTGGAACAGTTGTTGAGTACTTGTCATACCTATTCAAAGTAGATGTGGACATTAAAGAAACTGCAGATGCTATCAGTAAAAATTACTCATTGAACAAGCCATCTCTTGAAAACAAAATATTAACCCTTAAAAATGGCATTTTTCTCAAGACCCATGCTGAGCAAGAATCGTTTTGGAAGCTAATGCCTAGAGACAAATTTCCCAGCTTGAGAAGATGCAGTGAAGCTGTACACTCCTGTTTCGGCTCAACTTATTTGTGTGAATCTGCGTTTTCCCATCTGAAAATGACAGAGTACACAACATTCCATCATGACAGATGAACATCTCCAGGATTCCCCGAGACTGGCCCTCATGCAATATTCACCCAACTTCAAAAGGCTGGTGGATGAAATGCAGGCTCAGACGTCTCACTAATGAGCAAGAGCGAAATATTAAAGATTGTGCAAGATCAGCCTGGATCAATACTCGACCTAAATTTAACACAAATTACTCAATAAAAGTTAAAGAAAGTTATTAAGACAGTTAAAGAAAGTTATTACTCAATAAAACTTTAAGAAAAAATGTACTTTCCATTTCCCCTCGCAGTTCTTACTGGATCTTCGTCTCTGTTTTGTTTTTGCTTAATTTGCTTAACAGCTGATCACACCCAAGTAAATGACAGAAGGTTCATTAAAAATGGGGGGGGGGGAAAATCCTCCAAATTTATTGGGTTAAAATTTAATTTGAAACTTAATTTTCATGGTGGCAGATCACCGGCACTTTTGGCTGGAAAAAGTAGATCACGACCTGTTCGAAGTTGGACATGCCTGGCATAGACCATTGTTGCACTATATGCAAGCGTTATCTGCCATATTAACAGCTAACATGGTTTACTAAATATGTTCCCAAGTGTCAAGCATGCTGGTGGAGGTGGTATATTGTGGGTCTAACTTTGCTTCATCAGGACCTGGATGCTTTGCCATGATTAACTCAGATATATCACAGATCTTTCAGCATTTCGAAAAGATCTTAAAACTCACCTATTTATAGAATACTTTGGAGACTCATTCCCAATAGATGAAATATTTCCCACTTAAACTCATGTATACTCATATTCATTAATTCACAACTTACTTTTTCCTTTTTCTTACTCTATATCTTACAATACCCAATTCTCCACATTATCACATTTACTCTTTACACTAATAATTCTAGTGAACTACAATACATTTTTCCTTGCTCAGATAAGATTTTTGAAATTTGTAAATATTTAATTCTGTATATATGTTTAAACTATCTATATACCTAATCAGCATTTACTCTGCATTGTAACCCTCAAATTACCATTTTTATTATATACAATTTAATGTTCACTGTAATTTCAATTGTTTGAATAAGTTTCAATGTAATGTTCAAGTTTTGTTCTTTGTAAACCGCTTTGATTTTTCTGAAAGGCGGTATATAAAACCGTGCAATAAATAAATAAATTAATTAATTAATTGAACCATGAATTCTGCTTTTTATCACAAAATTGTAGACAAAATGTCAGGTCTTCTGTCCGTGAGCTGAAGTCAACCACCTTAAACATTGTAAATCTACTACTGAATGGATGAAAAAGAAGAGAATTCATATGTTAAAATCCCAATCTAAGCCCTACTGAAATGTGGTGAGGCCTGAAACGAGCTGCTCATGCAAGGAAGCCTTCAAATGTCACCAAGGTGTGGAAAAAGGGGCCAAAATTTCCAAGGAGGATGTGAGAGACTGAACAACAGTTAACAACAAATATTTAGTTGAAGTTATTGCTACTCAAGGAAGTGCCACCGGTTACTGATTGAAGGGTTCACAAACATTGCCGAATTATTTTTTTTGAATACACCATCAAAATATATCCTTTCTTTTTGCATTCAGTGAGACTACCTTTCTCTACGATCAGTGTTTAAATTAGGATTTAATCATTTTCTTAGTATCAACTGTGATAAAACACATCCCAAGGAGTTTACTAATTTTCTCAACACTCTAACAGATTCATTAGAAGTCAATGGGCCAGGAGTGTAACATTCTATGCTATATACTCGGTGGGTTGATCATATAAATATCACCATCTGGGAAACTATAAAATAAACTTCCAGGACACGTTAGATAAGCTTTGGTATTTCTTTAAAACACTTTACACGTAGCAATGTGGAAACTAGGTTGCAACGATACTGCTGATGTCTTTGAATATGCAGATATGACTGAAGAAAACAGAGGCTGCTGTTTTTCTAGTGATCTACAACAGCAGTGAGGCACACACTGACAGCTTGAGGCAGACATGTTAGGAATTAACTGAATTCCTTCCCTATACCTGACAGCTGACACACATTCTTCCAAGCCTGATCTTCCAGCAGTTAGAAACTGGCTGCCATTTGTGATAGTGAGAGAGGCCATAGCCCATGGCCACTAGCAATTTGTGCTCAATTAAATTTATATTTCTTCCCTGATCATTGCAGGAACAGTTTTTGGTTTGGGGCCATCAAATGCAGCAGCATTGCCCCTGTGCAGTCATGCTAGTCAAGAGGGGTTATTTTAGAAGCCTTGTTCATGCTTTGGACGTCTGAAAATAGGCATAGAGACAAGCAAAACACAGAGATATCCCCAAAGTCATCCCTTCTGCTGTCTTTCCTTCAATTTGTCATACTCTCAACCTATCACTTTCCATGGCAACTGTTCCTGCAGCCTTCAAACATGCTGTGGTTACACCTCTCCTCAAGGAACCCACAACTAGACCCCACCTGTCCTTCAATCCATCTCCCTCCTCCCCTTTATTTCTAAACTACTTGAACATGTGGTTCATCGCTGTTGTCTTGACTTTCTTTCATCTCAAGCCATTCTGGATCCATTGCAATTTGGCTTTCATCCTTTACATTCTACTGAAACTGCCTTTTCCAAATTCTCCAGTGAATTGTTCCTAGCCAAATCAAAGGACCTTTACTCGATCTTCATCCTTCTTGACTTTTCGTCTGCTTTTGACACTGCTGACCTCCCTTTCTTCTCGATACCTTGTCCTTGCTTGGGTGTAATGGCTCTGTTCTGTCTTGGTTCTCTTCTCATCTCTCCCACCACATTTTTAATATGTTCTGGTGGATCCTCCTCTACTGCTAACCCGCTCTCAGTTGGTGTACCCCAAGGGTCTGTCCTTGGGACCATTCCTTTCCTCTATCTATACCCAGTCACTTGGTGCACTCATCTCCTCCTATGGTTTTCAGTACCATCTTTGCGCTGATGTTCACCAAGCATTATAACATAGATAACTCATCATCTACACTAGACAAAGGTTAAACAGACAATCGGTTACTCCATGCAATAAACCTTTAACCTACACAGTTAGCACTCTCCAATGATGATCCTTTGACCTCCCCCCAAGTATTCCATATATATATATTCATATATAACTTGTATATAGTTTTCCACACTGTTCGGTATTATACCACATTATTTTTTCTATATTTCATATGATGTTCCTTGTAAATAAGTTCTGTTATATTTCATTGTTCCATGTAAAACAAACTTGATTTGTTAAAACAAACTTGATTTGTTAATTATTGTTACCTGTAAACCGCAACTGAACTTTGGAAGATGCGGTATATAAATGTGAATTAAATAAATAAAAAAATAAAATGATTCTCAGATCTACCTTTCTATACCTGAAATCTCTCCAGGAACCCAGGCCCGTATCTCTGCTTGCTTATCTGACATTATTGCCTGGATGTCTCACCATCATTTGAAATTGAACATGGCCAAAACCAAGCTTCTTATATTTCCCCCTAAATCCATTTCCTCCTTCCTGTATATCTATGGATAATGCTATACTTTTCCCTGTTTCCTCAGCTCACAAACTTGGGGGTCATCTTTGACTCTTCCTTCTCCTTCTCCACACACATCCAACTGATAGCTAAAACCTGTAGTTTCTTTCTCTATAACATCAGCAAAATTTGCCCCTTCCTTGATGAACACACTACAAAGACTCTTATCCACTCTTTACTCACTTCCAGTCTAGACTATTATAACCTCCTTGCTGGTCTCCCTTTGAATCATCTCTCTCCCCTTCAATCTGTTCAAAATTCAGCTGCATGGCTAATATTCCGCCAGTTTCACTATGCTCGTGTAACTCCTCTTCTCAAGCCTCTTCATTGGCTCCCTATCCGTTTCTATATACAGTTCAAATCTCTCCTCTTGACCTCTAAGTGCATTCAATCTGCTGCACCTCACTACCCTTCCTCTCTTATCACTCCCTACACCCCTCCTTGGTAACTCCACTCTTCTGGTAGATCACTTCTATCAGACTTTGATCTTTCCACCTTGCTGCACCTTAAGCCTGGAACAAACTACCTTAGTTGGTATATCAGGCTCCACCTCTGGCCCTTTATAAATCCAGGCTAAAAACTCACCTCTTTGAGGCTGCTTTTGGATCCTGATCTGCTTAGTCTCTTGCTCTCCAACAATGTGTTTCCTTACCATTGCCCTACACATATCCTAGTCCCTAGCTGTTGTGTTCTCTTTCTTGACTAGTTTATAAACTCTGATGAGCAGGGAGCGTCTTTTACATGTCTATGCACAGCACTGCATATGCCTTGTAGCACTATACAAATGATTAATAATAGTAGTTGTAGCAACCATTTTAGAAGCTGGTTCTGTGGATGTCTCTAGCACAAGGACATCCAAGTCAGAATGGGGAAATATTATAGGTATGGCAAGGGCGTTCCCAAGAACTTGGGCATCTTCAACCAATCTCAGAAGCATCTTAAGCCATGTCCAAGGTTAAACCAATTCCAGGCACCAAGAGGCACCAGAAATGTGTTTATTTTGTCATGTAAACATCTGGAGGGTGTGGAGAAGGTGGTACACTTATAGTCCCTTTATTTCACAAGCTGAGAAAGCGTAGTTACTCACCTGTAACAGGTGTTTTCCAGGGACAGCAGGAATCAGTCCTCACATATGGGTGACTAACACCAACTGAGTCCTCGCAGCAGCATCTCCCCAGCTTTCAAAGAAAGCCTTTGGGAGATGCCACCACGCATGCGGGGTCCCCTTTCCGCCCAAGGGTGCCACCTTACTCAGTCAGATGACATAGCTGGAGCCGACAAAAGAAGATGGCCAAAATTGTACAGCAACTCCAAGGGGAGGAGGGAGGGTTGTAAGGACTAATTCCTGTTGTTCCTGGAGAAAACCTGTTAAAGGTAACTAACTACTCTTTCTCTAGAAACAAGCAGGAAGTCAGTCCTCACATATGGGACTCCCTAGCTGCAAGCTACCGAGAACCTGTAGAAAAAACGACCTAGCCGTGAACAGCCACAAGTGAATCTGAGGACAGACTCTGAGGACCCAAGTGTCAAGGGAGAACCATGGCTCCGGTAGTCTGAACAAGAAGGGTCAGAGGACAGGAGTTGCCTAAACCCCGAATAGATTACTAAGTACGGCCTGGCCAAAGGCACTGTCCCATCGGGACTCCCTCTCCAGGCAGCAGTGAGCTGCAAAAGTGTTGGCTGAGGCCCAGGTGGCGGCTCAGCAGATGTCTGCCAAAGGGACAGAGTGTAGGCTTGCAAATGAGGTTGCCAAAGCCCTGAAACTGAGTGCCGTGACCCGGCGCTCCAATGGTAGCCCAGCCTGATTGTGGGCAAAGGTGATGCAGTCTGACACTCAGGTGGATAGGGTGCGCTTAGTGACAGCCTCCTCCAGATGACTGGGGTGGTCAGAAACAAAAGGTTGTGAGGCTTTGCGGTGGTCCTGAGTATGTTGCAGGTAGAAGGACAGAGCCCTTTTGCAGACCAGAGTATAGAGAATGGCCGCTGCCTTGTCGGCATGGGGCTGTGGAAAGAAGGTAGGGAGCACCACGTTTTGGTTGAGGTGAAAGGCAGATACCACTTTTGGGAAGAATTTAGGGTGGGTGTGAAGCATGACCCTGTTCTTGTAGAACCTGGTGTAGGTTGGCTCAGCCACCAAGGCCTGAAGCATGCTGACTCTGTGGACAGAGGTGAGCGCCACCAGGAAGGCAACTTTCCAAGATAGGTAACGCAAATGGGAGGTAGCCAAGGGTTCAAAGGATGGCTTGGTAAGCTGTGCCAGAACCACATTGAGATCCCATTCCACTAGAGGCGGCTGGATGGGAGGTTTACAGAGCAGCAAGCCCCGCATTAATCGGGTAATGAGAGGCTGCCCAGAAAGAGGCTTGCCCTCTATGGAGTGATGGTTCGCGGAGAGCATGCTCATGTGTACCCTGACAGAGTTGGACTTCAGTCTGGACTGTGAGAGGTGGAGCAAGTACTGCAGCACAGTATGCACTGGGCAGGAGAATGGATCTACCCAGTTCTCCATACACCATACCGAGAATCTGCACTACTTGAAGGCATAGGCTCGTCTCGTGGAGTTCTTATGAGAGGCTAGGAAGAGGACTTCCACCTCCCTGGGGAGATGGAGGGGTGCTAGGGCAACCCGTTTAGCAGCCATGCTGTTAGCAACAGGGACTCCAGGTTGGTGTGTAGAATAGAGCCCTTCTCCTTAGTCAGTAGTCCTGGGGAATTCCCCAGAGAGATCTAGAGCTCCATCGAGAGGAAGTAACAAAGGAAACCAAAGCTGTCTAGGCCACCGCGGGGCCACCAGGATCATGGAAGCCTTGTCCCACTGGACCTTGAAGAGGGTCCATGTGATCAGTGGTGTGGGAGGAAAGGCATACAACAGGCCCTCCGACCACCAGATGAGGAAGGCATCCGCTGCTATCGGGGATGGATGCGGCTGGAGACAGCAAAAGTGGGGCACCTGAGCATTGGCTGGGCTGGCAAAGAGGTCCAGGCTTGGGGTTCCCCATTGTCGGAATAGCTGCTGCACCACCCAGGTATGTACGAGCAGAGGACCAGTGCCTCCTGACAAAGGGCACGAGACCCCGTGCCCCCCTGTTTGTTCACGTAGAACATCGCCACTTGGTTTTCATCTGGATCAACACCAGCTGGTGACACAGGTGGTGAAAGAAGACCCTTAGGGCAAGATGTATGGCCCAGAGTTCCAGGAGGTTGATCTGCTGGGTGCGCTTGTCTGGTGACCAGTTGCCCTGAGTGAGGATATCTCCACAGTGGACTCCCCAGCTGGGCAGGGAGGCATCCGTGGTGAGGACCCTCGAGTGGCTTGGAGCCTGAAAAGGCATGCCCACTTCGAGATTCTGGGGCGACTGCTAACAGACCTGTGAGTCCACCAACTGGCGGGTCACCGAAACTCAGTCTCGGAGGTGGCCTGTGGCCTGAGACCACTTGTCCTGGAGACACTACTGTGCTGTCCTCATATAGAGGCGAGCATCTGGGGTGACATGGACCGTGGAGGCCATGTGCCTGAGGAGGCTTGGCTCAGCTTGGTCCTTGGGCAAGAAGGCCCTCGACTGGAGAGTGTCGATCTTTGCTCCAATGAACTACAGGCACTGTGTCGGGAGGAGGTGAGACTTGGGGTAGTTTATGACGAAGCCCGAGTTGCAGAACCTGGATGGTGCATGTGGTGGCTGGCTGTGCCTCCCCTTACGAGCCAGTCGTCCAGTAGGGAAAAATGAAGATCCCCTGGAGCCGGAGGAAGGTGGCCACGACTGCCAGGCAGTTTGTGAAGACCCTTGGGGCAGAGGCTAGAGCACCCTATATTGAAAGTGTCTAGCCCCATGAACCACATGTACTGCCTGTGGTTGGGGTGGATGACAATGTGAGTATAAGCATCCTTGAGGTCTAAGGAGCATAGCCAGTCTCCCTGCTGGATGTATGGCAGCAATGTTCCAAGGGAGAGCATCTTGAACTTATAAATATTGAACTTCTCCCTCACCAGGAATTTGTTGAGGTTGTGCAGGTCGAGGATGGGGCTTAGGCCCCTGTCCTCTTTGGGACAAGGAAGTATCTGAAGTAGAACCCCATGCCCTTGAAGTGGTGGGGCACCAGTTCCACTGCCTTGCTCTCAAGAAGACCTGCCAACTCCTTCAGAAGATGATCCCGGTGTAGGGGAGACCTGAGGGGCTATCCCGGGAAAAAAGGGGGAGGGTGTCTGAGCCAGGCGGAGGAGATAATCCTCCCTAACTACCCTTAGTGCCCAGGAATTGTTGGTGATGGCCACCCATCTCTGGGTATAGAGGGCCATGCATCCCACTGTGGGCTGCTGATGTCCTTGGGTTAGAAAGGCTATGCTCAAGGAGTCAAAAGCTTCTCCCTAGCTGGGCCGGGGCTGGTGCCTGGAGTTTTGGAGCGTTCTGCTTATGCGGGTCATGCCCATGTCCCTTGGCCTGCTGACCCTGTTGGGGAGCCGGGGAGGCCTGATAGGGTGGGTAGTTTCGGTAAGCAGTACTCTTTCTTGGATAAAAGGGATTTTTACCTGAGCCCTTCCGCAGGGGAGGGGCCGTGGTCTTCTTAGAGAGCCTGGTCCTGGTCATGAACTTGGTCTCCAGCTCGGCAGCCTTGACAGTCATGGGTTTGCCAAAGAGGTTCTCTCCTTGGCATGGGACATCGACCAATTTATCATGAACCCACTGCTCGAGGTCAGACGACTGAAGCCAAGCTTGGTGGTGTGCACCGATGCCCGCCGCGGCTACCTGGGCCACTGACTCGAACCCGTCATAGGCCGCTCAAGACATGAATTTGGAGCACTCACGAACGGCCTTGGCCAGGCTCTTGAACCACTGCAAAGGTTCCTCGGAGAGACCAGCAGAGTTCCTTCACCAGGTCTCTCAAGTACATGCCCATGTACAGCTGGTAGGCCTGGATGTGGCAGAGAAGCTTCGAGCCCTGGTAGTACTTTCTGCCGAGGGCATCCAAGGTGCAGGCCTCCCTGCCGGGGGGGGTCCCGAGGAGTGCGTCTTCTGGCTTTTCAGCCGACGCATGGCCGACTCCACCACCATGGAGTTATGCGGCAGTTGTGACTTCTGGAAGACTGGGCTCTGATGCACCCGATACATCGAGTTGAGCCATCTGCTCACCACCAGCACCAATGCCGGTGTCTCCCACATGCGGAGCATGAGCTGTTCCAGGATGGGAGGGATGGGTACCGTGAGAGATTCCTGTGGAAGGGCCTCGTGCTGGAGGATCTCATTCATCCGAGGGTCCTCCTCCGACTTGGTTGGGAATGCCAGGGCCTTAGACATGTCCTTGACAAAGTCCAAGAAGCCCATGTCCTCCGGCGGGGACCGCTGCTGAGGTTCCAAGATGGAAGAATCCAAAAGGACATTGCGGTGGCGATGGGTATCGGGGGACTCCTTGTCCTCTGTTTCCCACTCGGAGTAGTCTGTGTAGGACTCATAGGAGGACTGCTCCGCGGACCTCGAAAGCCTTGATTTCCCTATAGCCGGCACCCGCTAAACCTGTTGGGGATGACCGCGGTCGAGTCGAGTGGGACTCAAAGTATGTCCTCGGCCGAGGATCGGCTCGGACTTGGAGGACGTCTTGGACATCGAAGGCCCGGTGGTCGGGGCTGATGAACCGGTCGTGCCGGACAACAGCACCCACTGCTGGTCCATGAAGGCAGACAAATTGTGCTCCAGGGCCACCATTCTGGACTCCAGTCCAGAAGGCTCCACAGCCTTTGGCGTGGGCACCGAGGGGAATCCTCGACGAGGATGGTGTCTGGGGATCAAGGCCAGTCCGCGGTCGTATCTTCTGAGGGACCTTCGCAGGTCGCTCCTTCTCCGACACCTTGGACGAGTGTCTCAGACTACGAGACCGGGAACGGGCCCGGGGAGCTCCCAGTCAGTTGGAACCATCCAAGGACGCCGCCTTCGAGGGTTTCTTCTTCTTTCTGGGCTCCCTTGAGGGATACCCCCTTTCTGAGGACCCATGACGAGGCTCGGGTTCGGAGAGTTCTGCCTGAGGTGTCGAGGCCTCAGACGAGGCCCTGGCTTTCGGAGGCATGGGGACTCAGGGAAAACTTATCATGCTGCTGGTGGCTCGAGGGCCTTCTGGACATTCTCTTGCAGAGACTGCAGGCCACCGGGTCGTGATCTGTCCCGAGGCAACGAAGACAGCAGTAGTGTGTGTCAGTCAAAGACATGATTTCAGAGCACCGATCACACTTCTTAAAACCACTGGTAGCCATGGGGGAAAAAAGTACCCCTGCGAGGTTGAAGACTCTCCGGGCTGCCAGCAGAAGAAAAAAGGCATGAAAGGTGTCCGAAAAATAAATTAATGAAAAGACTACAAAAATTAAACCGAGCCCGATGCCGAGGCACCGAGGTCAGTAGGTGGGATAAGTACTGGTGCGATACTGGAGGCGAGTTGGAAACTCGGGGAACAAAATAATCAACTTTTTTAGGGGACAAGCCAGACAACGTCTGAAGGGCTCCGCGGAAGAAAGGAGACTGAGCAAGATGGCACCCTTGGGCAAGAAGGGGACCACACATGCGTGGTGGCATCTCCCAAAGGCTTTCTTTGAAAGCTGTGGGGACGCTTCTACGAGGGCTCTGTCGGTGCTGACGTCACCCATATTTATTTATTTTATTTATTTATTTAGTGTACACTTATATCCCGCTACTTCCAGCGATCAGCAGCGGTATTCCAACACAGAAAAAGAGTGGCTGTACTGGCCATAATTTACAATACACAGGATGATTAGTGGAAGATGTACAGTTCACAGCACACAGTATGATTAGTGGGAATAGTACAGTGAGGACTGACTTCCTGCTTGTTCCTGGAGAAAGGCAGGAGCTAAATCCTTTCATTCCAGTTAGAAAGAAAGTGAAAGCTCATGATCAGAATGTAACAGCGAGAGCTCAAACTGGCCAAGGCGACTTATGATGCCGAACAGATTAGAATGGGAGAAAATAACTGTTTGGAAATTGCCAACAAGTTCCTCATGGTATCTGAGGTAAAGTATGGAAAGTGCAGTGACATTCTGGAAGCAAATGCATTGGCCTATTATTTCAGTATTAAAACATAAGAACATAAGAAATGCCATATTGGGTCAGACCAAGGTCCATAAAGCCCAGTATCCTGTTTCCAACAGTGACCAATCCAGGTCACAAGTACCTGGCAGGTTCCCAAAAAGACACAGGTTCCACAATGTTTGTATTGTATCGATATCATTAGTTCTGATTTGTTGTTAGAGAAAATTGCAAGGGTCAGTTACAAACATTTACAGAAGAAAGAAGCAAAGGGAAAGAGAAAGCCGTCAAACAATGTCAGACAGCGAGATCCATGGTGATTGGAAATGGACCCAGTTCAAGGAGGTTATACTGCTTGAGATAAAACGTTTGAAGGCAAAATGGATTAAGAGTTATTGTGCACTAGATTTGTGTTTGGCTGAAATGTCCAAAAATCCCCCAATTTGGATGTCAGGATCGTTAACACAGATCGTCACTTCTGCATTAGCAAAGGGTTATAATAATCCTAATTTATATAGTATAGTTTTATCGCTTCTTTTAAAGGTCATCCATGCTGATCCACTGCAGTGTAGCAACTATAATCTTAATGTCAAAGTTGTAGCAGCAGGACAATTGTGAACCTGTTCAGATTTCTTTAATCTCTCCCAATCAGGTCACGCACATCAACTGTGATTTCACTCTTAGAACCCTTTCTCTTGCTAGATAAAAAGAGGGGAAGGGTTACATGTATTCAACCAGATTTTTCAGCCGTATACGATCTGGAGAACCATCGGTTGCAATTAGAGAGCTCCGGTTTACCTAGAACTTCAAAGAGGGAGCACCCAGATCAGGATGTTCATGATTCCCCTGCTATTATACAAAAGGCACTACTGAACACAGAGCCTCTTCTAAAATATGATAAGGATGCCATCATATACAGCAGGAGCAGTGGTTTCAGAACGATACCACCATCACTTGAGGCTTTACACATATAAACAGCAGTAACTAAATGCATACATGCCAGTCTTACAGTATACATGTATATATGCTGCTGCTTATTTTAATTTAACTTTATTTTCTTATTTGCCAACGTTTGATAGATTGCAGTTTCAAGCAAAGATAATGCATGTAATTGTGGTTTACAATATCCAAGGTATCCAGAGTCGCACATCACAGGGCTCATGCAACTTCATGTTCAGACTAATTATGTTATATCAGGAGGGGAATGGCGTTATACAGCAAAAAAACTCCAAGATGTTGCAAAGTATCGAGACACAAAGGGGAGGGATGAGTTAACGAAGCCAGATGTCTTAAGGATGCATGTACAGAGGAGCCAATTAAGGAGTTGAGTGAAAGTAACTTTTCAATGAGTTTTTTTAGGTGATGTCAGACACTACGGATATTGGCACAATTGCCTCCTTGATCCCCGGGTGGAGACCCAGGTGTTAAAGCCAAGGTAGGAATGTTTTAAAATGTATGCATATTCACATTGTAAAATGGGAACTACACCCTACAAGGGGCAATATTTGGTAGTGGCTATTGTGGTTTCAGCAACTAGCCATCGCCATTGAAACCTAAACCTGGATATTCAATGTCTGGATCCTATCGAGCCACCAGCATTGAATATCGGGGTTGACCAATTAGTTAAGAAGCTAACGGGCAGCAGTGATATTCAGCCACCGTCCAGTTAGCTTCTGTGGCAAACGTTAGGCTAGCTTTTGCTGTGCCCATCTTTCACTGCTTTGCGATAACCGGGCAGCAGCTCAATATTGCCGCTGCCCAGTTATTGCCAGGTGCCGTGCCCAGAACACCCCAATGCAGCAGCGGCACCCACAGATATTCAGCGGCATTAACTGTGTGAGTGCTGCTGAATATCCCAGACAAGGGATTAACACGCTCAACAGGTCTGCTAACTGCGTTAATCCCTTTGAATATCTAGCCCACACTTTATTGGCCGGCCCAAACCATGCCCCTTTGAAATATCTGCATTTTGGAGCACATACACCTGCAAATAGAGGCTTTCTTGAAATCTGACATGTTTGCATATGTATGAGGCTGTTCCCACGGGCAGATGCTTTTAAAATGATTCCTTAATGACTTAAGTATTTTGGGAAGTGCCCTTAATTGGTCTAGAACAGTTTTTGGTGGCAGATTTAGTTATGTGTAGATCACTCAGGAAAAATCTGAAATGCAATCTATTCAGGAATTCCTCGAGGCTTTTTTTGAAGGCGTGACTAAACATGCAGATAAAGGGGAGCAAGTTGCTGTGAAGGAACATTTTATAAATGCCGTCTAGTTATATTCTGGGACGTCCAGACAAAAATGTCCCAAGAAGGTGGTTAGCAAGTGTAAGTTTGGGCATGATTTCAGAAACATGCACATCTCCCGTTTGCCCATAGTCGGGGACGTCTACATAGACATCCCCCCACTGGTACTTTAGACAGGGAACATGCCCCATTCTGCAGGCAGGGATGTTCAGCGGCTTGAAAAATCACAAAACAAGCTCCCCCATTTCTTAGCAGCTCTCTTTATGATTGTAGACAGTACTAGGGATGTTAGAGTACTATTTGCTGTACACCCTCTGGATGTTTTGCTGCCAGAAAGAGCACTTTGTTGATCTCTGGGAGCAGGTATAGACAGACATGCGCCCAATTTCTTAAACACCAGACCTAAGTTCAGAGGAAAGTCCCGGACACACCTCTACCACACCCCTGACCTACATGTACGTCCCCATGCTGGGGATGTCTCTGGAGACGTTTTGCAAAATGGCTGCAAGGGCACCTTTGCGATTTGGATGTCCGAGTACCCGTTTTCAGATGTCCAAAGAATGAACAGAGCTGCTAAAATGATTCCCATGGTGTATGTGAATTTTCAGAAAGCTTTTGATAAGAAACCTCATGAAACTTTTGATGATATTAAAAAGCCATAGGATAGAAGGGAACGTCCTATTGTAGATCGGGAGCTGATGGGGGGGGGGGGGGGGACAGAAAACAAAAAGTAAGGTTAAATGGCCAATTTTCTCATTGGAGGAAGGCTAACAGTGGACTATCATAGGGAACAATAAGTAAAGTGATCAAACTTGCAGATGATGCAAAATTATTCAAAGTTGTCAAATCACATGTGGACTGTGAGAAATTGCAGGAGGACCTTGGAAGACTGAGCATCCAAATGGCAGATGAAATTTAACATGGACAAGTGTAAAGTGATGAGCATAATGAAGAACAACCTGAAGTATAGCGTTCCACATTAGGAGTCACCACTCAGGAAATGGATCTAGGTATCATCATGGACAATTCCTTAAAATGGCTGGTTGAGCTCTGCAAGACAGGGTGGAGATGATGTGGGCAAAGAGAAAAGCAATCACAGTCTTGTAAACGAGCAGCACAGAGGCCTGAGATGGGTGGGACTCAGCCAAGGAGAAAGCCCTGCACTAGATCAGGTACCTGCCAGGGAACTCTAATGACAACTTCCAAATTAAATATCTGGAGGGCTGGTTGTAGACTGCAGTGACAGTCCATGTAGAGTAGCAGCTGCATGATCTACTAGTAGAATTAACAGCATGTTCAGGAGATCAACCGGGAAAAACAGAAAGCAGTTGGGATGGTGGGTTTAACAAGCACGAGGAGCTGCAGATATACAGTTGGTATGGACTAGGTGACCTAAGAAAAGCGGAGCAGGAATGAAAAACAGAGGCATACGGGAATACGACAAAGTGAACCGAAGAAGCAAGCTAATGAAAATATCTGAAGCTATAACTGGAGATGGAGCTAAGGCTAACAAAAATATAAATCAGCAGGCTGACAGCTCTAGGGCCGAGATTGTTGTCAAAGCAACTTGTTAAGGAGGGGCTAAGAAAGAAAGCGGAAAGAAACGTGATAATAAAAGTAATAAGAATATTAAAGTAGGTGGCTTGGTTAAGGCTGCATGAGGAGCACGTCAGTACAGCAGATTCACTCAGGGACTGTGCGCCAGCTGCGAGAAAATATGGAAAAATCAATACACTGATTTATATGGTTTCAAGGTAAAAAAAATGTGATGGGGAATATAAAAGCACAAAAAGGAATATGTTTTGTTCCTGAAGCACACTGCCAACTACTCTGCTGCATGAAGAACTGATGAAAAACTACCCCCAAAAGGTGCTGTGTATTTTTCAAATACCGGGATGCCACAGCACTGTGAAGCAGATAGCGTAGATGGGAGAGATGCATGTGTTAAAATGAACAATGCAAAAGGCAAATGACTGAGAAGTAGTGACTCCTATTGAAATATGGAAGTTATAGGCTTTGGGAGTGGAAAAAATGACACCCAGTAGTGCAAAAGCAGAGAGCGGCGTTACAGGTAAGGTCACTGCGCATCACTTGCAGGATCTATTTATTAAAGGGCGGCAAAATACCTCCAATTTATCATACAGAACATGTTACCAACCTGTGGTACCCAATATGGCAGGTTAATAAAATCTTAGAATAACACAGTGCACTGTTCTAGCTGGAGAACATTGCTCATTCCTGACTACAGCAACATAGGATGGTAGACTGCTATGTTGGGTCCACCATCACTTAAAGAAGCTTGGGGGGGGGGGGGCCCAGGCCAGACTCCAGCTATCCTGTGTTGCAAGGCCCTCTTTTGACTGAATGAAGAGAGACCGAGAGGATCCAGATGCCCCAGGGTCTGAATTGCCTCACCTCCACCGCATGCTATGGACACGGACAGATCCAAGGTGCACAAGACTAAAGCTCAGTAAGGCATGTACTCAGTATGCATACTACAGCTAAAGTGTGCAAACAGCACAATGAGTTGGGAACCAGCGGGAAAAATCCCATGCCTCACCAACGGTTGTCCCAAATGGCCCAGAACTCAATGATTGCACTGCCCAACAGATGAGGTCAGGTAGCCTCCCAAAAACAGATCAAAGACGACAGATATTTAATTCTGGTACCCATCTTTTGGGAGCCCAAGGCAGGAAGACCATGCTGGGCTCAGCGCTACACCCCTGCTGCCACGGCCTGCAGGCACATAGTTCTGAAGAGCCTTCTCTTAATCTTTGGTGGAGAGATGAAGGAAGGAGGGGACACTGAGGTTTAGTTAGGTGAGGAGCCTTTCCCAAAACTTATTTTCTAAACTTATGGCTGCTCAACGCGCTGTTAAACAGATAAAGGACGAGGAGCTGAACTGATTCCCCTTCTTCATAGGGCAATATCCAAAAAAGCATCGGTTTTAAAGGTGATTCTAATGGAGCCTTCAGCTTCGAGCTCTAGTGAAGAGGCTTCCCCTAAAGGCGCTACTCGCAAGCTAAATCAACACTTTCCCAGAATTTTCACCAGAGTTGTCGATGCAGCCACCATCTGCCGATAGACAGAGAAAATTCTGAAGTGTGCCCCTAGCGTCACTGGCCATTTTAGCAGGGTGAGGTCATTAGAAGCCTCTGGAAATTTTTTCTCTATCTTTACCTCTGCTGGTAGAGGATCACAGACCACTTGTCTGGACTGGTCTAGCAGGACGATCTGGAATATTAACTTTTGCTTGGTAACTCGTATGTATTTGGGTATCCACGCTCCCTGCAGGAAAAAGAATGCATCCATGATTCTTTGAGTTTGTGTGGCTGTCAGCAACTATTGACTTGCTTTGACTGTCCTTCAGAGGCTGCTGCCCTAGGTGGCTGCCTAATCTTGCCTAAAGGTAGGGTCGGCCCTGGGAATTCTATTAGGGTGCAATTTCTGTGAAGGGATCTGTAGCAGTCAGGATTCTTCTCTTCACCACCTAGGACTTGGTGTTATTTTTGTAATGCTCTCTTTACATAGATAGGGTTCTTGCTATTTGAGTTTTGAGACTTAGTACTAATATGACAGTTTTGCTATATAGTTTCAGAGTGTTATTTTTGCAGCTTTGCCATTACTTCACATGGGTGGAATTTCAAAAGTCACTTGGACAGGTAGGGCAGTGATTTACAAGTTCAAAGAGGTTTTTATAATATTACCCAAGGCTATATGTGCAAAAACGTAACACACAAAAACAGATGGGTCGATATTCAATCCGCTAGCCAGTCAATGGGGGAGACTCTGATATTCAGCACACTATCCAGATAGCGCCACTGAGTATCTCCACAGACCACACTAGCTCTATCTGGTTTGTGAAGGGGTGGTGCCGGCACCTACCCATTTAGTGCAAGTTTCAGCAAACTTGTCTGGACAATTTGGGCCGCATGAAAAGGAGGCCAACATTGCACTCTGAGCAAGCGTTGGCTGAAAATGACACTAACCAGGTAAATATTGGCACTTCCCTGATTAGCGCCGCTCAGCCCAGATATTCAGCAGCACCTCCTATCTGGATACTGCCACTGAAATCCTGCTGATGTAGAAGCGCCATTGCTGACCATTGTGGCATTTGAATATACGGCAATTTTGAAAGTTGGGCCTATAGCTAAGGTTACCAGATGTCCCTGATTTTTGGGGATTATCCCTAATTTTCAGGTAGTGCCCCAGATTCTATGGAGTATAACCATCTCCTGTCCCCGATATCAATGGGGACAGAGGCAAAGGACGCTGCTTCTTCTGCATACCCCTCTCTACAGCAGTCTTCTCTATCCTGATAGGAGAACATGCAAAATTAACTTCTTTTCTGAAAAAAGAGAGGAGGAATTTTAGAAATACGGTATATAAAATATTTATTTATATGTATAAATAAAGTTTAAGCATATATGTATGTATGCGTGCCTATAATTCCAGAAGGGCTGCTACTGTCTTTTTTAAATTTTGAAATTACTGAATGCTACCTAGATTGGTGATTTTGAAATATATGGGGAAAAGATACTCAAGGAGAGAAGAGTCCATCATAGCCCTGCCCAGGTGTCCCAGATTTGCTCTCTAAAAATCTGATAATCCTACCTACAAGGTGTCATTTTAGAAGCCCTATTCATGCTTTGGAAGCGCATAGAGACGTCCAAGGCAAAGAGACGGTCTCCAGAGCCATTTGAGAAACTGGCTCTTGGGATGTCCCCAGCTTGGGGATGTCCAAATCTGAATGGGGGTGTGGAGGCAGCATGCCCAGGATGTTCCTGGGAAAATGGAGGCATGGTTAGGGAGTTCCAAGGAGCCAGGATGTCCCTGCCTGATCACAAAAACGTCCGGCATCATGTCTAACTTTAGACCTGCTCTGATGAACGTATAGTGATGACTCGTTTTAGCTGAAAAACATCGAGAGGGTGTAGAGAAGAAAGCACTATCATCCGCAGTACTCAGAACAATTTCAGTGATAGCAGCAGTGGGATCTGAAATCTGGCTACCTTGTTAATAACCTACTACTCTAACCATTATGCTATCCTACACATCTGGGTTCTGAAATACGGTTTTGGGGATGTTTAAATAGATGCCCCTGCAGACGTCTCTATTGGGCACATCCAAGTTTATGAAATCACATCTGTAGTTGGACATGCCTGCATTTTTTCCAGACATTCTGGCTTAGATGTCCCAGGTGGCATTTGAACAATCTTCTAAAATTCCTCTCATGGAGGCCAAGTCTGTTCTGTGCACCCCCCACCTGTCCAGCTGGTCAAATCAGGATGTGCTTTGGTTGCACCTGATTCTGATCCCACAGGGGCTAGACATGCCTGTGGAATCGGGTCTACCGGCCTGGACGTGCAGGCTGTGTCCCGATTCTGGCCACCCGGATGTCCAATGAACTCCTGTGGCTCGATCCCTAGCAGACCCACCATTCTGCTTTTCCCCACAGCCTGATCCCTGATCAGTCTTGCCGTGGCCAGGGCCGGGTTGCAGAGAAAACCCTGCACCCCCTCACCTCTGGTCTGCTGCCCGGCTCCCCAATCAGGCTCAGACAAATGGCCGATCCCGGATGTACAGGACCGATTTTGAAATTGGCCCTGTACGTCCGGAGTCATGGTGCCACCCACAGCCTGCCTTCGCTCCGCCTGCAGCCTGCCCCTCCCGCCCATAAACAGAGGTCCCCGTACAGCTCAGATTTACTTGCAGAGAGCTCTGTTTCCAGGACACAGGCCAGGCGTTTAGTGGGGCTGGATGTCCAGATCGGACATCCAGACCCGCTAAATGCGATTCAGAATAACCCCTATAGTGCGTACGTTTACATGATGGTGTTGAGTGGGCACAGCAGGGTGAGATTCTCATCAGCTCACACACTAGGAGACATTTAAACTTCGTGGTTGGCATATTTTTTGTACGGCAGATAATGGCGCCGACAGAGCTGAAACTGATCATCATTATCCAGATAAGCAGCTGGTGCTGAATATCTGGTTTCAGCACTGACCGACGCTGCTATCCGATTAGCAAACCTCTACGTTAGGCCACTTTTTTCTGGCCCAGCTTTATGCAATTTGCTATGCTATTTGTGGACTATTGTCACTAACTAGATTACTCTGGGGACCGCCCTGGCTCCACCCTAGGTAGTCCGCGAATATTCAGCATCACTATCTGCATAGTGCTGCTTAATAGTGGCTCAGTGGAACTCAGCCAGTTAGCAGGTCCTACTAACCCAAGTCCTTTTGCATATTGAGCCCATATGTTTCACCTGACTTCCAGCAGGTGTTGTTTGCACAGTAACTTTCCACGTAAGTGCACGTTGCCTTTATACAATACATAAGTAAAAAGAAATGGTGGAATCAGGGCCGGATTTACCTATACGCCATGTACGCCATGGCGTAGGGCCCACAGCCGGCAGGGGCCCACAAAAAAAGAACCAGGTAATTTTTTTTAAACAGAATTAAAAAAAAAAACCTGGTGGCTGCCGCCGCGGGGCCCCCTCTGCTGCCGCGGGGGCCCGTCTACAAGCTGAAGCCGTCCCGTCGGGTCGGGTCGGGTCTCTCCCTCCCTCGCTGCAGGCTGCGAGAGACGCGAAGATAGAGCGTCTCCTCGCGTCTGTGTTAAGCCCGCAGGGGGCTGATGGGATTTCCCATCAGCCCCTGCGGGCTTAACACAGACGCGAGGAGACGCTCTCCCTTCGCGTCTCTCGCAGCCTGCAGCCTGCAGCGAGGGAGGGAGGGAGAGAGACCCGACCCGACGGCTTCAGCTTGTAGACGGGGCCCCCGCGGCAGCAGAGGGGGCCCCGCGGCGGCAGCCACCAGGTTTTTTTTTTAAATTAAATTTTACTTTAGGCCGGGGGGGCGGGGGTAGGACTGGTAATGGGCTATGGGGGGGGGGTAGGACTGGTAATGGGCTATTGGGGGGGCTGGGGCTGGTAATGGGCTATGGGGGGGGGTAGGACTGGTAATGGGCGATTGGGGGGCTGGGGCTGGAAATGGGCTGGGCTGGGCTGGACTGGGGGGGGGGTTAAGGCTAGAGGTGGGCTGATGGGGTTAGGACTGGTAATGGACTGTGGGCTGTTGGGGGGCTTAGAACTGGCAATGGGCTTTGGGGGGGTTAAGACGGGTAATGGGCTGTGTGGGGGCTAGGACTGGAAATGGGCTGGGGGGTTAAGACTGGAGGTGGGCTGATGGGGTTAGGACTGGTAATGGGCTGTTGGGGGGGGTTAGGACTGGTAATGGGCTGTTGGGGGGGTTAGAACTGGTAATGGGCTTTGGGGGGGTTAAGACTGGTAATGGGCTGTGGGCTGATGGGGGTTGTCTGGTAATGGGCTATGGGGGGCTAGGACTGGAAATGGGCTGGGGGGTTAAAACTGGAGGTGGGATGATGGGGTTAGGACTGGTAATGGGCTGTGGGCTGATGGGGGGGGTAGGACTGGCAATGGGCTATGGGGGCTGACTGGAAATGGGTTGATGGGGTTAGGACTGGAAGTGGGCTGATGGGGGGTTAGGACTGGTAATGGGTTATAGGGGGGGCTTAAACTGAAAATGGGGTGATGGGGGGTTAAGGACTGTAAGTGGGGTGATGGGGGGGCTAGGACTGGTATTGGGTTGGGGGGTTGCTAGGACTGGAAATGGGCTGATGGATGGCTAGGACTGGAAATGGGCTGATGCAGGGACTAGAAGGGAATGGATGCTGGGTGAGGCTGGAACTAGAAGGGAGCTGATGTTGGGGGAGGATTAGAATGGGATGGGGCTGGAAGAGTAAAATGGAGAAGGGAAAAATATTTTGTGTGGGAGGGATAAAAAATCTACAATTGGCCGGGTATTGGGAGAGTAAGTGGGGATTGAGGATGGAGGGGTAAAATTTGAGTGGATGAAATAGGAATGAGGAAAGAGCAAAAGGAGAAAGATTAGTATGTTAAAGCAGATGTAGAGAGAGAATGGAAAAAAATCTAGAAGAGAGAAGAAAGGACAAATGGACAGCAGACGATGGAGAGTTAGCAGAAGACACGAAGAAACCAGAAGAAAGTGGCTGGAGCAATTGCAGCTGAAAAAAATGCACAAAAGGTAGAAAAATATCTCTTTATTTTGAATTTATTAATTGGAATATGTCAGCTCTGGTAAATGTGCATCATTAACATCTGCGCTTTGTTTAGTACAAGAGCAAATTAATGTATAGTTTTATTTCTACAGTGTTGTACATTCCAAGTTTGGCTTTTGGGATTCCCAGTTTAATTATTGTCTTCCTATTTCTAAATTGTGATTCCTTGTTTGGTGATGGTCTATGTTCTGCATGTGTAACTGAGCTGAGGTGTTCTGTTTATATAATTCCTATTTGACATTGCCACTTGTTCTCTTTCCCCAGTAGGTCATGTATTGTTGTTCTCTGAAATGTATTGGTTTAATATTTGCAGTGTTGCCTTTTGATTGGTAGAGTATGGTGCTTTGTGAGTCCTGGTAGTGCTGTTAGGATACGGCGGGTTTACTATGGGCAGTGTTTGTAGTAGTTCCTAATGTGTCTGGCAGTTGGCACTGGATTATAGTAATGTAGAAATCTTTTAGTCTTTCTTTATCCATACACTCATTAAGAGGCACGTTTACTAAAAGTTAGTATATGGTAACATTATGCAAATATTTATGCAAATGAGGCCCCTTATGCAAATGAGGTCCGCACCCCCCTTGGGCCGCCCCTGCTGGGGGCCCACAATTTTTGTTGGCGTAGGGCCTCACTCAAGGTAAATCCGGCCCTGGGTGGAATCATGAGCTTTCTTTAAAAACTTTAGCATAAAAAATATTTAAGTGAAAGTAGGCGTCCATTAGTGTTCCCTTACATGTAGTCAGAAAGTATATACCACAGAGCCTCAGTTTATCATCACATGTCAACTCTATGTGTAAAAAGATGCGCATCACATTTCAAGTACCCAAAACTCATTTATATCTGCATAGCTGCAAGTTCCAACAAACACGTCTCGGAAAAATCAAATCTAGTCTTGGTTATAGTCTGTTCTAACAATGTGTCATTGTTACTGAAGTGACCATATATTTTGACATTTTTTTCTATGACAGTAAGGGGGAACATTCTAATTCAGGCTTGCCAACTATTTCAGAGATCAGTGTCAGCCAATGTGATATAGTTTCCAGCTTATAAATTAGACACGATTTCTGAAAAATATATACGAGGTGTGACAAAAAAGAAACAAGACTGTCCCATAAATGTTTTATTACAAAATCTACAGAGAAATTATGCATGTCCCCTTCAAAGTAATCCCCCCCCAAAGTTAATGCACTTCTGCATTCGCTTCTGCCACGTAATGAAGCACTCAGTAAAGTCCACCTCCTTGAGGTCCCTCAGCTCCCTCGTCACAGTGGCCTTGATCTCTTCTATAGAGGCGAAATGAGTTCCTTTGAGCACAGTCTTCAGCCTGGGGAATAGCCAGAAGTTGCACGGTGCGAGATCTGGGGAATAAGGAGGGTGATCGAGAGCTGTGATCTGTTTGTTGACCAAGAACTGCCTCACATTGAGCACAGTGTGTGCGGGCGCGTTGTCGTGGTGGAGCAGCCACGACTTGTCTCTCCACAGAGCCAAATCCGGTCATGGAGGCGATTGAGGATCTGCTGGTAGAAGTACTGGTTGACTGTCTGACCCTCAGGCACAATCTCATGATGGACCGCTCCCTTCTGGTTGAAGAATGCGATCAGCATGACCTTGATCTGGACATGTGCGCCTTCTTGGGTCTGGGTGACAGTCGAGTCTTCCACTGTAGGCTCTGTCTCTTGCTTTCAGGGTTGTTCTGGAAGATCCAAGTCTCGTCTCCTGTGATGATTTGGGCAATGAACTCTGGATATTCTCCAATCTTCTCTAGCAATTCTCGACAAACATTGACCCGGTGCTCCTTCTGGTCGTCCGATAAAAGCTTAGGCACCATCTTGGCGCACACCTTCCGCATCCCCAGCTCCTGCACCAAGATGGTCCGCACTGACTCTCTGTTCAGGCTGAGCTCCTCAGCTATCATCCGCACCATCAATCTGCGATCACTCCGCACCAGCTGGTTCACGCTGTCAATGTTCTCAGCCGTCTTTGTCATGGAAGGCCGTCCTGACTTGGGGTCATTCTCCACCTCCTCACGGCCAGTCTTGAAACGTTTGTGCCACTCGAAGACTCGCAGCCTTGACATTGCATCTTCTCCATAAGCCTTTTGGAGAAGTTGGAGACACTCAGTTGGGCCCTTCTCCAACTTAACCAGAAATTTCAAGTTTATTCTTTGCTCCATATTTCTGCCACCTCCAGTTGCGTGACAAAGCAATGGAGCAGTGTGCTACAAAAAAACCTGAAAAAGAAAAACAGAGTGAGAGAGATGAAAAATATTATAGCAGAATAGTGGAAAGATGTTGCACAACACAGTGACATAAGCAGTTAGCCAACTGGCATTGAGTCATGGGAGTGGCTGCCACAGTCTCGTTTCTTTTTTGTCACACCTCATATACGAGGGGTGTCCGATATTAAAGGTACAGGCCAAAATTACACTAACATTCATTTCAGGGCGATCCTAGTGGCGCAGAATCAACTGAAATGCCTCCTGACTCAACTCCCACTCTCCAGAGAGTGCCGGCTGAGGAAGTCTGCTTCCATATTGTCCACCTCCGCAATGTGCTGAGCCAACAAAACTAGGAGGTTCTTCTCTGCCCACGTAAACGGGAGTGCCATCTCCAGAGCTACCCAGAACTCCTTATGCCGCCTTGCCAATTGACATAATCCACCATCGTGGCGTGGTCTGAAAACACTTAAACCGCTTGACCCTCAATCAGAGGCCGGAAATGCAGGACAGCCAACATGATGGCTCTCATCTCAAGGTGGTTAATGGATCACACCACTTCTCTGCAATTCTAACAGCCCTAGGCCATATGGTCTTGGCATAGAGCTCCCTAGCCAAAGAGACTGGCATCAATTATCAGGAGGATCCAGGAGAAATCATCCAATGGCATGCCCTTCCTCAATGACAGGGCTCTTGCCACCACCATAGGCTGGACTTCACCATCAACGGGAGCAGGAGCCTGTGCTCGAGCTCCTGAGAACTTGGGGACAACTGAGAGGCCAATTCCAAAAATGTGCATGTCCGGGCAGTGGGCATGTCCAAATAGAAACGCGCAGGAATAGAACCCAATTCCACACATGTAGGTATAGACACACCCGCATATACAGAATCAACACAGACGTGCTAGGCGCGTCACACACACACTGGGCATGCGCAACATTGTACAAAGACAGGTATACCCCGACAATGGCTTTGTACGTCCCCGTGTTCACCGTATTCTGGAAAGATGTACTTCTGTAACCCTGCCTGTTTCCACAATACACCCGTGAACGGCCACACCCCCCTTTAAAACATGCAGCTATGAAGCTGCTGTGGGCACGGACAGTGCCGTAATGAGGCTGAATAACAATGAAATTGGCAATACTTATAGGTGGGTAAAAGTTAGCTAATAGAAACTAGTCTGTGGCATGCCCAGACCACAACAAAGCAAATGCAGTGCACAGTAATGTAGCAGGGAAACAGGGTGAGAGTAAACCTACTGGCACAATATGCAGTGCAGCACTACATACATGGCAGTAGACGACCTCCTGATGTATGCACATCATGAACATCTCAGGATATTACTGTACAATGCAAAGTAAGGACATGATCCCAGCAGAACAGGCACCCCATAGTGAACCATCCAAACATTTCCCCCTACACTACTAAAGGTCCATTGTAATGACAGCAGTCAGCAGTGCATGCACCAAGAGACATGCCCAGAGACACCACTGTCACTCCCTACAACTGTGCACATTTGTATTGACCAATGCACTTTGCACTGCTGCACGCCCTCCCTCTGAGCTTCCCTGTGTACTGACAAGGAAATGTCTGGACAGGGAAGTGACTGCAGAACCATCCTGCTCACTGGTGCTTGTATGCTCTGGCACTTGGTAATGCTGCAGACAGCCCTATGGTCTAGGTACCTGCCAGGCATACCTGTCTCCCTCCCCCTCCCCCCCCCCCCCCGGATATGTGGATGAGCGATCTAGACCCCATGGTGCAGCCCTCCAACCATGCACACACATGCACTCTCACTTGCAGTTCCACAGAAACAGCTGTCTTAGCTGATGGAAAGGAAACCATAGCAATCAATACTTCCAACACAGCATCATACCTGCTCACTGCATACGTACATACACGATACGTATACGTACATACACATATACATACATACACGATAACTACAATAGTGGACCTCTAACAGATACAGAGCTGCAGTAGGCCCAAAGAGCCCTTCTAGTATATCAGCCTCAAGGGTCAAACCCTGTATGCGCATTGCACATCATAGGTCCACATATGTAAACAACCACAACAGTGACCTGTGCCCAAGATATGTGCTGTATAGCCACCGGTGTAGGATATCCCCAATATAGGGATGTACAGGGTGGCCCAAAAAAAGTGAGAACATCTTGTAGCATATAAGTTATTTAAAAATTCAAAAAGACAGATGTAAACGATTGACAAATTTAAAAAAAAAAAGATGGCGACCGGTAATTGTCGAAATAAAGACATTATATAGCTAAAAAAGGTAAATAAGTAAACTATTTAAGCTTTTAATTTACGAGATGTTCTCACTTTTTTTGGGCTACCCTGTACATATGACCTTATTTTATTTATTTATTTAACTGTATATATATCCCGCTTTTCACCGGGTCAAAGCGGTGTAACATAAAAGGGGAGGGTGGACAATAATCAACTTCTGGGGTTGGGGCCATCACCAGGTGGCCAACATTAATGATTTTAGCAGATATTTGGGACATAGACATAGGCAGTGTGTTACAGTCTCTTAGAACATATGTTTTAGGGGGATTGAATAGGGGGGTTGGGGGTAGTCAGTGGTGGGTGCTTGTTTCTGATCCGAGGTATTCCTGGAATAGGCTGGTTTTTAGTTGTTTCCTGAATGATAAGGGGTCTCCGCTGCTTCTGATGTGACTTGGTAGAGAGTTCCAGAGGGTTGGCGCATACAGTTTGAAGGCTCTGTTGCAGGTCTGTTGATTGCATTTGGTTCGTTTATGGGGGATGGTGAGGGAGTTGTTGGTGGTTTGTCTGGTTGTTCTGTTGTGGGCTGGCCGGGGCAGTAGTGTGCGGAGCTGTGAAGTCTGAGTTTGGTAGAGAGCTTTGTGAGTAAGTAGGGCGGCCTTGTATTTGATTCTTGCTTCAAGGGGGAGTATGTGTAGCTCCCTCAGGACTGGGGTGATGCTGTCTCGTTTTCTTGCTTTCTGGATAATCCTTACTGTGGTATTTAAGGCAGATCAGAGTGGGTTGGTGTGGGTGGCTGGTAGTCCGTGGTAGATTATATTGCAGTAGTCCAGGTGGGGGAGTGTCATAGCTTGCATCACTGTTTGGAAGTCCTATGGTTTTAGGAGAGGTCTGAGGCGCTGTACTGTTTTAGCCTTGTGGAATATTGTTCCGGTGGTTTTTTTGATTTGTTGCTGGAGTGTGAATGCTTGATCTAGGATGATTCCTAGATATCTTATGTGCGGTTGTATTTGTATTTGCATGGTTCCAATGTTGAAGTGTGAAGGTGGTGTGTAGTCTGGGTTCTTTGTTACTATGAGGGCTTCAGTTTTCTTTATGTTGATGGATAGGTTGTTCTTTTGTAGCCAGCTGGATACTTCTGTGAAGCATTCTGATAAGTGTTTATTTGTTGGGTTCGGGGTTGTGATTGGTTCATAGAGCATTATGTCATCCACATAGATGTGATAGTTAATGTTGTGGGTGCGTATGATTGAGCAGAGTGGTTGCAGGTATATGTTGAAGAGCATGGCAGATAGTGTGGATCCTTGGGGTACTCCCTGGTGTTGTTGGAAGGGGGATGAGGTTGATATGTTTGTGCGGATCAGTTGTTGTCTACTGGTTAGGTAGGAGTGGAACCATTGAAGTACAGTATCTTTGATGGCAATTTCTTGTAGTCTGTGTATGAGGATGTTGTGGGAGATGGTGTTGAAGGCTGCTGATATGTCTAGGAAGATCATGGCGTATCCAGAGTGTTTGGCTTGAGTTCCTATGATGAGGGTGTTCATTAGTGATGTCATGAGGGTCTCGACTCCGTGGAGTGGACGGAAGCCATGTTGTTGCGGGTCCAGTATGTTGTTGGTATCTAAATGTTCTTGGAGTTGTTGCTGGACTACCTTCTCGATCATTTTGGCAGTAAACGGGAGGCTTGCTATAGGTCTGTAGGAGGCGGGGTCGAGGGGATCCAGGTTGTGTTTTTTTAGGATTTTTATTTATTTATTTATTTATTTGCAGTCTCTTTTATACCGCGCTATTCGACATCAGTGCGGTTTACAGTGAACATAAGAGTTGCACATCTGAATTTCGTGATTTGTGCTTACAGTGAAACAGGTATAATAACTTGGGTATACATTAAACAGGAAAATTAAACTAGGATTAGGATTGTCGGATGATTGAAGTTTTGAGGAGGTCTGGCATGCATCCTTGGCTGAGGGATTCATTAACGATGCGGGTTAAGGGTGTGCTCAGGTGTACAGTCCCCTTATCTACATCAGGGGACTGTACACATTGCATAGAGCATATAGTAGAAATCCACTGTGTGCAGCACAACACTCCAGCTGACCAGGTGCTGCACATAGCTCTGATGGCTGGGCTTACATTTTCACATGGGGTGCTGGGACTCTGGCACACCAATGTCATTTCCAGCATGCGGACATTGTTAGGGAGCCCTAGCTGTGCCCTTTTAGCTCACATAGCAAATGCCAGCATAGTTGGATTGAACACCAATGCTCCGCTGCATACATTTGTGGGGGTGTTTCTTTCTGCTGCTTTGACTTACATCCTCCCTCTCCTCTGCTTTCTGTTCCATAACACTACATGCTGTGGTTTTCCAGGGTGCAGACACACCAGTGCACAGCACAGGTTACACATCCATTCACCACTCCTGGCTGCATTAAGGTGCAGAGCAGGAAAATTTCTAAGACCTGCCTTTATTTCACGTTTCAGGAGGTATAACCTGGACATCTGTGGGGCCGACTGCGGACGTATACGGGTGTGACTGGAATACACTTTATCCATCTCTGTGGCTGGGCCCCCCCCCCATCCACCCCTTCCCGCCCACATTCTGTGATCCCCATTTAAGTGCTTACAGTGCTGCGAAGGTTCAGAATATGGTTCTGTATGTTTTCATGAGATACACTTCTATCCCACATGTACAGGCGGTTTATTTGTGGTTCAGAATGACCCCCTGAGTCAGCAAGGACTGCTGGAACGGGTGCATATGAACATACAGCCATGGCACTATTTCTATGGTCGCCATCATCAATCCAAGGAGCTGAAGAAAATCCAAAACTCTGGGAGCCTGCTGCGCACAGAACAGTTCAAGGCAATCCAACAGACTTTGACTTCCCCTCTGGCAGGAAAACTCTGCCCACTTGAGAGCCGAAATGTGCTCCCATAAACTCCAGAGACTGGGAAGGCCACAGTTGGCTCTTCCCAAATCTATCACCCAACCGAGGCTTTCTAAGAAGGACACACAACCTTGGCACCACAGCCACTACTACCATGACCTGGGAGAACATCTTTGGGGCAGTGGAAGTCCAAAAGAGGGGGGGATGGCAAACCGACAGTGAGAGCCAAGCATAGTAACACGCAGATACTTTGTTTATCCACCTAGATTGGGACATGAAAATAAGCCTCGGTCATATCCAGAGAAGCCAAGAACTTCCCTTGGCATGCTGCTTGCATCACAGAGCACAAGGATTCCATCCAGAAGTGCAGGATGCACAAGTGCTCGTTGATCCCTTAAGGTCCAGAATGGTCTAACCCTTTTGGGCACCATGAAATAGATGGAGTATCTGCCCTAGCCCCACTCATCCAGCGGGAAGAGCATCTCTACCTTTAGGTGCAACAACTTGTTCAAAGTGATCCGCATAGCAGGACTTTGATCGCAGACACACAAGGGGAGATAACGAAGACATCCGGAATTGGCTCTCTGCATTCCAGGACACCGCCAAACTGAATGGGGTCTAGCACTCAGCAATCCTTGGCAACTCGGGCCCATTCCTGAAAGAAAAGGTGAAGCCAGGTAAAGAGCCCCAAAACTTTCACTGGACTGGGTCCCTGGGCCCACGCACTCCACAAAAGGACTGAGAATGAGCCTAGAGCTCAAAGCCCAGAAGCAGAGGGAAAGAAAGGTTTTCCAGGTCAGTAATGATGAGAGTCCCTAGGCCCCTGGAATCTGAGCAGCGCACCCTCGGTGGATGGGTAGAGGCTGACGAGAAGGGGTACCAGCCCACTTCACAGGCTTCTTGGACCCATCTTCCAGAAGGCAGTAGATTTTGTCTCACCAGGTCCTTTACCAGCTTCTCCAAATCGGCTTCAAACAGAAGCTTCCCCTTAAAGATCAGTTGGGCCAACTGAGCTTTGGAAGTTTTATCTGCTGGCCAGTGCAGAGGCAAATCCAATCCTGTCGTCAGGGTACCATCCATGGCCGCTAAAAGTACCAGGTCATACATGGCTTCAGCAAGGAAGGCTGTAGCAAAAGGAGGATAGTATCACCCAGCAGAAGAGACAGAATCCACTGGAGTAGGGCTCGAGATGTCAGGCCAGCACATACTGCCAAGGGAAGAACAGCCGCCTCTACGGCGAACTGGTTCTTCAACAAGGAATCCACCTTTCGGTCCACAATAGTCTTTAAGGCTGATCCACCTTTCACAGGAATGGTTGTCTGTCTGGTAACCGCCATGACCTGCACATCTACCTTGGGAATATCAAACTACACAACACATGCCTTCTCCGGGACAGCATACATCATCTTATACACCCTTAGGCAGGGAGTTTGGGGAATCCCACTCCAAATGGATCTTGACCTTGAGCACCTCTGGAAACAGGAAGACAGTAGTGGATTCTGCATCTATTGCAGAAGTGGATGCACCTTCAGCTCCTGCTCCATGACTGGAGCATCCGCCAAGCTCAAGGTGGATGAGACCCTGGCAACCATCGCTGCCAGTTCCTCCTGCCAGAACAGGTGGATAACACCGTCCTCTTCACAGTCCCTCAAAGGCGAGAGTACTACTTCATCCACTTCAGAGTCCAAAACTGAGACATCTGAATCCAAGTCGCAGTTGATCCCCATCTCTAGGGGGTGCCTGTCGCCGGGAATGCTTAGCTATAAGGCAATCAAACAGGGCTTCCATTCTCAGCCTGCCCCTCAGGAGACTGCACTCAAAGGAACCCAGAGGTTGCAGGATCTGAATTTTCGCGGCAGATGACCAGGCCTGTTGTAAAAAAGGAAAAAAAACGCCAGGGAGGACAATTTGGACTCTGGAAGCTCTCCTTCTGGAAATAACCCCCCAAACAACATGGGACATAGCTACTGCCCAACCCTTAGTGGACGTGAAGCGGCCCACAGTATAGTCGCTGGAATCGCTGGCTGGCTGGTCATCCTTACCCACAGCTCCATCTGCCACCACCTGCAGTGGAACAGGCAAGGTTGGTCCAACTGCATCCTCCTGCTGAGAGAGGGGAAATGATTCAGAAACTGCCACATAAAAAGAACAGAATCTAGAAGGCATACCTTGCTTGTCACAGGTCAAACAACGTTTCCTGGAAGACGACACAGACTTAAGGCAAGTGCAATAGCAGTGTGCACTAAGGCTGTGATGACTGCAAGGCACATGTTAACAGTGCTTGTAAAGCAATGCCGAAACGGATCTTGGGTAGGAATGTGCGTTGGAGCCGCTCGGGCAGAACGCGTACTAGGATCATGCGACCTCCAAGCACACAACAGTAAATTGCGCTAGTAATGCCTGCAGAAAACAGTGGGAAATCCCAACACCATGCCAATGGTCACCAGCGATCCACCCTGAATTGCATCCCAGATGGATTGAATCAGGAGCCGCCAACAAGGACAATGACGAGGTCAAGACTTGGTACTCAATTCCCTGAGAGCCCAAGGCAGAAATCTGTGCTGTGCTCAATTCCACTCCCCTGAAAATCGTTCTTTGCTTTGTAGGTACTGCTTTTAAGGTGGCTGGCAGGCATATTCCTCGAAGAGTCTTCTGCAATCTTTGGGAGAGAACAGGGGGACAGAGGAGGAGGGAGGAGGGAGGGGGACGTTGAGGCTGTTGAACTTGTTCAAGTCCTTTCATTTTACTGGCTGCTCAACAGGCCCTTATCAGGCCAAGAGCATGGAGCTGAACCAATTTTCCCTCCTCCTATGGCTACTAAAAAGATTGCAGTCTAGTTGAGCCTCCCATATCATGCTCAAGTGAGAGAGTGACCCTCAAGGTGATCATTCATGAGCATTTAATCTTTCCCTCTCTGAAGAATTCAGATTTTCTTCAGAGAAGGGAAATCCATCCACAAAGACAAAGAAATACTGAAGAGACCTCTGGTGGCTGAGGCGAATAGAGGTATAGGAGTGAGTTTTTTGTCTCCACCATTCTGCTGGTAGGGGAACACAACCCACTTGTCCGGACGGGTCTAGCAGTCTGATTTGGAATGGGCATTAACTAGGTGCAATGTTATAAAAGTACTCTCCACAAACCTGGACATCTGCACTTGAGATTAGTATGTCTAAGGAGGCACCTCAAAAAGAAGCGTAGTTACTCATCTGTAACAGGTGTTCTTCGGGGACAGCAGGAATCAGTCCTCACATATGGGTGATTTGGGCGCCGATGGAGCCCATGCAGATCCACTCTCCAGCTTTCAAAGAAAGCCTTTGGGAGTTACACCACGCATGCATAGTCACCTTCCTGCTCAAAGGTGCCATCTTGCCTCAGTATAATATCATAACACAAGATGGCAAAAAAACACCACCATGCACTGCGTTGGAGAGAGGTGAGACTTTTGGAAGTTCACCACAAATCCTAGGCAGTGCAGCAGCCCTAGCATGCACTGAGTCACATTGTGCAGTTCATCCGATGTGCCGGGCCGCACAAGCCAGTCGTCCAGGTAGGGGAACACGAACACTCTGAGGAGCCGGAGGCATTTTGTGAATACCCGAAGGGTGGAGGCGAGGCCAAAGGGAAGCACCCTGTACTGATAGTGGCAGCCCCCTACTATGAACTGGAGGTACTGATGGTGTCTTGGATGGATCAAGATTTATTTATGATTTATCGTTATTTTATACTGCTCCTTCCTGAGATCAGCGGCGATGTACAATGAACAACATAATTACATAGAACAAATTTTAACATTCTAAAATTGTGTGTGTAAGCTTCTTTGAGATCTAAGGAGCATACCCAATCTCCTTGGAGGAGGTAAGGCAGCAAGGTTCCAAGGGATACCATTTTGAACTTCTCCTTGACAAGGAAGCCATTGAGGTCTCGAAGATCCAGAATGGGCCTGAAGCTCCCTATCTTCTTGGGGATCAGGAAGTAGTGGAAGTAGAACCCCTGTCCCTGAAGATGAGGAGGGACAGGCTCGACCGCCTGATCCTAGAGTAACGGCCCAAGCTCTTTCTGGAGCAGCTCCCTGTGCAAGGCGTCCATAGGTAATTCCCCTGCGAAAGAGGGGGGAGGCAGCTGAGTAACGTGCAGGAGGTAACCTCCTTCAATCACTCGCAACACCCAGGTGTCCACGGTGATAGAGGGCTAACTGTGTGCAAAGTGGATGAGCTGTCTCCCTGTGAACCGGGCTTGTTACCTCCTGAGGGAGGGAGGCTATGCCCAAAGAGTCAAAAACAACCACCAGGCTGTGGCTGAGCTGTTGTTTGGGGTTTGGGAGATTTAGACTTATGGGACTGTGCCCTTGGCCCTGCTGCCTCTGAGGGGGAGCAGGTTAGGCCTGGAACTTAGGGTAGTTTCTCTTAGCGCTCTTGGCCTTCGGGTGGAAGGGTTTTTTATTTATTTATTTAACAGGTTTTATATATCACTTTATCATTTCAATCAAAGCAGTTTACATTGAAACTTAAACTTGGTAATGTACATTAAACAGGGACATTGATAACTTGGATTTTTCTGAGGCAATGGAGGGTTAAGTGACTTGCCCAAGGCCACAAGGAGTGCTAGTGGGAATTGAACCCTGGTCTCTGGGTTCCCAAGCCAGTGTTCTTAACCATAACCCCGAAGCCTTCCAGCAGATAGGGGCAGACACTTTCTTGGACAGCCTGGTCCTAGTCATGAATTCCTTCTCCAACTTGTCAACCTTCTCAATCATGGGTTTGCCGAAGAGGTTATGGCATGGGACATCGGCTAGTTTGTCCTGCACTCATTGTCCCAGGCAAGGCAGCAGGCACTAATACCCACTGCAGCCACATGAGCCACCAACTCGAAGCCATCGAAGGCTGCTCGAATTTGAAATTTGGAACACTCCTTGACCGAGGAAACCAGGGTCCGAAAGCGCTTGAGGGTCTCACCTGATAAACCAGCTGAGAACCCAGTGAGTTCCTTTGCCAGGTCTCTCATGTACATGCCCATGTACAGCTGGTAAGCCTGGAACCGGGCTGTGAGCATAGAGCCCTGGAAACACTTCCTACCAAACGCATCCACGGTACGAGGCCAACTCCACTACCATGGAATTGTGTGGAAGATGTGCTCTTTGGAATCCTGGGTTTTTGCCGACTTGATACTGCGAATGAAGTCGACGGTTCACAATAGGCACAGTCACCAGGGTCTCCCATATCCTGAACAGCAGGCGCTCCAAGATGGGGAGGTACAGGCACAGTCAGTGCCTCCTGAGGAGGAGCCTCATACTGGAGGATCTTGAGGTCCTCAGCATATGGCTCATCCTTAGGTACCACCACGAAGGCAAGTGCCTGGGACATCTCCCTCACCAATTCCAGGGAAGCCAGGTCCTCTGGACGGGACCTCTGCCAATGATGTGGCAGAGAGAGGTCAGAGGAGACATCCAAATGGAGCATGGTGTCGGGGAATTCCTCATCTGTTTCTCACTCAGACTCCGAGCCAGAGGAGTCGGCACGCACCCCTTGGTCTGACTCAGCACCAACTCCCCCAGATGCTGGTGATCTGATGGTGTCGTGTCAGTCATCAATCATCTTGACACCGACATCCAGAATGGGTGGAGCATCCTTCAGGGAAGTTCTCAATGAGGAGGTCCCCGTGTGGGGCACCGATGACCCAGAGGGACCGGGAGTCAGGTCCTGCTGATCCTCGAGGGATGCCGAGAAGCTGTGTTTGAGGGCTGCCATGTGGGCCTCAATGCCAGACAGCTCTGCCACTAGCCCTGACAGCATCAAGGCCAGAGCCAGATCCCTGGACGGGGGGTCCCAGATCATGATGGAGTCGGAGGTGATTCGCTGATCCTTCGATATCGCAGGCAACTTGTCCTTTTGGGGCTGCTTCTACGGGCACTCCTGTCTATCGTCCCCCGAGTACAGCCAAGGGCTCCAAGGCCGTCAAGGTGGATTACCACTCAATGCCAGGTCGGTCCTTGGCGTCGACTTCAAGGAAGACACCGACGCATGCGGGAGATCTTCAGAGGGCGACTTCAACACCCGATGACCTCTGGGCTCAGAACGAGCCTGAGCACACGACGCCGCGTCGCTGTCAAAGGAAGGGATTCCGCCCCTGACGCTGAACAGGAGCCAGACCTACCAAATAGCCCCCCTGCTGCCTTTCGCATTCATTCCAGATTTTGGCCAACATGAGGAGGCAAATCGGGCAGGAAGACCCATCGTAGTCCGCCCCGCACTGTTCCCTCTAAGCTGTGCGCGTGCACACACCTCGCCGAGTGAGCACACATACTTTATAACAGAGTGCACAAAAATTACGGTTCTGATTCTGATAGAAAACACCACAGACGTTCTTAAAATTGAAAAGTTGTGTATTTATAGTTTTCACAAGTTCTACAATATTTTCTAGTGCAATCAATGTGGTGTACATACTGTATTCTGACGTGTAGTCAAATTTTAAAGTATATAACTCCGAGTGTCGTCATGTGGCGCACAAAAATTTAACCTTCCTTCAAAAGCTGCACAGCTGATATTTTATGCGCACACAGCCTACAGAAAATTAGAGGGAACATTGCCGCCCCGAGACATTTGATGCAGGTGCTATGGCGGTCCGTATGGGACACAGTACAGTTGCACTTGCCACAATGCTTAAAACTGCTGGTCGAGGACATAGCAGGAAAATCGAGACACGTGAGATCAAACTCATACGTCTCGACCAGGTAGGCCACAAGAAAAAACCCCGCACACTAAAACAAAAATTAAAGAAAAAAATACCCGAGCGAAAATCAGGACGGCAAGGCGAAGACTCAGGCATGGAAAGGTGATCAACTTGAGCACTCAATGAAAATAGAAAAAAAACAAATAAAGAGTCAAAAAATTCTACTTTTACCTGGGTGCACAGACGGGATATCTGTAGGACTCCACAGAAAAAGACAGACAAGAGGCAAGATGGCACCTTTGAGTGTGGAAGGTGACCGCGCATATACGATGTAGCTCCAAAGGCTTTCTATGAAAGCTGAGGAGTGGATCTGCATGGGCTCCGTCGGCGCCGTCACCCATATATGAGGACCGACTTCCTGCTTGTTCCAGGAGAAAAAAAAAACCTCTTGGCTCAACTGGTTCTTCTTGGATGTCCAGTTTCATAAATTCCAACACATTCACGTGTAATTACTGGTACTTACACTTTCAAAATCCCAAAGGATGCCAATCTTTGTTTGAAATGAGTTTCTTACTAAAATGTCTGTTCCTGCTGGATGTACTGTTAAAACCCTACACCCAGTGTGCAGCGGCAGCCAAGAGAGCAAATAGAATGCTAGGCATCATAAGGAAAGGAATGGAGAATAAAACAAAGGATATTATAATGCCTCTGTATCGTTCCATGATGCAACCGCACCTTGAAAATTGTGTGCAATTCTGGTCGCCGTATCTTAAAAAGGATATAGCATTATTAGATAAGGTACAGAGAAGAGCCACCAAACTGGTAAAGGGGATGGAAGGATACCCCTATGAAGAGAGGCTAAAAAGGTTAGAGCTCTTCAACCTGGAAAAGAGAAGGTTGAGGGGAGATATGATAAAGGTCTATAAATTAATTAATGGAGTGGAACGGGTAAACATAGATCGATTGTTTACGTCATCAGAATATAGAAAGCCTAGGGGACATGCAATGAAGCTAGAGGGTAACCTATTTAAGACTAATAAGACAAAATATTTTTTCACTCAACATGTAATCAAACTCTGGAATTTGTTACCGGAGGGTGTAGTAAAAGCTGTTAGTGTAGCTGGGTTTAAAAAAGGTTTGGACAAATTCCTGGATGAAAAATTCATAAACCCATTATTAAAAGGGACCCGGGATATCACTGCTTGACCCAATACAAGCATTGTGGAACCTGTATTTTTTGGGGAAACTGCTAGGTACTTATGACCTAGATTGGCCACTGTTGGAAACAGGATACTAGTCTTGATGGACCTTGGTCTGACCCAGTATGGCATATGTTATGTTCTTACTGGCATTTTGCACTTATATGTGCCTATATGCATTTTGCAAAAGGCTCTGCATTCAGTGAACCTTTTATAAAATGCTTAGGTAACTATGCATTCACTGACCTAGATATCCCAATTCTGACCTAGATGTCCTATGTCCTTTACCTTGGACTACACAAATAGCTGTCCTAACATCAAGCAGATAAGGAGCATTTTTACTAAGGTGCGTGCAGGTAGCACATGATTTTGCTGCCAAATTAGTAGAGAAGCCCACAGTGATATATAGGGGGCATGTGTGTCTGTCCTTTGCTAGTACGATGCACTATGCTAATGCACACATCACACCAACTAGCATGCAGGTGCACTTAATGCCACCCACTGAGGTGGCGGTATGTTCATCCATGCTAAAAGCAACAGGCACAGTTAAGCACATACCCAAAATGTCTGCACTAACCATGACGCATCGTCTACGCCCATGTTACATGCTTAACCCACCCCATCCCCATCCAACTGCACGCAAACCAGTTTGTATGAGATTTTTAGCACAGGACCCCACCTTTAGTGTTAGTACGTTACCCTTAGCACATGTCAAACTGCGTGCTATCAAGTAAGCACTCCTTAGTAGACATGCTTCTAAATTTATCCAGTTAACTTTAGGCAAGTATATTCAGCGACCAGACTTAAATAATATTCAGCAAACAAATCTAGTTATTTTATTTTATTTCCAAACATTTACTTAATTGCCAGTGAGGCTACGCGATGTAGAGTTGTACAAATAAAATCAGTCCATAAAATATAAAATAAACTAAAAATTTAGTAATAAACTAACAATAAAATAAAATTGATAAAAAAACAAATAAATCATAAAAAAAATTTAACAGTCGGTTAGTTTCCCATCATCCTAGCAGTCTGTTCAAAGGCCTGCTGAAACAATAATGCTTTCACACCCCTCTTAAATTTATGAAGTGACGCTTCCCAAATGGATGTAAAGTGGCAAAGCATTCCTCAATGCAGGGGGGATAAAGCTGAAAAGGCAGATTTCCAAATGCCCTCATGTATAACCTAGAGAAAGACATCATGCTTGGCAAAATAGAAGGTCAACGCAAAAGAGGAAGGCCAGCAATGAGATGGATTGATACAATAACAGCAGCTACGGGTACCAGTCTGTCAACAATGAGCTGCCTGACTGAAGACCGAACACAATTTAAGATAGCTATCCAGAGGGTCGCCATGAGTCGACTCAGACTCGACGGCACTTAACAACAACATAACCTTAGTAAAGAAGGGATACTAAGTGCTGCTTGAGATGAACGCAGGATATGTTTATGTTTATTAGTTTTTGATATACCGCCCTTTATAATTTAATTAATTTAATTTAATTAACAGATTATTTATATACCGCTCCTTCCATTGATCAGGTGCGGTTTCCATATAACAACAATAAACAGTGTGGTCTGTTTTTACATATAACATTTGTAGCTAGGTAAATACAGTTAACAATTAATAATTAACAATTAACAATTAGTAAACTATGTACAGTATAACATCAGGGCGGTTCACATGAGAAAAAGCATAAGGTGTGAGGCAATCCGATAGATACTGAGGATGATCAAAGCGAAGGGGACGAAACATTAATGGTAAAATTAAAATTTTAGATGATACGCAACTAGAAGACAGTCTGCTGCCTCAAAGAGGAGACGCTCAGTTAAATCAACCAGTCCCATTAAAGTAACTTGACCGCAGTAGTCTGAATTGATTGCAACCTTTTTAGTTGAATTACTAGCAAGCCATTATATAAAGCATTGCAATAATCAATTTTGGAAATTACACAAGCTAAAAGCAATGTTTTTAAGTCAGATATCAATAATTTTGATTTAATTGCTCTAATCCTTTTCTATGCAATAAAAGCAGAAGACACAGCTAAAGAGATATGCTGTTTAAAGGAAAGCAATGAATCCAGGGAAACCCCTAAGGGGTACGTTTACTAAACTGGGATAGGCTTTTGCAGCTAACACTGCATTTTTGTGCAAATAGCGCAGCATTAGCGGCACAAGCCATGCGCTACCTGCTGGGGGCATGCAGAGCATGTCCCCAGCAGACAGCACATCGAAAATGCAGAAAGTGTGGTCCGTGGATGCACATGCCACCCATGGAGGGGGTGTTAGCCCAGCCCTGTCTGCAACTTTGGCTGTTGGCTGCCTGAGGTAAGCATACATTGCAGACACGCCCACTCTCCACACATATTCCACCCACTCTGGAAATTCAGGAGGCTTCTGCAGATAACAGAAAATCGCTGTGCTATCCTCATTTTCCCTGTGCTATTTTTTAATACGGCTTGATAGAGTGCACTATCTGTCATGTTAACAGGTAGTGCAGCTTAGTAAACATGCCCCTAAGAGTTTTAATGGAAAGTTGCAAGGTTAATGGTATCCCTTGAATGGAAGATTACAAGATAGAAAGCATAGTTATTCAACTGTAACAGGTCATCTCCGGGAACAGCACATATGGGTATCGTCGGTACCGATGGAGCCTGCGCGGGAACGCTCCCCAGCGTACAATTAGAAAGCTTTGGGGAGCATCCCACAGCGCCTGCGTGCTGCCTTCCCGCCTTTCCCAACTGTCTCTCTCCAGTTGAGTTTAAAGCTGAGACAGAGAGAGAGAGAGGGAGAGAGAAAAAGAGAGAGGGAGAGAGAAAAAGAGAGAGAGATACAGCTCCTAGGGGAGGTGGGTGGGTTGTGAAGACTAAATTCCTGCTGTTCCCGGAGATCACCTGTTACAGGTGAGTAACTATGCTATCTCCAGGAACAAGCAGGAATGTAGTCTTCACATATGGGGACTCCCTAGCTACAGATGCCAGGGAGAAACCCGAGATGTTGTGTGCCCTTTTGAAAGGGCTCCACTTCCCCCCATGGATCTCTGGCATCCTACCAGGGATGGTGGGTAGGAGTTGATTAAGTATGGAACAGGTGTTGAAGAACAGCCTGACCAAACAAGGCATCCCGGCGGGAGTCCTTGTACAAGCTGTAATGGGCTGTGAAGGTATGAACCAAGACCCAGGTAGCTGCTTGACAGATGTCGTCGATAGACAGAGTGAAGATGAGCCATAGAGGCTGCCATGGCTCTCACATTGTGCGCTGTGACATGGCCTTCAAGAGGAAGATTCTTACTTCGATAGGCAAAAGATATACACTGTGCAATCCAGTTGGACAGTGTCCTTTTGGAGACTGGAAGTCCTAAATGACTAGGATTAAAAACAACAAAGAGTTGAGAGGACTTTCTATGTTGCTGCGTCCTTTGCAAGTAAAAGGCCAAAGCTCTTTTACAGTCCAAAGTATGAAGATTCCTTTCTGCATTAGAGGCATGAGGCCTTGGGAAAAAAACAGGAAGGTAAACTGCTTGGTTTAAATGAAAAGGTGAAGCCACCTTTGGCATAAAGTGAGGATGAGTCCTAAGGACTACCTTATCATGATGGAACCTTGTATAAGGAGGATCAGCCACCAATGCTTGCAATTCACTGATGCGACGTGCTGATGTGATTGCAATAAGAAAAATAACCTTCCAGGAAAGGAATTTCAAAGATGTAGTAGCTAATGGTTCAAAAGGCGGCTTCATGAGCTGGCCAAGAACCAGATTTAAATCCCATGCCACCGGTGGTGGCTTAACGGGAGGCTTAGTTAGAAGAAGGCCTCTCATAAATTTCGCTATGATAGGATGAGAGGAAATAGCTTGCCCATTTAAAGGCTTGAGAGAAGCTGCAATAGCACTCAAATGAACTCTCACTGAATTGGTCTTAAGCCCTGCATTAGACAAATGAAGGAGATATTCCAGTAATGATTCCAGAGGTATTGCAAGAGGGTTAAGACCCTTCTGCGAACACCATATGATAAACCTTTTCCACTTGAATGCATAAGAGCGTCTTGTGGATGGTTTCCTGGAAGCATAAAGGATATCCTTTACTTGCTGAGAAAGGTTAAGACCATGAAGTTCTAGGCTTTCAGCAACCAGGCCCTGAGATGTAGAGACTGGGGATTGGGATGCCACAGCATCTCGACCTCCTGGGATAGGTGATCTGGAGAATATCCTAACTCCAGAGATGGAGCTTGAGAGAGATGTAAGAGCAGCTTGAGAGAGATGTAAGAGCAGAGGGTACCACACTTGTCGTGGCCAATGTGGGGCTATGAGAATCATATGGCCTCTGTCTCTCTGAAGCTTGAATAAAGCCCTTTTAATCCAGCAGTTCGGCATCTCCGCGTATTACTACGCGGATATCATCTTTCTCTTGTTTCACACTGACTCTCTCTCCCCCGATATAGCCCCTCTTAATCATTGTCTGACTGCTATCGCCTCTTGGTTTTCCTCTAATTTCCTTCACGCGAACCCCGCTAAATCTTTTGCTATCTGGTACACATTTGGGAGTCCCTCCCCCACCTGTGCCCCTTCCTTTTCCTCACAGCCCATTCCCCTTGTCTCTTCACTCCGTTATCTGGGTGTTATTCTTGACTCCTCTCTTTCCTTCAAGGCGCATATCCCCTCTATCATTCAGCATTCTTTTTTCTCCCTTAGGCAGCTCCGTGCTATCCGCCCTTTTCTCTCCTCCTCTGCTCTGGCTACTCTTCTTCTCTCCCTTGTGATGTCTCGTCTGGATTATTGTAATGTTTCCCTAGCTGGTCTCCCCCAATCCCAATTGTCTCGTCTCCAGCGTGTCCAAAATACTGCTATTCGTCTCCTCACCTATGCCTCTCGTTTTGATCACGTCACCCCTCTTCTTCTTCATCACCACTGGCTTCCTGTCCCTTTCCATGTTCAGTATAAAATTCTTATCCTTGCTAATAAGGCTGTTCGCACTGGCACCCCTTCCTATCTTGCCGACCAGATACACTTCCGTACCCCTCACCGTCTGCTTCGTTCCATTCACATAAATCGCATGTCTCTTCCCTCCCCCTCCCAGGCCCACCTTGTTTCTACCCGCTCCTCTGCCTTCTACTTTCTGGACCCAAGCCTGTGGAACTCGCTCCCCCCCTCGCTCCGTGCAGAAGAATCCTATCAATCCTTCAAGACCCAACTCAAAACCCACCTTTTCCACTTAGCATTTAACCTCCCTTCCTTGCCTTCCCCCTCCCTCCCCGTCCCATGATGTCACACTGTAATTGTTACTTGTATTGCTCTCTTTCCCTCTTTCCTTTCTCTCCTTTTCTATTATTTTAATTGGCGTTCCTTTTCCTTTCCTGCAGCCCCATTTTTTAAATTGTTTTAAGTTTTTATTGTAAACCGCTCAGGTGCCTATGGTGTTGGGCGGTATAACAAGTTTTTAATAAACATAAACATAAAGTTTTGGGAATTAGGGGAATGGGTGGGAAGGCATACAGAAAGTCCCGACCCCAAAGGAGGAGGAAAGCATCCCTGGCCTGACAACCCTGAGCCGGAATTCTGGAACAGAACCGGGGAAGTTTGGCATTCAGCGGACTTGCAAAGAGGTCTATGTCCGGGGTTCCCCAAAATTGGAAAATTTTGGCCACCTGGTCTGCATGGAGAGACCATTCGTGTGGAAGCAGAACTCGACGGAGTCTGTCTGCCCAAGAGTTTTGAATGCCTGGAAGATACACTGCAAGGAGATGAATCTGATGCTCTCTGGCGAGGGCCCAAAGTCGCAAAGCTTCATTGCAGAACGACAGAGAGCCTGTTCCGCCCTGTTTGTTCACATAGAACATGGCTACCTGGTTGTCCGTTTGAATTAGGACAGTTTTGTAGCTGAGCTGGGTGTGAAACACTCAAAGAGCAAGAAAGATTGTTCTGAGCTCTAGGAGACTGATGTGTAGATCAGTCTCCTGTGGAGTCCAGGAACCCTGGGTAGAGAGGCCTTGCAAATGGGCTCCCCAACCCACCTGTGAGGCATCTGTTAGAGTTACTTGGGGTGGGGGTTGCTGAAAAGGGGACTCCACCAACAGATTCTGGGGTGACTGCCACCATTGGAGAGACAAAATAAGACGATATGAGGTTGCTATTTTGTCTGACAGGCAACCTGACGCCTGAGTCCACTGAGTGGATAGAGTCCACTGGGCTGCCCTCATATGTAGGCGAGCTTAAGGAACCACATGCACGGTGGATGCCATGTGGCCTAGCAATTGTAACATTTCCCAAGCAGTGAGGTGAGACTTTAGCATTGCTTGGGAAGCTAACTGCACAATGCGAAGGCAGCGGGACTGTGGAAGATAGGCCCTTGTCTGTCTGGTATCCAGCAGGGCTCCTATGAACTCTAGAGACTGAGTGGGAGCTAGGTTGGATTTTGGGAAGTTTATGACAAGTCCCAAATATTGAAGGATACGCATTGTGCAAGATAGAGAAAACCTGGCCTCTAGCTCTGATGGGGCTCGAATGGGCCAATCGTCCAAGTAAGGGAAGACGAATATTTTTAGGGTGCGGAGAAATGCTGCCACCACAGCCATGCATTTTGTGAACACCCTTGGTGCAGAGGCCAGGCCAAAAGGAATAACTCTGTATTGGAAGTGCTTCCCTTGAAATAGAAAGCGAAGAAACCTTCGGTGAGTTGGATGGATGAGAACATGAGTGTACAAATCCTTGAGATCTAGAGAACAAAGCTAGTCCTGATTCTGAAGGTATGGCAGTAGAGTTCCCAGAGAAATCATTTTGAATTTCTCTTTGAACAGGAATTGTTCAATTCTCTGAGGTCTAAAATGGGTCTGTGCCCTCCTGTTTTCTTTGGAATAAGGAAAAAGGGGGAATAGAACCCTGCACCCTGTTGATGAATAGGTACCCTGAATAGGCACCCTGTTGATGAATAGGTATGCCCTGTTCAATGTAATTTCAGTTTGTTCAATGTAAACCGCACTGATGCAGAATAGCGCGGTATATAAGAGAATTAAATAAAATAAATAAAGTACTTCTTCTATTGCCCTTTGGGCAAGAAGCAGACTGACCTCGTGATCTAACTGGGAGTTGAGAGAGGTCTGAGAATTGAACTGTCTTACCATTGTAGGAGGGGGCATGCTGAGGAAGTGAAGCTTGTATCCCTTTGTTACAATGGACAGAGTCCAAATAACATAACCTTCCTGGAATGGTGGAAGGCTCTGGCCCATTCAAAGTTCTCTAGATGGGAGTCAAAGCCCCTGTGGAGGCTGAGTCTGCAGAGCCGGTTAAGGCGTAGCAGCCTTTGTTTTTCTTTGTTTAGGTTGTTGCTGACCCTTTTGGGCAGACTGACCTGAACGATGCCCTTGATGGGTATAGGAGGGGTAGAACTTCTTCTTTCTAGTGAAGAATGTTTTTTTGCAGGATCAGCTGTAGATTTTGATAATCTATCCAAGGTGAGATTATCAGCATCTAGCTCATTAGCTTTCTCTTGCCAATTTTTGCCAAAGAGATTCTCTCCTGTGCAAGGAATATTCCCCAGTTTGTCCTGTACCCAAAGTTCCAAGTCAGATGCCTGGAGCCAGGCAATCCTACATGCACCTATGGCAATAGCAGAAGTTCTGCTTATGCACTCAAAACAATCAAAAGCTGCACGATTTACGAATTTGGAAACATCCTGAGCATGTTTGATAAGTGCAAGATAATCTTGTCTCTTATCATCAGGAAGGAGAGGGCTCATAAGCTCTAGATCTCCTCTAACTTCCTTAAGGAACATTCCCATATATAAAATGTAGGAACTAATCCTGGCAGAAAGCATAGAGGCTTGGAAGGTTCGACGCCCAAAGGCATCAAGAGTTCTACATTCACGTCCTGGAGGGTTAGAAGCATGTCTTTTTGCACTCTTGATCCTTCTCATAGCTGATTCCACCACCATGGAATGGTGGGGCAGCTGAGTTTTTGAAATCCAGGACAGGGAGGAACTCAATACATGGTATCGAGCCTACGAGAATGAGGAGAAGTGGTGAGAGGTGTTTCCCACATCCTTAGCATGAGATCATGCAAGATCTCATGAATAGGCAAAGTAGCTGCCTCTTTGGGAGCTTTAGGATACTGTAAAATCTCCAATTCCTTTGCCCTAGGCTCTGTTTCAGGAGCCACTGTGATGGAAAGACCTCGAGCCACATCCCAGATAAAATCCTGGAAGGATATATCCTCTGGAGGAGACATCCTAAGTTTAGGAGAGGAAGAATCCTCAGGAAGAAGTACTCTGGTATCAACAGAGCTGTCAGAGTCTTCACTCGTCGGAGGATTCAAAGTATCTCCTGTCCGGGTAATCGTGCAGCGTACGATACCGGTACCGATCAAAGTCGGTATCAACAGGGTCCGGTATCGACTTGTCAGTACCGGAGGGCACAGCATGCGTCGGTACCAGTAGTCCACCTGCCGACGTTGATGCAATTGCCCCCGGTACCGATGTAGGTGCCGGTACCGGTTGAATTGTCTGAAGCGGTTTCGGGGGCATCGATGCCGAGAGAAGAGCCGCCAGACTGCGTTCAATAGCCAAGAATCTCTGGTCTATTGATGCCGCCGATGCCTGGGTATCGGTACCGGACAAAGCGGCCGGTACCCCAGAGTATGGCACCAGTAGTTCTGCCGAGGTTGGGGCCTCGAGAACATCCTGGAGCCCCGATGATGCTTTGGAAGACGAAGCCTCCCGCCGGGGCAGTTTTGCCGGTGTGAGTCCCTCAAGGGCAATGCCAGAGGCATCTCGATACTTAGAAGGAGATCTACTCTTTTAGTTACCTGAGATCCATGGGAGGAAGACGAAGCCCTGGAAGATGTTGATGCCACAGATGCTGCATCGGAGGGAAAAAGGGTGCTAAGTTTAGCAGCTCGGTTCTGCCGGCCCCCTCTTCGACATCATACCACAGGCAACACACTCGGAGATTGAGTGGTCAGGGCCTAAACATTTGAGGCACCACTCATGGGTGACGGAGATGGTACTGTCACACTTGGAGCACTTTTCAAAACCCGAAGCGGGTTTTTCTATTGTAGAGGAAAGTTGGGCCTAGTGCCCAAAATGGTGCGTGGCACCATACGAGAAAAAAGCTGGAAGACACCAGGAAAAGATTTTTTTTTTTACAAGGAAAAGAAAGAAAGAACCTGCGGTACCGGTGTAGCGTCGAAGGAAGGCAGACGCGACCACAAAAAAGAAGAATAAATGGGATATTTTCTACGGTGACAGGAAGTGCGACCTGCCGGCTCCGCGGAAAACGAAGAACTGGAGAGAGACAGTTGGGAAAGACGGGAAGGCAGCACGCAGGCACTGTGGGATGCTCCCAAAAGCTTTCTAATTGGATGCTGGGGAGCGTTCCCACGCAGGCTCCGTCGGTACCGACGATACCCATATGTGAAGACTACATTCCTGCTTGTTCCTGGAGATTCTTATTTTCATATCCAAACCAAACTGCTTGATATTTTGAAATATTCAACACAAGTGAATTTTCCACAGATGCCAATCAAGTATCTGCTAAGGTATTTATTTCTAAAGCTTCCATACCGCAGATCCCTGCCAACCTCTGTGGTTTACAGATAGCACAAGTCAAAATCATAAACAAATGAAACACAAACACATCATCCAAACACACACAAGTCAAAAGGAAAAGCATAGTTACTCACCAATAGCAGGTGTTCTCCAGGGACAGCAGGAATCAGTCCTCATATATGGGTGATGTCAGTGCCGACAGAGACCACGCGAAAGCCTGTCCCCAGCTTTCAAAGAAAGCCCTTGGGAGATGCACTACACATATGTGGTCCACTTCCCACATAAGGGTGCCATATTGCCTCAGTCAAATAACATAGCTAAGACGGCAGAAAATAAAAGATAGTAAAGAAGCAACTCCAAGGGGAGAAGAGAGAGTTGTGAGAACTGAGTCCTGCTGTCCTCGGAGAACACCTGTTACAGGTGAGTAACTACATTTTCTCTGGGAATAAGCAGGAAGTCAGTCCTCACATATGGGACTCCTCAGCTACAGGCTACCAAAACCTGTAGAAAATGCTACGGTGACCTGCAAAGGTGAACCGTGATCAGCAGCAGTTGAATCCTAAGAGGGACTCTCACAAGACCCAAGTGCCCAGTGAAAACCAGCACTCCGATAGCCTGAACACAGAAGGGTCAGAGGGCAGGAGTTGCCTACAACCCAAAACAATTACGGAGTACGGCCTGGCCAAAGGCGCTGTCCTGTTGGGACTCCCTCTCCAGGCAGTAGTGAGCTGCAAAGGTATGAACCGAAGACCAAGTGGCGGCCCGACAAATTTCCATCAAGGGGAAAGAACGCAGATTGGCCATGGAAGCAGCCATGATCCTGACACGGTGTGCCGTGACTCTCTGGTCCAGTGGGATCCCCACTTGCTCGTAGGCAAGGGTAATGCAGTCCTCCACTTAAGTGGACAGAGTTCACTTTGTCACTGGGAGCCCCAGGGCTATTGAGCTTTGTGGTGGCTCTGAGTTCGTTGCAGGTAGAAGGCTAGGGCTCTCTTGCAATCCAGAGTATGGAGAACAGTCTCCGCCCTATCGGCGTGAGGCCTAGGAAAGATGGTGGGGAGCACTACCTCCTGATTAAGGTGGAATGGGGACACCACCTTCATCAGAAACATGGGGTGTGTGTGGAGCACCACTCTGTTCTTTTAGAACCTCATGTAAGGAGGCTCTGCCATCAGAGCCTGGAGCTCACTGACTCTGCGAGCTGATGTGAGTGCTACCAGGAAGGTGACATTCCAGGAGAGGTATCGCAGGTGGCAGATGGCCAGAGGCTCAAATGGGGGCTTGGTGAGCTGTGAGAGCACCACATTAAGGTCCCACTCTGCCACTGGAGGGCAGACGGGGGGTTAGACAACATGAGGCCCCTTAGGAACCAAGATGTGAGGGGCTGAGCGGAGAGGGATTTCACATCAATGGAGTGGTGATGCACTGCGATGGCGCTCAGATGTATTCTGAGCTGGACTTCAATCCCACCTGCGATAGGTGGAGCAGGTATTGGAATACCACCTGCACTGAGCAGGAGAACGAGTACATCCACTTTTCTGTGAACCACAATGAGAAACGGAGCCTTACAAGAGGCCAGGAGAATCACTTCCATGTCTCATGGGAGATTGAAGGGGGCTAACGCTATCCTTTCAGCAGCCAAGACGTGAACAAGAGGGACCCCAGGTTGGGGTGTAGGAGGGAGACCTGCTCCTGCGAGAGTAATCCTGAGGTTCGGCCCAGGGGAATCGGTGGTACCATTGATAGGGAGAGAAGCAGTGGGAACCAGGGTTGTCTGGGACACCGAGGGGCTATCAGCACTAGTGATGCTCGGTTGTGCTGAGCCTTGAGCAAGGTCTTGGCTATCAGTGGAGTTGGAGAGAAAGTGTACAGGAAGCCTTCCATACATGGGATGAGGAATGCATCCACCGCTACCTGGGATGGGTGTGGTCGGCGGGAGCAGAAATGGGGCAACTGCGCATTGTCCGGGCTGGCGAACAGGTCCATCACCAGAATACTCCAGAGCTGGAACAGCTGTGAGGATAACACTGGGTTCAGGCACTACTCGTGTGGCTGGAGTATCTTGCTCAGTTTGTCTGCTAAGACACTGTCCTGGCCCGGGAGGTAGACCGCCCTCAGAAACATCCCTCTGCATATAGCATAGGAGCAGAGGGCTATTGCCTCCTAACAGAGGGGGTACGACCCTGTCCCTCCTTGTTTGTTCACGTAGAACATCGCAACCTGATTTGTTGGTCTGGATCAGCACTGCATGGTGCTGTAGTTGGTGGAGGAAGGCTCTGAGAGCCAGGAATATCGCCCTGACTTTCAGCAAGTTGATCTGCATTTCAGATTTTTTCTAGGACCAGTAGCCCTGTATTTGGAGGCTCTCGCAATGTGCTCCCCAGCCCATTTGAGAGGCAACCATGGTGAGGACCTTCTGGGGGGTGGGTGCCTGAAAGGGCATTATGGCCTGAAAGTGACGTGGGTTCTGTCACCATCCAAGGAAGCTTGCTAGCTGGTGGGTCACCTGTGCTCTGTCCTTGAACCTGCCTGTGGCTTGGGCCCATTGAGAGCAGAGGCACCACTGGACTGTTCTCATGTGCAGGTGGGCATTTGGTGTCATGTGAACTGTAGAGGCCATGTATCTCAGCAGGCAGAGAAGAAGCCAGGCGGATAGTGTCCTGCGCCGTTGTACCTACGAAGCTAGTTCCCTGAGGCGTTCTGACCTCTCCTGAGGGAGGAAGGCTTTTGCCTAAATGGTGTCCAGCTGTGCCCCTATGAACTCTAGGTGCTGAGCTGGAGTGAGGCGGGACATGGGGCAGTTTATGACAAACCCCAGGTGCTGCAGGGCGTTTATGGTGCATCTGGTGGCGCATTGTGCCTCTGCAGCTGTGTCCCCCTTTATGAGCCAGTCATCCAGACAGGGGAAGATGAAGGCCCCTTGAAGTCTGAGGTGGGCTGCGACCACCACAAGGCACTTTGTGAAGACCCTTGGAGACAAGGTCAGACCAAAGGGCAGCACCTGGTATTGGTTGTGCTGTCCCCCCCCCCCCCCACCACAAACCGAAGGTATTTTCTGTGGCTGGGGTAAATGAGGATTTTAGTGTAGGCATTCTTTAGGTCTAAGGAGCAGAGCCAGTCTCTCCCTGCTGGAGGAATGGCAGCAGTGTTCCAAAGGAGAGCATCTTGAACTTCTCTCTGATCAGAAACGTGTTGAGCTCTCGCAGGTGCAGGATGGGCCTGAGGCCCCCAGTCCTCTTAGGGACGAGGAAATACCTCGAGTAGAAGCCGGTGCCCCAGAGATGCCATGGCACTGGCTCCACTGCTCTGTCCCAGATTAGTCCTGCTAGCTTGGTGAGGAGCAAGGTTTGGTGGAGGAAAGGCCTGGTGGGTTCTCCTGGAAAGCACGAAGATGGTGGTCGATGTAGGTGGAGGAGGTAACCCTCCTTGACTGGGCAGACTAGATGGACCATACTGGTCTTTATCTGCCGTCATTGACTATGTTACTATGTAACACCCAGGTATCGGTGATGAGGACTATCCACCTGTGGGCAAACTGGGCTAGGTGCCCCCCTGTGGGCAGCAGAGGACCTCCTGGAGGAATGGAGGTTGCACCCAGGCAGTGAAATCTTCTCTCAGGCTGGGCCTGAGTCAGTGCCTGGGGCTTCGGGGCTTTTTGTTTTCTGGTATTATGTCCTTGGCTCTTCTATTGTTGGCCTGATCTGGAAGTGCAGAGTTCTACCAAAGCCCCCTTTCTTCCTGGGGAAGAAGGGTTTTTCCCCCGGTGTTTTCTTCCAGGGTTGCACCAAGGTCTTTTTTGAGAGCCTGGTTTATCCACTAGGGGTTTCCCAAATAGTTTTTCACCTATGCAGGGAACATCGATTAGTTTGTCCTGCACTTGTTGCTCCAAATCAGATAACTGGAGCCATGCTTGGTGTCGTGCCCCGATCCCAGCAGTGGCCACCCTGGCCGATGACTCAAAGCCATCATAGGCTACTCAGGACAGAAACTTTGAGCATTCTTTTACTGCCAAGGTAGAGACTTGAACCTTTGTAGGAGTTTGCCCTCGAGGCCTGCCGAGAATCCCCCGAGCTCCCTCGACAGTTCCTTCGGGTACATGCTGATAAAGAGCTAGTAGGACTAGATTTGACATATTAGCATCGAGCTCTGGAAGGTTTTCCGGCCGAGGGCATCGAGGGTTCAGGCCTCCCTGCCAGGTGGTACCAAGAAATTGTTTTTTTGCTCTTGAGCCTACGCATGGCCGACTCTATGGCCATGGAGTTGTGGGGAAGTTGGCTCTTTTGGAACTCTGGGCTTCGGCATACTTGGTACATGGCATTGAGGCACCTGCTAAGAATTGGTAACAATGCCAGTATTTCCCTCAGATGTAAGAGGAGGCAATCGAGGATCGGGGACACCGGGACCATAGTATTTCCTTGAGGGAGGGGGTGCCTCATATTGAAGGATCTCCAATTCCTCAGTTCACAGGTCCTCCTCGGCTTTGGTCTCGTTAATGAGAGCCTTGGCCATATCCTTTACAAAAATCAAGGCATGCCATGTCTCGGGAGGGGAACAGTGTCGGGTCACCAGTAAGACATGTCCGAGGGCACATCTCAGTGGTGCCTCATGTCCAGGGATTCTTTGTCCTTGGTCTCCCATTTAGACTCAAAGTCCGAGTATGACTCCGAAGCTGCATGATCACCTCAGTTGAGGACCACCCTTTGTGGTGCCTGACCTCTGGAGGATCATCGGTCTGAGCCGCAGATGCTCACCAGAGAGAACCGGTGTGCTGAGGAACGGGACAGGGACCTTGACCAGGGGCTCTCTCAAGGCCGATGGCGCTCGCGGATCGGCTCAACGTCAGGGGAAGCCCTCGATGTTGAGGGTCCTGTCATTGGAGCAGATGAACCTGACGAGCCGGACATAAGCGCCCACTGCATGGCCACTAGGGCAGATATACTGCTCTCTAGGGCTGCCATTTTGGTCCCCATATCCTTGGGCCCAGTGTTGGTACTGTTAAGGAAGAGTCCTTGATGAGGATGACCTTGGAGGCCAGAGGCCAGTCGGCGGGAGCAGACGACTCTTTGCAGGGCATCTTGGTGGGCTGCTCCTGCCCCGACTCCCCAGACTCATGCCTGGGACTGTGGGATCTGTGGAGGCATTTTACCACCTTCCCAGATCCGTCCTCCAAGGCAATCTTCAATGATTTTTTTCTTCTTATGCTCCACCTCCGGGGACCTCCGTTCAGAGGACCCGCAGCCTCCAAAGAGGCTCTGGCATCACGGGGCACAGAGGTATCGGAGGGGGGCCTTGGAGTGTGGTGTCACCGGAGACTCCGGGGCAGATTCGGACTGAAAAAACATTTCCTGCTGCTGATAGCAGCTCTTTAAGGCCTTTGGTGTCATGGTTCTGCAGAGCTCGTAGTCAGTCATTGCGCTCTGGACCAAGGCATTGAAGGCAGCAGTCGTGTGGGTCGATGACTGACATCATTTTGCCACACCGGTCACACTTTTTGAAAGCCAATGGAGACCACTGGAAAAAGGGGGTCCCCGTTTCCCGATGGGGGTCTGAAGCCTTCAGCTGAAAAAGGCATGAATGCCGGTCGAGGAAACCTCGATGGAAAATTAAGGAAAAATTAAACAAATGGGCCAGAGGAGCGACACCAAGGCGAGCTGGCTCAGGGTTGGGAAGGAATCAGTACGCAAACTGGACAAAACTTGAGAATAAAATCTAACTTTTTCCAGGGAAAATCGGACGGTGTCCGAAGGGCTCCATGGAAAAAAGGAGACTGAGGCAAGATGGCACCCTTTGGCGGGAAGTAAACCACACATGCGTGGTGCATCCCCCAAAGGCTTTCTTTGAAAGCTGGGGAGATGCTTCTGCGCAGGCTTCGTCAGTGTCGATGTTGCCCATATGTAAGGACTGACTTCCTGCTTGTTCTCAGAAAATAAGATCTTTACATCGTCTGCATAATTATACAGACTCTCATATATATGTATCAAAGTCACTAGGAAGGATAAGATGATCCTAAAATGTACCGGTGCCTACAAGGAGCCCTGAGGGACTCCACAACCTGAAAAATATTCAGATGATGTTGAATTACCTGATGTAACAATAAATTTACAATGTTCTAGATAAGACAGGAAGGGTCTTTTCCATGATCTTGGCTGGCAGGCAGCAGGCTGGCCGCGGGGATTCAATCCCATCCCCTGAGGGCAGAAGAAGAAAAGCTGTGATTGCAGCAAAGACCTGTTCTGTATGCCCGTAGATCGGATCTCTACAGGCAGAACAGGGTGGGTCTCTACCCATGGGGCGGAGCTTGGGCGGTACTTGGGTACCCCCAAAGAGACAGCCCTTCCGCTGATCCTGTGTATGATTATATTGGGAAAAGGGGACATAAATCAGAATGGCATTATATTCAGGGCCCATGATTTCAGACTTCTGGAAGGAGTCCTAGTGCATGGCCACTGGCTCCTGACTGTCACTGCAATGACCAGAAGTACAACAGGGGGAGATAAGATAAGGAATAAAATCTTCAGGTAGCTGAAAATAAAGGCACAGGATGCCAGGATTACAGTTCTTGTTCCCACCGACAATAGCATTCCAAGACTATTTAGCACCCAGAGCGGATGACCTCCCCACCCTAGCTAGGCCCACACATCGGAGGCATGCACAGCAAACATATCTTAGCTTTCTTGCTGGCTTGCCGTGGTGCCTCTGCTCCAGGCCCGGTGGCTGTTCCCTCCCAGACCTAAGTTTCATTGTGTGGCTGTGAGTCAAGGTGTGTTTGCTGCGTTTGCCTCTGCCGTATGGGCCCAGAATTTTGGCAACCCCCCTCCTGGCCATTGCCCCACCCTTGGTACACCATTGCCAACTGACAGAATCTTATGTTCTGGTTCCAACTTCTTCCTCAAATCCATTGAGACTGCAAATATCTAACAGGCCGATATTTAAACTCCAAGGTTGGTGTTTTTCAAACATCAGCCATGGCGTTTAAAAGTGAAAGTGGATATTCAGTACCAGAACCTAGATATCCTCAGGTGCTCAATATCCGGTTTCAGAACTGACCGACAGTGGCTATTTGTACAGTGATGATATTCAACCGCTACTGTATCAGGAAAGTCAACCGCTGAAAGTCAGGCCTGCCTTTTTTGTGGCCTAACTTTATGTGGTTTTTTTATCTGGTTACTACAGGACAGAAAATCACTCCTAACTAGTTTACACCGGGGAATGCCCTCACCCTGCCCACAGACCATCCCAACATTATCCAGACAGTGCTGCAGCAATCAGAGGAAATATTCAGTGGCACTATTCAAAGAGTCAGCATTGACTTGACAGCACAGATCATCATCCGGAGATGCCCCTGAATATCCCTCATACTGGCACTTGCCCAGTTCCTTTGAATATCAGGCCCTAAGGTTTTGCATAAATATATGCTAAATCTGACTGTTCTTTTTATAAACTGCATAGATCGTAGTCATAATAAAATAAATATGTAAAAAAAGGGAGAGAGGCTGAGGAGAAGAGAAAATTAAAGAAAGGCTGAAAAATGGGGCAGCGGACTAGTGGTTAAGGTGGTGAATTTAGAAGGCTTAGGTGCCATTGACATGGCTAATTGGAAGATTCACATATGTAAATTCTGCTATATGTATAAGCAGCTGTTTTAGAAAAAGCGCTATACATGCACATATGCAGTAGTATACTGAGATTTAGAGGAGGCATGGTCAAGCGCCGTTTGGGTAGCTCTTAAAACTCTGTGTATTCCATATTTTAGAACAGCAATACATGTATATCTTGTAAAATTTCTGTATTGGAATTTACACCTGTTGCAAGTCACCATTAACCCCTGGTTAACGTATCATTGCTTTAACCTGGGGTTTGGGTAAGTGCTTGAAGGAGGAATCATGCTCACCTCTAGTGCTGAAAACCACCTCCTTTAGCCAAAAGTTTGAGTTTTGAAGCTTGGCTCCTTAATCAGCTCGGCTCCTTAATCAGCTCCCTATAGATATGAAGGTTTATAAAATCCACCACATATAAATAGCAAAATCATGTCTTACACTTTTATGTAGTGCCACTTGCATATACAAACCCTTGCCAAAGTTTCCAGTGACTTATTCCTGGCTATATCCAAAGGCTTTTATTCTATCCTCATCCTTCTTGACCTTTCTGCTGCTTTTGACACCGTTGACCAGTACATTTTCCTTGACACATTGTCCTCTCTTGGTTTTAAGGACTCTACCCTGTCCTGGTTTCTCTTCTTATCTCTCCCATCGCTCTTTCAGTGTTTGTTCTGGTGGTTCATCCTCTATGGCTATCCCACTCAGTTGGTGTACCCTAGGGATCTGTTCTCTGCCTTCTTCTTGTCTCTCTCTACACCCAGCCCCTTGGTGCTCTCATCTCCTCCCATGACTTCAGTATCATTTTAATGCTGGTGATTCTCAGATATATTTTTCTACACCCAATATCTCTGCCACTCCAGTCTCGCATCTCTGCCTGCTTGTCTGACATCGCCACCTTGACATCAGATGCCTTCTCTGATCCTTTTCAAATCTAGGCTGAAAACTCACCTCTTGCTGCTGCTTTTGGATCTTGACTCACCCGGTCTCCTTTCTATTTCCTTATCATTCCCTCTAGATGTATCCCATGTCTACAGCTACTGTGTTGTCTGTCTTGATTAACTGTAAACTCTAATGAGCAAGGACTGTCATTTACATGTGTCTGTGCAGCGCTGCGTACGCCTTGTAGCGCTATACAAATGTTCAGTAGTAGTAGTAGTAGGATGTCTCACCGCAGTTTGAAATTAAACATGGCCAAAACTGAACTTCTTATTTTTCCCCCTAACCTTCCTCTCCCCTTCCTCTTTTCTCTGTCTCTGTGGATAACACTTTTCTACTTCCTGTTTCCTCTGCCCGCAACCTTGGAATCATCTTTGATTCCTTTCCTTCTCCTCACATATCCAACAGATAGCTAAAACCTATCATTTCTTTCTCTATAACATAAGCAAAGACTTCCGGTGGCATGGTGGACTAAGGAGGACGTACATTTCCTTAGCTCCGGAGTCTGTCTCCCTCCCCGCTATTTAGAACCGCTTTAACTTTGACTCCTTGAACCGGTAATAGGGGGGAGATTGAGAAGAGGGGCACAGAGAGGTGTATTCCTGCAACATTCTTGATGGTGACGAAAAACGAAAAACGAGATTAGCCTAAAGGGGCGGATCCCAAAATGGCAGAGAGTAGAGCAGAGAGCCCGACTACGGAAACCGCGGGGGCGATGGTGGCTGAAGTATCCAAAGCAGTGGTATGTGCACTAGAGGAAAGATTGAGTGGTCTTGGCTGCCCAAATGTCTGCGGTAGTCCAAGCCGTAATGGACTTTACGGGGCGAGTGGAGCAGGCCGAACAACGTATTAGCACGCTGGAAGATGAACAGCTTCGGGCCTTGGTGCGGCTTCAAAGCATGGAAGAAGCGGTAAAAAAACATGCGGAGAAACTTGAGGATCTCGAGAACCGAGGAAGACGGAAGAATTTGAGATTCATTGGTGTAGAGGAATCGGTAACGGAACAGGAGCTGAAAACGTTTCTGGAGAACTGGATCCCAGCCAAATTGCCAATGGAGGATGGAGTGGGGGTGATAACTCTGGAAAGAGTTCATAGGCTGGGGCAGCACAGGCTAACGGACAAGAGACCGCGGGTGGTTATAGCCTGGTTCCTTAACGCGTATCAGAAGGAATGTGTTCTGCGGGCCTCCCGAAAGCAACAGAGGGGTGTGGAGAAGGCCGGTAACCTCTTACAAAGACAAAGGGCTTACAAAGACGTTTACAATGCGCTGGTGGAGCATGGTATGCGTTTTACCTTAGCATACCCAGTAAAATTGAGAGTGGAATGTGATGGAGTGCAGCATGTCTTCTCTACGCCAACAGAGGCGATGGAATTTTGTAAGAAGAGATGGTAGGAGCGGATACTGGCGGCAAGCTATGCAATGAGATGGAACACTATAGGCCAGGATATGGCCGTGGTATCTGCTCCTGAGACATTTGGACCATATAAAGCATAGTTACTCACCTGTAACAGGTGATCTTCGGGAACAGCAGTAATTTAGTCCTCACATATGGGTATCGTCGGTACCGACGGAGCCTGCGCGGGAACGCTCCCCAGCGTCCAATCAGAAAGCTTTTGGGAGCATCCCACAGCGCCTGTGTGCTGCCTTCCCGCCTTTCCCAACTATCTCTCTCCAGTTGAGTTTTAAAGCTGAGACAAAGAGAGAGAGAGAGGGAAAGGAAAGAGAGAGAGATAGAGAGATACAACTCCTAGGGGAGGTGGGTGGGTTGTGAGGACTAAATTCCTGCTGTTCCCGGAGATCACCTGTTACAGGTGAGTAACTATGCTATCTCCAGGAACAAGCAGGAATGTAGTCATCACATATGGGGACTCCCTAGCTTTAGGTGCCAGGGAGAGACCCCAGAAGTTGTGTGTCCCTGAAAAGGGCTCCACTTCCCCCCATGGATCTCTAGCATCCTACCAAGGATGGTGGGCAGGAGTTGATTAGGTATGGAACAGGTGTTTGAGAACAGCCTGACCAACCAAGGCATCCCGGCGGGAGTCCTTGTCCAAGCAGTAATGGGCTGTGAAGGTATGAACCGAGGCCCAAGTGGCTGCTCGACAGATGTCGTCAATAGACACAGAGTTCAGATGAGCCATTGAGGTTGCCATGGCTCTCACATTGTGAGCTGTGACATGGCCCTCCAGAGAAAGGTTCTTACTCTGAAAGGCGAAAGAAATACACTGAGCAATCCAGTTGGATAGTGTTTTCTTGCAGACTGGCAGTCCCAAATGAGAAGGGTCAAAAGCAACAAAGAGCTGAGAAGACTTTCTATGTTGCTGTGTCCTCTGCAGATAAAAAGCCAGAGCTCTTTTACAGTCCAGGGTATGAAGATTCCTCTCTGCACGAGGTCCTGGAAAAAAGACAGGTAGGTAGACCTCCTGGTTGAGGTGAAAAGGCGAGACCACCTTAGGCATAAAGTGTGGATGAGTCCTTAGGACTACCTTGTCATGATGAAACCTTGTATAAGGTGGATTAGCTACTAGTGCTTGCAACTCACTAATACGGCATGCTGAGGTGATTGCAATGAGAAAGATAACCTTCCAAGAAAGAAATTTCAAGAAGGTGGTAGCTAAGGGTTCAAAAGGTGGCTTCATGAGCTGCCTAAGAACCAGATTCAAGTCCCATGCCACCGGAGGTGGTCTAATGGGAGGCTTAGTTAGAAGGAGGCCTCTCATGAATCTTGCTATAAGAGGATGAGAGGAAATAGGTTGTCCATTTAGAGCAGGGGTCACCAACCTGCGGCCCGCGAGACTCTACCCCGGTGCGGCCCGCCAAGGCAAACTCACCAACTCCTTCTTCTGCAGCCGCGGCTCCCTGCCTCTTAGGGAACCGCGGCTGTGCTTGTAAAATCATCGCGGAGCCCTTCCTGTCTTGACGGGCTCCGTGCAGCATTGTCCCGCCTCCAAAGCAAGTGGTAAACAATTTCCTTTAGAGGCGGGACAATGCTGCACGGAGCCCGTCAAGACAGGAAGGGCTCCGCGATGATTTTACAAGCACAGCCGCGGTTCCCTAAGAGGCAGGGAGCCGCGGCTGCAGAAGAAGGGAGGGAGCTGACATGGAAAAATAAAAGTACAGGTATGAGCAGGGTTTTTTTTCGCGCGGGGGGGGGAGGGGGGTGCGGCCCGCGAGTCTGCCGGTAGTCGGCTGTGCGGCCCGCGGCCCTCTGGAGGTTGGTGACCCCTGATTTAGAGGTTTAAGAGAAGCTGCAATAGCACTCAAATGGACTCTTACTGAATTTGTCTTAAGGCCTGCATTAGACAAATGGAGAAGATGCTCCAGTAAAGATTCTAGAGGTATAGCAAGGGGGTTAAATACCCTTTTCTGAACACCAAACCGTGAACCTTTTCCACTTGAAAGCATAAGAACGTCTAGTGGAAGGTTTTCTAGAAGCATAAAGAACATCTTTCACCTGCTGAGAAAGATGAAGATCTTGGAGATCTAGGCCTTCAGCAACCAAGCCCTGAGATGCAGGGACTGGGGACTGGGATGCCATAACATTCCGTTCTCCTGAGATAGGAGATCTGGAGCAGACCCTAACTCCAGGGAGGGAGCTTCAGAGAGATGTAGAAGCAGAGGGTACCACACTTGCCGTGGCCAATGTGGTGCTATGAGAATCATGTGGCCTCTGTCTCTCTGAAGCTTGAAAAGGGTTTTGGGAATTAGAGGAATGGGTGGAAAGGCATACAAGAAGTCTTGACCCCAGTGAAGGAGGAAAGCATCCTTGGCCTGAGCTCCCTGAGCCGGAGTTCTGGAACAGAACCGGGGAAGTTTGGCATTCCACGGACTTGCAAAGAGGTCTATGTCCAGGGTTCCCCAAAGTTGAAAATTCTTGGCCACCTGGTCTGCATGAAGAGACCACTCGTGTGGAAGAAGAACTCGACTGAGTCTGTCTGCCCAAAAGTTTTGAACGCCTGGAAGATATACTGCCAGAAGATGGATGTGATGCTCTCTGGCGAGGGCCCACAGTCATAGAGCTTCGTTGCAAAGCGACAGAGAGCCTGTTCCTCCCTGCTTGTTCACATAGAACATGGCTACTTGATTGTCCATATGGATAAGGACTGTCTTGTTGCTGAGCAGGGTGTGGAACACTTGCAGAGCAAGGAAGATTGCTCTGAGCTCCAAGAGATTGATATGTAGATAACTCTCTTGTGGAGTCCAAGTGCCCTGGGTGGAGAGGTCTTGTAGATGAGCTCCCCAACCCATTGGAGAAGCATCTGTTGTAAGAGTTGCTTGTGGCAGAGGTTGCTGAAAGGGGGACCCCAGCAACAGATTTTGAGTGGACTTCCACCATTGGAGAGACAAAATGAGACAACTTGTGTTTGCTATTCTGCTGTCTGACAGGCAACCTGATGCCTGGGTCCATTGGGTGGATAAAGTCCACTGAGCTGCCCTCATGTGAAGGCGAGCATATGGTACCACATGCACGGTGGATGCCATGTGGCCTAGCAACTGCAACATTTCTCGAGCAGTTAAAAAGGGCTTTAGGGCTGCTTGAGAAGTTAACTGCACCAAGCGAAGGCAATGGGCTTGGGGAAGGTAGGCCCTTGACTTTGTGGTATCCAGCAGGGCTCCTATGAACTCTAGAGATTGAGTAGGAGTTAGACTGGATTTTGGGATGTTTATGACCAGCCCTAAATACTGAAGGATACGCATTGTGCAGGATAGAGAAGTCCTGGCCTCTGATTGTGCTGGAGCTCAAATGAGCCAGTCGTCCAAGTAAGGGAAGACGAATATTCCCAGAGAGCGTAGAAATGCTGCTACGACAGCCATGCATTTCGTGAACACCCTTGGTGCAGAGGCCAGACCAAAAGGAAGCACCCTGTATTGGTAGTGCTTTCCTTGAAACAGGAACCGAAGGAACCTTCTGTGGGTTGGATGGATGAGAACATGGGTGTACGCATCCTTGAGATCTAGAGAACAAAGCCAATCCTGACTCTGAAGGTATGGAAGCAGAGCTCCAAGAGAAATCATTTTGAATTTCTCCTTGACCAGGAATTTGTTCAATTCTCTGAGATCTAAGATAGGTCTGTATCCCCCTGTTTTCTTTGGGATAAGAAAATAAGGGGAATAGAACCCTGTGCCCTGTTGAAGAAGAGGCACTTCTTCTATTGCCCCTTGGGCAAGAAGGATGGTAATCTCCTGACCTAACAGGTCGATGATAGAGGTCGGAGAATTGAACTGCTTCACTATTGTGGAAGGGGGGGCATGCTTGAAAAATGAAGTTTGTACCCCTCTCTTATGATGGAGAGTGTCCAACGCTCTGCTGTTATTTGCCCCCATCTGGGAGCAAAATGGCATAACCTTCCTGGAATGGTGGACGGTTCTGGTCCTTCCAGAGCCAGAAAGGCTAAGTTCTCTAGCAGAAAGTCAAAGGCCCTGAGGAGGCTGAGGCTGCCGAGCCGGTGGAGGCCTAGCAGCCTTTGCTTTCTTCTGTTTGGGTGGTTGCTGACGTTTGGTTGAAAACTGACCTGCAGAAGATTCCTGCTGACCATAAGCAGGATAAAATCTCTTCTTCTTAGAAAAAGGTGTTTTCTTGAACAACTTTTTCCTAACAGGATCAGCAGTAGACTTGAATAGTCTATCCAAAGTGGAATTTTCAGCATCCATCTCATTGACATTTTCTTGCCAATCTTTACCAAACAGGTTCTCACCAGTACAAGGGATATTTCCCAATTTATCTTGTACCCAGAGCTCTAAATCAGATGCTTGGAGCCAAGCAATTCTACGTGCACCTATAGCAATAACAGAGGTTCTGCTTATACATTCACAGCAGTCGAAGGCTGCAAGGTTGGAGAATTTAGAGACATCTTGGGCATGTTTGAGCCAAGTGAGAAACTCCTGCCTTTTATCCTCAGAGATGGAAGGACTTAAAGTCTGTAGATGATCAGTAACTTCCTTTAGGAACATTCCCATGTAGAGACTATAGGAACTGATTCTTGCAGCAAGCATGGAAGCTTGAAAGACTCTACGTCCAAAAGCATCCAGAGTTCTGCATTCACGTTCTGGTGGATTAGAGGCATGTCTTTTTGCACTTCTAATCCTTCTCATAGCAGATTCCACCACAATGGAGTGGTGGGGAAGCTGAGTTTTATGGAAACCAGGACAAGGAGGGACACAATACATGGTATCTAACCTACGAGAATGAGGAGAGGTGGTAAGTGGTGTTTCCCACATCCTCAGCATGAGATCATATAAAATCTCATGAATGGGTAGGGTAGCTGCCTCCTTAGGAGTTTTGGGATATTGTAAAATATCCAACTCCTTGGCCCTTGGCTCTGTTTCAGGGGTCACAGTGATGGACAGGCCCCGAGCCACCTCTCGGATGAAGTCTTGGAAAGACATGTCCTCTGGAGGAGACATCCTGTGTTTAGGGGAGGAGGACTCCTGTGGAAGCATCATCGCTGCATCGACAGAACTTTCAGAATCCTCAGATTCTTCTGAGGAATCGAAGTATCGCCTGTCTGGATGCTCTTGCAGAGCCCGATACCCGTACCGAGCAAAATCGGTATCAGGAAAAATCGGTACCGGTGGGCATCGAAGGACAGGGTACCGGCATAGCAGGCATCGATGCCGATGTCGATGCTATCGGTACCGGTTGCAATACCGATGCCGGTACCAGTGGAGTTGTCTGTCGCGGTACCAAGGGCGTCGATGCCACAAGGAAAGCCGCTAGACTGCGTTCTATGGACAGAATTCTCTGGTCCATAGACGCTGCCAATGCCTGGAAATCGGTACCGGTGGAAACTGCCGGTACCCCAGAGCATGGCACCAGGAGATCTGTCGAGGCCGAGCCATCGAGAACATCCTGGAACCTCAATGATGGTGCTTTGGAAGCCGAAGCCTCCCGCCGGGGTAATTTTGCCAGTGCAGAATCCTCAAGGGCAATGCCAGAGGCATCTCGATGCTTAGAAGGAGATCTACCCTTTGAGGACCGGCTAGACTTATGTTTAGTTACCTGAGATCCACGGGAAGAAGAAGCAGCCCTGGAAGACGTCGATGCTACCGAAGCTGCATCAGAGGGAAACAGGGTACTGAGCTTAGCAGCTCGGTTCTGTTGACCCTTTTTAGACATCATAGCACAGGACACACAATCTGTGATGGAGTGGTCAGGACCTAAACATTTTGAACACCATTCATGGGTGTCGGTGACGGAAATGGTACCGCCACATTTTGTGCACTTTTTAAAACCTGAAGCAGGATTTTCCATATTAAAGGAATTTCTGGGCCCTAAGGCCCAAAAAGACAGGTGCATCTGAAGAAAGTAAAAGAATGGAAAAAATAATTTTTATTTTATTTTTTAAAAGAAAAGAAATACCGGCGGTACCGGTAGAGCGTCGGGGAAGGCAGACGTGACCACAAAAAGAAATAAAGAAATAAGGAAATTCTTCTGCGGTGACAGGAACACGACCTGCTGGCTCCGCGGAAAAAGAAAAACTGGAGAGAGACAGTTGGGAAAGGTGGGAAGGCAGCACGCAGGCGCTGTGGGATGCTCCCAAAAGCTTTCTGATTGGACGCTGGGGAGCGTTCCCGCGCAGGCTCCGTCGGTACCCATATGTGATGACTAGATTCCTGCTTGTTCCTGGAGATGAAGCCTCGGGAGCAGGATAGGGCCAGGGACAAGACAAGGCGTGGGTGCTGAGAGGGCCCGGGAAAACTGCAGAACTGTGGAACAGCAGGACTACGCCTCTCATAGTGAAGCTCCCCAAAGAGACTTAATTGATGTATGGTTATAATGTTTTAATGTTTTTGAGTAGGAACATGCTCCTTCGATAAACTTAGATAGTGTGAGGGAGCATATGTTAAGGGGAGAGTGGTAGGTGGTGGGGGTGGGGGAGAAGGAACTCTCCCGTATGAAGGAATACAGAGAGGGGGGGATACAACTGGTTTGAAGAATGCGGAGTCCGGGGATGTATGGTGTACACGGGGGTTTCTGCAAAGTGATGTAAAGTGTTGGATAATACAGTGCTGGGGGTTTCTTTTTGGTCTAGCAGGAGGTGGGGAGGGCGGGGTGCTCAGGCTCAGTATGGATGTTATTGATGGCATTGATGTTTTTGACTCCAAGTATAAACGGTTGGATAACGGAGGGGGCTTCAGTAGGATGGGGGGAGGGTAGAAGTGGGATGGTTTCTAATTATGTTAAGGGTTAAGAGGGAAAGAGAAGGAATTTTGCGGGGAGGGAGGGACTCTACATGACCCGGGAGTAATGGAGGGACCTAATGGACAAGGTCAAAGCAGGTGGGAGTGGAGGGAGGGGGAGGAAGGGGGAGGGGGACGGGTGTGGCAGGGGAGGGGACTCGGGGTGGGGAGGGAGGGTAGACAGAGAGGTGTGATAGAGGGGGAAGGAAGTAGGGATCGATATTGGCAGGGTGGGGTCGAGGCTGACCTGTGTATGTTTGAGTGGTTGGATTGGTTCCCATTCCAGAAAAATGGGGGCAGAGAATATACGCATCCAGGGCTCATGGGTCCTGGTCCAGAATTGATTATTTTTTAATCTCTAATGAGTTGTTCAGTTGGGTCTCCAAAGCAGAGATAGGCCCCTCAATTATTTCAGATCATGCGATGGTGATAATTGACTTGAGACAGAAGGAACAGGGCAGTAGAAGGACCTGGAGATATCCATTAGATTTAGCTGGAGATCTGGAATTTGAGAAGTTTGTGCGGAATAGATGGGAGGAGTATGCTATAAATAATGCACAGCATATAGATAATCCGGCCCTTTTCTGGGAGGCGGGTAAGGCCGAGATGCAGTTATCGTGGTCAGAAAAGTAAGAGAATGAACTCTAGAATAATACAATTAGAGCAGGAATTTTAAAAAGCCAGTAGAATGTATGCCGCCAAAAAGGGTGGAGAGAAGGTGGTCAGAATGTTAGAGTTGCAGCAGAAGCTGGAGATGCTGTTACATCAACGGACAAAAAAGTCTCAACTGTATTATAGGTATAAGCTATATTGTCATAGGAATTGGTCGGGAAAAATGTTGTCTGCACTGCTTGGGTCTGAAGGGGAACCTCAGCAGATCGGAGCTCTGAGACACAGAGATGGTACGCTGCAGTCGGAGATAGTAGAAATAGAGCAGGTGTTTTGTGACTATTATCAAAAGTTATATGGAACAGCGGGGGAGGAAGCCAGGGGTGGAATGGAATTTTTAAGGGAATGTCAGCTTTCAAGGCTGACTAGAGAGCAGTTGCAGGCGTTGAACGCGCCAATTTCCCCATTAGAGGTCCAAAAAGGTATCAAAAATCTCAGATGTGGGCGCGCGCCATGTGCAGATGGCCTGCGGGGGGAATTCTATAAAATAATGGGGGATCGGGTGGTAGTTCCGTTAGTGAACTATTTTGAAGACTTGATTAATAAAGGACAATTCCCATATGAGGCAAGTAAGGCATTGGTTACGGTGCTACCCAAACCTGGGAGGAATCCGGAGCTCCCAAGCTCATACAGGCCAATCTCTCTTTTGAATGTGGACATTAAATTATTGGCAAAGAAAATGGCAGATCATCTGGCGGAGTTTTTGCCGAGCTTAATACAGGGGGACCAGGTGGGGTTTGTGCGAGGGAGACATGTGGAGTATAGTCTGCAAAGGATTTTGGCTTCTATGTGTGTGAGTCAGACTAGTAGAAAGTCGTCTATGTTAATAAGCTTTGACGCTGAAAAAGCTTTTGATAAGGTCAATTGGGAATTTATGTACCAGGGTGTTGGGCGTAATGGGCTTTGAAGGGTTTTTTGTTGATGTGGTGAAGCTGCTTTATGCGGATCCGACAGGAGCCATTATGGTCAATGGTAACTTGTCCCCTGAATTTAGGATCCAAAAGGGAACGCGTCAGGGATGCCCTTTGTCCCCGCTCCTGTTTGTGTTAATGTTGGAGCCTCTATTAAGCAGGATCAGAAAAGCTAAGGAATTTCGGGGAATCCAAGTGGGGAAGATGGAATTCCGGGTGGCCGCCTTTGCGGATGATTTGCTGGTCCATACTGAGGAGCCACAGATGGGATTGCCAGCATTATTGAAACTGATTAAGGACTATGGTAGGCCCTCTGGTTTAAAATTGAATCTGGATAAATCAGAGGTTCTTTTGTTGGATTCGCAGTTACCCAGAAAGTGGCAGGGGAAATTTCCGTTGAGATGGGCGGGGGATAGTTTCAAATATTTGGGGATCTATCTGCCAGCTAATGTGATGGAGTTATACCATATTAATATGACCAGTCTTTTGAGGGATTTAACACTTAAAGTGCAGAAATGGAGAGATCTTCCCGCTGTCCTTGGGAGGCAGGATTGGGTTGATTAAAATGTCCCTTTTCCCGAAATGGCTATATTTACTTCAGACACTTCCCTTAGTGCTGAAAGGCAAAGATCTATGTAAGATGGAAAAACAGATCAACATTTTGTTATGGAAGGGGAAAACAGCAAGGGCGCGTTTAGCAGTACTGACGAGGGCCTGGGCTGCGGGGGGAATGGGACTTCCAAATATTAGAGGATATAATATGGCTTGTCTTCTCAGACATGTTCGGGATTGGCTATGGGAAACGGGCGACAACACCCCGTTGGATATGATCCGGGCTTTGGTAAAGCCGCTTCACATTCGGTATGTTTTACAAATGAAGTCAGTGAAGGATATTGAGAAAGTGACAAGGACGGTATTAGTGGGGCCTGTGAGAAGGGCGTGGAGGTATGTGTGAGACAAACTGGGAAGGTCGATGTATTGTTCACCCCTACTGCCGGTGAGGGGAAACAAGGAGTTTTTGCCGGGAATGATGGGGGGGAACTATGCGAGGTGGGAACGGATGGGTATTATAAATGTAGAGCGCTTGATAACAGAAGAAGGCCTAATGGAATCGTTTGCTAACTTAAGTGCACAATATACCATGACGTGGTTGGATCTGTTTCTTTATGCCCAGGTGAGGAGCTATATTAAGAGTTTGCCAAGAGATCTCTTAAGGGGGGAAGTATGTTCACGAATAGAAGAGTTGCTGATGGGGGGAGAGCAGGGGGTGAGGGTATCCTACTTGCATAAAGGCTTGTTGGAATTGGAGGTCAGGGAGTCCGAGGAGGCGTTGGCTGAGTTGGTCAAAGGACCTTGGAGAGCAAATAGAGGGTGAAGGGGTAGGGAAAGCTATCGTGAATATCCCGAGGCTGTGTGTGGCGGTAGACCACCACAGGGATATGCAATATAAACTAATGCGGAGATTATATTTCGCTCCAAATAGAGCATGGAGAGCTGGGATAGTGAACACTCACTGCTGTCCAAGATGTGGGATAGAGGAGGCTTCCTTAGGTCATATGTTCTGGCATTGTTCGAAGGTGGGGGGTTTTTGGAGGAAGATACAGAGATACTTGGAGAGGTGCCTGGGGAGATCATGTCCGATGTCACCACAAGGAATTGTGCTGGATATTTGGGATGAGGGAACACTGGAGGGTCTAGGAACAGTACAATGGGCGTGGATGAGATTAATACTGGTGACTGCTCGAATGGCTATATTGTATAATTGGATAGATGTACGAGGACCAGTGTACGGGCAGTGGAGAATTCGATTGCATCATGTATTAATGATGGAAAGATATAGAGCTCGAGGACACCAGAAGAGATGGGAAGCTTTCTTGATGGGTTGGGGGCCACATATCCAATCTTTGCCAGTGCGAATGCGGAACAGAATACTGGCTGGGGATGGGTAACTGTTTGAACTCTGTGTGGGTGATGGAGGGGTGGGGGTCAGCCTGGGGAGGGGAAGGGGGGTTAGGGGAGGAGGGGGGAAATAGTTGGAAATTAAGAGTCAACAAATGGTACTGTGAATAGTCCATATTGTGTATTAGTCAATATGGAGGACTTTGAGTGTTAATATAGCCTCTTAGGTAATGTACTGAAGCTGGTAATGTTAATTTAGGTGATATAAGGGGGTGATATAGATATGTTGGATAGACGTGTTGGATAAGGATGTTATAACTTGGTTTCTTGTATGACATGGACTATGTGAATATTTTACATTTCACTGATGAATAAATAATTTAAACATAACGTAAGCAAAATTTGCGCCTTCCTTTCTACACACACTACTAAGACACTTATCCACTCTTTAGTCCCCTCCCGTCTCGACTATTGCAACCTTCTTCTTGCTGGTCTCCCTTTGAGTCATCACTCTCCTCTTCATTCTGCTTGGAACTCTGCTGCGTGACTAATCTTTCGGCAGCCTCTATATTCTCATATAACTCATCTTCTCAAATCACTTCATTGGCTTCCCTTCCGTTTCTGTATCCAAATCAAGCTTCTCCTTCTAACCTATAAGTGCATTCACACTTCTGCTCCTTTCTACCTTTCCTCTCTTTTCCCTCCTTACACCCCTCCTCATGAACTCCGCTCTTCTTCTGGCTTGCTTCTCTCTTTGCCCTTTTCTTCCACTGCCTACACCAGACTTCAGTCCTTTCACCTTGCTGCTCCTTATGCTTGGAACAAACTCACTGAGTCTGCATGTCAGGCATCATCTCTGGCCCCTTTCAAGTCCATGTTAAAAGGTTCACCTCTTTAAAGCTGGTTTTGGATTCTGACCCCCTTTTTTCCTTGTGTCTCCTTACCCTCCTTTTCCCCTTATCCTTACACTTTGTCTTGTCTGTCTTAATTAGATTGTAAACTCTCATGAGCAGGTACCGTCTCCATCTATGTTTTACAGCGCTGTGTACGCCTTGCAGCGCTTTATAAATGATTAGTAGCAGTACTAGTAATGATACAGCTGTTAGAAATGGCTTCACCTGTTCTGCATGCTATGTATATTTTATAAAAGGATGTGCTCTTGCTGAGCCTTTTGTAAAATACTATCATTGTTTTGAACACTAGGGTCTAAGGGGCATGCTTGCTAAAGAGCTGTAGCCAGGAGTGTGCAGCAAAAAAGACAGCTGAGCTAAAAATGCTGTGCAACCAGTGCAAAAAGATGGGGTTAGGGCAGAGAGTGTGAGGGAACAGGCAAGCGTTGCTGGCAAACCCGCACTAGTGGCACTTTTGCCCAGAAAAAGTGCTGGTAACGCCTGCCTATGACCAGATGCTAATTGCATGCACCGTGCCAACATGGTCTGAACACATGGTACAGACGTGATACCCATAACAGGGAACCACCCAGAGCCATCCCACACAGGGAAAAGCAAGACGTCGCAGTAGAAATGCATGCTGACCACAAGTTAGTCCTGCGCTACCTGCAATACTTTAATAGACATGTCCTTAAGTGTCCATTTTCTGACTTTAATGACTTATAAAATTATTTTTGCAGTGGCAGGTGGAGAGCCAGGGAGGCCAGGTTCTGTTCCTGCTTCTCGCACTGATGCACTTTGTGACCTTAAGCAAGTCAATGTCTATCCATTCCCTCAGGTACAACTTAGGGGTATGTTTACTAAACCGGGCTAACGGTTAACCCGAGCTATCTGCCACTAGGTCCCATATTATTCAATGGGACCTAGCTGCAGATAGCCCGGGTTAACCGTTAGCCCGGTTTAGTAAACATGCCCCTTAGATTGTAAACCGTCTGGGCAGGAATACTAGCTGCATCTGAATATGTAACTTGCCTTGAGCTTTGATTCAGAAAACATGAATAATTACATCTAAAATCCAGACCAATAAATACATATAATATAAAAAAGGAAAATATGGCAGAAACAATAGGCAAAATTTAAAAAAAATGTAAAATAAAAACAAGTAAAAAGCAAAAAAGAAAGTATAAGAAAATGTTTCTTCTCCTGGCTCCTAAAAATGCTGGATGGTGGTGCCCAAATAAACATACAATAGAGATCCTGCAGTACTCACTATGCAGGGTACCAGGAAAAAGGAGGAAATGAACTGACACCAGAGATCAAACAAAGACACAGAAGCATGACTGAACGTCCTTATATCAGTAACGCATAAAATTGTACGAACAGCTAGAGCAAAATGGTATTTAGCAAACATTTGTAAAGATCTACAACCTTCTGGATCACTACTTGAGCATGAAAAATGATACTTTTATTTCATAGCTTAAATTATTAAAAAATGTATTATTTTATCACTGCATTATTATATTGCATAGATGATCATTATACAGTAATCTATATAATTAAGTTGTTCACTATTATTGGCTGGAAAATCAAAGCCTGGCATTTTCAGCCTTTGAAGAGGAAATGAGACCCTGACAGTACAGCGAGCCATCATATGATCATTTAGTAGGAAATCTTGTAGGCAAAAATGGCCCAATTTACATAACGCATTGAGACTGGAATTAAGACATGCTCAGTTCCAGCAGCATTTTACAAAAGGCTCTGCCAGAAGTGGAGCCTTTTGTAAAATATACATAAAACATACAGAAGTACATGTGGATTGGCTGCCGAGTAGAGCCGGAGAAGCCATTTTGTAAATCTATACATGGGAAAGCATCACCAATATAGCAGTTTCAACGTGGACGTAGCGATTTCACAACTTTCACGTGCAAATGCCAGCACTGCCACGTGTAGAGAGGCCTATACAAACCTACATGCATAAGTGCCGCCAAGTAAATACTGAGCCTGCAATTTGTTATTTTTCATTTTGGAAGAAGAAATAAAAAAAGCGGGGGAATAAGAAGAACTACCCCCTTAAACCCTCATGTAAAACCCTGGTAGAAATAAGCACTTTTGAAAAATCCAGTTGGGCCTCTGAGCAGGTGTAAACCCCAGTGTGGACCTTTTTAGACACAAGTGGATTCCTTTTGTAAAACGGGGAATACATATGGAGATTGTTGAACTATCCAAACCACTCCCAAATCACACCTCCACCATGTCTCCTTGACATCTCGATGTGGTATGGATGCCCATAGGTAATTAGCACAATTATATGAGTATTCCACTCTCTATGTGGAGGTGCCACTATTTACACGTCAAGGTGTTTCTGAAAGAACCCCCAAAGCGTCAGCTATGCTTTGTCTTGTGGTTTCCAAAGAATTCTTTGCTCTTGCTACAAAACAAAGAAGGTAAACACACAGAGGTTAATTTTAGGGAAAGGGAACTGGATTTAGCTCATGTCTTTTCTCAGACGTTCAAGGCAAGTTAGATCCGGGTATTTTCCTGTCCCCAGAGGGCTTACAATCTAACAGGCCGATGCAGAAAGCCAGTGCTAAAGTTGCGCGCTATGCCTGTCGCAGCACATCGATAGCACACAATTTCAGCATGGCAATGCTGAAAGAAGATCACAGGCAAATGAGCCACGCGTTAAACCATGCGCAAAATGGAAGCGCTAAACTGGGAGAGTAAACCAAACAAATGCGCACAAGAAATCAGCGCTGGTTTGGCATGCTCTCCCAGAGAAATGGGCACCGCATGGCTAAATCGTGTATCAGCCTCAACAGGATTTTGATGGCATCGGGGGCAATTGTGCTAGCGGGAAAAGCCTCCGATGCCATCAAAATACTGTTGGGGGCCAGTGCCCCGAAAGAAAGTCACTCCCTGGTGGTCTAGTGGCCCCAGATCCCGCCCCCCCCCAAACCTGGTGGTCTAGCAGCCCCATAACCTCCTCCTGGTATCTTTCCTCCCGTTGTCAGTCTGCAATCTTGGAATTGAGAAGTACAGTTAAGATAATCTAAAACAGATACAAATCACTACCAAGAAGCATGGATATGGTATCTTACACATCAACAAAAAACTCTCTCAACAGACGTGTTATAGGTGTGTTGATTATTTTTATTTTTGATTTTAGTGGGACCCCTTCTGGATTTACTATGCTGCGACCTGGTAGACTAGTAGTTTCTCCTTTTGGGGAAAGCTGTGGCATAAGCTCCTTTTAAGAGCTCACTCATCATTCTGTCTTTTTGAATTTTTCTCTTTCTTTATGCTTTTCTTCCTCTAGACTGAGTTTCATATGGTTGCCCCTCCTATGTCAACACGCCTGTAACAAGTCCCTTGAGAAAGGCTTTAGCCAAAACATGTTGGGCTACTTGATCTGATTTTACAGATGTGTAAGATGCAAATCGCTACCAAGAATCATGGATATGGTATGGTATCTGTTTTAAATTATTTTAACTAACTGTCAATACATTTTGTCATTTTGCACTTGGACTTTCATTATTTATTAAAATTGGCATTTTACAAATGATGGCCAAGTGCAATTTGGGACGCCCAAACAGGCATGTCCAAGTTCAGGCCCGATTTCACAAATGCGAAGTGCCTGAAACGGACGTCTGTGGGGGCATCTACATAGAAATCCCCGGAAAGTATTCCAGACCATGGATGTCTAAGAATAGCCTAATGGTTAGAGTAGTGGGCTAAGACCAGAGAAGCCAGGGCTTGAATCGCATTGCTGCTGTCATTGTGATCATGCAGAGTACTGGGGATGGTGGTGTGCCATCTTCTCTACACCCTCTGGATGTTTTACAGCCAAAATGAGAACTTTCCCAATGCCTCCTTGTGCCTCGAGCAAGTCTATACTTGGATGGGGTTGCAGATGCCCCCAAAGTTTCTGAAATCGAGTGGGGACGTCTAAGTCCACTGTACTGAACCAGACATGCTTCCGTCACACCCCCATGCCTACTTGGCCGTCCCCGCACCGGAAACGTCTTTGAAAGCCATTTGTAAAATGACTTCAGGTATGTGTCTCTACGATTTGGACATCCGCATGCACGTTTTTGGATGTCCAAATCGCAACTACAGCTTTTAAAATGGCCCCCTAAAAGTGATAGATATTACACCTAGGGGATTTTTAATTTTGCCCCTGCTTTTTCGTTATATTGTTGCTGTTTTTTTTTTTTTTTTTTTAACTTCTCTATATTTGGGGCCCTGGAAAGAAGTAAGGATCATTTCTGCCTCCGACCTGGTGGTCTGTTGGTGCTGAGAGGTGGGGCATGGGAATGGGGGAGTAGCAGGAGCCATGAGGGCCTCGTTATTTGAAAGGGATAGGGCAAACTACAGGGCCACTGGGCCACTATGGACTTAAGGCCCTCTTAAAGAGACCCTTGTTGAGAGCTCTCGGGCTTGGGAGCCTGAGTCAGAGGCTTTTTGTTTCAGGGGTCCTGGGTTGGGGGGGTCTTAGATTTGAAGATCCCCAATCATTTGCTTTCTAGCTCTGACATCTCAGGACTGGGTGTAACTGGGACCTAGAGCGCTGAATTAGGAATTCTCTATCTAGAGGTCTCCAACTTAAGGAGTCCAGGTTTCAGGATTTTTTTTAAACGTCCATAGACCTCATTTAAGAAAATGGATGTTAAAACGTTCAACTTACCTCTAAGTCTGGTGTAAAAACAAACACTAAGGGGTAATTTTATAAACCATTTTGGCACATAAAATGGTGTTTTACACATGTAAACAGACTCTTACAAAAGTGGGTCCCTCCTAAAGCATGCATGGTGCAAACTGGCATGTGCCTGTCTGGAAGGCATGTAAACGGGCGCAGTTGGGCAGAATCATGCATATTTTATAGAATAGAAATATAGAAACATGATGGCAAAAAAAGACCACATGGCCTATCTAGTCTGCCCTTCCATATTAACTACAATAGTCCCCTTTTTTCCTTTATTGTTTCTCCCACATCTCTATCATATCACCTCTCTCCCGCCTTTCCTCTAATATCTACATATTAAGATCTTTAAATCTGTCCTCATATACTTTATAACAAAGACCACTAACATTTTAGTAGCCACCCTCTGCACCAACTCCATCCTGTTTATATCCTTTTTGAATGTGCGGTCTCCAGAATTGCACACAATACGCCAAATGAAGTCGCACCAGAGACTTGTACAGAGGCACAATCACCTCCTTTTTTCTGCTGGCCATTCCTCTCCCTATGCACCCAACCATCCTTCTGGCTTTCGCTGTTGCCTTTTCTACCTGTCTAGCCACCTTAAGATCATCAGAAACAATAACGCTCAGGTCCTGCTCTTCTTTCGTGAACAGAAGTACTTCGCCCCCTACACTGTACCGCTCCCTTGGATTTTTGCAGCCCAAATGCATGACCCTGCATTTTTTAGCATTAAATCTCAGCTACCAAATTCTTGACAATTCTTCAAGCTTAGCTAGATCCCTCATGTTATCTACTCCTTCCTGGCTGCCTACTCTATTGCAGATTTTGGTATCATCCGCAAAGAGGCAAACCTTACCCAACAGCCCTTAGCAATATCACTAAGATGCTACAAAGAACTGGACCAAGGACAGATCCCTGTGGCATACCATTGGTAATATCCTTCTCCTCAGAGTGAGCTCCATTTACCTATACACTTTGTCAGCTCCCACTCAACCAATTTCTAACCCACTTTAGGGAACATCCCTAGAATGGTGAAATTAGACTTACCTGCTAATTGTTGTTCCTGGAGTGGAACCAGTCTAGTCCCGAAACCTCTGGGTTGCCAATCTCAACTAGCAGCTTGGAGACTGAGAAACTCCACCTTTTTGTGACATCATCAGTATAACTCTCTGGTGCCCGCCTCATGCCACCAGTAACCTATTGACAAAGCAGACTCACCGGAGAAACAAGTAAGACAATATCCAAAACACATTAAACTAAACCAGTTATAGGAATATACAAATTGTGACTGAGGGAGCACCCTCGTCATTACTGTGCCTAAAAGAAAGTCGGAGCAGTCCACCCCTCACCCCAAGGAAGGAGAGCCAGCCCCCAATAGCAAATAATGGAAAAAACACAGCTCACCTGTGAAACTGGTAGAAAGTCCAGACATACGTTTGCCAAGAAACTCTGGGAGGGATACGGGACTAGACTGGCTCCACTCCAGGAACAACAATTAGCAGGTAAGTCTAATTTCACCTTCCTGATCGTGTCCCCAGTCTAGTCCCTAAACCTCTGGGTCCATACCAGAGCAGTGAACACACTCAACCACAGGAGGGACCTGGCAAACCAGCCTGAAGAACCGCTGATCCGAATGAGGTCTCCTCCGCCATTTGCACATCCAGGCGGTAGTGCTTAACAAAGGTATTGAGAGACGACCAAGTCGCCGCCCTACAAATCTTCACCGGCGAAACCAAACGAACCTCCGCCCAGGAAGTAGCCTGCGCCCTCGTGGAATGTGCTCTTAAACCTTCCGGCACTACTCTACCCTTCAACAAATAAGCCGACTCAATGGCTTCTCTAATCCACCGTGCAATAGATGCCTTTGATGCAGCTTCGCCCTTTCTCTGCCATGCAAAAAGCACAAAGAGCCTGTCCGACTTCCGAAAGGACGCCGTCCTTCTGAGATACTTCTTTAAAGCCCGCCGGACATCCAAAAGATGTAGCCTTTCCACCGAAGAATCACTCTTATCCCTGGCCAACACCGGCAAGGAGATTTCCTGGTTGACATGGAACGCCGAAACTACCTTCGGTAGAAAAGCCGGCACCGGCCTCAACACGACCTTAGCCGCAAAGAAGGAAAGGTAGGGCTCTCTGCAGGAAAGCGCCTGTAATTCGGAAACCCGTCTAGCCAAACAGACTGCCACCAGAAACACTACCTTCAGAGTAAGATCCTTGAGCGACGCATGAGCCAACAGCTCAAAAGGCTCCCCCTCTAACGCCTCCAATACAAAGGGAAGACTCCATTTGGGAAACACCTGCCTAGCCGGAGGCCTAAACAGGGACACCGCTCTCAAGAATCATTTCACATCATGCTGAGCCCCTAGCGACTAACCCGCCAGTCTGCCTCTGAAACAAGATAAGGCAGCTACTTGGACTCGCAACGAAGCCGCCACCAAGCCCTTCTCGAAACCATTATGCAAAAATTCCAAAATCTGCGGAAGAGAAGCCCTCAGAGCTTGGCACTGCCGATCACTACACCAGGCCTCAAAGATCCTCCAAATGCGAACATACGCCAAAGTCGTCGACTGCTTTCTGGACTTCAAAAAGGTAGAAATGACCGCCGTCGAATACCCCCGGGAAGTCAGCCGCGCCCTCTCAAGAGCCAGGCTGTAAGAGAGAACCGACCCACGTGAGGCATGACTAGAGGACCCTGGGACAACAGATCTGCTCTGCCGGGGAGACACCAGGGCTTTGCCACCAACAACCTCACCAGGTCCCCGTACCAGGGGCGACGTGGCCAATCCAGCGCAATCAGGATTACGTGACCCCGGAATCCCTCTACTCTTTGCAGGACCCGTCCGATCAGAACCCACGGCGGGAAGACATATAGCAGCTGCTCCTCCGGCCAGACTTGCAAAAGGGCGTCCAAGCCTTCGGACATCCTTTCCCTGCACCTGCTGAAGAAACGACTGCACTTCGCTGACTCGAAGGTTGCCATGAGATCCATCACTGGCACGCTCCACCTGCGAACCACCATCTCGAACACCTCGGGATGCAGGACCCATTCCCTGGGATCCACCTTCACCTGGCTGAGGAAATCGGCCTCCACATTGTCTACCCCGGCCACATGGGCTGCCGACAGATCCACAATGTTGGCCTCCGCCCAGGCACAGAGAGCCTCGGCCTCTAAAGACACACTGCTGGTGCCACCTTGCTTGTTGATGTAGGCCACCGCCGTCGCGTTGTCCGACAACACTTGGACCGCTTTCCCTCTGAGAAACTGTCGAAACTCCTGCAAGGCCAGAGACACCGCCCTTAGCTCCAGCCGGTTGATCGCCCACGTCCTTTCTTGAATGTCCCAGCGCCCCTGCGTGAAGTTGCCCTGACAATGGGCTCCCCAGCCCAGTAGGCTGGCATCTGTCATCACGGCCACCCAAGCCGGAGCTTCCAGGAGCTTCCCCTTCTCCAGCGATTCGGGAAGCAACCATCAGAGCAAGGCTAGATGGGTCTCCTCCGGGCAGACCAGTCTCCGGGAGAGAGGGTCTCGCTGATGTGACCACCGGCGAAGCAAAGCCCTCTGTAAGGGTCTCATATGAGCTCTCACCCATGGCACCGTCTCTATCGTTGCCACCATGGTGCCCAACAACTGCAGGTAATGCCACGCCGAGGGAGCCTTGAGCTTGAGAAACCTGCGCACCCGATTCCGCAAGTCCAGTGCCCTCTTTTCCGTAAGAAACACCTTCCCGAGCCGCGTATCGAAGCGCGCTCCTAGGTATTCCAGATTCTGGGAAGGCTGCAAGCGACTCTTGGACATATTGACCATCCAACCTAGACTCTCCAAAAAGCTTACTACCCGGGCCGTGGCCCGCTCGCTCTCAGCCTGAGACTTCGCCCAGATCAACCAATCGTCTAGCTAAGGATGCACGAGAATACCTTCCTTTCGCAGAGTCACCACCACCACTACCATGACCTTGGTAAAGACCCTTGGAGCAGTCGCCAGACCGAAGGGCAACGCTTGAAACTGAAAATGCCCGAACGGAACTGGAAATCTGAGGAACCTGTGATGTTCCGGCCGTATGGGAATATGAAGGTAAGCCTCCGACAAGTCCAGAGAGGTGAGATACTCTCCTTGCCAAACCGCCACTATGATGTCCAGGATCGGCCGAACTCCCCCGTCCTTCTTTGGGACAATAAAGTAAATGGAGTATCGACCGCACCCGGACTGTTCTGCGGGAACGGGAGCTATCGCTCTGAGGTCCAGCAACCTTTGCACCGTCTCCCGCAGAGCCGCACACTTTGCCACCGCCCTGCAGGGAGACTGCACGAAGGCTTCCCGTACTGGACGAAAAAACTCCAGAGCGTAGCCTTCCCGAACAACTTCTAACACCCACTGATCCGATGTAATTTGGGCCCAGGCGGGATAAAACTCCTGCAAACGCCCTCCCACGGGAATGATGGGCGACTGGGCCCCCCTCACCTCATTGTGACTTTTTAAGGTTAAGGGAGGAGGAGGAGGAGGAAGTGAAACCGAAACCTCTGCCCGCTCCCCGGAATCCCCTGAAACCCTGGTTTCTGTAGGGAAAGCGCCCCCTTTGACCTGAAGGGGCCCTTTGGGACCAAAAACGTCAAAAATCCCGAAACTGACCGCAGGCCCCCGGCGCCCCACGCGCAACCTTGGGCTTATCCTCCGGCAACCTTCCGCCTTTGGACTCCCCGAGGTCCTTGACCAGCTTGTCCAAATCCTTGCAGAAGAGCAAACGCCCCTTAAAAGGCAACTTACTCAACCGAGACTTAGAAGAGCTATCGGTTGCCCGATTACGTAACCATAGATATCGTCTCGCAGCCACCGCCGATGCCATACTCTTGGATAGTCCTCGCATAAGGTCATAATGGATATCTGACAGGTAGGCAGCTCCTGACTCTAGCCGAGCCGCTTCACCCGCCAAAGGAGACGGCTGACCCTCCTGGACTTGCTGAGCCCATCGAAGGCAAGCTCTAGAAACCCAAGCTCCGCAAATGGCCGCCTGCAGGGAGATGGCATTGACATCAAAAACTTGCCTTAACAAGATATACAGCTTTCTATCCTGAATGTCCTTGAGGGCCGCACTACCTTCTACAGGGATGGTTGTTTTCTTGGTCACTGCCGAGACGGCCGCGTCCACCTTGGGAGGCTTGAAAACCTCTTTGTCCAGGTCTAATAAGGGGTACAACCGGCTCATAACCCTCGCGCCTTTCAAAGGCGCTTCTGGGATGTTCCATTCCTCCTGAATCATCTCTTGAAATACCCTGTGCACCGGGAACACTCTGAGTCTTCCTGAAAACCTGCAACAAAGGATCCTCCAACGCCTCATCCTTCGCTGCCCCAGGCTCTGGCATATTGAGCACCTTAAGGGTCTCCACAATGAGAGCCGGCAGTTCTTCTCTCCTGAACACTCTCACAACCCTATAGCCTGATCTTCTTTTTCTGAAATCTCTCCCTCTTCTAACTCTTCCTCCAACGCTACACTATGGCCTTCCTCATCTGACAGAGGATCCTCCGACAAACCTGAGGGCTCTCTCAGTTCCCCTTCTCCGCGCGGCTTCTTGCTCCTACTCGGGGAACTCGGCATCCGCAGAGATGCCGGACATTTCCTGGCTCCGCTGGATTCGCCCGGCAGACTCTGCTGCAAAATATTACTGAAAGTCGACTGCTGAAGCAGTGCAACAAACTGCTGTGAGAAGATGGCGGAAAGTTCCTTGGGAAATACCGCCGGAGGAGAGACGGCGCCCGAGCCTGAAGAGGGCCCTGGCACTGGCTCCTCCTGCGCTAGTTCCGGCATCAGGGGTGCCGAGGTTTCCGGGGAAGACCCCGGAGCCTTGATCGCCTACGTGGAAAGCTTGTCCGCTTCACCGGCCTCTCCCACACATGCCTTGCAGACCCCTGCGTTCGTGCCCTTCCGCGCCCCGCACACGACGCAAAGGGGTTTGGAGGGCATTGTATTGAGCACTCTGCCTGCCTGAAGACTAGTCCCAGGTGCATGCGCTGAACAGCCCCGGGACGCTTTAAACACCAAAGCCTAACACGGACACTAAGCCGCAGCTGCAGGGAGACAAGCAGAGAACACTGATATCCTGACAGTTTCTCTGCTCCTAAGCCGTTCGTTTCTGCCCCCTTTGAACTTTAATTTTACTGTTCGTCTTACTCCTTTTTTTTTTCAACTCTGTACTGATGTACTAGCAAGGCTTGAATTGCAAGGAAACTAAATTTCTGGACCTGCGGCACGCAACTGCGCCGCAACGCAAAAAAGGCGCAAAAATGCGCTGAAAGAAAAAACGGGGCTGCGGGCACAAAAATGCTTACCGGAGAAGCGCGTGCGGGTAAAGGCCCTGTCCGGCTCATTAAGACGAGCCCATCTCGGCCCCTGAGTCCCCCGTGCAGAAGAAATTACCCCCAAGGAACACTTACCGCACAGGCTTCCTTTGGCGGGAAGGAGCTGCCGGGCGCGCTGGCAGGCAGAATCCTCTGCACGGCACCGGCAAAGCTCCGCTTGCAGCCCTGCACCCCCCGATCTGAACCGGGACTCTGCTGCGTCTCAGGCAAAACTTCTGATGCAGTCGGTCCAAGTTTAATGCACAGTTTTACAGAGGCCAGAAGAGAAAGGGGGGGGGGGGGGAGGAGGACCCAGAGCTAGAGAGCTGGAGTGCTCCAAAATTTAAAGAAACAGACTTCAAAAGTAAAATTCTCCTACCAGAATATCAAAACTCCTAATAAACTAAACTACACTTCCCTAAAGAAGCCCCAATTGTTTCTCCAGTGAGCCCGGAACCTCCGGGCTCCCAACTATCCAGCTGCTTGGAGACTGAGGTAACTGGTGGCATGAGGCGGGCACCAGAGAGTTATACTGATGATGTTACAAAAAGGTGGAGTTTCTCAGTCTCCAAGCTGCTAGTTGAGATTGGCAACCCAGAGGTTTCAGGACTAGACTGGGGACACGATCAGGAAGCTCAATTTGTTTATAAGTCGCCTGTGTGGAACAGTGTCAAATGCTTTACTGAAATCTAAATACACCACATCTAAGGCTCTCCCTCGGTCCAACTCCCTGGTCATGCAGTCAAAGAAATCAATCAGATTTGTCTGACAAGAGCTGCTTCTGGTAAACTCATGCTGCTTCCGATCCTGCAATCCACTGGACTCTAGAAACCTCACTATCCTCCCTTTTAGCAGTGTTTCCAATAATTTACTCACCACCGGCCTGTAGTTTTCCACCTCATCCTTACTTCTGCTTTTACGTAAAGGGACTACATGTGCCTTTCTCCAGTCCCCTGGGGCCACTCCCGAATACATACATATGTGCGTAAAGTACACAGTAAGAAAACACCTGTTCTTGATAGTGTTACATCTGCACCTTGAATGTAGGTGCTAGGGCTACTGCTACTGCTACTGCTACTGGATTTGACCTAGTATTTTATAAAGTCACATAGGTGCTTCTGTCTCTTTATAAAATAGATGCTTTCTGCTGACTTAGCCTGGTGCCCTCTTATAAAATGACTAAGAGGTGAAGTAAAAAAGCATTTCCTAGTGCACTTACCTACACTGCAAGTAACTACATACGCAGGTTGATCCATGAATTTGCAAGGGACAGACACTAAATTTAAAGTGACTTATTTAGCAGACTTTTTTCTGTGCCAAAATGCATATTAAAAACGAGAGTACAATGATCAAAAACCTGGGTAAGAGAGCACGCACTTTACTGCAGCAAGGCCATAGTTTCTCTATATGGGCTTTGCTGAATTTTCCAAACATATTCATATTCTTCTTTTGTGAAAATTACCCTATGGAAATTATAAACCCAATATGCATAAAGGTTTAACCTGTTAGCAGGACCCGCTTACCGGATAAACCCCGCTGAGGGGGATATTCGGCAGCACTAATTGGATAGTGCTGCTGAATATCCCCCTCTAGCCGCTGTGGCACTGTCCTGATAGTGCTACGGATGTCCGGGAGGGTCCCAGCACTTATCCGGTTAGCAGCAATGTTCAGTCTGCTAATCGGATACATGGCTGCATAAAGAGAGGACAAGATAAAGACTGCCCTCACTTTATGTCATTTTACTTTCTGATAACAATGGCCGGCAGCAAAACCGGATATTCGGATCTGGAAGATATCTGGATTCTGGAGCCGCATATCCGGTTTCAATCTTAAAGGCCATGGCCGGTACTTAAAAAAACACCGACCAGTATGTGCTTTAATTTATATCTGTTCTTTAGTATGCACAAATTTTCAAGGTTACTTTTTGTGCATATGATCACATTTTCAAATGTAAGCCCGCTGGTACAAGCCCAGACCCTGCTGCTTGGGCCAGGCCATCGTACATGCATATGTTAGAAATGTTTTAAAGTTTTAATTTGTTGTTTTTACAAAATATATGCAGAACACAGAGTGGAAGTAGAAATCTATAGGATGTTATTTGCTTGATCACAAAACATGGGCTTACATGCTAAATGTTCTTATGCTGTACAAAATCAAGATATTTCCTTGGCCTTGCAAAACTTAGGTTCCCCCATACACCCCTCCCTTAGTTTCTAGGCTACTGCACATGAGAAATAAAAGAATTAGAAGCTCAAGGACAAAAGGAACACTGAGTGAAACATGCTGATACAAAATTTGCTAGGTGCAGAGAAAGGGAAGAAAGAAACTTCCAAAACATGAAAATTAAGTACATGGGCACTAAGGGAGGGGGGATTTCTGAGAACCCATGAGACCGGCAATATAACCATAAAAGGAATAAGGTAAAAAAGGGAAGAGGGATAAAAGGGGCAGGAGTTAGGAGAAGTAAACGGAAGCGGAGATTCACATGACGCGAATAAAGATCACTAATAGGTAGGAGATTAGAAGTACCTCAGGAGCTCCAGCCCAATTGGGGCTGTGGGAGGGGCTAAATCGCCCGATTACATCAACGCCGGCTTTCCCCGGGCCTCCAGAGCTGAGCCGCGTGCCCAGGAGCTCCAGCCCAATCCGGGCTGTGGGAGGGGTCTCCCTATTTAGGGCCCCCCTTGCCCAGGCCCCTGCGCCTGTCAGGCCCACGCCTAAGGGCCACGCCAAAGGGCCCTTTGGCGTGCCGAACTCATCACCTTACGACACGGGCAAGCAACTCAAGCACCTCCGCCGCCTCACCCCCATCTCACTACCTGTAGCAATCCACTACTGCCTCATTACAGCTGGCACCCGACAGAGCGAGCGAGGTGAGATCGGGATGGAGATGCCCTCCCGCTCAGCTGCCTGAGGCCAATCTGCGCCTCCAACACCGAAGCCTAAAGGCCGCAACGCCATCGGGCACCATCTTCAGCCGGCACCCGACAGAGCGAGCGAGGTGAGATCGGGATGGAGATCCCCTCCGGCTCAGCTGCCTGAGGGCAATCAGCACCTCCAACACCGAAGTGGGCCCAGGGCTTGAGCTCCGGTGCTCCGTAGCTGCCGGGGTCGAGCAGGCTCGTTCACTCCTCCACACATCGCCACCAGACCAAACCATCTCACCAGCTCCATCCTGGTACCCTCAAGTAACTCTCCTCTGTCTTGCTTCCCACTGCTGGCATTGTTCTTCCTCCCATTACCCGCCTTGAACTTGCTATCCACTGCCTGCACTGTATGGCTATCCATTGTTGGCATAGAACTACTACCCACTGCCTGCATAGCACCACTACCCTCTGCTTGCTTAGCATTTCTCCCATTGCCTGCATCGTACTGCTACCCATCCCTGGACGTAGAACTGCTACCCATCGCTGCATAAAACTGTTATCCATTGCTTGCATTGTATTGCTACCCATTGTTTGCATACTGTTGCCACCCATTGTTGCATAGTACTGCTACCCATTGTTTTGCACACTGTTGCCACCCACTGTTGCATAGAACTGTTATCCATTGCTTATCCATTGTTTGCATAGCACTGCTACTCTCCGTTTGCATACTGTTGCCCCATTGTTTGCATAGTGATGCTACCCTCTGTTTGCATACTGTTGCCCCCCATTGCTGCATAGAACTGTTATCCATTGCTTATCCAGTGCTTGCATAGTACTGCTACCCATTGTTTGCACAGTGTTGCTACCCACTGTTGCATAGAACTGTTATCCGTTGCTTATCCATTATTTGCATAGTACTGCTACCCATTGTTGCATAGAACTGCTACCCATTGTTGCATACTGTTGCCCACCATTATTGCATAGAACTGCTACCACTGCTTATCCTCTGCTTGCTACCCATTGCTTGCATTGAACTGCTACTCACTGCCTGCTTGTTTGCCTACCACTTGCTACCCATTGCTTTCTCAGACCTTGCAGCCCACTACCATGGCCCCACATTTCATTGCCCTCCTCTTCACTATCCTCCCCAACTGCCTCCCCTCCTACCAACACCCTCCCTCCCCTTCCCCCTCTCCTCCCCCTACCTTCCTCACTTCTCCCTCCACTCTGCCCCCTAGTCTAGCACCTGCTCTTGAGCTTTTTCACACCATCCCCCGCATTCAACCAGCCCCCCTCGCTACCTTCCTCACTTCTCCCTCCATTCTGCCCCCTAGCCTAGCACCTGCTCTTGAGCTTCTTCACACCATCCCCCGCATTCAACCAACCCCCCTCTCTTTAAAGCAACCCCACCCTCGCTTCCGCTGTACTATCTCCACTTTACCTCACTCTCTAATACTCCTTCTCTCATCAGGTAATATCAACCCCAACCCTGGCCGCCACCCCCCACCCCCACGATTTCTTTCTCACACCAAAGAAAGTTCCTCACGTACCCTATCTAATCTCATCCACATCCCTCTCCTCCCTCCTTCCGCCTTCCCTCATTCATCCCACAATCACTCATCCATGGATATCAACTCCTATCCTACCCCCAAAAATAATCCCTCACATAACCTACCTGATACCATCAATTTACCCCTCATTTCCCCTCCCTCATATCCCTTTTGGAGAGCACACTCACCCAGACACACCCACCCACACCCTGCTCCCTCCAAATCTCGGCATTACCCTAGAAATAGACCCCCACGCTACTCTGATAAGAAATCTACAAGTAACTTATCCAACCTTATCCATATCCCTCTCCTCCCCCCCCCCTCCGCTCTCCCATTTTCATGCGCCCTATGGAATGCATGCTCAGTCATTAAAAAAAAACCTTTTATTCATGACCTTTTTATCTCCAATGCCCTACACATTCTTGACTTGACCGAGATCTGGCTCCCCCCAGATGACACCACATCCATTGCCTCTCTCTGCTATGGGGGCTATCAGTTCTCCCATACACCTCGATCTACTGGTTGTGGTGGTGGCGTTGGCCTCCTACTCTCTCCCTCCTGCCAATTCCAACCCCTCCTGCCACCCCAATCACACTCCCCCGTCTCCTTCGAAGTCCACTCCATTCGTCTCCTCTCACCACTTCCCCTCCGAAAGGCCGTTATTTATCGCCCACCGGACAAATCCAAATCAACCTACCTCACCAACTTCGACTCCTGGCTTTGTGCCTTTATGGATCCCTCCTCCCCCACTCTTATTCTTGGCGATTTCAACATTCACATCAACAACCCCTCTGACCCCCATGCCTCAAAGTTTCTCGCTCTTACCTCCTTGTTCGACCTCCAACTTTGCTCCACTGCCCCCACACATCTACACGGCCATTGCCTTGACCTAATACTCTTCTCCAACTCCTCTCCTTCAAACTTCCGTAAATCAATCCTGCCCGCATCTGACCATCATCTCTTAACATTTACTCTTCAGCTTCCACCGTCCCAACCTCGTCCTGTCTCCTCCGACCTATTTAGAAATCTTCATAATATTGATCCCATGACTCTCTCCTCCACCATCTCGCCATCTCTTTCCTCTATTTTATCCTCCAAGTCCGTCGACGAGGCATTATCTTCATACAATGTTACACTATCCTCATCCATTGACACTCTTGCCCCTCCCACCCCACATCCTGTCAAACGATCTACTCCCCACCCCTGGCTTTCACCCACAATCTGTTACCTATGCATCTGCGCCCGTTCTGCCGAACGAGCTTGGTCCAAATCCCACTCCCCGGAAGACCTTATACACTTCAAATTCATGCTTGACTCCTTCCAGTCAGCCTTAGCACTTGTCAAACAAGATTACTACATCCATCTGACCAACTCCCTTGCCTCTGATCCTCGCCGTCTCTTTAATACCCTCAATTCCTTCCTCAAGGTCCCCCCGCCCCCGATCCCGCCCTCCCTTTCTGCCCAAACCCTAGCCGACTAATTCCACGACAAAATCCACAAGATTACCCTCCATTTCCCTACCCCCATCTACCTCCCCTCCTCCCCAATCCTCCTCCCCATCCATACTCCCTCTACCACCCTCTCCTCCTTCCCTCCGATCTCTGAGGAAGAAACCGCACTCCTTCTGTCCTCCTCCAAACCCACCACCTGTTAATCAGACCCTGTCCCCACCCATCTCCTACGTTCCATCCCCCTCACCATTGTCCCCTCCATCACTCATATCCTCAACCTTTCACTCTGCACTGCAACTGTCCCCGTTGACTTCAAACATGCTGTTGTCACACCCCTCCTCAAGAAACCCTCACTTTATCCCACATGCCCTTCTAACTATCGACCCATCTCCCTCCTTCCCTTCATATCCAAACTACTAGAACGAGCGGTCCACCGTCGCTGCCTCGACTTCCTCACCTCCCAGGCCCTCCTGGACCCACTTCAATCCGGCTTCCTTCCTCTACACTCCACTGAAACGGCACTCACAAAAGTCACAAATGATCTGTTCCTGGCTAAATCCAAGGGTCTCTATTCTATCCTCATCCTTCTTGACCTTTCTGCTGCCTTTGACACTGCTAACCACGACCTTCTCCTCATCACCCTCTCCTCACTTCGTTTCAAGGACTCTGTACTATCCTGGTTCTCCTCCTACCTCTCCCATCACTCATTCAGTATATGCTCTAGTGGCTCCTCCTCCTCCCCTATCCCGCTCCATGTTGGTGTACCCCAGGGATCTTTCTTGGGCACCCTCCTCTTCTCTCTCTATAGCCAAGGCCTTGGCATGCTTATCTCCTCCCATGGCTTTCAGTACCATCTCTATGCCAATGACTCCCAAATCTACCTCTCTACACCTAATATTTCTCCGGCAACCCAGTCCAAGATCGCTGCCTGGATGTCTCATCGCCGATTGAAATTGAACATGGCCAAGACTGAACTCCTTGTCTTCCCACCTAACTCCTCCCCCCCCCCCCACTGCCCCCTCTCTCAATCCATGTGGATGGATCTACTATCCTTCTTGTTCCCTTGGCCCGCAATCTAGGGGTTATCTTTGACACCTCTCTCTCCTTCTCCGCTCATATCCAGCTTGTAGCTAAGACCTGCTGCTTCTTTCTCTTCAATATCAGCAAAATCCGCCCCTTCCTCTCTGAACACACTACCAAAACGCTTATCCACTCCTTGATCTCCTCTCACCTCGATTACTGCAACCTACTCCTCGCTGGTCTCCCCGTGAGCCACCTCCTTCCCCTCCAATCTACACAAAATCACGCTGCTCGACTAATCTTCTGCCAGCCTCACCATGCCCACATTACTCCTCTTCTCAAGTCGCTTCACTGGCTCCCTATCCAGTTCCGCATCCAATTCAAGCTTCTCCTGCTGACCTATAAAAGCATTCACTCTATGGCCCCTCAATACCTCTTATCTCTTATATCTCCCTAGGTCCCCTCTCAAAATTTGCGCTCCGCTAACAAATTACTTCTATCAAAGCCTTTCACCCACACCGCAAACTCCCGACTGCGCTCCTTTCACCTTGCTGCACCCTATGCCTGGAACGGCCTACCTGCATCTGTGCGCCAGGCATCCTCCCTGGCCCTCTTCAAGTCCAGGTTGAAGACCCACCTCTTCACCGTTGCATTCAGATCCTGACTCCTTCCTCATCCCATCCTAACCCCCGTCAACGTTTATGATCAAACTACAGACCTAACTGTACCACACTGTACCTTGCGCAAAACTGACAAATGCTCTGTACTGTTCTAATGTACTGTTCTAACTAGATTGTAAGCTCCGATGAGCATGACTCTGACGGGCAGGGACTGTCTCTTGTATGTTGGCTACCTCTTGTAGGTCAGCTGTGCAGCGCTGCGTGTGTGGCGCTTTACAAGTGCTGAATAGTAGTAGTAGGGGAGGAATTTGTAGGAGAAATGAATGTAATAAATATGGAACTGTTTATATGATAAAGTATGCTCACGGATAACAAATTATGGCACCCATCTTGCAAGATTGAATAATAAATAAATAAAATAAACTTTGGTTTCACTCCTTATTATTATCACTCCTATATTATCCTGTTATTGTGCTAAAAAATTATTATTGTTTATTACACATAGAGGCTGCACGTACAACTGCTTCTGCACACATTTGGTAGGGAATTTTATAAAAACCTAGTACCATGGTAAAGCATTGTTTTAGCTCAGGAAATGCTTTGAGAATTATCCTCTCAGTGGGGCATTAAGATTTATTCCAGCTGCCACCCATCTCTGTGCCTTCAATGAGGCAATAATTAAAGTGACTTATTGGTGGAAACATTGGTGCAAACATCAGTAGTAACACTTTACCCTCAGGGTTTTCAGTAATGGCCAAGCCTCTCACATGCACTTCCTGCTGCCAGAGGGGCGGGAGTCTGGCAGGGGCTTGAATGTGAGACTGCATGCTGGCTTCATTTATCTTTTCAGTGCCAACATTCAGAAAAAGCAAATAGAAAAGTTGCTCCTGGAAGGTTTTGGTGGCTGGCAGTGACCATTCCTAAAATTTTGCCACCTAGGCAATTGCCTAGCAGAAGGGACAACCCTGCCTCCAGGGCACACAACATCAGCCTTCTTTCTGCTCACCCTTGCCCCAGGCACATAATCATAATTTGCCCCCCACCCCCACCCCAGGCACATAATGCCATTTTGCACTGTCCTGCAGTGCCAAGCACCCAAGAGGAGAACAGTCACATGTCAGGCTGCATCCTTAGTCACACTGCTGATCTGTGTGGCATGGGGCCGTGTACAGTGACAAGGTTCACAGTAACACAGTAAGTGACAGAAGATGAAGACCAGCATGGGTTATTTGGTCTGTCCAATGAGGTGGCTAGGATTGCACCTGCTGCTCTGTGCAGATTTCTCTCCACACCCCCCCCCCCCCACATGCTTTTCTTTAGCATTCAGATCAGTAGTCTGAATTGAGCTGGGTCGTCCTCCTCCTCCACCCCAACATGCAGCTGCTCTCCTCCCTCTCTTGGTGGGTGATCAGTGCTCTGGGACAGTATAAAATGATATTGTGTGTTCGGAGATGGGGGGGGGGGCACCTAATCACAGCAGCTGCCAATGCTGCTGCTACCTGGGCAGAATTCCACCAGGAGTAGGGTTTGTCCTCCAAAAATGCTAACCCCATGTTTCCGATTTTCAAACTCATCCAAGAGATGCCCATTTTCTTCCTGTGAGATAAATTTGGTGGCTTTCCTTTCCTTCTTTGGAGAGTTAATTTGTCTGCAGACAAACATAGAGCCCTCTTAAATAATTCTTTCCATTACTTTTGTGAGCAAAGGAACAATCTCTCTAATGTTTTATTCAGAACTCTTTTGGCACTTCTCTCATCTAATTATGTTCAAGAGTAGTCTGTCTTTGGCAACACTTTCCTGTTGCCTAGGTATCCGCTCATCTTACTGCAAATCTGGGCAGAAGCTGCCACTGCTTCCTGCTGTCCCTGTGCCCGGAAACTGCCATGGATTGGAGAGCAGAGATGTCAGTTCCTATGGCCTCTGCTGTAGGTCCCTGTGTGCTTCAGCCAATGAGACAGGAAGAGACCTGTGAGGGTGTGGAGATAACAGACCAAATGGCAAAGAAATGCTCAAAGCTGAGATGTAAATGGCCAGTACACCTTCCAAACTTCCTGAACAAGAGTATTGTTGAAATCAGATCAGGAGCTTCACACTTTCCAAAACCCAGCATGCAAAATGTCACAATTACATTGGCCTTTCCTACCGACTGGTTACTTCCCTTACTCCACTAACTCTGGGCTTTCATCTGTGTGCATTTTAATCTTAGAAAATCAGACGGTGCCACTTACAGCTCACGTGGGCACGTGAGCTCCTGCCCTCATGCAATTCACTTGTATGTAGGTCTGCACCAGAGCTTCACTCAATCAACTCTGAACAGAAATCTTGTTAGTTTGCACCTCAGAAGCAAGGACCCTTGCATGTCTCACACTGCCACGGACCTAGACAAAAAATGTAATACACCCAAAACTATGCTGCTGCCTTAAACAGAGTCTGTCAGCTTTTCTGTGACCTGGACGCAATCCTGTAGACTTTGTAGGGGTAATTTTCTAAACTTTTCCCATGCGTAGAACAGGGAAGGGTTTAAATTTGCACCTGCACCTGAGCAAGTGTAATCTAGCTACGATTTTTGATTATTAATCCCTGGTTTTTTGTTTTTTTTTACAAGGGCACATAGATGCCTATGTGCCCTTAAAAAATAAATTCAAAATAGTTGCCTAATTGCCCTCTCAACCCAGTTGACCTGTTATAAAATTACCCTCATATGGCCTCCATCCACTGAGACCTCAAGGTCTATTGGACTTGCCTCATATGGCACACTGCATGAGAACAACAAGAGCTGTTGCAGCTATGAAGCCTAAGATTCTCAACATGTATCAGCTGATAGCTGCAGACTCTAAAATATCCATCACATTGTGGCGGCAATGACCTTCGTTCTGTCACTGGTAAGATAGGGCTTCACATGAGTTTGTCTAGCAAACTCTTTGCAGCATGTTTACGAAAGGTTAACGCATATTAAATGCTACCATGGTACTTTTACTTCTATGGACCGTGCAGCGCTTAACACGCTTTATCTTTGGTTAATGCATCTTAACCTTAGGTAAATACGCCCCATATTAAGAACATAAGAACTGCCAATACTGGATCAGACCTCCAAACCAGATATTCCATGCCGCGGTGAAGGCATTGATATCCGATGATTGCCACCAAAGCAGATAGTCACCGAACCTAACCGGGCACCAGCAATATTGGATGCTGCCCGGTTAGCTCCTGTGCCTTATAGGTGATTTCATTTTAAGGGTTTTCCTTGCCTATCTTTAAGGTGCAGATCGCTAACCAGGCAGCATCCAATATCGTTGCTGTCCAGTTAGCACCATTCTCCGCTTCCGCTCTGTCCCCAACACACCCCAATGCTAACTGGATAGCATCAGGGCACGTAGGGGACTTAGATGGGAATATTCAACAGCACTAACCAGGTAGGTGCCGTTGAATATCTCCATCTTAGGCATTTACACCTTTCGAATGCCTTTCGAATATCGAGCTTGTAGGGTTTTCATTGTTTATTATTGATGTATATTTAATTCGGCTGTATACAGGTAGCCAGTGTAGATCTTGTAAAATTGGGGTAATATGGTCATTCTTTTTTGCTTTTAGTATGGTGCGTGCTGCAGTGTGTTAGGCCATTTGTAGCTGATGAAGTGCATGTTTGGGAAGCCCCTGGTATATGCTATTACTCAAATCCAGGAGGGGGAAGTAGCACTGAGCGTAAGTCGAACACTGCTAGCAGAGGTTGAAGGTTGAGAAGGGTTCTTATTTTGTAGCATATAGCTCTTGTAGTTCTGGTGATGTGACAGAAGTCAAGCTGGTGGTCAATTGTAATGCTCAGATATTTCACCTCCTGCTTGGTTTCTAGTTCAATGTCATGGATTCTGTGTTTTTTTTGGGGTGGCAGGGATAATGCCTTCTTTCTGAAGATATGGAGTGCTTCTCTTTTTTTGTAGTTGATCTACAGCTCATGTTCATGCAGCCATTGTGATATCTCTTGGAAGCAGAGTGTTATTTTGCTTAGGTTTGGAGAAAGAATATCATAGGGTGCAAACATCATGATGTTATCTGCATAGATCCTGTAGTGAATATCGTGTTTGTGGAATATGGTACATATAGGCTGCATGAATATGTTGAAGAGTAGTGAAGATAATACAGAGCCTTGTGGAACTCCTTTGTCTGGCCTGTATGGTGCTGATTTGTTTGCTGATGGTGGTCTGACAAGTACATGTCGGTATCAATGACATAGAAAAATGTGGTAGGGAGGTTATGGAGACTAAATTTAGGCTTTTAGGTAGGAAGTTGAAATCCAGAACTTCCAGGGTAGCTTTCTCCGAAATGCTTCCCGTTCCACACGCAGGACCCAAAAGGCAGGCAGAGCTCCGGAGTCTCAATGCATGGATGAGACAATGGTGCAGAGATGAGGGTTTTGGATTTGTTAGGAACTGGGGAACATTCTGGGGAAAGGAGGGGCTCTTCCGAAGGGATGGGCTTCACCTTAACCGGGATGGAACCAGGCTGCTGACATTAACCTTTAAAAAGGAGATAGAGCAGCTTTTAAACTAGATAATAGGGGAAAGCCGACAGTCACCCAAGAGCTCATGGTTTGGAAGAATGTATCCTTGAAGGATACTACCAAAAGCAGAGAGGTTCCAAAAAAGAGTAAAGTAGCCCAAATGCCCTTCAGAATGATGCAGATAGAGCTTAAAGATTCTAAATTACCCATGACTACCAATAGCCAGATTAATATGAATAAGATACAGTCTCTAAAATGCTTGTATGCAAATGCTAGAAGTCTAAAAAATAAGATGGGAGAGTTAGAATATATAGCATAAATGAGAGGTTAGATATGATTGGAATATCAGAGACATGGTGGAAGGAGGACAACCAGTGGGACACTGTGATACCTGGGTACAAGCTATATCGTAATGAGAGAGCTGATCAAATTGGTGGAAGGATTGCGCTCTATGCTAGAGAGGGCATTGAGTCACAAAGGATTAAAGTTTTGCAGGAAACAAAATTTGCTGTAGAATCTCTATGGCCTGAAATTCCATGTAAAAAGGGGAAGTCGATGGCAGTGGGGGTGTACCATTGACCGCCTGGCCAGAATGAACAAATGGATGATGAAATGCTCAAAGAAATCAAGGAAGCTAACAAAAGTTACAGCGCGGTAATAATAATGGGTGATTTCAATTACCCCGGTATCGACTTGGTCAGTGTCACAGCAGGACATGCTAGGGAGATAAAGTTCCTAGATGAAATAAATGACTGTTTCTTGGAGCAGCTGGTTCATGAACCGACCAGAGGGGAAGCCATATTAGACCTAGACCTTAGTGGAACACCAGATCTAGTGCAAGAGATAAGGGTGTTGGGGCCACTTGGCAATAGTGATCATAGCATGATCGCATTTGACTTAATTAGTGGAGGAGGGATAGTAAGGAAATCCACAGTACTACCTTTTAACTTTTGAAAGGGAGACTATGATAAAATGAGGAAAATAGTTAAGAAAAAACTAAAAGGAGCAGTTGCAAAGGTTAAAGACTTACAACAAAGCATGGGTGTTGTTGAAAAATACTATCTTGGAAGCCCAGACCAGCTGTATTCCACGCTTGAAGAAAAGTGAAAGGAAGTCCAAAAAACTTGAGGTCAAAGAGGCTGTTGTTGCCAAAAAAGCATCTTTCAGGAAATGGAAAAAAGAGCCAAATGACGAAACCTGGAAACAGCACAAGCACTGGCAAGTCAAATGCAAGGCATTGATAAGGCAGGCAAAGGGAGAATTTGAGAAGCAGCTTGCTGCAGAAGCAAAAACACTAAATGAAGACTTTTTCAAGTACATTCGTAGCAAAAAAACTGTGAGAGAGTCAGTTGGTCCATTAGATGATAGAGGGGTTAAAGGAGCACTAAGAGGCGACAAGGCGATAGCGGAGAGACTGAATGAATTCTTTGCTTCGGTCTTTACTGAGGACGATGTAGGGATGTTACCCATGACTGAAGTGGTATTTAAAGGTGCAGAAGAATTGAAGGAAATATCGATACATCAGGAAGATGTATTACAACTATTAGATAAACTGAAGAGTAGCAAATCACCTGGGCCAGATGGTATACATCCAAGGGTGTTGAAAGAACTGAAATATGAGATTGCAGACCTGCTATTAGTAATCTGTGAATTTTCATTAAAATCATCTGTAATACCTGAAGATTGGAGAATCGCCAGTGTAATACCAATTTTTAAAAAGGGTTCCAGGGGTGATCAGGGAAACTACAGACCGGTGAGCCTGACATCAGTACTTGGAAAAATGGTAGAAACCATCATAAAGAACAAAATTACTCAGCATGTACATAGTCATGGCCTAATGGGAGACTCACTTGGTTTGCAGCTTGTCATGCTGTGAGGGCTTGTGTGCATCAGTGATGCTGAGAACTAAACTATCGGTAGTTTAACTACTGGCAGGGTCTTCCAAGATGGACAGGTCTCAGCTGAGGTGCCAGACCAAGACAAACCACCCATCTGGGCAGCAGCAGAATGGGATAGTGTTGACGGCGGAGGATCACATTTCTGTGACAACAGCAACAACACCAAACTTAAACTGCGCGGAAGAAAGGCCTGGCAATCTACTTCTGTATCTTGCCATGAAAACCCAATGGATAGTTACAACAAAACAAATTGTGCTATAGTGCTGGAAGATGAGACCCCCAGGTCGGAAGGCACTCAACTAGCTACTGGGGAAGAACTGAAGACTTTTCAGAGTAAAGCCAGCATTTATGATGTGGTTGGATCAAAGCCCTCGGGACGTCTGACTGCTGATGTAGCTGCGCATGAAATGAGAGTCAGAAGTTGTAAAGATGTCTTACACATTGGAACATGGAACGTATGAAGCATGAACCAAGGGAAGTTGGAGGTGGTCAGGAATGAAATGGAACGTGTACAACTTGATCTGTTGGGTGTCAGCGAACTGAAATGGACTGGCATCGGGTACTTTGCATCAGATGATCACATGGTCTACTATGCTGGAAATGAAAGACAAAGAAGAAATGGTGATGCATTTATAATAAAGAAGAAACTTGCAAGAACTGTAATGAAATACAATGCAGTCAGCGAATGCTTAATCTCTATTAGTCTACGAGGAATGCCTATCAACACAACCATAATTCAAGTATATGCCCCAACAACAGCTGCAGAAGAGAATGAAATTGAAGAGTTCTATGAACAACTACAAGCTAAAATTGACAGAACATGCAAACGGGATATCCTGATAGTCATGGCTGACTGGCAACAAAGAAGAAGGCAAAGTAGTTGGAAAATATGGACTTGGCAACAGAAATGAAGCTGGAGAAAGACTGATAGAATTCTGCAAGACCAACAATCTATTCATCTCAAACACCTTCTTCCAGCAACACAAGCGGCGACTGTACACATGGACTTCACCCAATGGATTGTATAAAAATCAAACTGACTACATCTGTGGAAGTCAATGATGGAAAAGCTCTATAACATCAACAAAGACAAAACCTGGAGCTGACTGTGGTACAGATCATCAACTACTAGTATGCCAACTCAAGCAAAATTTGAAAAAGAGCAAACCACTCATGAATGCAGCAAAATATGACCTTGAGAATATACCACTGGAATTTAAAGACTGCCTACAAAATCGATTTGCTGCTTTAGATACAAATGACAGAGCTCCACAAGAGTTATGGAATGACATCAAGAAAGTTGTGTTGGAAGAAAGCGAGAAGTCTCTACAAAAGGTGAAAAAGAAAAAATGGCCAAAATGGATGACGGAAGAAACTCTGAAAATTGCCCAGAAACGCAGAGAAGCTAAAGCCAGAGGAGAAAGAAAGACAATAACAGAACTTAACAGAGATTTCCAACGTGCAGCAAGACAGGACAAGGAAAAGTACTACGACGACGCATGCAAGGACATAGCAGTAAAAACTATTAGAGGAAGAACAAGATCGGCTTTCCTAAAGCTACGAGAGTTAAAGAAAAAGTTTCAGCCTCGAATTGGAATGTTACAAGATGCTCAAGGTTCTATGTTGAATGATGCTGAGAAGATCAAGAACAGGTGGAAGGAATATACAGAGTTTTTAAATGATAAAGATCAAGTGGACCAACAGCCATTTCAACCTGTACCTTATGATCGAGAACCATTGGTGATGAAAGAAGAAGTTGAAGCAGCATTGAAAGCCTTATTAAAGAACAAAGCACCAGGCACTGATAGCATTCCCATAGAAGTATTACAGCAATCTGATGCAGTTGTTACTGTACTTACAAGGCTATGCCAAGAAATATGGAAGACAACATCATGGCCAACTGACTGGAAAAGATCTGTATTTATACCAGTACTAAAGAAAGGTGATCCAATTGACTGTGGAAATTATCGCACAAATGCTCTGATCCCACATGCCAGCAAGATTCTACTGAAGATTATTCAAAAGAGACTACAACCATACCTGGAACAAGAACTACCTGAAGTGCAAGCAAGGTTCAGGAAAAGGCGAGGAACGAGAGACATCACTGCGGATGTGAGATGGATCCTTGGAAAGACTAAAGAATACCAAAAGGATATCTATTTGTGCTTTATCGACTATAGCAAGGCTTTTGACTGTGTAAACCATGAGAAACTCTGGGCCACATTAAGAAGCATGGGTATACCAGAACACCTGATCATACTCTTGTACAATCTGTACATTGAACAAGAAGTAACAGTTCTAACGGAACAAGGAGAAACAGAATGGTTTAAAATAAGCAAAGGTGTAAGACAAGGCTGCATACTTTCCCCCTATCTGTTTAATTCATATGCAGAACAAATCATCAGAGAAGCAGGATTGTATGAAGACAACAGAGGTGTGAAGATTGGTGAAAGACTCATCAACAACCTTCGTTATGCTGATGATACCACATTACTGGCTGAAAGTGAAGATGATCTGAAACATTTGCTTCTCACAATCAAAGAACATAGTCTCAAAATGGGCCTGCACCTTAATGTAAAGAAGACAAAGATCATGACAACTGGCATAATCAACAGGTTCATCATTGAAGGAGAAGAAATTGAAATTGTGAACAACTTTAACCTACTTGGATCAACTATCAATAAAGAAGCAACAAGCAGTCAAGAAATCAGACGAAGCATTGCTCTTGGCAGAATGGCTATGAAAGACCTAGATAAGATTCTCAAGAGCAGAGATGTCTCTCTCCATACAAAGATTCGACTTGTTCAACCCATGGTATTTTCAATAACATCTTATGGATGTGAAAGCTGGAGAGTGAAAAAGCTAGACAGGAAGAAAATTGATGCCTTTGAATTATGGTGCTGGCAGCGAATACTGTGTATACCATGGACTGCTCGAAGAACAAACCAGTCGGTACTAGAGGAGATCAAACCTAAGCTTTCTTTAGAAGCTCAGATGACAAGACTTTGATTTTTATACTTTGGACACATCATGCAAAGAGAGAGATCCACATGTAACTTATCCAAACTTATCCATATCCCTCTCCTCCCCCCCCTCCGCTCTCCCATTTACTTGCGCCCTATGGAACGCATGCTCAGTCATTAAAAAAAATGATTTTATTCACGATCTTTTCATCTCTAATGCCCTACACCTTCTTGTCCTGACCGAGATCTGGCTCCCCCCAGACGACACCGCATCCATTGCCTCTCTCTGCTATGGGGGCTACCAATTCTCCCATACACCTCGATCTAATGGTCGTGGTGGTGGCGTTGGCCTCCTACTCTCTCCCTCTTGCCAATTCCAACCTCTCCCGCCACCCCAATCACACCCCCCCTCTCCTTCGAAGTCCACTCCATTCGCCTCCTCACACCACTTCCCCTCCGAGTAGCTGTCATTTATCGCCAACCCGACAACTCCAAATCAACCTTCCTCACCGACTTCGGCTCCTGGTTCTCTGCCTTCATGGATCCCTCCTCCCCCGCTCTTATTCTTGGCGATTTCAACATTCACATAGACACCCTCTCTGACCCTCATGCCTCAAAGTTCCTCGCTCTTACCTCCTTGTTTGACCTCCAACTTTACTCCACTGCGCCCACACACCTACACAGCCACTGCCTTGACCTAATACTCTTCTCCAATTCCTCTCCCTCAAACATCCGCAAAACAGTCCTTCCCTTATCTGACCATCACCTCTTAACGTTTACTCTTCAGCTCCCACCATCCCAACCTCGTCCTGTCTCCTCCGACCTATTTAGAAATCTTCATAATATTGATCCCCTGGCTCTCTCCTCCACCATTTTTTCATCTCTTTCCTCCATTTTATCCTCCGAGTCCGTCGACGAGGCATTATCCTCATACAATACTACATTATCCTCAGCCCTTGACACTCTTGCCCCTCCCACCCCACGTCCTGTCAAACGATCTACTCCCCAACCCCGGCTTTCACCCATAATCCGTTACTTATGCATCTGCGCCCCTTCTGCCAAACGAGCCTGATCCAAATCCCGCTCCCCAGAAGATTTTCTACACTTCAAATTCATGCTTGGCTCCTTCCAGTCAGCCTTAGCACTTACCAAACAAGATTATTACATCCATCTGACTAATTCCCTTGCCTCTGATCCTCACTGTCTCTTTAACACCCTCAATTCTCTCCTCAAGGTCCCCCCGCCCCAGATCCCACCCTCCCTTTCTGCCCAAACCCTAGCCAACTACTTCCAGGACAAAATCCTCAAAATTACCCTCCAATTCCCTACCCCCTCATCTACCCCCTCCTTCCCATTTCTCCTCCCCCATCCATACTCCACCTGCCACCCTCTCCTCCTTCCCTCCGATCTCTGAAGAAGAAACTGCACTCCTTCTTTCCTCCTCCAAACCTACCACCTGTTCTTCAGAACCTATCCCCACCTATCTCCTACATTCCATCTCCCACCCCATTGTCCCCTCCATCACTCATATCCTCAACCTTTCACTCTCCACCGCAACTGTCCCCACTGACTTCAAACATGCTGTTGTCACACTCCTCCTCAAGAAACCCTCACTTGATCCCAACATGCCCTTTGAACTACCGACCCATCTCCCTCCTTCCCTTCATATCCAAACTATTAGAATGAGCAGTCTACCATTGCTGCCTCGACTTCCTCACCTCCCAGGCCCTGCTGGACCCACTTCAATCTGGCTTCCATCCTCTACATTCCACTGAAACGGCACTCACAAAAGTCACAAACGACCTGTTCCTGGCTAAATCCAAGGGCCTCTATTCCATCCTCATCCTTCTTGACCTTTCTGCTGCCTTTGACACCGTTGACCACGACCTTCACCTCATCACCCTCTCCTCGCTTGGCTTCAAGGATTCCGTACTATCCTGGTTCTCCTCCTACCTCTCCCATCGCTCATTCAGTGTATGCTCTAGTGGCTCCTCCACCTCCCCCCTATCCCACTCCATGTAGGTGTACCCCAGGGATCTGTCTTGGGCCGCCTCCTTTTCTCTCTCTATACCCAAGGCCTTGGCGCGCTTATCTCCTCCCATGGCTTTCAGTACCATCTCCATGCCGATGACTCCCAAATCTACCTCTCTACACCTGATATTTCTCCAGCAACCCAGTCCAAGATCTATACCTGTCTTTCGGACATCGCTGCCTGGATGTCTCATCGCCAATTAAAACGGAACATGGCCAAAACTGAACTCCTTGTCTTTCCTCCTAACTTCTCCCCCCCCCCCCCACTTCCCCCTCTCTCAATGTGGATGGATCTACTATCCTTCCTGTTCCCTCGGCCTGTAATCTAAGGGTTATTTTTGACACCTCCCTCTCCTTTTCCGCTCATATCCAGCTTGTAGCTAAGACCTGCCGATTCTTTCTCTACAACATAAGCAAAATCCACCCCTTCCTCTCTGAACACACTACCAAAACGCTTATCCACTCCTTAATCTCCTCTCGCCTCGATTACTGCAACCTAATCCTCGCTGGTCTTTCCGTGAGCCACCTCCTTCCCCTCCAATCTATACAAAATCACGCTGCTCGACTAATCTTCTTCCAACCTCGCCATGCCCACATTACTCCTCTTCTCAAGTCGCTTCACTGGCTCCCTGTCCAGTTCTGCATCCAATTCAAGCTTCTCCTGCTAACCCATAAATCTACTCTATGGCCCCTCAATACCTCTTATCTCTTATCTCTCCCTACGTCCCCTCTCGAAATCTGCGTTCCGCTAACAAATTACTTCTATCAATGCCTTTCACCCGCACCGCGAACTCCCGACTGCACTCCTTTCACCTTGCTGCACCTTACGCCTGGAACAGCCTACCTGCGTCTGTGAGCCAGACACCCTCCTTGACCCTCTTCAAATCCAGGTTGAAGACCCATCTCTTCACCATTGCATTCAGATCCTGACTCCTTCCTCAACCTACCCTACCCCCGTCATCGTTTATGACGAAACTACTGACCAACTATACCATACCGTACCCTACGCAGAACTGACTAATGCTCTATACTGTTTTAACTAATGTACTGTTCCAACTAGATTGTAAGCTCCGATGAGCATGACTCTGATGGGCAGGGACTGTCTCTTGTCTGTTGGCTACATCTTGTAGGTTAGCTGTGCAGCGCTGCATGTGTGGCGCTTTAAAAGTGCTAAATAGTAGTAGTAGTAGATCATTAGAGAAAGACGACATGTTTGGCAAGACAGAAGGTCAGTGCAAAAGAGGACGGCCAGCAATGAGACGGATCGATACAATAACAGCAGCTACGGGTACCAGTCTGTCAAGAATGAGACGCCTGACTGAAGACCGAACACAATTTAGGATAGCTATCCAGAGGGTTGCCATGAATCGACTCCGACTCGACGGCACTTAACAATAACAATAACAACAGGAGACAGCCAACATGGCTTTAGACAAGGAAGATCTTGTCTTACTAATCTGTTCTGTTTTTTTGAAGGTGTGAATAAACAGGTGGACAAAAGTGAGTCGGTTGATATAGTGTATCTGGACTTTCAGAAAGCCTTTGATAAGGTCCCTCAAAGACTTTTGGCAAAACTAAAGAATCATGGGATAGGAGGCAGTGTACTATTGTGGATCAGGAACTGGTTAAAAGATAGAAAGCAGAGGGTAGGGCTAAATGGCCAATTTTCCCAATGGAGAAAGGTGAATAGTGGTGTACCCCAGGGATCTGTGCTGGGTCCGCTGCTTTTTGACATATTCATAAATGACCTGGAAAAGGGAATAACGAGTGAGGGTATCAAATTTGCAGATGACACAAAACTATTTAAAGTTGTTAAAACCCATGAGGATTGTGGAAAATTGCAAGAAGATCTTGATAAATTGGAAGACTGGGCATCAAAATGGCAGATGACATTTAATGTGGACAAGTGCAAAGTTATGCACCTAAGGAAGAACAACCCAAACTATGGTTACACGATTCAAGGTTCCACATTAGGAACCACCACCCAGGAAAAAGATTTAGGCGTCATTGTGGATAACATGTTAAAACCCTCAGCCCAGTGTGCAGCGGTGGCCAAGAGAGCAAATAGAATGCTAGGTATCATAAGGAAAGGAATGGAAAATAAAACAAAAGATATTATAATGCCTCTATATCGTTCCATGGTGAGACCGCACCTTGAATATTGTGTGCAATTCTGGTCGCCGTATCTTAAAAAGGATATAGCGTTATTAGAAAAGGTTCCGAGAAAAGCCACCAAAATGGTAAAGGGGATGGAAGGATACTCCTATGAAGAAAGGCTAAAAAGGTTAGGGCTCTTTAACCTGGAAAAGAGACGGGTGAGGGGAGATATGATAGAAGTCTATATATTAATGAACGGAGTGGAATGGGTAAACGTAGATCGATTGTTTACGTTATCAGAATATAGAAAGACTAGGGGACATGCAATGAAGCTACAGGGTAAACTATTTAAGATAAATAAGAGAAAATATTTTTTCACTCAACGTGCAATTAAACTCTGGAATTTGTTACCAGAGGATGTAGTAAAGACTGCTAGTGTAGCTGGGTTTAAAAAAAGGTTTGGGCAAGTTCCTGGAGGAAAGATCCATAAACCATTATTAAGAAGGGACCCAGGATATCAATGCTTGACCCAGTACAAGCATTGCGGAACCTGTGTCTTTTGGGGAAATTGCTAGGTACGTATGACCTAGATTGGCCATTGTTGGAAACAGGATACTGGGCTTGATGGACCTTGGTCTGAACCAGTATATCTTATGTTCTTATGACTGAATCCATTTGAGTGGGGTGCCACAGACTCCAATGGCTTGTAATCTTGCAAGTAGGAGTTTATGTGGAATGGAGTCAAATGCCACAGCTATATCTAGGAACATTAGGATGTATGCATGGTTAAGCTTCTCTATGCCTCTTACTATTGTATCTAACAGTGATGTCAGGAGAGTTTCTACTCCACGGTGTGGTCTAAATCTGTGTTGGTGTTGATCTAATGGAACATGCTTGTCAATATGTTTCTGAATTTGCTGCAATACTATTCATTCAATTATTGTTGAGATGGGGGGAGGCTGCAGATGGGCCTGTAAGAGGCAGTGTGTCTCCTTTGTTAGCTGTGGGATTTTTTAGAATAGGTCGGACTGAAGCTATTTTTAGTTCCTTAGGTAGGAAACCCTCTTCGAGTGAGATTTGTGCCATCTTGCAGATAATTGGAGATAGCTCAGATATGGCTATCTTGCTCCAACTGAGTATAGATCCAGCGGTGAGGTAGTGGTGTTGAGGCTGCTGATATGGGTTGCATGTTCTTGTCAGAGATAGAATCGAAGGTTATCCATTTATTATTGGTGGAATTATTGTCTAACAGTGTGTGTTGTATGTTGTCAATGGGTCCCGTTCTACTTTGGAAAAAGTCTGCCAGTGCTTGTGGGTGGGGAGTGTTGTCAGCACCCTTGGTTGGGTGCTATTGTTATGGATCACAGGATGTTAAAATAGCTCTCTTGGGCAGTTCAGCAAGCTCATTAGGATTTTTGTGTGATGATCCTTCTTTGCAGTGTTGACCATGGTAAGATATTGCTTTAGTTCTGCATGAAGTTTATCTGTAATTCTGATTGCTTGAAAGTCCTCTATTTTCGTTCAATTCTTCTCAGTTCTCGTTTTAAGTTTCTGAGTTCTCTTGTGTACCAGGTTGCATTTGGTTTGTGTTTTAGTGTAGATCTTGCCAGTGGCGTGGATGATGCATCACTTATGGTCCAATTCCAGTTTGTGATCAGTATATCTATGTTAGGTGTGTTGGGTTGGAGGTGAGGTATGATTTTCTCTAAGAATGCTTCTTTGTCGAATTTATGGAACCTGTGTTTTGTGGTGTGTATAGTGTTTTTACAGTGGGTGTAAGAGTAGTGTGGGATGGAAATGTTAATCGTGGTGTGGTCTGACCATGGGACTAGGAGGATTTGTTTCACAGAGATGTTCTTAGGTGTGGTCTACTATATTTCCTTTCATATGAATAAGGGGAGGAGTGGCCTAGTGGTTAGGACAAGGTACTTCAGGCCGGAGGGCCGGGGGTTCAAGTCCCACCTGGGGACAGCAATCTCAGGCCAGAGGGACTGGGATTCCTAGTCCTATAGGCACTCCTTGTGGTCTTGGGCAAACCACTTAACCCTCCATTGCCCATGTTCCCTGTAAGTATTAGCGTATGTGTGTCATATCCCCTCGTGTTAAATGTATCTCCCAATTGACCGCTTTGACCCGGTGAAAAGTGGGATATAAATACAGCTAAATAAATAAATAAATATGAGGTGGGTTGTTTACTGTTTATTGATAGTCCAGAGCATTCATTGCCTCTAGGAATGTGTTTGCTTGGTTTCTGGGGAGTGTGTTCAGATTGAAGTTACCTAGTAACCATCTCCAGCTCTTTCTTACAGAAGCTGCATGTCTGCTTTACCAGTTTACTGACAGCTCTGTGGGCACAGTGGATGTTAAGCACCTCCAATATTGAGCAAATCTTCATTTTGTCCAGGGAGGAGTAACTTGCACTGTGTTAACACCCCCATCATTTTGAAAAGTTGGCATCTATGTCTTACTCACTCAATCACCTAGCAAAAGATGAAGATTCAATCTCAAACTCAAACGTGCAGAGTAACAGTCGCAGCAGAGAATTCTGACACACACAGCACCCACGTCCTGCCTGCTTGGCACCATAATTCCCAGGTCCTGCTCTCCTCTGCTGCGGCTTCTGTATGTACTAATTCTTTGCAGCTGCACAGAGGGCAGGAGCACCCTTAACCATTAGTGCTGCATCAGGACCAGCACAGCAGTCACTGACGACATCATAAAGCAAGCAGCCATTCTGGGTTTGATGATGTCATCACAGCAAGTCCAAGCAACCCCTTGATGCTGACAGCTGCTGGGATCATCGAGTAGCTCACAGACTCACAGTAGTGCATTCCTTAAGATGACTCCCTGACCCGAATGCCACAGATACTACACAGCACATACACAATGAAAGGAGAGGGACTGAGGGAGAGCAGAGAGAAAGGCTGGCAGGAGCGAGCTGCACGACGACAACAGGAGCACATGGAAGGAGGTCCAGCTGAAATAAATAGCAATGCTGCCACTTGTTTTAGTTGTGGAGAACTGTAACTGGGACTGGGGAGGCTTAACAAACATGGAGACATGTTGTTTTACAAAGCTCACAGAAAATAAAGGATTTCGCATTAAAGAATGAAAAACTGTACCAGTGAAGGAGGAGGGATAGCAGATAGGATTGCACAATATGTTAGACTCGCCCGGAAAATTTTCAACTGTGCCTTTGGTTCGACTTCTTCATTTGCCTTAGAGCTATTGCTGAGTTTATGACCCTATTTTTAAATTTTTTTGTTTTATGTTCTTGATTATGTTTTTCCTTTTATTTTTCACTGTACTCCAAACGTGGACTTATTTTGGAGAGGATGGGTAATCAAGTCTGAATAAATAAATATTTGCATTTTATTCTGTCTTCATATTTCTTTGCATTATAATTTAATGTATTCCTTTTGTGGCAGGTGAAGGCCTGTGATCCACAGTGTCTGACATAAGCAAGCAAGCCTAACCAGCTTGACCTGTAAATGAAGTCTGTAGAGAGGCCTATAGGAATTGCACATCCCCCAACATGCTGCTATAAGAATTAGAACTCAGTAAAAGCATTGATTTAGCTTAGACAAGCGGAATAGATGGAAAAATACAGAGAAATGTGTTTAAAACTGCTGACAGAGAAATTAGAGCCCTGCTTCCCTACACGTACAAACTAGCTCAATGGCCTTGAAAGAAGGAAAGTAACAAATTGGTGAACTAGCCATTGTAATTGGGACTAGAAGGGGGGTTAGGTGCTGAGCCCACCCAAAGAACATAATTGGATAACCATATCAGCACCGGGACCAATAGAAGGGGTACGGGAGGTTACCGGGACCAATGAAATGTTTTCCTATACCTAGAATGGAGCAAAAGTCTATAAAACTTGTATTACCAAAGAACATTGCTCAGCCATTTTGAAATTGACTTTGCTTGAGACTTGTGCACAAATAAATGATTTGGACCTTCTGAACAGACTCCTGGTATCATTGGTTTGTCTGCGCTCTGCTGCTACATATTCTTGGTGCGTTGGCCGGGAAGTTGTGGAATCAGAGTGTATATAGGGCAATATACCACAACTTTCCGCCTCTACAGGTTTGGTCCTGCCAGGATCGCGCCCTTCCGACGGGGGCTGCTCCCTGGCGCCGCCGGTCCCTTGTATCGGAGGGAGCTAGTCGGACCTCGGCGGGTGCCGAGCCCGGCTGGAGCCAACACCTCGAACCCGAGTGAGGGGAGTCCGAGGTCCAACTCATGCGCCTGCTTGGGAAGTTTGAGGACCGGATCCGGTGAGTATAGTTTTGATTTGTTATGTCTAGACAGATAAGAAAGAGCAGTGCTGCCATTTGAACTTGGAACTTGGAAATTGGTAAGAGAGCTTGATCACCTCTCAAAGAAGGGCCGAGTAACCCCGCATGAGTATTCGCAGGGCGAAACCCCCGTCTTCTTGTATTTTGGAAATTGAACAAGACTAGTCAGAACAGATAGAGATGAATGCATTCTGGGATACGTTGCTAGCATGATTGTATGAATGAAGTGTGAATGAGAGGTCTGGCAGCACGGACCAAGCGAAGGCGGACCCCTGACTAGCGCATTTCCTGACCGGGCGACCGCGTTCAGGTCGCGAAAAGGGGGAAGCGATTGTCGTCTTGTCTTGTTATTTGTTTCCCTTATATGTTTCTAGGACCGTGAGGACCCCTTACCCACGGTCCGCCCTCCTTTTCCCTTCTGTCTGTTGTTGCGCGCACACATCGAAATGGGAGGGGCGGGGTCTACTAGGAACACTCCATTAGAATGTATGATCGCACATTTTAAAGAAGGATATTCTGGAGATTATGGTATTAAAATGACTGCAGCTCGTTTACAGATTTTGTGTACTAGGGAGTGGCCCGATCTAGACCCTACCTGGCCCCGAGAGGGAACCTTTAATGTAGGAATTATTCAGTTAGTGCACCGTAGAGTAAGAATAGCGCATCCCGATCAGTATCCTTACATAGATTCCTGGTTAAGTATTTGTAAAGATCCGCCCCCTTGGGCGACACGCTGTTATGAAGAACAGTGCAGAATAATGTTAGCAAAGACAGATTATAGTCAGAAAATAAAACAGCCTAGAAAGAAAGGAAAAGGTGAGAAATCCAGGAAGAAACCTATCCTGGTAGATCCTGATTCCCCAGAAGTGATTACCCGACAGCCCCAAACCCAGCGCCCAGTGAGAGTAGCCCCACGTCCTGCCCCAGAGCCCCGGAGACAGCAGGAACGGGACCCAACCCCTGAGTCATTACCTAAAGAGCAGGTAGATGAGCTCCCCTTGATTGAAGAAGATGATTCTACCGAGACAGAAAAAGGAGAATCAGATACCGAAACAGAGAAGGAGGAAGCTGAAAATTCCCCAAGTGATACTGACAGTGTAAAAGTGACTGCCAGTGTTAGCTCACCAGTAAAATGTAAATCTAAAGTAAAGCACATAGAGAAGAAGAAAACAACTCCTGATAGGACAAAGATATCTCTCAGATCCCAAAAGACATCTACTGCCAAGATGATGACTTTACGGCAAGTCCCGGGAATACCCATAAGAAATGAAGATAATGAGGTGGTGGCGGGACCCCTAAATTATGTGTATGTCCCCTTCTCTACCACTGATTTGTTAAACTGGAGGACACATTATGCCTCCTATACCAATAAGCCCCAAGAACTTACAGAACTAGTGAATACTATTATGGAAACCCACCAACCAACATGGGCAGATTGCCGCCAGCTCCTGTCCACCTTATTTACTACAGAGGAGCGAACACGAATTAGAAAAGCAGCTATAGACTGGCTGGCAGATAACCCTGTAGCTCCAGAACCAGGGGCAGAAAGAATAGATAATCGGGAAGCGGCCCAAAGAGAATTCCCGAATGAAGACCCCCGATGGGATCCAACTACTGAAAGAGGATCCAGAGCCCTAGCCCGTTTTCGACAAGGCTTTATACAAGGCCTGAAAAGGGGGGGCCAGAAAGCTATGAATCTTTCCAAAGTTACTGAAGATACCCAAGGCATAGATGAGAGCCCAGCAGTGTTTTATGCAAGATTAACTGAAGCATATAGAATGTATACTCCCTATGATCCCGATGCACCAGGAAGTTTATGCATGGTGAATTCTGCTTTTGTAAATCAGTCTCAACCAGACATTAGACGTAAATTACAGAAATTAGAAGGGTTTGCGGGCATGAATGCAACTCAGTTATTGGAAGTCGCTCATAAAGTGTATGTGAATCGTGATAATGAAAGGCAGAGAGAATGTGATCGAAAGATGAAGAAAAAAGCTGATTTTTTGGCTGCGGCCATAGTTGAACAGAAAAGGGGAGGTATCCCTAGTCGACGGAGCAGAGGAAGGGGGCGGGGCCGAAGTGGAAGCCGGCCCCAATTAGGCATAAACCAATGCGCCTACTGTAGGGAGAAAGGACATTGGAGAGATGCATGCCCGCAACTCGAAGACGCCCATCAAGATGACGAAACTAATCATCAATGGAGAGAAGAAAGACGAGGCCGTCCCCGGAACCGCGGAGGAGCCAATCGAGAGCAATACCAGCGTGAAAGAGGAGAAGCCATACAAGCATTGGCTATGACAGCCCATGATGAAGATGACGTAGATTAGGACAGACCGGGCTCCAAATTTGCTTTAGGTCTCCAGGAGCCTATGGTCGGAATACAAATAGGAGACCAAGTTATGAACTTTATGGTTGATACTGGAGCAGAACATTCAGTAGTAGATAAGAAGATAGCCCCATTTTCTACAAAAGCAGTCACCATTGTAGGAGCAACTGGTGCTAAAGCTACAAAACCTTTTCTTCAGAATCGCATATGCAGTCTAGGACAACAAATAACTCATCAATTCCTTTATATGCCTGAATGTCCAGTGCCACTACTGGGACGGGATATGTTAGCCAAACTACAAGCCCAAATATCCTTCACTGAAAGAGGAGAAATGCAAATGACAGTAAATTCTCAAGCCAAACCAGCAGGAATGATGCTGCTTACAGTTCCCCGAGAAGAAGAATGGAGATATTACAGTGATGATGCTGTCCAAGACACCTATTCTGAACAAACTTTGAAAAGTATTGATGCCCCACCTGGAGTATGGGCAGAAGGCAGTCCTCCAGGCCTAGCCAAACATATAGCTCCAGTAATTGTAACTCTCAAGCCTAGTGCTACACCAGTACATGTCAAACAGTACCCTCTCCCAAGAGCTGCAATTGAAGGCATCCATTGCCACTTGCAAAGACTATTAGAACATGGCCTACTAAAAGTATGTCAATCCCCATGGAACACTCCACTTCTGCCAGTAAAAAAGCCTGGAACAGATGACTACCGCCCAGTGCAAGATCTAAGAAGAGTGAATGAAGCAGTTGAGACCATACATCCAGTTGTACCCAATCCTTATACTCTTCTAGGACTGATACCTGCTGAAGCTACCCACTTTACTGTACTAGATTTAAAAGATGCATTCTTTTGCATAAGATTAGCCCCCATAAGTCAGATATTGTTTGCATTTGAATGGCAGGACCCTATCTCTGGAAGAGGGGGCCAACTCACTTGGACACGATTACCCCAAGGATTCAAGAATTCGCCTACCATCTTTAGTGCTGCACTGAATCAAGACCTTTCAAGCTATCCAGTGGCCCCGGGGAAGAGAGTGCTTCTCCAATACGTGGACGATCTGCTGATAGCTGCTGTATCAGAAAGTGAATGTATACAAGCCACCAAAGACTTCTTGCAGTTACTAGATGAAGCTGGATATAAAGTTTCCAGAGCAAAAGCACAACTATGCCAAAAAGAAGTGAAATACTTGGGTTTTCGTATAACCCAAGGAAGCCGAAAATTAGGCAGAGAGAGAAAAGAAGCAGTATGCAGAATTCCAACTCCAACTAACAGAAAGCAAGTCAGAGCCTTTCTGGGAGCGGCAGGATATTGCCGAATCTGGATCCCCAATTTTGCCCAAATTGCCAAGCCACTGTATGAAGCCACAAAAGGAGAAGAAAAGTCGCCACTGGAGTGGGGACCTGAGCAGGATACAGCCTTCAAGACGTTAAAGGAAGAATTGATGTCATCACCAGCCCTTGGACTACCAGATGTTCACAAGCCTTTCCACTTGTTTGTACATGAAGCACAAGGAAATGCCTTAGGCATGTTGACTCAGAAATTGGGAAATTGGGAACGACCTGTAGCATACCTATCGAAACAATTGGACACTGTGGCCAAAGGATGGCCACCTTGCCTGAGAGCAGTCGCAGCTACAGCATTGTTAGTGAGTGAAGCAGATAAGCTCACACTAGGACAAAATCTACGAGTCACTGTGCCACATGCAGTCCTTGCCCTTATGGAACAGAAAGCAAATCATTGGCTCACCAATTCCCGAATGTTGAAATATCAGAGCATGTTATGTGAAAACCCACAGATACAACTGGAAGTGAGCCATGCCTTGAATCCAGCCACATTGATACCTGTTAGTGAAGAACTTCCAGAACATGATTGTATAGAAGTCATGGACACTGTATTCTCCAGCCGACCTGACCTGACAGATGTGCCCATAGACAATCCAGACCAAGTCTTTTACGTAGATGGAAGCAGCCTCATCATCAATGGACGACGCTGCGCCGGATATGCAGTAGTCACTCAACATGAAGTCGTTGAGTCATCAGCTCTAGCCTCAGGTACATCAGCCCAGAAAGCAGAATTGATAGCACTTACTCGAGCACTACTGTTAGGTGCCATACTGGTGCTAAATGTATATACAGACTCTAAATATGCCTTCACAACCCTACATGCCCATGGAGCTCTCTATAAAGAACGAGGACTCATCACGTCCGGAGGAAAATCAGTCAAGTATGGCCCCGAGATACTGATGTTACTTGATGCAGTATGGGCCCCAACTCGTGTAGCTGTCATGCATTGCAGAGGACATCAAGCAGGAAAAGGAGAAGTTGCCCGAGGAAATAGGTTTGCAGATGCCTCAGCATGACAGGCAGCTATGACAGGACAAATTACACCACAAGCTATGCCGATGCAGGCAGCATTGTTTCCAGTACCCTTAAACTTATGGACACCACGATATACCACCAAAGAATTAGATTACTACTGTAACAAAGAAGATGGAGTACTGAAAGATGGGTGGATTGAGCTGCCACCAGCGGAGGGCAGTCAACCCCCAGGACGAATAGTAATTCCCGAATTGTTAGGTCCATCCTTTGTCAAAGCCTTCCACGAAGCCACCCACTATGGGAAAAGTGCTATGGAAAAAGCACTCAGACCACATTTCTGCATTACTATGTTAGCAGCCCTATCAGCTTCAGTGGCACGCCAGTGTTTAATTTGTGCCAAAAATAATGCCAAGCAAGGTCCCACACCAGCACCCCGAGTTCAGTCAGGAGGTGTAACCCCCATGCACCACCTGCAAATTGATTTTACTGATATGCCAAAAGCCAATGGATATCACTACCTATTAGTATTAGTTTGTACATTCTCTGGGTGGGTAGAAGCCTTCCCAACCAGAACTGAAAAAGCTCGAGAAGTCACCAAAGTTTTACTGAGAGAGATTGTCCCTAGGTTTGGGATTCCAGCAGTAATAGGGTCAGACAATGGGCCCTCATTTGTTTCTCAGATTACTCAACAGTTAGCAAAAGCTTTGCAGATACAATGGAAGCTTCACACTGCATACAGACCCCAGAGTTCAGGGAAAGTTGAGCGAATGAATCATACCCTAAAAGCCCAAATGTCTAAGCTTTGTCAGGAGACACGCCTGAAGTGGCCCCAAGTGCTCCCAATAGCTTTACTCAGAATACGCTCAGCTCCTGTGAAGTCAACAGGATTTTCCCCTTTTGAAGTTCTGTATGGTAAACCTCCACCAATAGTGCAGGGAATTAGAGGAAGTCTAGCCCAAATTGGTTCAGAAATAACCAGGCAAGAACTCCTAGCTCTTAGTTTTGTTCTGCAGACTCTTCATGCGTGGATCCAAGACCAGTTGCCTATCAACTTGACGGAACCCTTGCATCCCTACCAGCCTGGTACCTCGGTGTGGATCAAAGATTGGAAGAAGACACCGTTGGAACCCCATTGGAAGGGACCGTACACCGTCATCCTGTCTACCCCAACTGCAGTAAAGGTAGCAGAAATCGATTCCTGGATCCACCACAGCAGAGTCAAGCCCGCAGCTGATCCCGAACCTGAGCAGTGGACAGCAGAACAGCATCCTGATGCACCTTTGCGAGTTACTCTGAGACGGCAACCAGCAGCTTAGACACTTTGTCACAGTGCCCTGCAGTAGCCAAGTCTTTCGAAGAGGATTGCTGTTTTCCATACAGCAAGAGTTTGTTTCAACGAACCTCATGTGTGTGATTTTACACACTACTTTGATGCTACATTGATTGACCATACTTTAGAAACCAACTGAAATTGCTAAGTTGGTTAATATGTGATGGACAACTTGAGGATCTTCAATCAACACCCAGCACCCGTTGAATTGCTTTATTAGCGAACGGGACGAAGAAAAGAACGTCGTGGTCAAGATTTTCAAGCTGAGGATTCAGAAGAACTCCAATCAACATGTATCTTTACCTTTGCTTTGCCCTGGTTGCCTGTTTTGGAGGCTTTGAACTGACTTATGCCTTACCTCCATGCACTGCTTGCATTACTTCTACTCGAACTGGACTGAAAGTAACTCAGACTTTGATTTACCATTCTTATTATACCTGCACTGGTAAAGTGACTCGGTGTATTTATAACACCACTGAACTAAATATTTGCACTAAAGGTAAATCTAGAGTATGCTATAATCCGCATCAGAATCCATCCTATTACACGTTGGAGATACGATGGAATGATGCAGATGGACCTTTAATTAGTGCCACACAACCACTTAAAGATCCTAGTAAACCTGCTGTTTTGAATTTTGATGCATGTGATGTTATAAACAGAGATAGCCGCTCTAAATGTGGTACCTGGGAAAAAGCATACCGCAATGATCATAAGTATATGTGTCCAGAAGGTGCCACAAGATGGGGGAAGTGTACAGGTAAGAAGGGTTCATATAGTACTGCAACAGCAGCAGATTACTATTGCCCAAATTGGGAATGCGTCTTTTATGCTACATGGAATGCTGGTATAGTAGATGAAGCTATAGATAATCGAGTGGCCACTTTAACTAAGTCTAAATCAGATGACAAATGTAAGAAAGGTGCCTGTAACCCTTTACAATTACGGATACGTAATCCTAATGTATGGAAACAAGGATACAAGTTTGGTTTACGTATCGCAGGTTCTGGATCAGATCCAGGAACCATTGTGTACATAAGATTGAATACCCAAGCCCACAGGTCATCTAAATATCACATCCATAGCACTTTCTATGAGGCTATGCATGTAAATAAGTTTGAGATCCCTCATTCTTCTCAGAATTTATTCTTAGAATTAGCCGGAGCAGTAGTATCTAGTCTTAAAATCTCAAATTGTTATTTCTGTGGCGGAACCCAGATGGGTGACCAGTGGCCATGGGAGGCCCAAGAATTAAATTATTCTCTGACATACAATCAGACTGAATTACACAAGACTACTAGCGAATGGGTGTTAGCGCACTCAATTGTTGGACGTCTTTGCTATGCCAGAACTGGACCTCAGTTTACCCAACAGGTAGGACAGCTGGTCTGTCTTAGCCAGAAGTTCTATAATGACACTACCAAGAAAACGTCCTGGTGGTCAGGAATTAAAGAACCCGAACCATCTAACCCATTAGCTAGATTTCCTGAGCTTTCTCATTTATGGACAAATCTCGCCAAATCCCATGCTTGGCAAGCCCCACCTGGCCTGTATTGGATCTGTGGAAACCGAGCATATGCCCAACTCCCACCACATTGGGGAGGAGCATGTGTCTTAGGGACCATCAGACCTTCTTTCTTTCTCCTACCCACAGAACATGGAGAACAATTAGGATACCCAGTATACTCTACTCACAGACACAAAAGAGCACTGAGACAGAAGAGAGCACCCCTCCAAGTAGGAGAAGTGGAAGGGTGATGATTGGCCGCCAGAAAGAATCATTGAATATTATGGACCTGCCACTTGGAATGATGATGGTATTTGGGGCTATCGAACCCCAGTCTATATGATTAATCGTATTATTCGCTTACAAGCAGTAGGTGAAATAATAACCAATGAAACTAGCCAAGCTCTTACGCTTTTAGCTAGACAAAGTACTCAAATGCGCACTGCTATATATCAGAATCGCTTAGCACTTGATTATTTGTTAGCAGCTGAAGGAGGAGTATGTGGTAAACTGAATTTAACCAATTGTTGTTTAAAAATAGATGATAAAGGTCATGTAGTTGAAGAACTTGCTGAAGATATGCGAAAACATGCTTATGTGCCAGTACAGACTTGGCACTCACTAAAGTTTCCTAACTGGTTTGCTAACCTTTTCTCATGGCTGGGAGGACTTAAAACTTTCCTTATATTAGTACTAATAATTATTGCTGTTATTTTACTATTACCATGTATAATCCCATGTTGTATGCGTTCTATTCATAGTGCTATTGAAAGTACAGTAGAGCGGAAGACCGCAACTAAGATTATGGCTTTATATCAACCTAAACCTCCTGCATATAGTCAGAATCCTCTGACCGTAGTATAACTATTTTGAAGTGATTTAATTCTCACACCTTATTAAGTAATAGGGTGAGATTAATCAAAGGGGGGAATGTGGCAGGTGAAGGCCTGTGATCCACAGTGTCTGACATAAGCAAGCAAGCCTAACCAGCTTGACCTGTAAATGAAGTCTGTAGAGAGGCCTATAGGAATTGCACATCCCCCAACATGCTGCTATAAGAATTAGAACTCAGTAAAAGCATTGATTTAGCTTAGACAAGCGGAATAGATGGAAAAATACAGAGAAATGTGTTTAAAACTGCTGACAGAGAAATTACAGCCCTGCTTCCCTACACGTACAAACTAGCTCAATGGCCTTGAAAGAAGGAAAGTAACAAATTGGTGAACTAGCCATTGTAATTGGGACTAGAAGGGGGGTTAGCAGGTGCTGAGCCCACCCAAAGAACATAATTGGATAACCATATCAGCACCGGGACCAATAGAAGGGGTACGGGAGGTTACCGGGACCAATGAAATGTTTTCCTATACCTAGAATGGAGCAAAAGTCTATAAAACTTGTTGTATTACCAAAGAACATTGCTCAGCCATTTTGAAATTGACTTTGCTTGAGACTTGTGCACAAATAAATGATTTGGACCTTCTGAACAGACTCCTGGTATCATTGGTTTGTCTGCGCTCTGCTGCTACACTTTGGCAGCATGTAGTGTGCCATGCCAACACAATTTCTAGAACTAAGATGACATGAGAGGCCATCAGAGACTGAGAAATATAGATAAGCAGAAAAAGAGATAGCAAAAATCCCAAATTTGAGCTGTAAACGTCTGGGAGGCCGGATTGAAGGAGAAAAAGAAGCTAAAATTACTGTGCACACAATACACCTCCCCAAACCACTCCAAAAAAATGGAAACAAAAAATTAGAAATAGCTTCTCCCCCATACTACAGGACATTCAAATGAGAAAAATGCAGCACTGTTAGATGTCATCTGTCAGTTGTTATACCTGGAGTCTTTGTCTAGGTGGGCTACGATAGATTTTAGGAGATTTTATGCTAACCCAGTAACTCTTCATACCTCTCTCTCATACTAAAAAGGTTCTTCTCATGTAATATGCCGTCCATATGTAAATAGTTCAATGACTATTATTCATTGTAAATAATTATCCTGGTTACCCAAGTTTTTTGTTCCTATTCCATGTAAAAAAACAGATAATATGTATCTTATCTGATGTTTTCTTGTTATATGTAAACCGCGCTGATTATAAATAGTGCGGTATATAAAAGATGTTAAATAAATAAATAAATAAGGAGTGAAATTTTCAAAAAAGGCCAGCTACTCAGAGTTGGACCTACTTTTCTTTTTTTTTGTATATTTCTTTTTATTGGATTGTTTTTATTTAAATACAACAACAGTCCCCATTCATGATCCCGCACAGTGTCTTGCAGTCCAGGAAACATCATCAAATATATAAGCAACATGCTACAAATACATCTATAACAGGCGCCTAAAAACAGTATAAGAGGCACTTTTATCTCAACTAGGAATCTTCTCTTCCTTAACCCCCCCCCCCTCCCGGGGGCATGCTATACATTGCACCAAAACTCTCACCGAAAGACGCCAGGCATGTTAATGTTCCCCCCTTAACACCCCAAGCAACCCTCTGTCCCCCCCCTCTGCTTATTGGGATTGTCCCCTCCAACCCCACCAAACCCCCTCTGAAGCCCCCCTCCCCCCTTCCCAATTCCCGAAGGCATTAGATTCTTAAGTATTCTAAAATTGGGAACCACAGTTCCCTAAATTTCTCCCCCCTCAGGCGTCGTACTGCTGTCAAATGCTCCATCAGGGTAATTCGCCGGAGCCGACTCTTCCAGCTCTCCAAACCCGGGAGGACCTACTTTTCTAAGGGAAAGACTGCACATACTCCAGGCTCTCTATCTTACCTGGACTGGAGATGCTCCAATTGAACTTGAAGATTCTCATTTTGTTCCGTCTGTTCATCTAGGGATCTCTGTAGCTTGCGAGTCTGGTTATGAGCTTCATCCAACTGCAGGAGACACAGAAGGGCAAAGTCACAAAACCCACCTGAGCAACACATACAAAACAAGCAGCATTACACAGGCAGCCACAACCAGAAGAGCACAGAAATACGAGCATATGAATACTTAGAAAGCCGCTCTTTCTGTGCGTAGATGGCCGGGATGCAGAGATTTCAAGTGGGTTGCTTTGGATGTGGTTTGCGCAGCTGAAAAAGTATGTGCTGATTCTGCAACATAGGCATGCACTTACTGGCGCCAGAGGCACCGGTGACGGAGAAGAGCAAACACACACACCCCCTTCATAGGTTTCAAGGTGGTGGTAGACAGCACACAGAGGCTTATGCGGTTGCCTCCCTCAATCAATGGTGGAGACTCCAGATCTAAATGAGCAGCTAGGCACCCCGTGCACATGCCTTGGAGCTAGTGCACCCATCCAGATGTTTCAAAAGGCGCACATGCATTCCCATGGTAAAATGGGAAACACACGTGTGAGTGTACATGATGGCACCTATGTGCATAAAGGCCCGAGTTGAAGCTGTGTTGTCTAAAATCACTGTTGCTGCAGGAAGTCCTGGTAAATACAAGTTCATTTACCAGTGTCCATATCAGGGTTTTCAAAAAGGCTCCACGTTCACAGAACCTTTTGCAAAATCAAAGGGCAACTGAGCACATCCCGACCTGGACATCTCAGTTCCTATCTCAACGACCCATGTGAACTGGGTCCGCATGTGTGATGATGCATACTGCAAATGGCCCTATTACACTGACACAGACACGCAAGCAAAAATAATACAGAAATATAGATTATGCTCGCAGAAAAAAACTAATCCGGTCTGCTCATCCTGCTCTTTTGCTCTGCATTACTATTCCTTCCCTGTTTAGCCCATGCATATTCACTGCGGATATCCTGAAAATCCAGGACAGGTTTGGGAAGCTTTGGTATAGATACTAGTCCAGCAACTCCAATTGCACCGGGCGTACAATACTTAGAAGATTTGGCGGTAAAGAGGGGAATTTTATAAAGGCAGTTTCATGCAGTTTGCCAGTAGCGGTGTGTAAAAAAACAGATACATGACTTGGATGTAGGCATGTTCTGGTGTGAGAGTTTGGGCAAAGCACATGCAAAGTCGCAATTTACCAGCTTGCATTTATACCCAGTTTATACTGCATACCCAAAAGAGCTATTAACGGTGAACCACCATAAGCAAGCACATTAAAACAAACACTACCACTAGGATACATAACCTCTGCTAGTAGGGGAACACAACCCATTGTTTGGACATTATCCAGTAAGTAAAATGTCACCTTTATGCATGCTCTACTTGTGTTAATCTACCTCCTGCACTGTTTAAAAAATGTTATTTTTGACATTATTTTTTCAGTGGTATCGCATGCTGCAACATTTTCTCTCTCTTGCCCCCATTCTTCCATCTTTTTTCCATGAAACCACTAATCCAAACATGACTTATCTGTGCATGGAAGAAAGGAGGAAGAGTCGAGAATGAAATGGTGGGAAGAGATAACTGGAAAGAAGACTGTAAGAATAAGAGAGATGGGAAGTAGAGAATTATGGTGAGCAAGAGAAGGGACAAAGGTGGCAGAAGAGTGTTAGATGAAGGCATGGGGGGAAACGAGGAGGTGAAAGACACATGGAGGATAAAGAAGGGAGAGAAAGCATAGCTACTCACCTGTAACAGGTGATCTCCGGGAACAGCAGGAATTTAGTCTTCACATATGGGGTATCGTCGGTACCGACGGAGCCTGCGCGGGAACGCTCTCCCAGCGTCCAATAGGAAAGCTTTTGGGAGCATCCTACAGCGCGTGCGTGCTGCCTTCCCGCCTTTCCCAACTGTCCCTCTCCAGTTGAGTTTAAAGTTGAGACAAAGAGAGAGGGAAAGAGAGATAACAACTCCTAGGGGAGGTGGGTGGGTTGTGAAGACTAAATTCCTGCTGTTCCCGGAGATCACCTGTTACAGGTGAGTAACTATGCTATCTCCAGGAACAAGCAGGAATGTAGTCTTCACATATGGGGACTCCCTAGCTGCAGAAGCCAGGGAGAAGGCCCCAGAAGTTGTTTGCCCTTGTGAAAGGGCTCCACTTCCCCCCATGGATCTCTGGCATCCTACCAGGGATGGTGGGTAGGAGTTGATTAAGTCTGGAACAGGTGTTGAAGAACAGCCTGACCAAACAAGGCATCCCGGCGGGAGTCCTTGTCTAAACAGTAATGCGCTGTGAAGGTATGTATCAAAGCCCAAGTAGCTGCTCGACAGATGTCGTCGATAGACACAGAGTGAAGATGAGCCATAGAGGCTGCCATGGCTCTCACATTGTGAGCTGTGACCTGGCCTTCAAGAGGAAGGATTTTACTCTCATAGGCAAAAGATATACACTGTGCAATCCAGCTGGACAGTGTACTTTTGGAGACTGGAAGTCCTAAATGACTAGGATCAAAAGCAACAAAGAGTTGAGAGGACTTTCTCTGCTGCTGTGTCCTTTGCAAGTAAAAGGCCAAAGCCCTTTTGCAGTCCAAAGTATGAAGATTCCTTTCTGCATTTGAGGTGTGAGGCCTTGGGAAGAATACAAGAAGGTAAACCGCTTGGTTTAAATGAAAAAGTGACACCACCTTTGGCATAAAGTGTGGATGAGTCCTAAGGACTACCTTATCATGATGGAACCTTGTATAAGGAGGATCAGCCACCAACGCTTGCAATTCACTGATGCGACGTGCTGATGTGATTGCAATAAGAAAGATGACCTTCCAGGAAAGGAATTTCAAAGAGGTAGTGGCTAATGGTTCAAAAGACGGTTTCATGAGCTGCCCAAGAACCAGATTTAAGGCCCATGCCACCGGTGGTGGCTTAATGGGAGGCTTAGTTAAAAGAAGGCCTCTCATAAATCTCGCTATGAGAGGATGAGAGGAAATTGGTTGTCCATTTAGCAGCTTGAAAGAAGCTGCAATAGCGCTCAAATGAACTCTCACTGAATTGGTCTTAAGCCCTGCATTTGATAAATGAAGGAGATACTCCAGTAATGATTCCAGAGGTATCGCAAGAGGGTTAAGACCCTTCTGCGAGTACCATTATGGTAAACCTTTTCCACTTAAATGCATAAGAGCGTCTTGTGGAAGGCTTCCTGGAAGCATAAAGGATATCCTTTACCTGCTGGGAAAGGTTAAGACTGTGAAGTTCTAGGCTGTCAGCAATCAGGCCCTGAGATGCAGAGACTGGGGATTGGGATGCCACAGCATCCCGTCCTCTTGAGAAAGGAGATTTGGAGCAGATCCTAACTCCAGAGGCGGAGCTTGTGAGAGATATAGGAGCAGAAGGTACCATATATGCTGTGGCCAACGTGGAGCTATGAGAACCATATGACCTCGGTCTCTCTGAAGCTTGAACAGGGTTTTGGGAATTAGGGGAATGGGTGGAAAGGCATACAGGAAGTCCTGACCCCAATGGAGGAGGAAAGCATCCCTGGCCTGACAACCCCGAGCTGGAATTCTGGAACAGAACCGGGGAAGTTTGGCATTCAGCGGACTTGCAAAGAGGTCTATGTCCGGGGTTCCCCAAATTTGAAAAATTTTGGCCACCTGGTCTGCATGGAGAGACCATTCGTGTGGAATCAGAACTCGACTGAGTCTGTCTGCCCAAGAGTTTTGAATGCCTGGAAGATACACCGCAAGGAGATGAATCTGATGCTCTCTGGCGAGGGCCCATAGTCGCAAAGCTTCGTTGCAGAGCGACAGAGAGCCTGTTCTGCCCTGCTTGTTCACATAGAACATGGCTACTTGATTGTCCGTTTGAACTAGGCTTGTAGCTGAGCTGGGTGTGGAATACTCGAAGAGCAAGGAAAATTGCTCTGAGTTCTAGGAGATTGATGTGTAGATAGGCCTCCTGTAGAGTCCAGGTACCCTGGGTAGAGAGGCCTTGCAGGTGGGCTCCCCAACTCACCTGTGAAGCATCTATTGTTAGAGTGGCCTGGGGTGGGGGTTGCTGAAAAGTAGACCCCACCAAAAGGTTTTGGGGTGATTACCACCATTGGAGGGACAAGATAAGGCGATCTGAGTTTGCTATTTTGTCTGACAGGCAACCTGATGCCTGAGTCCACTGAGTGGATTGAGTCCACTGAGTGGATGAAGTCCACTGGGCTGCCCTCATATGGAGGCGAGCATAAGAAACCACATGCACAGTGGATGCCATGTGGCCTAGCAACTGTAACACTTCCCGAGTAGTGAGGTGAGATTTTAGCACTGCTTGGGAAGCTAACTGCACAATGCGAAGGCAGTGGGGCTGTGGAAGGTAGGCCCTTGTCTGTCTGGTATTCAGCAGAGCTCCTATAAACTCTAGGAACTGAGTGGGAGCAAGGTTGGATTTTGGGAAGTTTATGACAAGTCCCAAATACTGAAGGATGCGCATTGTGCGAGAGAGGGCAACCTTGGCCTCTGGTTCTGAAGGGGCTCGAATGAGCCAGTCGTCTAAGTAAGGGAAGACGAATATTCCCAGGGTGTGGAGAAATGCTGCCACCACAGCCATGCATTTTGTGAACACCCCTGGTGCAGAGCCCAGGCCAAAGGGAAGAACACTGTATTGGTAGTGCTTCCCTTGAAACAGAAAGCAAAGGAACTTTCTGTGAGTTGGATGGATGAGAACATGAGTGTACGCATCCTTGAGATCTAGAGAACAAAGCCAATCCTGACTCTGAAGGTATGGCAGCAGAGTTCCTAGAGAAATCATTTTGAACTTCTCTTTGAACAGGAATTTGTTCATTTCTCTGAGGTCTAAAATGGGTCTATGTCCTCCTGTTTTCTTTGGAATAAGGAAATAGGGGGAGTAAAACCCTGTACCCCGTTGGGGAATGGGTACGTCTTCTATTGCCCCTTGAGCAAGGAGCACAGTGACCTCTTGACCTAACCGGTCGTTGAGAGAGGTCTGAGAATTGAACTGTCTTACCATTGTAGGAGGGGGCATGCTGAGGAAATGAAGCTTGTACCCCTCTCTTACAATAGACAGAGTCCAATTTTCTGCTGTTATCTGACCCCATCTGGGAGCAAAATGACATAACCTTCCCGGGATGGTGGAGGGTTCTGGGCTGTTCAGGGCCAGGAAGGCAAAGTTCTCTAGATAGGAATCAAAGCCCCTGTGGAGGCTGAGTCTGCTGAGCCGGTTGAGGCTTAGCTGCTTTTGTCTTTCTTTGCCTAGGTTGTTGCTGCTGTCCCTTTTGGGCAGACTGACCTAAACGATGCCCCTGCTGGGTATAGGAGGGATAAAACTTCTTCTTACTGAAGAATGGTTTCTTATAGGATTTTTTCCTTGCAGGATCAGCTGTAGATTTAGGCAATCTATCCAAAGTGATATTGTCAGCATCTATCTCATTAGCTTTTTCCTGCCAATTCTTACCAAAGAGATTCTCTCCTGTGCAAGGCATATTCCCTAGTTTATCCTGTACCCAAACTTCCAGGTCAGATGCCTGGAGCCAGGCAATCCTACGTGCACCTATGGCAATGGCAGAGATTCTGCTTATGCACTCAAAGCAGTCAAAGGCTGCACGATTCACAAACTTGGAAACATCCTGGGCATGTTTGACAAGGGCGAGGTAATCTTGCCTCTTATCATCAGGAAGGAGAGGGCTCATAAGCTCTAAATCTCCTGTGACCTCCTTAAGGAACATTCCCATATATAAGATATAGGAACTGATCCTAGCAGAAAGCATGGAAACCTGGAAGGTTCGACGTCCAAAGGCGTCAAGAATCCTACACTCACGTCCTGGAGGATTAGATGCATGCCTTTTTGCACTCTTTATCCTTCTCATAGCGGATTCCACCACCATGGAACGGTGTGGTAATTGAGTCTTCTGAAACCCAGGACAAGGAGGAACTCGATACATAGTGACGAGTCTTCGAGAGTGAGGAGATGTGGTTAGAGGTGTTTCCCACATCCTTAACTTGAGATCATGCAAGATCTCATGAATAGATAAGGTAGCTGCCTCCTTGGGAGCTTTAGGGTACTGCAGGATTTCTAATCCCTTTGCCCTAGGCTCTTTTTCAGGAGTCACTGTGATGGAAAGACCTCGGGCCACATCTCGGATAAAATCCTGAAAGGACATGTCCTCTGGTGAAGACATCCTACGCTGAGGAGAAGAGGAATCCTCAGGAAGAAATACTCTGGTATCAGCAGAGCTTTCAGAGTCTTCAGACTCATCCGAGGATTCGAAGTATCTCCGATCCGGGTGATCGTGCAAGGCATGGTACCGGTTGAAGTCGGCATTGGAGTGGTCTGGTACCGACTTGTCGATGCCGGATAGAGACGCATGACTCGGTCCCGGTAGAATCCCTGCCGATGTCGATGCAGTCGATGCTGGCACCGGTTGAATTGTCTGAAGCGGTTTCAGGGGCATCGAGGCCATGAGAAGAGCCGCCAGACTGTGTTCAATAGCCAAGAATCTCTGGTCTATCAACGCTGCCGATGCTTGGGTATCGGTACTGGATGAAGCATCCGGTACCCCAGAGTATGGCACCAGTAGTTCTGCCGAGGTTGAAGCCTCAAGAACATCCTGGAGCCCCGTTAGTGCTTTGAAGCCGAAGCCTCCCACCATGGCAATTTTGCCGGTAAAAGTCCCTCAAGGGCAACGCCAGAGGAATCTCGATGTCTAGAAGGAGATCTACCCTTTGAGGACCGGCTAGATTTATGTTTAGTTACCTGAGATCCATGGGAGGAAGACGAAGCTCTGGAAGACGTCATTGCCACGGAGGCTGCATCAGAGGGAAAAAGGGTGCTAAGTTTAGCAGCTCGGTTTTGCCGGCCCCTTTTCGACATCATCCCACAGGCAACAAACTCAGAAATAGAGTGGTCAGGACCTAAACATTTGAGGCACCACTCATGGGTGTTGGTGACGGAGATGGTACCGCCACACTTAGAACAATTTTTAAAACCCGAAGCGGGTTTTTCCATTTTGAAGGAAAAAGTTGGGCCTAGTGCCCAAAATGGCACGTAGCATCTGAAGAGAAAATTACTGGAAAGGCTCCAAAAGAAAGGTTGCTTTTTGGGTTTTTTTTAAGAAGAAAAGAAAGAAGAACCGGCGGTACCAGTGTAGCAGCGAAGGAAGGCAGATGCGACCACAAAAAGAAGAATAGAAGGGGTTTTTTTCTGCGGTGACAGGATGTGCGACCTGTCGGCTCTGCGGAAAATGAAGAACTGGAGGAGGACAGTTGGGAAAGGTGGGAAGGCAGCACGCAGGCACTGTGGGATGCTCCCAAAAGCTTTCCTATTGGACGCTGGGGAGCGTTCCCGCGCAGGCTCCGTCGGTATTGATGATAACCCATATGTGAAGACTACATTCCTGCTTGTTCCTGGAGATCAGCTGTTCTCCGGGGACAGCAGAAATCAGTCCTCACATATGGGTGATGTCGGCACCAACGGAGCCCTCACAGGAGCATTTCCACAGTTTTCAAAGAAAGCCTCTGGGAGATGCCACCACACATGCATGGTCCCCTACCCGCCCATGGGTTCCATCTTGCTCAGATGACATAGCTAGGACAATAGTAAAAAGAAAACAAGGTAGGGAGGCAACTACCAGGGGAGGAGGAAGGGTTGTGAGGACAGATTCCTGCTGTCCCTGAAGAACACCTGTTACAGGTGAGTAACTACACTTTCTCCAGGAACAAGCAGGAAGTCAGTCCTCACATATGGGACTCCCTAGCTCCAGGCTGCCAAGGACCAATCCACAACAGCACCAACAGCGACCAAATCGGGTAGCCATGAGTTGCAGAAGGCGAGTCCCCACAGATACTCTGCAAGACCCTAGCGTCCAGTGGAGCCAACACTCTGGTAGCCTGAACAAAGAGGGGTCGGAGGGCAGGAGGTGCCTACACACCGAAAAGATTATGGAGTACTGCCTGACCGAAGGCACTGCCCCAAAGGGACTCGCTTTCCAGGCAGTAGTGAGCTGCGAATGTATGAATTGAATACTAGGTGGCGGCTTTGCAGATCTCCAACACCGGTACTGAGCGCAGGTTCATCACCAATGTGGCCATTGCTCTCATGCAATACGCTGTGATCTGTTGGTTGTCTAGGGAGAGCCCAGATCGCTCATAGTCGAGATCAATACAATCCGCCATCCAAGTGGATAGAGTTTGTTTAGTCACAGGAAGCCCCAGTCTCCTTGGGTTGTAGGAAACGAAAAGCTGAGGAGTTTTGCGATGGCCCTGGGTCCACTGTAGGTAGAAGGACGGGGCCTGTTTGCAGTCCAGTGTATGGAGTATAGTTTCTTCCCAACCGGCATGAGGCCATGGGAAAAAGGTGGGAAGGACCACCTCCTGGTTGAGGTGAAAAGGAGATACCACCTTTGGATGGAATTTGGGGTAAGTGCTGAGTACCACCCTGTTCTTGTAGAATCTCTTACATGGTGGCTCTGCCACCAGGGCCTGCTGTTTGCTTACTCTGTGAGCGGATGTGAGAGCTACCGGGAAGGCAACCTTCCATGAAAGATACCGCAAATGGCAAGTAGCTAGAGGCTCAAATGGCAGCCTCGTGAGCTGTGAGAGCACCAGGTTGAGGTCCTATTCTGCTGCCAGAGGCCAGGCGGGGGGGGGGGGGGGTGGTGGGCTTAAACAGCAGGAGGCCCCGGAGGAAGCGAGAAACCAGGGGCTGACCCGAAAGGAGCTTCCCCTTGATAGGGTGGTGGTATGCAGCAATCACACTTAGGTGCACCCTGAGTTTGACTTTAGTCTAGCTTGTGATAGATGCAGTAGGTACTGGAGCACTAACTGCACTGGGCAGGAGAACGGGTTCTCCTGCCTCTCCGCGCACCATACGGAGAATATTTGCCATTTAAAGGCGTAAGCTCGCACCTCATGGAAGGCCTGCGGGAGGCCAACAGGACCTCCTTGAGTTCTTGTGGGGGTGAAAGGGGGCAAGGCTACCTTTTCAGCAGCCATGCTGTTAGCATTAGACCCCCCAGATTGGGGTGCAGGAGGGAGCCCTCCTCTTGAGACAGAAAGTACTACTACTACTACTGAGCATTTGTATAGCACTACAAGTCGTACGCAGCGGGACCAGGAGTGGGAATCGAGGCTGTCTGGGCCCCCTTACGCTGGACTTTGAAGAGGGTCTTGGCAATCGGGGGGGGAGGTATAGAGGAGGTCTTCTATCCACGGGATCAGGAAGGTGTCTGCTATCAACCTTGCTGAGTGTGGCTGCTGCAAGCAAAAGCAGGGCAGCTGCGCATTGTCCAGGGTAGCAAAGAGGTCCATCATGAGCATCCTCCAGAGGTGAAGAGCCATGAGGCTACCCTGGGGTTCGCCACTAGCTCCCTGAGGCAGTCAGCCCTTTCCCCAGGAAGAAAGGCGTGGCCTGCAGGGTGTCTGGGCTGGAGTGAGATTCGGGGTAGTTGATGATAAACCCCAGGTGCTGCAGCAGGAGGGTTGTGTACCCTGTGGCCTGATGGGCCTCTGCAGCCATGCTGCCCCTAATGAGCCAGTATCCCAGGTATGGGAAAACAAAGACCCCTTGCAGATGCAGGTGGGCAGTGACCACTGCTAGGCACTTTGTGAAGACCGTTGTCGAGGAGGCCAGGCCAAAGGTAGGACCCTGTATTGGTAGCGCCCTCCTCCTACCACAAACCTTAGGTACTGCCTGTGTGGAGGGGGGGTAGATCAGAATGTGTGTGTAAGCATCCTTTAAGTCCAAGGAGCAAAGCCAGTCTCCCTGGCGAAGGTAGGGCAACAGTGTTCCAATGGAGAGCATCTTGAACTTCTCTCTTATCAGAAACTTGTTTAAGTTTTGCAGGTCTATAATGGGCCTGAGGCCCCCAGTCCTCTTTGGGACAAGGAAGTACCTGGAGTAGAAGCATTTGCCGCACAGGTGTCTGGGTACAAGCTCTACTGCTCTTTCCCTGAGAAGACCTGCGAGCTGTGAGCAGCAGGGTCTGGTGAAGGAGGGGCCGTACCGGCTCTCAGGGAAAGAACCTGGGTGGAATCTGCTGCAGGTGGAGGAGATACCCCTCCCTGACCACCTGCAGTACCCAAATGTCCGAAGTGATTGAGGCCCATCTGAGGGTGAAGAGCACCAGGCACCCCCCCCCCCCCCCCGTGGGCTGATGAAGGTCTCCTTGGGGAGGGGAGGCCCTGCCCTGGGAGAAATGCTCCCCCCCAGGCTAGGTGGGAGCTGGAGCCTGGGGCTTGGGCATTTTTGCCTTCTGAGCCCCGTGCCACTGCCTTTTGGGATGAGAACCTTGCTGATGGCCAAAGTAGGACTGGTACTGATGACCCTGTGTAAAGGCACCCTTTTTCCTTGGGAAAAGGTTCCTTTTCCCCGATAGTTTTTTGAGGGGATGGGATGAGGCCTTCTTAGAGAATCTGAAGGGTCACAAAGTCTGCCTTGATCTCAGCAGCTTTGTCGACCATTGGTTTGCCAAAGAAGTTCTCACCAGTACAGGGAACATCGAGCACTTTGTCCTGGACCCACTGCTTGAGGTCGGAGGACTGCAGACAGGCCTGGCGCCGGGGCCCTGATGCCGGCCACTGCAACTCGAGCTGCCGACTCAAAGCAGTTATAGGCAGCCCGGGAGAGGAACTTGGAGCAGTCCCTCACTCCCGAGGTCAGGGCTAGGAACCGCTGAAGGGGGTTCCTCGATGAGGCCTGCTGCAAACCTCAACAGTTCTTTGCCCGATGCCTTTAGGCACATGTCTATGTAGAGTTCATAGGCCTGGATCTGGCAACCCAGCATCAAGCCCTGATAGCATTTATGCCTGAGGGTGTCAAGGGCCTGGGCCTCCCTGCTGGGAGGGATGGTCTTCTGGCTCTTGGGCTTCTGCATGGTCGACTCGACAACCATGGAGTTGTGTACGAGCTGGAGTTTGTGAAACACCGGTCCTTTCCGGACGCGGTACATAGCGTCGAGCCTATGGCTAACTATAGACACTGACGCTGGGGTCTTCCACATTTGGAGTAACAGCCTCTCGAGAATTGGCTGTATGGGCACTGTGAGGATTTCTTGAGGTGGAGTCTCATACTGGAGAATCTCCAACTCCTCGGTGCGCGTGTCCTCCTCTGCCTCGGTTTGCACCAAGAGGGCCCTGGCCTTATCCCTGATGAAGTCATGGAGGACTATGTCCTCGGAAGGAGAATGGCATTGAGGCGCTGGGGGAGATGGGTCCAAGGGAATGTCTCGGTGCCTTCTGGTGTCGGGGGCGCCTCGTAATCCGTCTCCTACTCGGAGTTGAGTGATGACTGAGGAGTCCAAGGCCCTGCAACTCCTTGTGTCAAGATCGGTGCCGAAGGGCCAATGGCCTGCAGAGGACCTGGGGTCCGAGTTGTGGACACTGGCTGGCGAGGTCCGGATGCCCGACGAATGGGACCGGGACCTCGACCAGTGCCGAGGACTTTCTCGAGGCCGAGGACGCTCAATTTTCAGCTCAACGACCGGGTACTCCCTCGCAGTTAAGAGCCCAGTCAGCCAGGTAGATGAGGCAGAGGAACCAGTCATCATCGTCTGCTGCAGGGCCAGGATAGCAGTGATGTTCTGCTCCAGAGCCGCCATTCTGGTTTCTAAGCCAGAAGGCTCTGCAGCCTTCGGTGCGGGCATTGAGGATTTCGGGCCTGGCACCCGCACTCTAGGGAGTGTGTTCTCGAAAAGGACCATTGCCTCGAGGAACCTCACACGGTCTCCGCCTGCCAAGGAATCCTTCTTGAGGATCTTGGTGGGGCGCTTCTCAGAGTCGCCACAGTCCCTCCATGGGATTTTTCCAGGTTTCTCTGGTGAAATGTCGGCGGACTTCAATGACTTCTTCTTCTCTGGCTCCGGGGTCTTCTCGGAGGCATCACGATTGCGGGACTCAGATGATGCCTGGGCAACTCGAGATGAGCTGGTCTTGGAGCTTGGTGTTGGGGATGCGGTTGCCAATTCAGACCTAGGAAACATCTTTTCCTGCAACTCCAAACTTTTCTTGTTGGTTTTGGCTGACATGGCCTGGCACAGGAGGTGCTGTCATAGTCCAGGCCCAGGCAGCAGTCATAGGTGTCAGAAATGGACATGGTTTGACTGCAGCAGCCACACTTTTTGAAACCACCGGGAAACATGGTGTGAGACACCCAGGCTGTGTCGACGACCCCCGGGCAAAAAAGGCACAATGCTGGTTGAGGGAGACTTTGATAAAAACAAAAGGGGGCCGAGAATGGCGCCAGGAAGCACCGACTCGAGGCGGGAAGAGGAACCGGTATGCCTACCAGAAAACTAAGTTTTAGGAACAGTTTTGTCAAGGATTTTTCCAGGAAAACAGAACATACGTCTGTTGGGCTAAGCGGAAAAAAGGGAGACTGAGCAAGATGGCACCCTTAGGTGGGAAGTGGACCACGCATGCATGATGGCATCTCCCAAAGGCTTTCTTTGAAAGCTGGGGAGATGCTTCCACAAGGGCTCCATCGGCCTGACATAACCCACATGTGAGGACTGACTTCCTGCTTGTTCCTGGAGAATGGAAACAATGGAGAGATGAAAGACAGATGGAATAGTAAGAGAGCCGGAGGAAGGGGGAGATGGACTAGAAGCTTACTGATGACATAGGAGTCTCACTTATTGAGGCCTCTGCACCTTGAGAGCTATGAATGTCTCTGCCTTCATACTAGATCTGGGTAAATGCCAAGAGAGCACAGTGCTTCCCCATTTCTGTGTCCACTTCTGCTACTTCTCTATCTGGGAGACATATACGTCTAATAACAAGGAAACACATGTGCAGTGTCACCTCATCTTCTGCCTGGCCCAGCTCCTTCTTCAGTTCCTCCACCCGCAGTCTCAGTTTCTTCACCTCACCCTCATGCTGTTCCACACGGCGATTAGCATGCGCCAGTTCCACCATCTTTTCTTGGCACTGCTTCTTCAGCTTGGTGTGGACATGTCGCAAATCACCCAGTTCCTGAGAACATTATACAAAGTTTACATTGTGAACAAAAGGATTGGGATGCTGACTAGGTAGGAAAAGTGAGGCGTTAGATAACAAGGAGAGGGCTCTACATGGAAGGTCATGGTCAGTAAGACTCCACATGCTGACCAAGTGAGAAGAGTTAGTAGTTAAATTACAGGTTTATAGCGCTGTGCAACTAGGATAACCTTATACCTCTACATCTTAAGAAAATAGCATAGAGTCACGAAGGACAGTCCCAAACTAGAAACGTGCCCTATGAGACTCACGAACTTGGTGGTCCCCCCCCCCCCCCCTTTCCACTCAACCACATGAAGGAACTCAGTCTTGTTGGGCTTCCTGGAAGCCCAGTGATGACATCAGTGCCCCTTCTGTAGATGCGCTATGTGCGGCTACCCCTCTTGATAAGCCCTGTGCTCTGTGTGGCTACCCCAACTGATACAGCCCTGCAGCCAGTAATGGCTTATTTTTTTATTTGACATGGAATTATAACAAAACATGCATTCAGCCTTTTTTCTGCAGGCAAAAAAACATGATTAGTTTTGGTTTTATCCCAAATTTTTCTGGATTTTCAGGTGTTTTATCCTGGTTACATTCAGATATTTGTTTTAATAGCTGATATTTAATGTGCACAACAGTGTTTTAACATTCACTAAACAGCTTAGCGCACGTTAAATCACTTTAGCACACACTGATGTTTTTAAGGCACACTAGCATCAGGCTGCCTGATTGAATAACCTGATACTATTCATACAAGGAGATGGGGGTGGGATGGGGTGGGTGGAGCAATGATGGGCTAAAATCATGGGCCTGATATTTGTACGTTAATCTACTTGGCCGGGATATTCAGTGGCATTAACATAGTTAGTGCCACTGAATATCTGCAGGTGCCGCCGCCACACATCCCAATGCTAATTGGCTAGCAACAGGGCATGCAGGGGGCGGCATCCAGCAATAACTGGCTAGCAACAGAGCATTCAGGGGGCGGCATCCAGCAATAACTGGGCAACGGTGATATTGAACCGTTTCTTGATTATCGGAACGCAGCAAAAGTCAGGCACAGTAAAGGCCGGCCTAACTTACTCCGCAATCCAGGCAAACTGGATATTCAATGCCGAGACACGGATCTGGCCCCAGCATTGAATATCCGGATCTGAAGATCAGCGGCGGTGGCTGGCCACTTTAGCAGTGCTAGCTGCTGCCCCATCTGTTTAGCAGTGATATTCAGTAAACCTAAACAAAATAGATAGTATCGGCACAGTGGCCACACTATTCATAAAGTCAGCACCACTACCTATATGGATAGCAGTGCTATGGATTAAGAACACTGCTGCTGGCATTTAACTTATTCCAGTGGGCCAGCTGAAAACTGGGCCCACTGTGTATTAGCAAAGTGAGACAGAAAGGACAGGGTAGACTGGTTCCAAAGCTGAAACAGTAACAGTTTGAAATTCCAAGTCGAGCTTAGAAAATCTGAGCACCTGTAGTGCCATCTCAAGCAGACCAGTTGTGATTTCACCAATATGGTGCAAAAACCATGGTGAAATAGATTTAGGGAATGTGTACATCTAGGGCTGATTGTGAAACCCAGGGGCATAGACAGAGATCTCTGACTGCTGAAAGAGAATCTCAGTGTTGATCACCTTATTCTTCTCAAAGAGCTCTGTTTGGATGGTTTTAAGATCTGTGTCAAGTGCACTGGCAGTCTGTCGGCGTTTATGGGAAAGCAAATCTTCCAGGTCTTCAATCTGCAACCGGAGCTTCTTGTTCTCCCTCTCCAGATTCAACTTCTCTGTCTCCAGGCACTCACGCTTCCCCCACTCTGCGGCATTCTCTGCCTGCAATCTTTCCATCTGTATATAGCAAATGGAAAAAGATCCCTCATCATCATAGCAAATTGAACAACCAGTCATCTCTTTTCCCTTATCTTTCCTCCTTCTCTGGCCTCTCCCTTATGTCTTGCTCATCATCTTTCTCTTTCCTTTCAGTCTGTCTGCCCTATAGCCCTTCCCTTCTACAGCCCTTCCCCGCTCTAGTTTATTCTAAATCCCAGACCCTGCTCTGCTCTAGCATCTCCCTTTTTCTAGTCTCTTTTCTCCTTCCATCTCCTCCTCTCACTTCTTCCCTTCTTCAGCCTCTGTTCATCAACAGACACTCTTCCCCTCCTCCTAACTCTCTCCTAATCTAATCTTCCTAATGCCCGAAAGCACATATCATTCCCTTCAACTGTAGTTATCTCACTGTTGGACGGTAACCTAATGTTGAAGTGCGATGATCTCATTGCTCATCGGTATTCATCCCATTGTGTCCTGATACCCGGATGCAGATATCACAATGCTAGGCACTAGTCATCCCATTGTTTGTAGACATTCCATTGATTGAGTATACTTATTATAATGCCCAGTAGTTACCTCTGCCCTTAGCTCTGCAATTTTTTTGTCCATACTTGATCGAGCCCCCAACTCATCTTCCAAATCTTCTGAGATTCGCCCCAACTCATCCTGGTGTACTTCTTTCAGGATATTCAGCTGCAGAGAGAATTAGTTCAGTTTGTTATCACAGTGAGGGAGAGACAGACCAGTATTACTGAAGGAGGACGGGCAACACATATTGGTGAGAGGTACATGAATGAGGGGAAGAGAATAAAGAGGTCACTACATGTAAAGAAGTAGCATTCAGAAACTACAAACCCTAGAGGCCAACTACATGTGTTCTGGGTCTTGAGCACCTACTGAAATATTTCCAGTTCAACACCCATCCAGTGGGCACCACAAACTGTAGACAGTAGCAGGGTGGTGCTGCCCCCCCACCCTTCCCTTCTGTCCTATGTGGAGATGAATCACTGCTTGGGGGGGCACGTTGGGCATAATTTCATAACAAGGCACTAATGTGAAATATTCAAAAATGCACCAATTTTATAAAGCCAATACAGGTGCATTAAGTGCCTTATAAAAAAAGGCTCCTACAGCAACCCCCAGTAGAGTACAAATTGTCTTGCACAAACTTGCATGTGCTTGGAAGAAGGTGTAAATATCTACATGTATAGGTGTGAAGGCACATTTTAGAAAGGCTTTTTAGTTCCCCCTGGGACATACAAGTCAAAGTTTTCAAAATTCTATGGGGGGAGGAGATGCAGTAGAGAGGTTGGACACATGTAAACCCATTCTAAAACTGTCCTAGTCCCATCCCGAAAGATGAACATTTCCATCAACATCAAGGGAAACAGGGATATGCAGAATAAAGCTCCAAACACATGCAAGAGACCAATTTTAGAAATATGGACTTTAATGGTTCTGGCAGCAAATATATGTCTAGGGCTGGTTTTCCTGAAATGATAAATATCTGACTGAATGACCTGATACTATTCATTTGGAGGTCAATTCCGATCAGGGCATGTCTGGATGTCCAAAATCTGGACAGGCCAGATATGCACCCAATTCTACACCCACAGGAGCTATATGTTCCCGCAGGAGCAGAATCAGGGCAAAGGGCCTGGGTGAGCAGGACGTGCCCCGATTCAGGCCCTGTGCACATTTGGTTTCCTCTCCATCTAACGCCCAAAGGCTCCTACATGGAGCCCAGTGCCATGAAATCCCATCACCATAGTACCGGAGGCACCATGCAGGAACCCCGATTCCCCGCAAGCTTCTTAAAGTTCCGTTTCCCAGCCGCCAGACCCTCATATGGGTCTGCCAAGGCCGAGATCAGGTGGCGGGGAAACCTATGCTCTCGCTCACCTGCTTTGGGGTATGCTCTGTGACTGGCTGGCAACGTCAGGGGGACTTTTTCCGCCTCCGAGGTGGAATAAGTTCCCTGTCTAACCTACAGCCCCCGGACGTAGAGGGCCGCAACTGGAATCAGCTCTCTAGGTCCGGAGTCAGGGTCCTGCCTCCACACCACCTTCACTCCTCCTCTGGCCCACTCCCTCCCACTCCCGTCCAGAGCTCCCCACACAAAGCCAATGTATATGCGAGGAGCTTTTTGCCCCAAATACGGTCCCTGTGAATAGTGGGGACTGAAGTCCAAACTGAACATTCATGACCACTATTCTCAGGGCAGAAACTACCCCATAAAGAGCCGAGTACGGGGTGGATAGTTTTACACCCACCCACCAGAGAATCTACAACTTCCTAAAAGCTATGGAGTCACTTAAATACTGCCAGACAATTAACGCCCCAACGCACCAACATGGTACAACTCCGGACATGGTATTCATGCCAACACAACTAGTGGAACAGAAAAAAACCACAAAACCAACAATCACCCCAGTCCCTTGGTCAGACCACCATTTAATTGAATTCACCATGACCCTGAATAACCCCACCCAACGCAAAGATGATGAAAGAATAACCAGACGGTTTAAAACATTTAACAGAGACTCTTTCATAAACGACATCACCCCACAATTTCAACAGGATCACGACACCCAGGACCTAAACATAGAAGAATGGAACACAATAAAATCCAACGCAGCATCTGCCCCAGCCGTTAAACAACCACAAACTCACAAAAGATCTAACGCCCCATGGTATTCACACAAAATCAGAGTCGCAAAGCGCACACTAAGACGACTAGAAAGAAAATGGAGACCAAACAAATCACACAACCTCCTAACACAATACAGAGATAGACAATGGGAATATAACAATCTAATAAATGAGCGTAAACAGCAACACCATACTAACCTAATCATGAAATCTACCAATAGAACTTTTTAGCATTGTTCAAAAGCTCACCAAGGATGACACACAACAAAGCACCCACCATCTTGACCCACAAAAATATGCAGACTACATGAAGTCAAAAAACACTAACCAAACATACTATGCTTCACCACAAACAAATGATCACACAATTAAAAAACATCAAGCATGAGGAAGTGACGTCACCCGTCTGAATGGCCGTGTAAGCGGCAAGCTCCGACCCGACCCCAGTGAAAGTAGCGATAATAAAGCCCTGAATCGATGGAGAACGCAAGGAGAAGTGGTGTGGTGGGCGTGGAGGCAGTAGCGAGAATGACCACCCGGAAAAAAACCGCGGACCTTCGGGAATTTGCTTTTGCAGGAGCGGCAACGATGGCGGGGGAAGGCAAGATGGCCGGAGCAGAGGCCACGAGGAGAGAGCAAGCAGAAATGACGGCAAAGGGTCTGGAGAGAGTAGAACCCAACAGAGAGCCCAGCGGTTTGGGACCGGTGACCAGAGAGGAGTTAAAACAGTGGTTCGCTGAGGTCAAGGCAGAGGTACAAGTCTCAAAAATGGCACTGGAGGGGCTCATGAATACACTTAAAGAGGAGGTGGGAGAAGTAGCAGCCAGGCTGGGACATCATGAAAATCGCCTGCAGGAGGAGTGGGCTGAGCTGCGGAAAGAGCAGGAGAATTGGAAGAAGCAGATTAAACTGAAGTTGGAAGATCTGGAGAATCGCTCCAGGAGGAAGAACTTGAGAATTAAAGGAGTGCCGGAGGAGGTTGAGTTTAGAGACTGTGCAAAAGTAGCAGAGGCAGTGTGCCTGGAGGCCTTGAGGCAAGGCGGTGAGGAGGATCTGGGAGAGCGAATTCAGCTGGATCGAGTCCATAGAGCACTGGGTCCAGTGCGCAACAACCAGCCCAGGGACATCATTATATGTCTCAAGGACTATAAAGTAAAAGAAAAAATAGCAGCTAAATTGCGAGGGCTGATCAATTTCAAATGGCAGGGCTACTCGGTGGCCAAAAATAGCAGCTAAAATGCGAGGGCTGAGCAATTTCAAATGGCAGGGCTACTCAGTGGCCATATTTGCGGATCTCTCCTTTGGGACATTGCAGCGGATGAGGGAACTGGCCCCTATTACTAAGATCCTAAGAAAGGAGGAAGTGAGGTACAGATGGCTGTATCCGTTCGGGCTGGCCTTCACAAAGGGGGACAGAACTTGGCGACTACAAACTGTGGAGGCAGCTTGGGCTGCTCTGACGGAGGCGGGTATGGAAGGCCCAGCGGAAGAAGCCAGAGTGGAGTGGACGAAGGGTGCGCAGGAGAGAGCACAGAGAGCCAAGTCTGGGGGACTGCACCGGGAGCGACCTGGAGAGCCGGATGGAGACTATCGAAGATCACAGCGGAGAGGAGTGAAGAGATGATGGACAATGTACCAGGGTGTAAGGAGGAGAGTTATTGATAAAGTAGGGGATGGGGCATGTGATGGGTGAAGTACCTGTGGGATGGTGGGCTTGTGTTGCGGGGAGAGGTTGGGGAAGGAGGGAGAGGGGGGAAGGGGCGCAAGTGGGGTTCTTGGGGCTGAGTAGGGGGGAAGGGGGGTAGGTGGCGGGAGACACACAACTCCAGGTCAGCCTGGTTAGAGACGAGGCAGGGGGGCAGGGAGGGAGGCAGGGGAGGGGAGCGGAGGAAGGAAGGGAGGGGGGAGATGGGGAAAGGAATCTTGAATCTGAAGGGAAATAAGGGAAGGGAGCGGGAAGCGTGGGTGGTAGCAACAATCAATACTAAAGGATTACGGACATGGCGCAAGAGGTGCCTGTTGGAATGGGAGGCTATAAGATTGAAGGCGGACCTGGTTTGCCTACAGGAGACCCACTTGAAAGTTGGCCAAGAAGGGTTGATAAGCTCCCGGAACTACCCGAGGGTCTTATTGGCTGGTCAAAGGGAGCAACCAAGGAAGGGGGGGAGGTGGGGATATTGATAGGACAAAAGTATAAAGATGCGGTGGTGGAGGAGTGGAGGGATCGCAAAGGCAGATGGGCGGCAGTTAGAATGAAGGTATCTGGGGAGGAGGTGTGGGTAGTAAGTATTTACGCACCTAACACAAAGAGATAGGAATTTTATGAGCGCCTCACGCTAGAATTGGAGGGATGGGGGGCTATGCCAGTAATTATAAGGGGCGATTTTAATATCACAATGAATCCAAGGCTGGATAATAGAGGAGGGGGAGGGGGAGGGGGGGAAGGAGAGGAGTAGTTTGCTAAAATTAAAAGAGAGGATAGGCATAGTGGATATGTGGAGAGTGCGGCACCCAGGGGAAAAAAACTACACCTTTTACTCAGCAGCACACGATATGTATAGCAGGTTGGATATGTTGTGGGTGAGTGGACAGTGGGGGTCTAGGGTGACAGAAGTGGAAATAGGTAATATAACATGGTCTGATCATGCTCCCGTGCATATTGCATTTGATTTGGGGGAAAGAGACAGGGGGATGAGATTTTGGAGGTTGAATGAATCACTGCTGAATGATAAAGGATATGTGGACAGAGTTAAAAGGGTGATCAGGGACTATTTGGAGAGCAATTGGAATGGGGAGGTGGCCACGGGAATTGCGTGGGATGGGCTGAAGGCGGTGGTGAGGGGACACCTGATCAGTATAGCGGCACAGGAAAAGAGAAAAAAGAGGATGATGGAGGATGGGCTGCTGCGGCGGGTGGAGTGGTTAGAAGGGAGGCACCAAGAGGGAGCAGAGCATTGGGTTTTACAGGAGCTGTTAAAGGTGAGAGGGGAGCTGAGTCAGTTAAGGGTTGAAGAGATTGCACACAATCTGGCAAAATTAAAACAGGGTTGGTATGAGGGGGGAAATAAGGGGGGAAGGAAGCTGGCGGCCCGGTTGAAAGCGAGACAACAGCAGTCAACGATAGGAGGGGTGCGCAACCCAAAAGGGGAAATGGTGTATAAGGCAGAGGAAATTAGGCAGGCCTTTGTAGCTTATTATGGAAAGCTGTATAGTAGCGAAGTGCAAGGAGAAGGGCAGAAAGGGGAGGAGTTTTTGTAGAAATGTAGTCTGAGTAGGCTCACGGAGGAAAAAGCGGAGGAGTTGGGGAGTCCGGTGAGCTATGAGGAGGTGAAAGGGGCAGTGAAATCCTTTAAGGAAGGGAAAGCCCCGGGGACTTTGCGGGTATACGGCAAAGTTCTATAAAGTTATGCAGGAGGAGATAGGAGGACTGCTGATGGAGGTCTTCAATGGGGTGTTGCGGGAGGAAGGACTTCCCAGATCTATGGAGGAAACTGGTATAACGGTTATACCAAAGGAGGGGAAGGACCATACTGTCTGTGGAGCCTACAGACCCATATTGCTCATTAATTTAGATGCAAAAGTGTTGGCCAAAATTATGGCGGCTCGGTTGCAGAAAGTAATGCAGAAGTTAGTGCATCGGGATCAGACGGGGTTCATTAAAGGGAGACAGGGAAGGGATAATATCCATAAGTTGTTGAATGTTATTTGGTCCTTGCAAGAAACAGGCAGGGAGGCTGTCTTCCTGACGGTGGACGCTGAAAAGGCCTTTGACAGGGTCGAATGGAGGTTCATGATGCAGGTGTTGGACAAATTTGGTTTAGGAGAGAAATTTTTGAAATGGGTGGGAGCTCTGTATGCCTGCCCAAAGGCCAAGATAAGGGTTAATGGGGGATACTCAGACAGCTTTAGGCTGGGCAGAGGGACACGACAGGGGTGCCCCTTGTCACCCTTGCTATTTGCCTTGGTCATTGAGCCGTTGGCAGCTTACATTAGGGGGCAAGTGGATATTAGCGGGATTGAGGTGCAAGGACAGTTAAGCAAGGTTGCACTCTTTGCGGATGATGTCATTTATACATTGGAACGCCCGTTTGTCAGCTTACCGAACTTGCTTAAGGCGGTAGAGCATTATAGTGCAGTGTCCGGGTATAAGTTGAATCTGGACAAGACGGAAATATTGGGCTTTAATTTGGCAGAGGGGTTAGAGGAGAGGTTGCGGGAAACGTTTCCATTTAAATGGGTGAGAGGAAGTTTTTGCTATTTAGGCATACAGTTGGGTAATTCAATAGACCGCCTGCCGGACTGGAATTACAAACCCCTGATAGGGGCAATAAGGCGGGACCTAGGGAAGTGGAAGGGAATACATCTGTCCTGGATGGGGAGAATAGCGGCCATAAAGATGAATGTGTTGCCTAGGTTGCTGTTTGTCTTTATGTTATTGCCTTGTAAAGTCTCGAGGAAATGTCTTAAGGGGCTGCAAGACTTGATAATGAGGTTTATTTGGGAGGGGAAGAAGCCGAGAGTGGGTAGGGTCACGATGTTTAAGCCACGGGATGAAGGGGGGCTGGGAGTACCTAACCTGGTCAAGTACTATGCAGCAGCACAGCTGAAGGCCCTGTTGGTGGGGAGGGGGAGGGGGGAAACACTGCAATGGGTGCATATGGAGAGAGAGGGGGGGGGAAAGTTTGGAGGCGGAGACGTGGGGAGGAGAGGGGAGGGGGTTGGGAAGGGGTAGGCAGAACCCACAGCGGAGGGTGACGTTGCAAATTTGGGGTAATTGGAGAGGCTATCTGATGCAAGGGAAAAGTGTGTCCAGGGAGACGTATTTGCGGAACATGGGTATCTTCTCCCCGGGGAGGGGGGGAGAGATAGTCAAACAGTGGGTGGGAAGGGGGCTGGAAAGGGTGGGACAGGTGCTGGATTCAACAGGCAAGATCAGGGCGTATGCTGAGTTACAAAGGGACTATGGAGTAAGAGACACTGAATATTATGCCTATATACAGCTGTGGTATTATCTGCAAAGGCAGGAGGTTAAGAGGGACTTGCAAAGCAGGTTAACGGAATGTGAAGAATTGATGGCTCAGCAGGACACTGTGAAGGGTCTTGTTTCTAAACTGTATAAAATATTGAATGCCAGGCTGGAGGGGAAGGCAAGATGGCAGGAACAGTGGGAGGGAGAATTGGGGGGTACATGAAGGGAAGAGAGATGGAAGGGGATTTATGAGGGAGAGAGGAGGCTAGCGTGGGGAACGGCGTTGGTGGAGAATTGCCTCAAATTTCGGCTTAGGATGCTTTGGACCCCTGCTCAGCTGCATCAAATATATCCGGAAAGGTCGGGAAGTTGTTGGAGGGGGTGTGGGGACCTCCTCCATATGGTCTGGGGGTGCCCTAAAGTGCAGCCCCTGTGGCGAAAGCTAGAGAGTTACTATAGAGAGGTTACAGGGATAAGGATAAAACTAACTCCTGCCCAACTGGTTCTGACTGAGGGGGAAGCTGAGGGGAGTTGGGGGTTGGCCATTTTCTGGAGCTACTGTGTGGTTGTGGCTAGGCTGGCGATTTTACAGAAATGGAAGAATGAGGAAATTCCCACAATGAGAGATATCATTGGGAAGCTGGAGACACTATGGGGGATTATCAGGGTGGGTGCCTGTGGGCGAAATAAAGAGGCCAAGCATGCAGAGATCTGGCAAGCGTATGAGGCCTGGAAAGAGAGTGGGGTGGCATGTATGGATGTAGGGCAGTTGTGCGCCTCATAGGGGTACTTGGAAGCTGCCTGAACTGGAAGGTGGAGGAGGGGAGGTGGGCTGGAGGAGGAAAGTTGAAAAATTGGTGTTTTTGTGAAACTGGGTAATGTGTGGGATGGATATGGGGGGGAGATTTGCCTATGGAGGGTGGGGATATGGTTGATAAGGTTGTTAGTTGAAGGGGATGTATATTGTTGCTATTACTATTGTTAAAGGGGGTTAAGTAGAAGCTGATGCCGAGGATGATAATGATGTCATGGGATGTGCTGGGGTGGGATAGGAGGGGGGAGAGGGGGGTAGGGGGGAGTGGGGGGGGTTGGAGGGGTACTGGGAGCCACCACTAGAATAATGTTAAGAGGATATGGCTGGTGGAATGTTTGTACGATGTGTTGAAGATAAATAAAAATTATTAAATTGGGAAAAAAAAACCATCAAGCATGGGAAAGCTTCAATATACCAACAAAACAGCAAATAGAAGACATTATATCTGGAATAAGCACAACAACATCACCATCAGACCCATGCCCAGTATCTTGGATCAAAGCCACAAAAAGCCAGCTCTCTCATCACATTCAAAAAATCGTAAAAGATTCACTCCAACAAGGATACATGCCGCAACCCCTAAAGCACGCAATGATGCGACCAATACTTAAAAGTAGCAATCTAAGCCCATCCGAACCAAAGTCATACCGTCCTATCTCCAGCCTTCCATTCCTTGCTAAAGTCGTGGAAAAAGCAGTCCAAAGGCAACTTCAAGACCATATAAATATCAATACTCCACTGGACATACATCAGCATGGATTCAAGCCCCAACACGGGGTGGAAACACTACTCACCTCCCTCTTTGACAATCTCCTAAGAGGCATAGACAACATAAAAAACAGCTTCCTGCTAGTGTTCATGGACATCGACGACCTTTGATACCGTGTCACACCCTAAGCTATTGCAACGCTTACAACAGACAGGACTATGCAAGAATACCCTGAAGTGGTTCACATCATACCTGGATGGGCGAACACAAGTCAAATGCGATCAAAAGAAATCTGTACAATTCCCCGTAATGCAGGGAATACCTCAAGGCTCAGCCCTATCTTCAATGCTCTTCAACATCTACATACAGCCCATATGCAACATCAACAAGCACCACAAACTACACTACCACATTTATGCTGACGACATCATGGTGTACGCTCCAATCAACTTACTAGCACTAAACACTACAATAACAAAATGCCTCAAAAACATGAATGACTGGCTCATAGCCAACAACTTAACGGTCAACTACGACAAAACTGAGGCAATGTTCGTCACCAGGAACCCCACTTTCATACCTCCACAAACCATCAGCATCCTAGACAAACACATAGTAGTCAAAGAAGAAGTCAAATATCTGGGCATAACACTAGACAGAGCTCTGAACCTAAAATCCCACATCACCAAAACTGCAAACAAGGCATATCATCGATAGAAAACAGTAAGACAAATCAAACCAATGCTTCGTCAAGACCACTTCCGCACAGTGTGTCAAGCACTCATTACACCACTGCTTGATTATGGAAACTCACTATATCAAGGCCTTCCCTCATCAGACACTACACCCACTGCAGATGGTACAAAACACCACAGCACGCATCATCACAGACACCCCAAGGACCAAGCACATCACTCCCATCCTACAACAACTACACTGGCTCCCAATGGTGGCAAGAGATAAATACAAAACAATCATGATAATCTTCAAAGTCATTCACTATCTCTCAGCGGACGTACTCCAAAACGTTATAACAAGAGACATCAGCAATAGACCAAGAAGAACCAATAACAACATGATGATCGGTACACCTGCAGGCTATCACAAAACCAAACAAACAACCTCAAAAAGAGCACCATCACTACTGGCATCCTCAATATGGAACTCCCTACCAATGAGCCTGAGAGCTTTAGAAGACCTCACAGGCTTCCGCAAAGACCTCAAAACATGGTTATTTATAGAAACCCATGAGCATTTAAGCAACATCTCTTACCCAAACAGCAACACTACTACCTCCACCAACTAAACACACCCCCATCCCATCCAAACACATAAATTCATCACACCACGTTAGTAAATACCTTTATGTTAAATGTTACTTCAAGTGAACTGTCTAAATACTGTTACATAACTGTGCTGTCTAAATGTTTACACGTGCCCTAATGTTAAATGTAACCCTCCAATTGTGATGTGACATTACCACCTTGATTGAAGGAAAAGGTGGCATACAAATCTGTCTAAATAAATAAATAAAAAATTACCCCCTTATAAAGATAGTCAAGGCCCCTCTGGTTAATAATATTTTGTTTTTCTAGACTCTCGTTCCAATTTTAACTCAGTACAGTATATAATTTTCAGGTATGGGAAGTCCCTCCCCCAAAAGCTTGCAATCTGTGGGTACTTGAGGTGACAGGAGATAATATGACTTGCCCAGGGTCACGAGGAATGTCAGTGGGAGAACCGGATATGGAGCCTGGATTCCCTGGTTCACAGCCTGTTGCTCTAATTAATCAACAGCCCCTTCCTATACGTACTCTTTGGCCTGGCGTGCACTGCATTGCTTTAGCACAGGAAGAGGTGGGGCAGCACAAGAGATTGCAGTAATTTTATAAAGCTTTTTTCACACATATATGTCAGCATATGTACATAAAAAGCCTCTTAAAAAACTACCTTATGTGTAAAAGTACAATTTGGCGTATATTTATAAGCAACTTTAGAGTAGGTGCGTTCAGGGAAGGAGTTTAGCTGGAGCATGGGACGAGTCGAAAATTATATTCGTATATTATAAAATACACGCACACTTTACAGACCAATACAGCATTTCTGCTGGAATTCTGCTAGTGTTTTATGAAGCTACTCTGGGCAGACTAGATGGATCAATTGGTCTTTATCTGCTGTCATTTACTATGTTACTGTGTTACATGGGTCCCTATATGACTTTATAACTGGGCTACAACGGGTCGCTGCCTGGCCCTCACACATAGGGGATCCCTCATTCAGTGAACGCTCTGCCCGTGCTGATGCATTTTCACAGGGGGGAAGCTGGAACGGGTAAGAGGGGAAATGTAGTCTGGGAGATTTGGAAGGATGGATTGGGAGAAATGGGAGACTTGGGGGCAGCAGCAAGGGGGGGGGGGCGGGACCTGAGTGCTGAAGGTGGGGATGAAAAGAAAACTGGGTTTGGAGAGGGAGGAGGAAGAGCTGGATGCCAGATCCAGTGAGAAGACAAAATGAGAGGGGGATGAAGATGATCTCGGAGGCAGTTAGAGATGGAGCCTAGCGGCTGAAGGAGTGTCTTTTCTCCACTGAAAAAGCAGCTCCCAGCTTGGGTCAGATATTTAACTCCTTGCTTGTGAATCCTGTCTATACTGATTTATTTTATTTATTTTATCATTGCTAGTGTGCTCTTTACCTTATCTGGTTTTTTTTAAAAATATTGTTCGGCTTCCTCCTATTTTCAGCTCTCTCTAGCTCCTCCTCGGCCTTATTATAAATAAATAAACTTGCCTTTGTTCATTATCTCTATCTCTAATGCTCTCCATCTTCTTGCTCTAACTGAGACCTGGCTCCTCCCAAAACACTCAGCTTCAGTTGCTGCCCTCTGTCATGACGGCTATCAGTTCTCCCACACCTATTGACTACCACCTTCTCCTCGATACCTTGTCCTCGCTTGGTTTTATGGGCTCTGTGCTATCCTGGTTCTCTTATCTCTCCCATTGTACTTTCAGTGTTTGTTCTGGTGGATCCTCTACTGCTATCCTGCTCTCAGTTGGTGTACCCCAAGGGTCTGTCTTGGGCCCGCTCCTTTTCTCTCTCTATACCCAGTCCCTCGGTGCACACATCTCTTCCCATAGCTTTCAGTACCATCTTTACACTGATAACTCTCAGATTTCTCTCTCTACACCTGAAATCTCTCCTGCAATCCAGGCCCAGATCTCTGCCTATCTGACATTGCTGCTTGGATGGCTCACTGCTGTTTGAAATTGAACATGGCCAAAACTGAGCTTCTTATTTTTCCCCCTAAATCCACCTGCCCCCTTCCTCCTTTCTCAATCTCTGGATAACGCTCTACTACTCCCTGTTTCCTTGGCTCGCAACCTTGGGGTCGTCTTGACTCCTCCCTCTCCTTCTCCACGCACATCCAACCAAAACCTGTTGTTTCTTTCTCTATAACATAAGCAAAATTTGTCCATTCCTTTCTGAACACACTACTAAGACACTTATCCACTCTTTAATCCCCTCCCAAATTTGGGGTTGGGACCCCAAATGGGGTCACAAAAATATGGCCATTTCCCCTCCTCTCTGGACTTTCACTGGGACCTATACCAAGTAATGGCAAGTCACCAGTCAGCATGTGGCCTGGGACCCAGTCAACATTCATAGGCCCTTGCCCCTACCTGGGTAAGCTTCCTGTTAGAATGGAATCCCGTGCCGAGTACTGGAGTCTATAAGCACACACTGCCACAAAGGACCCTGTGCAGACTGCCGCTGCTTTCTGCTTTAGATGAGTGGCGGGAGGGGAAGCAGGCTGGAAACTGGATACTGGACACCTGCTATTTTGATGTCATCATCATCTGGGGTCATGTGAATTTTCAGTTGCTAAAATGGGATCATATGGGATAAAAGTTTGGAAAGTACTGGTGTAGACTATTGCAACCTCCTCCTTGCTAGTCTCCCTCTGAATCATCTCTCTCCCCTTCAATCTTCAAAACTCAGTTGCATGGCTAATCTTCTGCCAGCCTCGACATACTCATATAACCCCTCTTCTCAAGTCACTTCATTGGCTCCCTATCCGTTTCTGCATCCAGTTCAAACTTCTTCTGCTGACCTATAATTGAACTCATTCTGTTGCTCCTCACTACCTTTCCTCTCTTATCTCTCCCTACACCCCTCCTCGGGAACTCCGCTCTTCTGACAGATCCCTTCTGTGCCCTTCTCTTCTACTGCTAACTCCAGACTTCGCTCCTTTCACCTTGCTGCTCCTTATACCTGGAACAAACTCTGAGTCTGTACATCAGGCTTCTTCTCTGGCCCTTTTCAAATCCAGGCTGAAAACTCACCTCTTCAAGGTCACTTTTGGATCTTGATCCGCTTAATCTCCTTTGTGTTTCCTTATCATTCCCCCTAGATGTATCCTTGTCCACAGCTGCTTGTTGTCTGTCTTGACTAGATTGTAAGCTCTGATGGGCAGGGACAGTTTTCTACATGTCTGTATAGCGCTGCACATGCCTTGTAGCGCTATACAAATGATCAGTAGTAGTAGCAGTAGTAATAAGAGTCAACAGGAACAGGATGAAGAGGCGTTGAGTGTGAATAAAGGAGTTCGGATAAGGGCCATGGGATAAGAATAGGAGATGGAATCTGAAAAGGGATGAGAATGAAAGGAAACACATGCTAGCACTCTGGAAGGAGATGAGGTACGGAGATGGAGGAAGTAAAGAGTTGAAGGGTTAATGAACTGGACTATAGCGGTGAGCGGGAACAGTAATGGAAGAGAAACGAAGTACTGCTAGTCTAGGGGGAAAGGGAGCAATTAGGGCAATTAGCCATGGATCCAGCACTACAAAGGGCCCCTTGGCAAAGCTGAGTTATATTTCTGAATCAGACCTTCAAGGTGCTGGGCACTGGCCAGGCCCACCCCTTAGACCAACTGAACCCCAGTTCAGAAACGAACAATATCCCAGTGGAGAGGAGGAACAGAAGAGATGGTGACAGAGAAGAGAGAAAGGCAGAAAACAGAAAATGTAGCAAGAAGAAATATAGGTGTCATGCCAAATGGATGGGGAGGGCCAAAAAAAAACCCCACATCAGAAAAGGCAAACTATGAAAATAAAGGAGAGACTGAAAACAGTAATGAGAAAAAAGAAAAGGCAAGAAAAGGTAGAAAAAATAATATAGTTTCAATATAAATACTGGATTATGTGATCTTTAAACCCAATATACCTATAGACATTACCCAAATCAGTCATACACCAAGGACCTGAGATTAGTTAAGCTTCAAGTGAACAAGGTATATTACACGTATTAGGTACAGTTTTATTAGTATAAATATCCATAGCAACCCTTAGTAAGTAAAGAACTTAGACCTAAACACAAACTTAAAACTAAGATGCAGACAGCAGTCCAGCAGCGGGATGGGGGCTTTCCAGTCTTTTGCATTGAGTGTCACATGTATGATTTTCTCCCAGTTGGTGAGAGGTCTTAAGTGTGCACTAGGTGCAAGAAGCTCTTTGCTCTCAGGGAACGAGTCCGTTCTCTAGAGGCTAAAGTAGCAGACTTGGAAAGCATAAGACAGACAGAGAGGTACATAGACGAGACCTACAGGGATATAGTCCTGAAGTCCCACCTCCAGTCTGGCAGCATCCCTGTTGCCATGGAGGAGGAGAGAGGTCACGTGACAGGAGAGCATCACCCTGGTGTGGCAGGAAGTGATCCTGTAACTAGGACCTGTCCTCCAGGTGATGTAAAACCCTCTCGCACCGAGGAGGTTTCTCCAGGGCCATGTGCCCATGAGGGAAGGGTTAGGACTGCCGTTATAGTTGGTGATTCGATCATTAGGCATGTAGATAGCTGGGTGGCTGGTGGACGTGAGGATCGCCTGGTAACATGCCTGCCTGGTGCGAAGGTAGCGGACCTCACACGCCACCTAGATAAGGTCTTAGATAGTTCTGGGGAGGAGTCTGCTGTCTTGGTACATGTCGGTACCAATGACATAGGAAAATGTGGTAGGGAGGTTCTGGAGGCTAAATTTAGGCTTTTAGGTAGGAAGTTGAAATCCAGAAAAGAGCAGCTTTTAAACTATATATTAGGGGAAAGCCGACAGTCGCCCAAGAGCGGATGGTTCGGAAGAATGTATCCTTGAACGATACTACCAAAAGCAGAGAGGTTCCACAAAAGAGTAAAGTAGCCCAAATGCCCTCAAGTATGGAGCAGACAGAGCTTAAAGATCCCAATTTACCCATGTCTAACAATAGCCAAATTAACATGAATAAAATACATTCTCTAAAATGCTTGTATGCAAATGCTAGAAGTCTAAAGAATAAGATGGGAGAGTTAGAATATATAGCACTCAATGAAAGGTTAGATATGATTGGAATATCAGAGACATGGTGGAAGGAGGACAACCAGTGGGACACTGTGATACCTGGGTACAAACTATATCGTAATGATAGAGCTGATCAAATTGGTGGAGGGGTTCCGCTCTATGTTAGAGAGGGCATTGACTCAGAAAGGATTAAAGTTTTGCAGGAAACAAAATCTGCTGTAGAATCTATATGGATTGAAATTCCATATAAAAGGGGGAAGGCAATGGCAGTGGGGGTGTACTATCGAGCACCTGGCCAGAATGACCAAATGGATGATGAAATGCTCAAAGAAATCAAGGAAGCTAACAAATGTTACAGCGCAGTAATAATAATGGGTGATTTCAATTACCCCGGTATCGACTGGGTCAGTGTCACGTCAGGACATGCTAGGGAGATAAAGTTCCTAGATGAAATAAATGACTGCTTCTTGGAGCAGCTGGTTCATGAACCGACCAGAGGGGAAGCCATATTAGACCTAGTCCTTAGTGGAACACCAGATCTAGTGCAAGAGATAAGGGTGTTGGGGCCACTTGGCAATAGTGATCATAGCATGATCGCCTTTGATTTAATTAGTGGAGGAGGGATAGTAAGGAAATCCACAGTACTACCTTTTAACTTTCAAAAGGGAGACTATGATAAAATGAGGAAAACAGTTAAGAAAAAACTAAAAGGAGCAGTTGCAAAGGTTAAAGACGTACATCAAGCTTGGGTGTTGTTGAAAAATACTATCTTGGAAGCCCAGACCAGCTGTATTCCACGTTTTAAGAAAAATGGAAGGAAGTCCAAAAAACTGCCAGCATGGTTTAAAGGTGAGGTCAGAGAGGCTGTTGTTGCCAAAAAAAAAAAGCATCTTTCAGGAAATGGAAAAAAGAGCCAAACGACGAAACCTGGAAACAGCACAAGCACTGGCAAGTCAAATGCAAGGCATTGATAAGGCAGGCAAAGAGAGAATTTGAGAAGAAGCTTGCTGCGGAAGCAAAAACGCGAAATAAAGACCTTTTCAAGTACATTCGTAGCAAAAAACCTGTGAGAGAGTCAGTTGGTCCAATAGATGATAAAGGGGTTAAAGGAGCACTAAGAGGCGACAAGGCGATAGCGGAGAGACTGAATGAATTCTTTGCTTCGGTCTTTACTGAGGAAGATGTAGGGATGTTACCCATGACTGAAGTGGTATTTAAAGGTGCGGAAGAATTGAAGGAAATATCGATACATCTGGAAGATGTCTTACAACTATTAGATAAACTGAAGAGTAGCAAATCACCTGGACCGGATGGTATACATCCAAGGGTGTTGAAAGAACTGAAATATGAGATTGCAGACCTGCTATCACTAATCTGTGAACTATCATTAAAATCATCTCTAATACCTGAAGATTGGAGGATCGCCAATGTAACACCAATTTTTAAAAAGGGTTCCAGGGGTGATCCGGGAAACTACAGACCGGTGAGCCTGACGTCAGTACCAGGAAAAATGGTAGAAACCATCATAAAGAATAAAATTACTCAGCACGTAGATAGTCACAACCTAATGGGAGACAGCCAACATGGCTTTAGACAAGGAAGATCTTGTCTTACTAATCTGTTATGTTTTTTTGAAGGAGTGAATAAACAGGTGGACAAAGGTGAGTCGGTTGATATTGTGTATCTGGACTTTCAGAAAGCTTTTGACAAGGTCCCTCATCAGAGACTTTTGGCAAAACTAAAGAGTCATGGGATAGGAGGCAGTGTACTATTGTGGATCAGGAACTGGTTAAAAGATAGAAAGCAGAGTGTAGGGCTAAATGGCCAATTTTCCCAATGGAGAAAGGTGAATAGTGGTGTACCCCAGGGATCTGTGCTGGGTCCGCTGCTTTTTGACATATTCATAAATGACCTGGAAAATGGAATAACGAGTGAGGTCATCAAATTTGCAGATGACACAAAACTATTTAAAGTTGTTAAAACCCAAGAGGATTGTGAAAAATTGGAAGACTGGGCATCAAAATGGCAGATGAAATTTAATGTGGACAAGTGCAAGGTTATGCACCTAGGGAAGAACAACCCAAACTATGGTTACACGATGCAAGGTTCCACATTAGGAACCACCACCCAGGAAAATGATTTAGGCGTCATTGTGGATACCATGTTAAAACCCTCGGCCCAGTGTGCAGCGGCGGCCAAGAGAGCAAATAGAATGCTAGGTATGATAAGGAAAGGAATGGAAAATAAAACAAAAGATATTATAATGCCTCTATATCGTTCCATGGTGAGACCGCACCTTGAATATTGTGTGCAATTCTGGTCGCCGTATCTTAAAAAGGATATAGCAATTTTAGAAAAGGTTCAGAGAAGAGCCACCAAAATGGTAAAGGGGATGGAAGGATACTCCTATGAAGAAAGGCTAAAAAGGTTAGGACTCTTTAACCTGGAAAAGAGACGGCTGAGGGGAGATATGATAGAAGTCTATAAATTAATGAACGGAGTGGAACAGGTAAACGTAGATCGATTGTTTACGTTATCAGAATATAGAAAGACTAGGGGACATGCAATGAAGCTACAGGGTAAACTATTTAAGACTAATAAAAGAAAATATTTTTTCACTCAACGTGTAATCAAACTCTGGAATTTGTTACCGGAGGATGTAGTAAAGGCTGTTAGTGTAGCTGGGTTTAAAAAAGGTTTGGACAAGTTCCTGGAGGAAAGGTCCATAAACCATTATTAAGAAGTGACCGAAGATATCAATGCTTGACCCAGTACAAGCATTGTGGAACTTGTGTCTCTTGGGGAAACTGCTAGGTACATATGACCTAGATTGGCCACTGTTGGAAACAGAATACTGGGCTTGATGGACCTTGGTCTGACCCAATATGGCATATCTTATGTTCTTATGTTCAGAGCTTCCAGGGTAGCATTCTCCGAAATGCTTCCTGTTCCACGAGCAGGACCCAAAAGGCAGGCAGAGCTCCAGAGTCTCAATGCGTGGATGAGACAATGGTGCAGAGATTAGGGTTTTGGATTTGTTAGGAACTGGGGAACATTCTGGGGAAAGGAGGGGCTCTTCCGAAGGGATGGGCTTCACCTTAACCGGGATGGAACCAGGCTGCTGGCATTAACCTTTAAAAAGGAGATAGAGCAGCTTTTAAACTAGATATTAGGGGAAAGCCGACAGTCGCCCAAGAGCGGATGGTTTGGAAGAATGTATCTTTGAAGGATACTACCAAAAGCAGAGAGGTTCCACAAAAGAGTAAAGTAGCCCAAATGCCCTCAAGTATGGAGCAGACAGAGCTGAAAGATCCTAAATTACCCATGTCTAACAATAGCCAGATTAATATGAATAAAATACATTCTCTAAAATGCTTGTATGCAAATACTAGAAGTCTAAAAAATAAGATGGGAGAGTTAGAATATATAGCACTAAATGAAAGGTTAGATATGATTGGAATATCAGAGACATGGTGGAAGGAGGACAACCAGTGGGACACTGTGATACCTGGGTACAAACTATATCGTATTGATAGAGCTGATCAAATTGGTGGAGGGGTTGCTCTCTATGTTAGAGAGGGCATTGAGTCAGAAAGGATTAAAGTTTTGCAGGAAACAAAATCTGCTGTAGAATCTATATGGATTGAAATTTCATGTAAAAGAGGGAAGGCAATGGCAGTGGGGGTGTACTATCGAGCGCAAGGCCAGAATGACCAAATGGATGATGAAATGCTCAAAGAAATCAAGGAAGCTAACAAAAGTTACAGCGCAGTAATAATAATGGGTGAACATAAGAACATAAGAACATAAGATATGCCATACTGGGTCAGACCAAGGTCCATCAAGCCCAGTATTCTGTTTCCAACAGTGGCCAATCTAGGTCATACGTACCTAGCAGTTTCCCCAAGGGACACAGGTTCCACAATGCTTGTATTGGTTCAAGCATTGATATCCTGGGTCCCTTCTTAATAATGGTTTATGGACCTTTCCTCCAGGAACTTGTCCAAACCTTTTTTAAACCCAGCTACACTAACAGCCTTTACTACATCCTCCGGTAACAAATTCCAGAGTTTGATTACACGTTGAGTGAAAAAATATTTTCTTTTATTAGTCTTAAATAGTTTACCCTGTAGCTTCATTGCATGTCCCCTAGTCTTTCTATATTCTGATAAGGTAAACAATCGATCTACGTTTACCCGTTCCACTCCGTTCATTAATTTATAGACTTCTATCATCATATCCCCTCAGCCGTCTCTTTTTCCAGGTTAAAGAGCCCCAACCTTTTTAGCCTTTCTTCATAGGAGTAGCCTTCCATCCCCTTTACCATTTTGGTGGCTCTTCTCTGAACCTTTTCTAAAATTGCTATATCCTTTTTAAGATATGGCGACCAGAATTGCACACAATATTCAAGGTGCGGTCTCACCATGGAACGATATAGAGGCATTATAATATCTTTTGTTTTATTTTCCATTCCTTTCCTTATCATACCTAGCATTCTATTTGCTCTCTTGGCCGCCGCTGCACACTGGGCCGAGGGTTTTAACATGGTATCCACAAGGACGCCTAAATCTTTTTCTTGGGTGGTGGTTCCTAATGTGGAACCTTGCATCGTGTAACCATAGTTTGGGTTGTTCTTCCCTAGGTGCATAACCTTGCACTTCTCCACATTAAATTTCATCTGCCATTTTGATGCCCAGTCTTCCAATTTATCAAGATCCTCTTGCAATTTTCCACAATCCTCCTGGGTTTTAACAACTTTAAATAGTTTTGTGTCATCAGCAAATTTGATAACCTCACTCGTTATTCCACTTTCCAGGTCATTTATGAATATGTCAAAAAGCAGCGGACCCAGCACAGATCCCTGGGGTACACCACTATTCACCTTTCTCCATTGGGAAAATTGGCCATTTAGCCCTACCCTCTGCTTTCTATCTTTTAACCAGTTCCTGATCCACAGTAGTACACTGCCTCCTATCCCATGACTCTTTAGTTTTGCCAAAAGTCTCTCATGAGGGACCTTGTCAAAGGCTTTCTGAAAGTCCAGATACACAATATCAACCGACTCACCTTTGTCCACCTGTTTATTCACTCCTTCAAAAAAACATAACAGATTAGTAAGACAAGATCTTCCTTGTCTAAAGCCATGTTGGCTGTCTCCCATTAGGTCATGACTATCTATATGCTGAGTAATTTTATTCTTTATGATGGTTTCTAACATTTTTTCCCCGGTACTGATGTCAGGCTCACCGGTCTGTAGTTTCCCGGATCACCCCTCGAACCCTTTTTAAAAATTGGTGTTACATTGGCGATCCTCCAATCCTCAGGTATTAGAGATGATTTTAATGATAGTTCACAGATTACTGATAGCAGGTCTGCAATCTCAAATTTCAGTTCTTTCAACACCCTTGGATGTATACCATCCGGCCCAGGTGATTTGCTACTCTTCAGTTTATCTAATAGTTGTAAGACATCTTCCCGATGTATCGATATTTCCTTCAATTCTTCCACACCTTTAAATACCACTTCAGTCGTGGGTAACATCCCTACATCTTCCTCAGTAAAGACCGAAGCAAAGAATTCATTCAGTCTCTCCGCTATCGCCTTGTCGCCTCTTAGTGCTCCTTTAACCCCTTTATCATCTAATGGACCAACTGACTCTCTCACGGGTTTTTTGCTACGAATGTACTTGAAAAAGTCTTTATTTCGCGTTTTTGCTTCCGCAGCAAGCTTCTTCTCAAATTCTCTCTTTGCCTGCCTTATCAATGCCTTGCATTTGACTTGCCAGTGCTTGTGCTGTTTCCAGGTTTCATCATTTGGCTCTTTTTTCCATTTCTTGAAAGATGCTTTTTTGGCAACAACAGCCTCTCTGACCTCAGCTTTAAACCATGCTGGCAATTTTTTGGACTTCCTTCCACTTTTCTTAAAGCGTGGAATACAGCTGGTCTGGGCTTCCAAGATAGTATTTTTCAACAACACCCAAGCTTGATGTACGTCTTTAACCTGCATGATTGCATGATTTCAATTACCCCGGTATCGACTGGGTCAGTGTCACGTCAGGACATGCTAGGGAGATAAAGTTCCTAGATGAAATAAATGACTGCTTCTTGGAGCAGCTGGTTCATGAACCAACCAGAGGGGAAGCCATATTAGACCTAGTCCTTAGTGGAACACCAGATCTAGTGCAAGAGATAAGGGTGTTGGGGCCACTTGGCAATAGTGATCATAGCATGATCGCCTTTGATTTAATTAGTGGAGGAGGGATAGTAAAGAAATCCACAGTACTACCTTTTAACTTTCGAAAGGGAGACTATGATAAAATGAGGAAAACAGTTAAGAAAAAACTAAAAGGAGCAGTTTCAAAGGTTAAAGACGTACATCAAGCTTGGGTGTTGTTGAAATAGACTATCTTGGAAGCCCAGACCAGCTGTATTCCACGCTTTAAGAAAAGTGGAAGGAAGTCCAAAAAACTGACAGCATGGTTTAAAGGTGAGGTCAGAGAGGCTGTTGTTGCCAAAAAAGCATCTTTCAGGAAATGGAAAAAAGAACCAAACAACGAAACCTGGAAACAGCACAAGCATTGGCAAGTCAAATGCAAGGCATTGATAAGAACAATTAATGCTTTTGGAAAAAGGTCTATCATTTGTTCCTTCTATCTGCTTTGATGCGTTCCAGTTCCGGGTAGATCTGGAACAATTAATTAGAAAACTTAACCTCAAAATGTTTTTTGGGAAATATGGATCTTCTGTAGTTAATACGCCTGCAAACCATCGGGCTCCATTGCCTCTGAAGTCAAATTGGACACCTCCGGGCCCTTTACATCCTTCCTTGGTGCTCTATCGAGATTTGATTTTGAGTGATATACGACAAGTAGAATCTGTCCATTTCGGATCAAAATATGTTATCTGTCCTAAGGAGCGAGCAGTGTTAATGGTGCTGCGGTCCAGGTCTGACATAGTTATATGGCAGGCTGACAAGGGTGGTGGAATTGTAATATGGAGCCGAGATCACTATTGTATAGAGGCGCTCCGCCAACTTATGGACAATGAGGTGTATCGTGTTTTGACAGCTGACCCCACGGCTTCGCTGCAGGAACAAATTAAATTTCTCACTGTTGGAGCTCTTGAATCACGCCTCATATCTAAAAAAGAATATGCATATTTGAACTCACCTGATCCAGTTGTGGCCAAGTTCTAATTAGTTCCGAAAGTACACAAGGATGCTACTAATCCTCCAGGGAGACCTATTGTTTCCACGCGTAATTCTGTGTTAGAACCATTTTCAGTATATTTAGATTCTTTTTTACGACCATTGATGACATCTATCCCAGCATTTATAAAAGACACTACTCACTTTTTGTGCATTTTGGAAGAATATCGACAATTTGCTAGCCAATCGGATGTCATTCTTGTAACATTAGATGTTACATCACTTTATTTTATTTTATTTTTTTTTTTATTTAGCTGCATTTATATCCCGCTTTTCACCGGGTCAAAGCGGTTGAGGGATACATTTAACACGAGGGGATATGAGACACATACACTAATACTTACAGGGAACATGGGCAATGGAGGGTTAAGTGGCTTGCCCAAGACCACAAGGAGCACCTGTGGGACTAGAAACCCCGGTCCTTCCGGCCCAAGGTTGCTGTCCTCTAGTGGGGTTTGAACCACCGACCTTCCGGCCTGTGGTACCTTCCCCCAACCACTAGGCCACTCCTCCCTCCTTTATACGGTCATTCCCCAACTGCAAGCCCACACAGTGGTGATGGAAGCCTTAAGAAATAGGTCTGATTTATCGGGTGCCCAGCTACATTTTCTATCAGAGTTGACCAATCTTACCCTGTGTAATAATTTTTTTGTATTTGAGGATGTCCTGTACCACCAGATATCAGGGGTGGCAATGGGTGCTACGTGTGCCCCGTCGATTGCAAATTTATATATGCAATGGTTTGAGAGTAAGTGGCTAGAAGTCTCTCCATATAAAGCTTTTTTGAAGCTGTGGAAAAGATATATTGATGACGTTTTTATTTTGTGGTGTGGTACCGTAACGGCGCTACAAGCTTTTTTTGCTTGGCTTAATGATAGAGAAAGCAATGTTAAGCTTACACTTACATATAGTGCGAAGCAAGTTACCTTTTTGGATGTTCTGGTTCAGAAAACTACTATAGGATGGCGCACCTCTATATATCGAAAACAGACAGATAAGAACACCTTTTTGCACTATACTAGTGCACATCCGACTTCATTGCGGAATAGTTTACCATTGTCACAATTTATCCGCTATCATCGTAACTGTTCAGATATACATGAGTTTAAGAAGCATTCTAAGGAATTAAGAAGTCAATTCCAACTGAGGGGCTACCCTGAAAAGATTGTCAATAGGGCATATAAAAGAGCGTTGTATGTTAATCGAGACTTGTTGCTTCGCCCAGCCCTTAACTGTGGGTCGGGGGAAGAGGAGCAGCAAGTTAATTTAATTACATCTTTTTCCCCATACAGTTACCATCTAAAGCGTAGTATTAGGTGGCATAAAAATGTCCTTAATTGTATCCCGGGCCTTGAACATTATCATGTTCGCTGCGTCTGGACGAGGCAGAAGAACTTTAAGGAGCTTTTAAGTCCGGCGATATTGAGACCATTACAACCAAAGGGAGGAACTTTGGCAACAGGCCATACGAAATGTGGATCATGTATAGTTTGTGCGGTTACAGAGGAGTTGTCAGAATTTAGCTATCATGGTAAATCATATCAATTACGAAGCACGACCTCCTGTACCTCTACACGTGATATATGCTGTCCGATGTCCTTGTGCCCTGTTATATGTTGGGAAAACCAGCCGCATGTTTAAAGTACGTATGCTTGAGCATAAGAGTAAACTTAAATGTCAGCGAAAAGAAGCACCAATGGTGGATCACTGTCTTCAATATCATGTTTTTTCCGACCTGCGCTGTTTCTGTATCATGCACATTACTGCAGTGCACAGTGGTAAAACTATGGAGCAGACTCTGCTATATAATGAACAACGTTGGATTCATAAGTTGCAGTCTGTGGCCCCAGATGGGTTGAATGTCTGGGTTGAGTGGGAGGTGTGTCTTTGAGAAGGAGGATGCCTAGGGATAATGGCTGTCAGTTTTAAAACGCTCTCTATATAACTACTCCGCATGCACGGCGTCCTACAACCATCATTGATAAATCGTCTGTGAGAGAAAGTGTGAGAGAAAGTAGATTTTCCGGGTTTGAGGTGATGTAACATAGTATATCTTCAGTGTTTGCTTATCGTCATTGAAAGTTGGTAACTCATGAACTTGTCTTGTGTATTGTTTTAGTGCTTTACAAGATTCCCCTGACGAAACCTGCGAGGGTGAAACGCACTAAGTGGCGCATCTGTCAGCGTTGGGAAATTTCAAGTTGAAGTCCTCTTCGAAAGTTAAGCACTTATTCTTACAAATTAACAACAGTTTTTGAACCACTTTTTTGAATCAATTTTTTATATATGCTTATGGTAGCAGTTTTCAAACCTAAATAAGGTCGTTGATGTTAAAAGGGCAGTGAGTCCATTAAAAAACAAAGTGATAGTTTAATGGCAGCCCATATATGCTGAGACCTTCTGCTACTATCTAAGCAAGTGGTTTGTAACGGATAATGAAAATGTCACTTGATTAATGAAATTGTATCAAGTCTTAGGAAAGTTACGTTGTATACTTTCAAGGTGCAGTGCAGAGGTTTTTTGTACATTGATTATATTCCTCTAGCAAAAGAGACCTTTTATTGTGTTGTACTCTCCAGATAGTGCCAGGGCGGTCTGTAAGAATTTCCCATGGCACTATACGGATAGCGCTGCTGAGAATCCATGGATAAGGTATTTATCCATATAGTAGGGCTGCTATACAGGTAAGTCCTTTAGCATATCAACCCAAGAGTGCCTACTTTTATGTGATATGCATGTAGATCCTCCCAAGAGGGGAGAATAGCTATTGCAGTAGCACAACTGGCACTTATGCGCATATTTTATAAAATCTGCACATCTGTTCTTACAGGCTCCTATAACTACGGAGATCATTTTGGAAGCCTTCTGCGGCATCTACATGGGTATAACTGACATTGTTTATGTGTGTAGGTGCCCCAGGATGTGCTTTGGGCATGGTTTGGCCAGTCCAAAAAATTACACTTGTATTTCCCATTTTACAATAGGACTACATACATATTTTTGAAAATTTCCCTGTCGACTCTTGCATCCCCTCTGAGGCACAAATAAGGTTCAGCAAAGTGCTCGTTTCAGCCAGAGGGTAAGTATGCTTAACCCTCTGCTCGTTTCCATCACCTTTAATATGTAAAAATCAGCCTTTCGGAGCTTTGCTCCTTAAATTGACCAAACTTGTACGTATAACTGTCTGAAATGTAGCTCTTACAGGTATAATTGTTGGCACTTTTACGTGGAAGTAGCAAATGTGATTACACGTAGAAGCTGCCAAGCAATGCCGCCCTTTTTCTGTATATGTAAATCTGTGAAATTGATGCTCCAGCTCTATGTGCGCCATCCTTCAACATAGCTTAGAAAAGGCTTGAACGCCATGACCAGGACATCCCAATTCCTAGCTAAATGTCCTATGCAACATGGGGCTTCACCTGGGCCGACACTACCATTAGGCGAAATAGAGAGTCACCTAGAGCACCAGGTTTCTGGGAGGGAGAAAGGGGTGAACCACTGTTGCAGCTGAAGGTCCTGGAGTGGGGCGGCGGCGGCAATGGCAATGGAGGTAGGGCTAGCAACAGGGGGCAAGCTCCAGTCCTGGGCTTCACACTTGTTTCAGTGCAGCTTTGAATGTGTGTGCCTACTTTCCTTGGGGTAATCTTATAAAGGTGCACAGACACATATATTCCTCTTAGCTAAAATATGCACTAGCTCAGGGGTCTCAAACACGCGGCCTGCGGGCCGCATGCGGCCCGCGAGACAACTTTGTGCGGCCCGCGACGGCGGAAAACCAAAAATCCCCCAAAACCCTGGCTTCTGCTGCTGCCGTTGCCGCCGTGGCAGCAGCAGAATCAATTGTTAAATTAAAAAAAAAAACTGACTTCTGCTGCTCAAGCAGCTGTCCTGCGGCCCCTTTCCCTCTGCCCGGAGATCCGACTCTGCTCTCAGCGGCGTGCTTTTCAAGCCGCGAAGAGAGTATTCCCCTCTCGCGCGGCTTGAAAAACCGCGCGAGAGGGGAATACTCTCGTCGCGGCTTGAAAAGCACGCCGCTGAGAGCAGAGTCGGATCTCCGGGCAGAGGGAAAGGGGCCGCAGGACAGCTGCTTGAGCAGCAGAAGTCAGTTTTTTTTTTAAATTTGACAATTGATTCTGCTGCTGCCACGGCGGCAACGGCAGCAGCAGAAGCCAGGGTTTTGGGGGGTTTTTTTGTTGGCCGGTAATGAGCTATGGAGGGGCTGATTGAACTGGAAGTGGGCTATTGGCAGAGGGGTGAGGGGGGGGGGGTTATGACTGGTAATGGGCTGGGGGGGGGTTATAACTGGTAATGGGCTATGGTGGGGGCTAGGACTGGAAATGGGCAGATGGGGGTTAGGACTGGAAGTGGGCTATTGGCAGGGGGGGTTATGACTGGTAATGGGCTGGGGGGGGTTATAACTAGTAATGGGCTATGGTGGGGGCTAGGACTGGAAATGGGCAGATGGGGGTTAGGACTGGAAGTGGGCTATTGGCAGGGGGGGTTATGACTGGTAATGGGCTATGGGGGGGGCTAGGACTGAAATGGGGTGATGGGGGATACGACTGCAAGTGGGCTATGGGGGGGACTAGGACTGGTAATGGGCTATGGGGGGGGTAAGACTGAAAATGGGGTGATGGGGGGGTAAGACTGGAAGTGCGCTATGGGGAGGTTAGGACTGGTTATGGGCTATGGGGGGTCTAGGACTGGTAATGGGCTGGGGGGGTTGCTAGGACTGGAAATGGGCTGAGTGGAAGGGGGGCTTGAACTGCAAATGGCTGATGGGGAGGGGGGCTTGGAATGGAAATGGGCTGTGAGGGGAGGGAGCTAGGATTGGAAATGGGCTGATGGGGGGCTAGGATTGGAAATGGGCTGATGGTGAGGCTAGGATAGGACTGGAAATGGACTGATGCAGGGACTAGAAAGGAGCAGATGCTGGGTGGGGCTGGAACTAGAAGGGAGCTGATGTTGGGGGAGGATTAGAATGGGATGGAGCTGGGAAAGTGAAATGGAGAGGGGAAAAATATTTTGTCTGGAAGAGAAGACAAATCTACAATTGGCCAGGTATTGGGAGAGTAAGTGGGGATTGAGGATGGAGGGGTAAAATTTGAGTGGATGAAATAGGAATGAGGAAAGAGCAAAAGGAGAAAGATTAGTATGTTAAAGCAGATGTAGAGAGAGAGAATGGAAAAAACTAGAAGAGAGAAGAAGGACAAATGGACAGCAGACGATGGAGATAGCAGAAGACACGAAGAAACCAGAAGTGGCTGGAGCAATTGCAACTGAAAAAAAATGCACAAAAGGTAGAAAAATATCTCTTTATTTTGAATTTATTAACTGGAATATGTCAGCTCTGGGAAATGTGCATCATTAATGTCTGTGCTTTGGTACAAGAAATTATTTATAGTTTTATTTCTACAGTGCTGAGGTATTCTGTGTAATTCCTATTTGACATTGCTACTTGTTCTCTTTTCCCAGTAGGTCATGTATTGTTCTCTGAAATGTATTGATTTAATATTTGCAGTGTTGCCTTTTGATAGGTAGGGTCTGGTGCTTTGTGAGTCCTGGTAGTGCTGTTATGATACGGGGGGTTTGCTATGGGTTCCAAATGGGCAGTGTTAGTAGTAGTTCCTAATGTGCCTGGCGGTTGGCACTGGATTATAGTAATATAGAAATTTTCTAGTCTTTCTTTATCCATGCACTCATTATGCAACATTATGCAAATATTTATGCAAATGAGGCCCCTTATGCAAATGAGGCCCGTGTCTTATGCGGCCCCCGGGTTACTTTACAAGTCCTCATTCGGCCCTCAAAGCAATTTGAGTTTGAGACCCCTGCACTAGCTAGATCCCTCCTCACGTTATCTATTCCTTCCTTGGTGTCTATTCTATTGCACATTTTGGTATCATCTGCAAAGAGGCAAACCTTACTCAACAGCCTATCTGCAATATCACTAACAAAAATGTTAAAAAGAATCGGACAAAGAACAGATCTCTGCAGCACACCACTGGTAACATGCTTCTCCTCAGAGAGTGCTCCATTTACCTGTACCCTTTGTCGCCTTCCTCTCAACCAATTTCCAATACAATCAGTCACTTTAGGGTCCATCCCTAGCATGCTCAATTTATTTATAAGTCGCCTGTGTGGAACAGTGTCAAAGGCTTTACTGAAATCTAAGTACACCCCATCTAGGACTCTGCCTTGGCCCAACTCTCATTAAATTTGTTTGACAAGACCTGCCTCTAGTCAAACCACACTGCCTCGGATCCTGCAATCCTTTAGACTCCGGAAACCTCACTATCCACTGTTTTAGCAGCATTTCCATTAATTTAATGCATTTAGGTATTCCTGGGGGCATAGTTTGGGCAGAGAAGAGGTGGAGGGTACATGTTTAGATTACACACACCTTTTTCCATCTTCTTTGGAGCAGATGTAAACGTGTGAATTAGAATTTATGGAGCTGGTTCCGAAAGCCAATTCTTAATAAAGGCATATTGGCACTTTATTGCTTTTATAATATACACTTAAAGAGGGTAGTTTATAAGGGTCATCTAGTTTTGCAAATTGCCCATATTTTATAAAGAAACGAAGGTTATGTCTAATTTTGGGTCTGTGACACAAATGGCATTGTATCAGATATTACAGAAACTGTGACTTGGATACGGGTCCTACTAAATTGGTTAAATTATTAGGGATTGAAGTGGAGGATGATCTTTTTTGAATACTAAATTGATCAGCTGAGCTGAGAAAGTTTCCAGAGAATATGAAGGGGCTGTTATTCACCTTCTCCCTATAACCTTCTGACTCCAGAAACAGTAGAAAATTAATTGCCCAGTGTCCCATTTAGCAGGGTTGGGTAAAGTTATAGAGAAAGCGTGTAATGAAAGCGTAGCATCTTGGAATGCCCTGCCGATGGAAGTGGTGGCAGCAAATACAGTGACAGAATTCAAAATGGTATGGGATAGACAGTGGATCCCTTTATAGAAACAGGATAAAATCAAAATAGACGTAACCATCTTTTATATCTCAAAAAATAGGGGCGACCTGCACAGAGCGATGGTACACCCCTAAACAAAGGCATGGGGAGAGGTGACCTGCACGGAGCGACAGGTGCACCTACTCTAGCCACCTTGCTGGACAGACTAGATGGACCGCGCTGGTCTTTATCTGCTGTCATATACTATGTTACTACGTAATAGGGATTTTAGCTTTTATCAATCAGGATTCTAGTGGGATCATGGCACGGAGACAGAGTAGTTACTCACCTGTAACAGGTGTTCTCCAGGAGCAGCAGGAATCAGTCCTCACATATGGGTGACGTTGGCGCCGACGGAGCCCCCGTGCGGAGCATTTCCCCAGCTTTCAAAGAAAGCCTTTGGGAATTGCAGCGTGCATGCGCGGTCCCCTTCCCGCCCAAGGGTGCCATCTTGCTCAGTCTGATGACAAAGCTAAAAGACAGCAAAATAGCAAAAATAAAGCATATGACTGCAACTCCAAGGGGAGGAGAGAGGGTTGTGAGGACTGATTCCTGCTGCTCCTGGAGAACACCTGTTACAGGTGAGTAACTACTCTTTCTCCAGGACCAAGCAGGAAGTCAGTCCTCACATATGGGACTCCCCAGCTTAAGGCTACCGGAGACCTCAAGCGGAAAAAATGAGCTCCCTCTAGCTCGTCAGTACGTAAGGAAGGAATCCTCTCTGAGAACGCCCCCGACCGGTAGCCCAACACCAGGGCCGGAGGGTAGGAGTTGCCTAAACCCCAAAGAGATTATGGAGTACTGCCTGTCCGAAAGCACTGTCCCTGCGGGACTCCCTCTCAAGGCAGTAATGGGCTGCAAAAGTCTGGCTTGAAGACCAAGTAGCGGCCCGGCAGATGTCTGCCAACGGAACAGAGCGGAGATGAGCCACTGACGCAGCCTTCGCCCTGACACGATGAGCCGTGACTCGACCCTCTAACGAGAGGCCGGCTGCCCCATAAGCCCAGGTGATACAGTCAGCGACCCATTTGGACAAAGTATGCTTGGAAACAGGTAACCCAAATTTATTGGGGTCTAAAGAAACGAAGAGCTGAACAGCCCTTCGATGCTCCCGCGTACAGTCAAGGTAGAAGGACAACGCCCTCCTACAGTCCAGGGTATGCAGGACCATCTCAGCCCGGTTGGCATGCGGCCTGGGTAAGAAGGTCGGAAGAACCACCTCCTGATTGAGGTGAAAAGGGGAGACAACCTTAGGGAGAAACTTCGGGTGAGTCCGTAAGACTACCCTATTCCTGTAGAACCTAGTGTAAGGGGGATCAGACACTAGTGCCTGAAGTTCACTCACTCGCCTAGCAGAGGTAAGAGCTACCAAAAACAAGGTTTTCCAGGAGAGAAAACGGAGAGGGCAGGTAGCCATAGGTTCAAATGGCGGACAAGTAATCCGCTGTAAGACCACATTCAGATCCCACTCAGGGGCTGGTGGACGCAAAGGAGGCCTAAGCAGGAGGAGGCCTCTGAGAAAACGAGCCACTAAAGGGTGGTTGGAAAGAGGCCTCCCGTCCACCGGCGAGTGGTGCGCTGAGAGAGCACTGAGGTGAACCCAGACAGAGTTGGACTTAAGGCCTAGATTGGAGAGGTAAAGCAAATACTGCAATACTACCGCTACCAAGCACGAGAAGGGATTCTCGCTGTGCTGAGCACACCATGCGGAGAATCTTCGCCACTTAAGAGCGTAGGATTTTCTGGTGGATTGCCGCCTAGAGGCTAAGACTACATCTTCCACCTCTCTAGGCAGTAGTAGGGGAGCCAGGACTACCCTTTCAGCAGCCAGGCCATCAGATGAAGGGACTGGAGGTTGGGGTGCAAGAGAGACCCCTGGTCCTGAGACAGGAGATCGTGTTGAATCCCCAGAGGAAGAGGAGTGTCCACCGCTAGCTGCAGCAGGAGTGGGAACCACGGCTGCCTCGGCCACCTGGGGGCTATCAGAATCATTGAGGCCCCGTCCTTGAGGACCTTGAACAGCGTTCGGGACACTAGTGGCGTGGGAGGAAACGCATACAGTAGGCCTTGGGACCACGGAATCAGAAAGGCATCCGCTGCTACTCTGAGAGGATGCGGTTGTCTGGAACAGAATCTCGGGAGTTGCCGGTTCAGAGGACTGGCGAAAAGGTCCATGGTGGGGAGGCCCCACCTGAGAAAGATCTGCTGAACCACCAACGGATTCAATCTCCATTCGTGTGGTTGCAGGATCCTGCTCAGGCTGTCCGCCAGGTAATTTTCTTGACCTGGGAGGTAGACAGCCTTGAGGAGGATTCCGTGATTGACTGCCCAAGAGCACAGTCGTTGTGCCTCTTGACAGAGGAGCCCGTGCCTCCTTGTTTGTTCACGTAGAACATGGCAACTTGATTGTCCGTCTGGACCAGTACAGACTGGTGAGATGTGAGGTGGGAGAAGGCTCTCAGAGATAGGCGTATTGCCCGTAGCTCCAGGAAGTTTATCTGCTGAGCAGCCTCCCAAGGGGTCCAGAGACCCTGAGTACATGCCCCTTGGCAATCTGCTCCCCAATCTAGAAGAGAAGCATCTGTCGTCAGCACTTGAGAATGCGGAGGGGACTGAAAACCCACTCAGAGTACCAGATTCGGAAGATGAAGCCACCATTGTAGAGAGGAGACGAGCAGGGTGGATATTCTCACCGAGTCTGCAAGGCTCCCTGTGGCTTGATGCCACTGAGTTCGAAGGCTCCACTGAGCAGGCCGCATGTGCAGGCGGGCATTGGGGGTTACATGAACCGTGGAAGCCATATGGCCGAGAAGTCTCAGGAATTGCCTGGCGGAGACCAGGGAATTGCTGTGAAACTGCCTGGCTACATCCATCAACCTGTGGGCCCTGTCCACTGGCAGAAAAGCCTTCGCCTGAAGAGTGTCTAGCCTTGCTCCTATGAATTCTAAGTTCTGGGACGGGAGCAAAGTGGACTTTGCGAAGTTTATGACAAACCCCAAGTGCTGAAGCAGAGCCACAGTGCGAAGAGTGGCTTGACTGGCCTCCTGGGAAGACTGGCCCCTTATGAGCCAGTCGTCCAGGTATGGAAACACAAAAAGACCTTGAAGCCTCAGGTAGGCCGCCACCACCGCCAGGCACTTGGTGAACACCCTGGGAGCGGATAGGCCAAAGGGTAGTACTCTGTACTGGTAGTGGTTTCCCCCCACAAAAAATTTGAGATATTGTCTGTGGTCTGGATGAATAAGGATGTGAGTATAAGCATCCTTTAGATCTAAGGAGCATAGCCAATCTCCCTGCTGGAGGTAGGGCAGCAGGATTCCAAGGGTAAACATCTTGAACTTTTCCCTCTCCAGGAACTTGCTGAGGTTGCGCAAGTCTAGGATGGGTCTGAGGCCTCCTGTTCTTTTTGGTACCAGAAAGTACCTGGAATAAAAGCCGTGACCTCTCAGGTGGTGGGGCACCGGTTCCACAGCCTGCTCCTTTAGCAGACTTGCTAACTCCTGAAGGAGTAGGTCCCTGTGCAGAGGGAGTCTTGGAGGCTCCCCTGGAAAATAGGAGGGAGGTACCTGGTGAAAATGGAGAAGATAGCCCTTGTGGACTATATGGAGCACCCAGGTATCTGATGTGACGGCTGACCACCTGTGGGCAAAGTGGGCCAGCTGGCCTCCTGTGCTGATGTGAGCCAGCTGAGGAGAAGAGGCTATGCCTTCTGAGTCAAAAACCCCCACCCTGCTGAGCAGGGGCTGGTGTTGGTGGCTTGGGGGCCTTCTGCCTACGGGGCCCATGACCCTGCCCCTTGGCCTGCTGACCCTGTTGGGGAGCTGCAGAGGCCTGATAATGAGGGTATTGTTTATAGGCAGATGACTTCCTCGGGTAAAAAGTCTTTTTTCCCGAGCCCTTCTTTTTCTGAGAAGGGGCAGAGGTTTTTCTGGACAGCCTAGTCCGGGTCAGAGTCTCGGTCTCGAGTTCTGCAGCCTTCTCAGCCATGGGCTTGCCAAAGAGGTTTTCACCTCGGCAAGGGACATCGACCAACTAGTCCTGCACCCATGGCTAGAGGTCCGATGACTGTAGCCAAGCCTGTCGGCGGGCACCGATGCTGGCCCCGGCTACTCGGGGCGAAGCCTCGAAGCCATCGTAGGCTGCTCGAGAGATAAATTTCGAGCACTCTCGAATACCAGTGGACAAGGCTTGGAACCGCTGCAAAGGTTCCTCGGAGAGACCAGCAGAGAACCCGGCAATCTCCTTTGCCAAGTCTCGGAGATACATGCCCATGTAGAGCTGGTATGTCTGGACACGGCAAGCAAGCATAGAGCCCTGGAAGCACTGCTTACCGAGGGCATCCAGGTTCTGGGCCTCCCAGCCGGGAGACACCAAGGAGTGCATCTTCTGACTTTTCAGTCGATGCATGGCCGATTCCACAACCATGGAGTGGTGCAGTAATTGTGCCTTTTGGAATCCGGGGCTCTTGCGGACTCGATAGATGGAATCGACCCGCTTGCTTAACACCAGCGTCGAGGCCGGGGTCTCCCACATGCGGAAGAGCAGCCGCTCCAGCATCGGAGGAACCGGTACAGTAAAGGCCTCCTTCGGGGGAGAGTCATACTGGAGGGCCTCGAGCTCCTCGGCTTGAGGCTCCTCCTCGGGATCCGGGGGGAAGGCCAAAGCCTTGGCCATATCCCGCACGAAGTCCGAGAACCGGGTATCCTCTGGTGGGGATCGTCTCCGAGGTTCGGACTCCGGCGAGTCTGATGGGACACACCGAGTCCGATAAGTGTCGGGTGACTCTTCGTCCTCCGTCTCCCAGCCCGACTCCTCGGAGGAGGAATCGAGTGGCTCCGGTCGGGCGGGCACCGATGCCATCCGCCCCGACGCTGAGGGTACCGGCGTCGACGACCTCGGTCCCGAACGGGAGGCCGAGGGAGACCGTGGCCGAGGATCGACTCGAGCCCGCATGGACTAGAGGATCGGCTAGGCTTCCGGGGTCGACTTGGATGTCGATGTTCCGGTGGTCGGGGCAGATGCACCGGTGAGACCGGCGATCAATGCCCGCTGCTGTTCCATGAAGGCAGCGAGGCTGCTCTCCAAGGCCGTCAACCTGAGTCCAAGCTCAGGAGACGCAGCAGCCCCCGACTCGGGCCCCGACGGCGTCGGGCCCGACGTCGGCTCCCCTGGAGGAGAGTCCACGAGGACTACAGCACTCACGTGTCCAGGAGACTCCATCTCGATACGAGGATGCTTGGCGGGCCTCTCCGACTCCGAAGACCTGGGACGGCTATCGGGGCTATGCGACCTGGCCCTCGAGGAACCAGGAGCGTCCACCGACGACGCCCTCGCGGATTTCTTCTTCCTGCGCTGTTCCCGCGAAGGAGACCCCCGCTCAGAGGAACCCCGACACTGCTCGGGGCCGGAGTCCCGAGACGTTGAGGCCTCTGACGAGGTCCGGGCCCGTCCGGACGTGGAGTCAGAGAAGATCCTATCCTTCTGGTGCTGCGACTCCTCAACGCCTTCGAGGACATTTTGCCAAAAGGACCACAGATCATCGGGTCATGATCGGGTCCGAGGCAGCGGAGGCAGCAGTCACGTGTGTCAGTAAGAGACATAAGTTTCTTACACCGATCACACTTTTTAAACCTGCTGGCAGCCATCGGGGGAAAAAGGGCCCCTGCGAGGTCAAAAGACAGGGCTGCCAGTGAAAAAAGAAAAATGGCGTGAACGCTAGTCACAAAGGACAAAAACTGAAAAAGAGAGAGCGGGCTCGATACCGACGTATCGGGCCCAGGGGAGAAAAAGAAAAAACAGGGAAATCAACTTTTTCCTCGGCGAAAAATGAACTACGTTCGTCGGGCTCTGCGGAAAAAAGAAGACTGAGCAAGATGGCAACCTTGGGCGGGAAGGGGACTGCGCATGCGCGCTGCAATTCCCAAAGGCTTTCTTTGAAAGCTGGGGAAATGCTCCGCACGGGGGCTCCGTCGGCACCGACGTCACCCATATCTGAGGACTGACTTCCTGCTTGGTCCTGGAGAAAGTGCTTGTAGGCTTGCTAGATTCAATGGAGGTTTGAGCAGATGGAGGTGGTGACTTTTGATTGATTTGTTTGGATCTTTCCACAGCATTTGATACACTTGACCATGATCTTTTATCATATGAGTTTCATTGATCAGAATTGTGAGGCAAAGGTCTTAGTTGGGTTCAATCCTTTCTAAAGTATAGGGAGTTATGTGTGAAATAGGCAGGGGCAGATTCTGGGTTGCTTCCTTTGAAGTATGGTGTACCCCAAGGATCAGCTTTGTCCCTAATATTATTTAACCGTGCCACTGCGCACTCAGATTATGTGGTTTGTGTCAGGGAGCTCCGGGGCGGTACCCAGCCATAATCTGGCGACAGGGATATTGAGCCGTTGCCTGGTTATGATTATGTGGCGAAAGTCAGGCGTAGCAAAGGCTACCATACTTTTTCACGCAGAATCTAACCAGGCAGCAGGTGAATATCGCCGCGGCCCAGTTAGCTTATGGCAAATCTAGGCAAGCCATATATTCGATGCTGGGGCCAAATGTGACCTCAGCACGGACTACCCCGTTTAAAATTCAGCAGAGTCCGCTAGCCGCGTTAGATCAGCCTGCCGCCGCTGAAGATTGGACCAATCATTTATCCAATAGCACCGATAATGCCCTTACTCGACCCATGCACTAGCCAGATAGTGTTAGGGCAGTCTGTGGAAACATTTAGTGAATACCTCAGTGAGCATCTTTAACCAGCTTGCCTCCCTTTGGCCTGGTATGGTGAAAAATGGGTTTAAGTGAAAGTATCCTGCATCCTCACTTGCGAAAGCGAGAAGAGTGCCCTGATTATGTTAGTGTATCCGATGATGACTGAGGAAGGGGGATATGTGTCCCTCTGGAGAAAAGAAAATAATCTAAAAATAATTTTCATCTTTTTAGCACAAGGATAGATATAATACAAGTGTTAGATGTTTAATGTATTAATGTTGTAGTTTTATCTCATTAGCATCCTGCTGCGATGGAAAAATGTTTTATGAATTACAATTTCCTGTTTTCCGCTGTAACAGTAAAATCAAGAATATAGCTGTATATGTTTGTATTCTCTTTACTAGTGTAGAAAGAGATTATTATATATGGAGGATCAATTTGAAAATAAGCCCAGTATTCAGAAAAACTGAGTTTAAACACCACAGCTGACCGCGACACTGTTTAATTATCATCTAGATGCTCTGGACAACATCCCCAAACACCTACATGTCCCAAGACAACTGCAAGAACATCTTCTTGAGATCCAGAGCATTAGTGCCTGTTTTCCTTTTGGGATCTCTATCTTTTTCTTTTATTCTCCACCCCCCATAATTTTTTATTATGGTCAAATGAGAGAGTGCTATTTGTTTTTCCTTTAACTTTTGGCTTTTGCTACGGACAAGATAATTGTATTTTGCACTCTTGTTACTATGAACAAGCGGATACTTGTGAAAATGTTTCAATTTCATAAATAGATTTAACAACAAAATTAACATCTAGATATTCAACGTCAATATCCAGATAGTGGCCAGAGCCGAATACCCGGATACTACAGTCAGCACCAGGGTCTATCCAGAAAGAGACAATAGTCAGTCTACCGGATAGCACTTAGGAAAGCTTTGTTTTGCTCTCCTGAGTCATGCAGATAGACTACCTGCAAAATGGTGAAAATTATCCAGATAGCGGCTGAATATTGCCGCTATGCGGATTTTCAGCGGCACTGACCTCACTCTACCCATGAATTGTTCCGATATTATCAAGACAATGCCACGGCGGTCTGTGGAGATATTCTGCAGACCCATCCAGACAGTGTCACTGAATCCCTCTCTCTCTCTCTTTGCACCTTTACTCAGATAACCTCCATGGTTATCCAGACAGGGGCTTCTGATTAACGGCCCCAACATTCTTTTCCTGCTGCAAGGCGAAGGAGACGCATATGCGAGTGCTGTTTGTGAAGTCGTTATCTGTATTGCTGCAGCCACAGAACGGTGAGAGCGGTTTGAAAAAATGCAGTAGAGAGAGGATTGTTGTGATTTTCCTCAATTAAGCCATCATTCATTCTCATGTTAATGTGGGTCCTACTGAGAAATGCAATATTGAAGAATCTGTACAGCTGTGACCATGTGAGATGGGATTACACAATAAAGAAGTATTATTTATTAAACTTTATTAACCATCTTCATGGAGAGATTCACCCAAGGTGGAATACATAACAGTAGATCTTTGAGCAGAAAATGTCACCGATTCCATGTTTTTCTGAGGAGTAAATCCTTTAGTAGAACTTTTAAGTATTGTAGGATTCGGGGCAAATAGTAATATTTTCATTTCTGGCATACAGTTATTGAAGTACTCTGCTGACCTGCTTAACAGAATCTTTTACATGGATTTTTCTAGAGTGTTGTCTAGGAAAAACGCATGGCGGCATATTGTTATATTATTGTTATTAATTGCCATTGAGTCAATGCAGACTCCCGGCGAGCCTGTGGTGTGTTTAATTTTTCTGTTGACGTATGGAGCACATTCTCGTACAAATTTGTGCCTGTGCCGGGTCAGAGTCTGTTAAGGTCTAAAACACCGTGACAGAAATGGCTACATTCTTTGGGGCTGATGCAGAAAGCTGCATTATGCTCTAGCGCAACATTTTGTTGGTGCTTTTCTCCACTAGTCTTCTCTCCAATGCAGAATGCAAGCTAGCATGGGAAAAATGCCAGTTATACTTTAGCACAGTGGGCAGGCTAATTGCATTCAAATTCAGGTAATAACTCACCTCTTCGAGGCTGCTTTTGGATCTTGATCCGCTTACTCTCCTGCTCTCCAACTATGTGTTTCCTTACCATTCCCCTAGACATATCCTAGTCCCCAGCTGTTGCCCTGTCTGTCTCGACTAGATTGCAAGCTCTGATAAGGAGGGACAGTCCCTTACATGTGTACATTACAGCGCTGCATACACCTTGTAATGCTATACAAATGATCAGTAGTAATAATGAACTTTAAATCGTGTCCAATATAAAAAATTGCGCTAAAAGACAACTTTAAAAAATGCACTCTCTTTATGCCTGCTTCAGGCAGAAGTAAAGATACACCTGAGGCAAGAGACCCCCTGATCGCAGCACCTCCTGATCATGGTCCCCAAGCAACAAAATTACCTGGTGGCCCAGAACCCCCAACTCACCCCACCCTACCCCCTGAACCAGAAAATTACCTGGTGGTCCAGTGGCTCTAATCCTCCCCCACATCCTGAACCAGAAAATGGTCTGGTGGCCTAGTGGCCCCTGTTCCCCCTATCGAACCCTTCAGGTAGCTTCAAAGTTTGGGGATGGGAGCGTTGCCCACACTCCCAACCCCTGCACTGCCATCTTGAAAAACAGTTATGCCTGACCCTGCACAGTGCATCCTGGGATGCACCAGGTGGGGTCAGACTGCTATAGAAGGCAAAAAATGCCTTATATGGCAGTGATCCCTGGGGTGCATCCTGGGACAGCTGACTCTGTATTGTACATCCCAGGATGTACTCCGGGGGTTACTCTGCCATATAAGGCATTTTTTTTAAGATGGTGGCGCAGGGGCAGCAGCATGTGGTCCATGCTCCACCCCCACAACCTTTAAGATATCGAAAGGGTTTGGGAGGTGAACGATAGGTATCACTAGGCCACCAGGCCATTTTCTGGTTTGGGGGGGGAAGGGTAGGAACCACTGGGCCACCAAGTGGTTTGTGGGTGGGATTGAGATGGCCACTAGGCTATTTTCTGGCTCAGGGATAGGGTAGTAGGGGCTAATGGGTTACCAGGTGATTTTGCTGGTTTGGTGGTAGGATCCGGGGCCATCTGAGCCACCAGGTGATTTTGTTGAATGGCTGCTGTGATCGGGAAGGGGAGCCACCACGATTGGGGAGGGAAGGGAAAATCAAGGGTTGTACCCCAATCGGAGGGTCAGGCCATCTGAGGTGAAAGGTCAAACTTCACCTCACATGATTTTTTAGCAATACAATCCATGCACACAGGTACCAGACTTAACTCAAACCCCTGTGCGCATATGTCTGACTTGCTCCTCTTGTTTAGCACTGATTATTTTTGCACTCAGCTGATTTGCATGCTGTCTGCTCACAGCATCGCTGCACAAAAAATCAGGGTTAGGAAACCCTGCACTAGCTTTAACACTGGGCTCTGGCACAATGTGTATTGTCAAATAAGCGAGTATTATTTATTAATTTGTGACTATGCTGGCAAATTCATCTTCCTGGGGAAGGGTGCAGAATCTATTTGGGATCCTTGCTAACAAAGTGTGTCTTTGCAGCAAGGATATAGCCAAGCAGTGTAGCTCAGAAAAGTAGGTCATGCTTCCACAGCACCCTTGTGGGGAAGGCTGCCGTGGTATTTTCCTAGCTCTGTAATAGAGACCCCTGCAGTAGATGCGGCTTTTTAGTTGGGAGTTGAAGGAATAAGACTTTTTCTCCTCTAGTTCTTGTACAAGCTATTCTCTTTGCAGAATAACATTTTGGGAAAACAGAAATAGGAGTACAGTCTTACACAGAGAACAGAGCGGAAAGGATCTGAGGTTTTATGGAAAGGATAATTTTATTCTACCCTTCCATCCCTGAGGGGAAAGGAGGAGAAAAACAGCGGTAAAAAAAAAGTTGCTAAATAAAGAAGTTTCCCTACCTGAGAAATGCAGTTAGATCAAGTGTTAGAAGAGAAGAGGAGACCAAAGGGCTCCTAAGAGGTATGAGAGAAAGATACAGATCTGCAAACAAACCTCTTCCAAAGACGGGGAAGCTGTAAAACTAGAGGGCATAACATGAAGCTGCAAGGGAGTAAACTGAAAGGCAATGTCAGGAAACACTTTTTCACTGAAAGGATGGTGGATGCTTGGAACGCCCTCTCAATGGCGGTGGTGGGGGCAAACACAGTGACAGAATTCAAAATGGCATGAGACATACACAGTGGATCCCTTTACAGCAACAGGATAAAATCAAAATAAGCATATCTATCTCTTATATCTAAACAAACACGGGTGCCCCTACACAGAGCAGTGGGTTCACCCCTAAACAAAGGCATGGGGAGGGGTGACCTGCACGGAGCAGCAGGTGCACCTACTCTTGCCGCCTTGCTGGGCAGGCTAGACGGACCATGCTGGTCTTTATCTGCCGTCATATACTATATTACTATGTAACTATGCTACTAAAAGAGTTCACCCAGAGCAGAAGCTTGGATTCTGGAGAAGAATCTGGATAATTTCAGGCATGAAACAGAAATTTAACTAGATGTAGAGGGTTCCCTTTCCCTCTGCAAGAAATTCAGAAAGGGGCTTACTAACACCCTTGAAGTCTGTGACTCAGGGAAAAGATAAATTGTGGGATCATGATCACAGATCTTCATTTTGGAGGTTATTTTAGAAGCCCTATTTGTGATTTGAACGTGTGAAAATAATTATTTACATGTGCAAATCAGATCCATGTCCCCAAATGCCCGAATTTGCACGTCTGCTCCGATTATCTCCAAGTAACATGGGGTATACTGGAGGCATGGCCAGGGCAGCCAAAAAAGGATCCCTGTGCATCCGCGATTTTACAGCAGCTTCTCAAGCATTGATCTGCTAGCGGAAACATCCATGTTTAGACTTGCTCCTTGGAACAACCAGGCATTGCAAAAGGGCTCATTTCAGCCGGTTAACAGTACAAATGACGTCGACTTCCGGTGACGTCGGGGAGCATGGTGGCTGCTCTCTGAGGGAGCTCCGGGCCGCTGGTGAAAAGTGCTAAGATTTGAGCGATCCTTACCCTTACTGCAGAGTCCCCCGGTAGAGTTTTATACTCCTGACCCAAGAGAGGATGTCTGTGAAAGCGCGGCTGTCCGAATTCCGCTCCTCTTACGATATGCTGGGAGGGAAGGAGGAGAGAGGTCCCGCCGACCGCGTGGCGGGCGAGGAGACGGAGAGGCCCGACTCAGAAGGCAACTCCGATGGCGGCCCAGACTCGATGGAGAGTTTGAAAACATGGCTTACAGCCTTTAAAGCAGAGTTTAAGGATGAGATGAAGGCGGAAATGGGCTCCTTCACGAAAGAATTGAGGGAGACGCTGTCGGTGCTCAAGCAGGATGTGCAGGAGATCGGTACCCGAGTGGAAATTGCGGAGGAGCGCCTAGAGCAACAAGAGGAGGCGGTGAATGTGCTGCGGAGTGGCTGGGAGGAGCTGCGGCAGGCACAGGAGGCACTCCGGGTGAAGACGGAGGATTTAGAGGACAGATCACGTCGGAGCAATGTGAGGGTGCGGGGCCTACCGGAGGAGCAGCGCTTCCAAGATTGTGAAGGGACACTGTCGCGGCTGTTCTCCGCCATCCTAAAGGAAGTAGACCCCGAGGGGGAGGGGGTGAGTGGCCCGCCGCTCATGGACAGGGCCCATCGGAGCCTAGGCCCCCCGCGAGACAATAAACCCCGGGATGTGATTGCCTGCCTGAGCTCTTACAAGCTGAAGGAGAAGCTCCTAGCGGCGGCGCGGAAGCTGGGCCCTTACCAATGGGAGGGGGCCAAAATAGAAATCTACCAAGACCTCTCGGCTGGCACCTTGCAGCGGCGGTGGGAGCTCCGCGAAGTCACCTCAGTGCTGCGCCGTGAGGGGTGGCGATATAGATGGCTATACCCATTTGGCCTTCTGGTGACCATCAAAGGTAACAACCGGCGCATTCAGAGCGTGGAGGGGGCTTGGCAGACCCTGCAAGAAATGGGGGTGGACAACCTCCCGGAGGCACGGCTACAGAGCATGCCGAAGGGTCAACGCCCGCAAGAACGGCCAGCGACGACGAAATGGCAGAGGGTCGGGAGCAAGAGCAAGAGCCGGCGGCTAACCCGGCTATCTGGAGGCAAAGAGCGACCCTTGGTGGGGGATGACAAAGGGGCCTGAACTGCATCTTGGCAGCCCCTACTGTTTCTGTTTGGGTCTTGACCCGGGGCCCCGCTGTGGTTTAGAGGGGACCGGGGGCGAGCCGGGAGAGGGGGTTTCTGGGAGCCCTGATCAAGTGACTCAGTACCCTCAGGGCCTCGGGACTATTATTGAGGTGGAGGTGACTTTGTGGCTAGCAATGCCTGTAGATGGTGTGCTGCCAGACCCTGTCTACAACGTCTCCCCCCCGCGAAGGATGGAGCGTGGACCGGGGGGGGGACCTCGGGCGGGCCTACGGCAGGGCCTGTTGCCCTGCTTTGTACAATGGCCCATGGGACCTCAGCTCTGGTGATTTGCTCAACCCCACGGCGCTGGATGGGCGTGTGTTGGGAGGCGTTGTCCCAACATTGAGCCTGCTCTGCATGAGGAACTACGGGGACGCTGGGGGAGGCAGTGGGGGGGGAATGTAGAGTGTTGGTTATGTTGTACGATAAGTTGTTATTTGGTTTGCTGTATAATAGTAACAACTGCAGATACTGTATGTGGGGTACCTTGTTGCATGTGGGGAGACGGGGGATGGTGTGGGCGGGAGGCGGGGGGATGGGAGGGGAGGGGGCAGGCAGTGGGTAGGGGGACTGTTGCAGCGCCCGGGGACGGTTGCTGGGGGGGTTGGGGTGACTCTGGAGGGAGTTGGTATGAAGGGCGGGACAAGGGGTAGGGGGCGGGTGGGGCGGGGGTGAGGGGGGCAGGGGGGGGCGAGGGCTGGGGGATAGGCAGCTGAGGGCCGACGATACTGGGTGGGGAGGAAGGGGGGGTGCAAGATAGGTTGGAATGGGGAGGATAGGATCCATCAATGTCAAAGGGCTTAATAACCCCCAGAAGCGGCGGCAACTCTATAGAGAGGTCACACGGCTTGACTGGGAAGTAGTGTTGCTTCAGGAAACTCACTTGCGCAGGAAGCACGAGAGACTGCTGAAGAACGCCCGCTACCCTCATCAGTATTTTGGGAGCGGGAGGGGGGAGACTGCGGGCAAAAAGGGGGGTGTAGCGGTGCTGGTCAGACGGGATAGTACGTTCCGGGTGGATAGGGGTGAGGCTGGTCGGGTGCTTTTATTGGGGGGGGAATGGCAGGGGGAACGGGTCACCCTGGTAAATATATATGCTCCTAACGCGCAGCAAGCGGAATTTTGGGGAGAGGTGCAGGTCTTCTTATCTAGGAATGTCCAAGGGAAGTTAATTATGGGGGGTGACTTCAACTTGGCCTTACACCCACGGTGGGATAGGCAGGCGGGGGGGGGGGGGATGGGAAGGGGAAGGCCCGGAAGCTTCTCGAGTATCTTGGCTGCGCACTGTTTAAGTGATGTGTGGCGACAATTGCATGCAGGAAGTAGGGAGTACACTTTTTACTCTGCTCCCCACGATAGCTATAGCAGGATCGACTATGTCCTGCTCCCGGATGGGTGGAAGTCCCGGGTCCAAGGTGCGCAAATAGGGAACTTAACGTGGTCGGACCATGCTCCGACCTGGGTGAGTGTGGGGAGTTCTAGGGAAGGGGGGGGGGGTGTCCGTTTTTGGCGGCTTAACGAGAGTTTGCTCCGGAATGCAGAGGTGGTACAGGACGTGAAGGGGTGCCTGCGGGAGTACTGGGAGCTAAATGACACAGGGGATGTGGGAGAGGTGGGTCTGTGGGAGGGGATGAAAGCGGTGGTGAGAGGGAGGTTAGTGATGTGGTCCTCCCGTTTTAAAAAACAGCGTGTGGCGAAAGAGGAGGCGCTCCAAGCCGAGATTAAACGGGTGACAGAGCTCTACCAAGGGCGGGGGAATAAGAGGGACCTTCGGCGCCTTAACCAGCTGCGGATGGAGCTGAATAAATTGCAGGTGGATGAGATCGGGTTCCAGCTAACGCGGTTAAAGCAGCGCTATTACGAATGGGGGGATAGAGCAGGCCGCTTACTGGCCAATAAACTACGGAAGCGGGAGGCTCAGACCTCGATAGGGGGGTTGGTTGGGGCGGCGGGAGAGCAGCTGAAGACGGAGAAGCAAATCGGGGAGCGCTTTTGTCAATTCTATCGGGCCCTTTATAAGAAACCGGAGGGAGAGAGGGTAGGGGCTAGGGAGGCCTATCTTGATGGGGTAGAGTTGCGGTGCTTGGACGAGGAGGCAACACAAGCCCTAGAGCAAGACATCACTAGGGAGGAGGTGGCGCAGGCCCTCAAGGGGCTGCCGGCGGGGAAAGCCCCGGGGTTGGATGGGTTGACGGGGGCCTTCTATAAAGTCTTCCGCGAGGAACTTTTAGACCGGCTGGTTCGGGTGGTGAATGGGGTACAGAGGGAAGGCGGGTGTTTGTCAGCAGATATGCTCACCGCGGGGATCACGGTGCTGCCTAAAGCGGGCAGGGATCCGTTATACTGTGAGTCGTATAGGCCTATCTCCTTACTGAATGTAGATGTTAAAATTATTGCTAAAGTCCTGGCCAATCGGCTGGCACCGAAGATGCACGGGTTGATTGGGCTGGATCAAACTGGTTTCATCCAGGGGCGACAAGCTTCGGATAATATCAAGAGGGCGTTGGAAGTTGTCTGGGGGGTGCAAGATCAGGGGGTAGAGGCCATGCTGCTGTCTGTCGACGCCGAGAAGGCGTTCGATAGGGTGGACTGGGGTTTCCCCTTTCTAACGATGAAACGGATGGGTATAGGCCCTAAGTTCCTGAGATGGGTGCAGGCCCTATATAGGGGCCCTAAGGCTAGGGTTAAAGTTAATGGGCGATACACGGGGGCCTTGGAGCTGGAGCGGGGGACCCAGCAGGGCTGCCCGATGTCTCCTCTCCTTTTTGCCATCGCCATTGAACCCTTGGCCTGTGCCATTAGAGCCAATAACATAAGAACATAAGAACATAAGATATGCCATACTGGGTCAGACCAAGGTCCATCAAGCCCAGTATTCTGTTTCCAACAGTGGCCAATCTAGGTCATACGTACCTAGCAGTTTCCCCAAGGGACACAGGTTCCACAATGCTTGTATTGGTTCAAGCATTGATATCCTGGGTCCCTTCTTAATAATGGTTTATGGACCTTTCCTCCAGGAACTTGTCCAAACCTTTTTTAAACCCAGCTACACTAACAGCCTTTACTACATCCTCCGGTAACAAATTCCAGAGTTTGATTACACGTTGAGTGAAAAAATATTTTCTTTTATTAGTCTTAAATAGTTTACCCTGTAGCTTCATTGCATGTCCCCTAGTCTTTCTATATTCTGATAAGGTAAACAATCGATCTACGTTTACCCGTTCCACTCCGTTCATTAATTTATAGACTTCTATCATATCTCCCCTCAGCCGTCTCTTTTCCAGGTTAAAGAGCCCCAACCTTTTTAGCCTTTCTTCATAGGAGTAGCCTTCCATCCCCTTTACCATTTTGGTGGCTCTTCTCTGAACCTTTTCTAAAATTGCTATATCCTTTTTAAGATATGGCGACCAGAATTGCACACAATATTCAAGGTGCGGTCTCACCATAGAACGATATAGAGGCATTATAATATCTTTTGTTTTATTTTCCATTCCTTTCCTTATCATACCTAGCATTCTATTTGCTCTCTTGGCCGCCGCTGCACACTGGGCCGAGGGTTTTAACATGGTATCCACAAGGACGCCTAAATCTTTTCTTGGGTGGTGGTTCCTAATGTGGAACCTTGCATCGTGTAACCATAGTTTGGGTTGTTCTTCCCTAGGTGCATAACCTTGCACTTCTCCACATTAAATTTCATCTGCCATTTTGATGCCCAGTCTTCCAATTTATCAAGATCCTCTTGCAATTTTCCACAATCCTCCTGGGTTTTAACAACTTTAAATAGTTTTGTGTCATCAGCAAATTTGATAACCTCACTCGTTATTCCACTTTCCAGGTCATTTATGAATATGTCAAAAAGCAGCGGACCCAGCACAGATCCCTGGGGTACACCACTATTCACCTTTCTCCATTGGGAAAATTGGCCATTTAGCCCTACCCTCTGCTTTCTATCTTTTAACCAGTTCCTGATCCACAGTAGTACACTGCCTCCTATCCCATGACTCTTTAGTTTTGCCAAAAGTCTCTCATGAGGGACCTTGTCAAAGGCTTTCTGAAAGTCCAGATACACAATATCAACCGACTCACCTTTGTCCACCTGTTTATTCACTCCTTCAAAAAAACATAACAGATTAGTAAGACAAGATCTTCCTTGTCTAAAGCCATGTTGGCTGTCTCCCATTAGGTCATGACTATCTATATGCTGAGTAATTTTATTCTTTATGATGGTTTCTACCATTTTTCCCGGTACTGATGTCAGGCTCACCGGTCTGTAGTTTCCCGGATCACCCCTCGAACCCTTTTTAAAAATTGGTGTTACATTGGCGATCCTCCAATCCTCAGGTATTAGAGATGATTTTAATGATAGTTCACAGATTACTGAGAGCAGGTCTGCAATCTCAAATTTCAGTTCTTTCAACACCCTTGGATGTATACCATCCGGCCCAGGTGATTTGCTACTCTTCAGTTTATCTAATAGTTGTAGGACATCTTCCCGATGTATCGATATTTCCTTCAATTCTTCCACACCTTTAAATACCACTTCAGTCGTGGGTAACATCCCTACATCTTCCTCAGTAAAGACCGAAGCAAAGAATTCATTCAGTCTCTCCGCTATCGCCTTGTCGCCTCTTAGTGCTCCTTTAACCCCTTTATCATCTAATGGACCAACTGACTCTCTCACGGGTTTTTTGCTACGAATGTACTTGAAAAGGTCTTTATTCGCGTTTTTGCTTCCGCAGCAAGCTTCTTCTCAAATTCTCTCTTTGCCTGCCTTATCAATGCCTTGCATTTGACTTGCCAGTGCTTGTGCTGTTTCCAGGTTTCATCATTTGGCTCTTTTTTCCATTTCCTGAAAGATGCTTTTTTGGCAACACAACAGCCTCTCTGACCTCAGCTTTAAACCATGCTGGCAATTTTTTGGACTTCCTTCCACTTTTCTTAAAGCGTGGAATACAGCTGGTCTGGGCTTCCAAGATAGTATTTTTCAACAACACCCAAGCTTGATGTACGTCTTTAACCTTTGCAACTGCTCTTTTTTTAGTTTTTTCTTAACTGTTTTCCTCATTCTATCATAGTCTCCCTTTCGAAAGTTAAAGGGTAGTACTGTGGATTTCCTTACTATCCCTCCTCCACTAATTAAATCAAAGGCGATCATGCTATGATCACTATTGCCAAGTGGCCCCAACACCCTTATCTCTTGCACTACATCTGGTGTTCCACTAAGGACTAGGTCTAATATTGCTTCCCCTCTGGTCGGTTCATGAACCAGCTGCTCCAAGAAGCAGTCATTTATTTCATCTAGGAACTTTATCTCCCTAGCATGTCCTGTTGTGACACTGACCCAGTCGATGCCGGGGTAATTGAAATCACCCATTATTATTACTGCACTGTAACTTTTGCTAGCTTCCTTGATTTCTTTGAGCATTTCATCATCCATTTGTTCATTCTGGCCAGGCGGACGATAGTACACCCCCACTGCCATCGCCTTCCCCTTTTTACATGGAATTTCAATCCATAGAGATTCTACAGCAAATTTTGTTTCTTGCAAAACTTTAATCCTTTCTGACTCAATGCCCTCTCTAACATAGAGCGCAACCCCTCCACCAATTTGATCAGCTCTATCATTTCGATATAGTTTGTACCCAGGTATCACAGTGTCCCACTGGTTGTCCTCCTTCCACCATGTCTCTGATATTCCAATCATATCTAACCTCTCGTTTAGTGCTATATATTCTAACTCTCCCATCTTGTTTTGTAGACTTCTAGCATTTGCATACAAGCATTTTAGAGACTGTATTTTATTCATATTAATGTGGCTATTGGTAGACATGGGTAATTTGGGATCTTTAAGTTCTGTCTGCTCCATACTCGAGGGCATTTGGGCTACTTTACTCTTTTTTGGAACCTCTCTGCTTTTTGTAGTATCCTTCAAGGATACATTCTTCCGAACCATGCGCTCTTGGGCGACTGTCGGCTTTCCCCTATTATCTAGTTTAAAAGCTGCTCTATACTTCCGGTGATGCGGTGAGCCGGAGCAGACGCATGCTGCTCGGGCTCTGGGCCCCTTCACCCCTCCACCACAGATTTATGCGGTGATCGGGGCTGCATTCGGGGTTCTTCGCCCCCCCTGGGCCCCCCCGCAGAAGCCGCTATTGGGGCCGGTGCCCCGGAGCCCTCCGTCTCCCCCGAAGAGATGATGCTTGGAGGCGGCCTGGATTTCGGCGGCAGACGCCGCGCGGGGAGTGCGGCTGCAGTGTGAGTGAGGTGAGGTGGTGCGGGGGTGATTCCAGCGGCGGTCGGAGCGGGGTTCTGCGGCGGCGGCGGCCCTCGGACTGCGGTATCCTGCCCCCCCCCCCCCCCGCATGTATCTACCAGCCGGGCCCGGCGAGTGGGGCCAAAGCGGCAGCTGCTGAGGGGACCGGGGGTTGTTGCAGGGCCTGGATCGGGGGCACCACTTGCCTTCCAGCCTCTCTGAGAGCTCCTTGAGGGCAGAGCAGCCCACCAGAAGATCAGAGCACCCACTAGAGGGCTCGTGGGCCTGATACAATCCTCTGTCTTCACCACGCAGACGTCTGGGTCCTGAGTCTGGCCTTAGGCACACTGAGTTCGAGCTGCACCCCCCCCCCCTGCCTCTGGTCTTCGACGGATGCCCTGTTGCTACTGCGCCTCCAGCCCGCGACAGCCTTTGCCCCGCACTCTGGGCCCCCCCCCCGGCACATCGGTTTCTGAGACCTGAGCCACCTGTCCGAAAAGTCCGAGCCGGTGACTTGTGTCCTCCTCTCAGCACTCCTGAGCCTGTGACCTGCGCCCTGCCCTTGGCTCTTGGAGGATTGCGAACCGCTCACTACATTCGACACCCGAGAGTTGGGGACTCCTTCCTTGCCCCCCGGCACCTCGACGCCTGTGACACGGGCTCCCCTCCCCCCTTCTTCTAGCGAATAGCGGCCCGAGACCTAAACTCTTTCTCCAGCGCTCGGGGGGACTTGAGCGCACCAGAGGCCTCGGAGATGGCAGCGAAGGGAGGCCGTCGGGTGGAGAGGGAGAAGACCCCCCTACCGCCAAGGGGGGGGGAACAGTCCTCGCCGCTGAAGGGAGAGGCCAGGGCTGCAGCGGGGATGGTGGACGAAATCTCCCTGGCCGTGGCGGGGGTGCTGTCCGCGCAATTCGACGACCTGCGGGGCCGCATGGACCTCATCCAAACCTCAGTGGAGGCCCTGGGCGGCCGACTGCAGGAGGCGGAACACCGGATAGAGCGGTCCGAAGAGCATGTGCTGGAGCTGCAACAGGAGATGGCCCGGATGAAAAAGTTACTCCAGGGGCAGGAGGCCAAGCTAGACGACCTTGAAAATAGGTCCCGCCGGAATAATCTGAGATTTCTTGGAGTTCCGGAAGTTATAGAGGACCGGGACCTACAATCCTACGTAGAGGACCTGGTGAAACAAATTCTGGAGAACGACCCCGAGGGCACTTTAATCCAAATTGAGAGGGGGCACACCGGGTCGGGCCTAGGAGAACCAGTGAGGGCCGACCTAGAGTGGTTCTAGCACGGTTCCTGCGATTCCAACAGAAAGAAGCAGTCCTACGGGCCGCGCGAAAGAAAGGGACTATTCAAAAAGACAATGCCAGGCTACGTGTTGTTCAGGATTACTCAGCGGCTCTGGGCCAGCGGCGACGAGAGTATGGACCTTTGTGCCAGGTTCTGATAGACAATAATATCAAATTTATTGTGCAATACCCTGCCCGGCTGATCTTTACTCATGGGGGGACCCGTCGGTCCTTTGACTCCGCGACAGCAGCAACGCCCTACGTGGAAGAGATACGGCGGAGGGCTGCAGTGGCAGCCGAGACTTGAGGTCCGGAGGGGAGGACTACCGAAGTGCGGAACAAGCCTGGAGTTTCCATTATGGACTTTAAAGTGATGGTGATGGTAACTGGGGTGGGGGTGGGTGGAGGATGGGGCCTGCTCAAACTATTGCTACGTGGGGGGTTGGCTGTGTTCCAGAGGTGTGGGGGGCGGGTGAGGAATGGCCCGAGTAGTTGGGGGTGGCTTGCCGGGGGGCGAGTGGGGGGGGGAGTGGCTCGGGGGGGGGGGGAGAGCTCCCAGGGGGCCCCCCCCGGACGCTTTCGTAACGGGGCGGGTATACTGGAGGGGCGCGGGGGGCCCTTACGCATCTAGGAATACTTAGAGAAGGGGAGGAGGATGGTAGATGGGATGAGGGTTGGGAGCGGGGAGGAGAGGGGGAGTGGATGGGTGGGTGGGAGGGGGGTGAAGGGATGGGAGGGTGGGGGGGTGGGGAAGGGTGGGCAGGGGAGGGAGGAAGGGGGAGGGGGTGTAGGAGGTGAGCAGTATTTTCAGGGACTAATGGAGGGGTGGACGACGGGAGGGAATTTCCTGGTGAAGAAGAGGGGAGGACCTCAGGCTGGGGGGGTCCCTTCCTCAGAAAAGGTATGGTTTATGCTGTATTATAATAAGCCTACTTTTGTATTACATGCCGCTTAAGATAATTTCTTGGAATGTATGTGGTCTGGGCAGCCCCATTAAACAGGCTAAGGTCCTCCAGGCTCTGGCACGGCAGAAGGCGGACATCGCAATGCTCCAGGAAAACCCACCAGACTGCTGAAGAACACCGAAAATTATGCCGGGAGTGGGTGGGACAGGTCTGGGGGGCTCCAGCTCAGGGGAAGAAGGGGGGAGTAGTCTTCCTGATTCATAAACGGGTGAGGCTGGAGGTTGTCCGGGATTTTGTAGACCCGACTGGCAGATTTGTCTTGGTGCAGGGAGTCCTTGAGGGGAGGCCTGTTATCCTGGGCAACCTGTATTGTCCAAATGTACTTGACTTGCCCCTCTTTGCCCGCTTTGCCTCCAAGATCGAGACATTGCCGGAGTCCCCCCTGATTTTGGGGGGGGACTTTAATGGGGTCATGGATGTTGATCTTGACACTTCCAAGGGGGGGGAGCAGAGAGACAGAACTGCAACGGTTCGGGCCCTGCGACGTTTATGCTCTCGACTGGGCTTGGTGGACCCTGGCGGCTGCTTCACCCGACCCCGAACGGGATTACACGCATATATCCCGGGCTCATGGCACTAGTGCCCGTATAGATTACCTGTTGATTTCTACAGGCCTGTTCGTTAAAGTGGCGGATGCGCAGATAGGGCCTATGGAGATATCTGACCATGCTTTCGTTTGGCTCGACGTCCATTGGACTGGGACCTCTCCCCGCCCCCCGACGTGGCGATTCCCGCTCGAACTATATAGGGACGCGCAATTTCGCTCCTTTCTTCAACAACGCTGGCAGGAATTTGAAGCTGATCATAGGGGTCACCAGGATGACCCCGAACTGCTCTGGGAAACTGCAAAGGTGGTTCTGCGGGGGGACATAATAGGGTTCCTTGCCCGGAAGAGAAGACTGAGGGCCGAACGTATTATTGGTTTAGAGAAGTTGGTGACGCGATTACGGCGGCAAGGGGCTCAAAACCCGACTGCAGGGCTTAAAAAGCAGCTGTGGGACTCTCAAATGGAATTAAATGAACTTCTGCACCAGCGGGCAAAGAAATCTGTGTTATACTACCGGTACCAACTTTACCGTTATGGGGATAAGCCCGGGAAACTCTTGGCCAGATGCCTCCGGGGACCTAGGGGCTCCAAACTGGTGCCGGGTTTGCGGGATGATTCGGGGGTGTTACACCGGGAGAACTCGGAGATTGTGCGGGTTTTTCGTTCCTTTTTCCAGACCCTTTATACTGCGGAGTCGCCTTCCCATACGCAGATGGAGGAGTATGTGGGGGCTTTGGAGTTACCGCGCTTGACCGCGGAGCAAAGAGCGCAGTTGGAGCAGCCGATAACGGTGGCTGAGCTGCAGGGGGCTATTTCCAAGGCCAGCTGTTATAAATCCCCAGGATCCGACGGGCTTGGTGCGGAATTTTACAAAATCCTTAACGATTTGATCTCCCCAACGCTGGCTGCCGTGCATAATCAGAGGGCACAGCAGGGATACTTTCGCTGGGGAGCTAATCACGCCCATATTGTCCTTATTCCTAAACCGGCGAAGGATCCCCTCTCCGCGACTTCGTATCGTCCTATCTCACTACTCAATTTTGACCTTAAATTGATGGCCAAGGTTTTGGCAGATCGCCTGGCGGAGTTTCTGGGGCTGTTGGTGCATGATTGTCAGGTTGGGTTCGTGAAGGGGCGATACGCAGTTCGCAATCTGCACAAAATTGTGGCGTCCTTGGAGTGGGTCCAGCATAGACAGTTGCCCTCACTGCTTGTTAGTTTTGATGCGGAAAAGGCCTTCGATCGGGTGGATTGGCAATATTTGCAGTACATCCTTCCGCGCTATGGTCTCGGGCCTTTATTTTGTAGTATGGTTGCGAGCCTGTATGCCGATCCGACGGCGGCGATACTTTGTAATGGGGTGGTATCAGAGAGGTTTACTTTGCAAAGGGGGACCCGTCAGGGCTGCCCCCTCTCTCCTCTCCTTTTTGTCCTGTCGTTGGATCCTCTCCTGCGGAGAGTGGCGGGTATGCGTTCCATAAGGGGGGTGAGAATGGGCGCTCATGAATTTAAGATATCTGCCTTTGCGGATGACCTGTTGGTACATTTACTTTCGCCAACAGACTCCTTGCCGCTTCTTTTAGACGAGCTCCGAACCTTTGGACAATTTGCGGGGCTACGTATTAACAGGGACAAATCTGAGGCCATGGACGTGTTGGGGAGCCTTCGGGGTAGTTGGCCGGGGGGCTTCCCTCTTCGATGGGCCGGGGATCAATTTGTATACTTGGGGATTGTATTGCCTTGCCATCCAGGACGATTGTATAGGTGCAACCTGCAGCGAATGCTGACCAAGGTGCGAGCCCAGGTGCAGGCCTGGCAGCCTCTCCCCTTGTCCCTATTGGGAAGGATTGCGGCGATTAAACTGGTGCTCTTGCCCCGGATCCTGTACTGGTTGCAGACCCTCCCTGTTTGGCTCCTCCGGAGGGATGCCCGGCTTTTTGAGGTGGAATTTCGGGGCCTCCTCTGGGGGGGGGCGAGAGCTCGTGTCCCCTACAGTTGGCTGGTGGGGAGGAGGCGCAATGGGGGGGGGGGGCTCCCGGATCTCGGAGCTTATGCTTTGGCCTGCCAGGCGCGCCATTTGGGGGACTGGCTAGGTGGCACTGACCTTTATACACCCACGGCCTTGGAGGAGGAATATGTGGCGCCCCACTCTTTGCGGGCCCTCTTGCACCTGGAGGTCAGCCAGTGGGCCACCCACTTAGCTGAGAGTGTGTTGCTGCTCCCGGTCTGTAAGACCTGGCGGCAGTTGAACACCTATTGGGGCCGTAATTGGAAGGCATCAAGTTGGCTGCCCCTTCGGGGCAATGCCAACTTTACCCCGGGGACGGAGACCGCGGCCTTTCGTTTTTGGGGGGAGAAAGGTGCCCATAGTGTGGGGAACGTGGTAGACCTGTCCGGGAGGACCAAACCCTTTTCTGTGCTCTCCCGCGAGTTCGACTTGCGGCCTCATCATTTCTTTGCATATATGCAGGTGGGCCCATTATGTGGCCTCCCTCCCAGGAGAGGAGTTACATGGCGATCGCTCGGTCCAGCTTATGGGGTTTTTGGCCTGGATGATTCGACACGACCGTCGATCCGGGGTTTTCACCTCCGGTTGGAGCAGCTTCGCCAGCGCCCAGACTACTGCAGAGTAGAACAGGCTTGGGGGGCAGAAATGGGGCGGGAAATCCCCCGGGGCACTATTTTGGCGGCCCTACGGCGCGCGGTGAGCCTGGTGGAGGGGGCTCGTTGGCGGGAAATACAATTTAAATGTCTTACCAGGATCCACTTCTCACCGCGGAGGGCCCTTCGTTGCCACCTGACTGTGGATGGCGGTTGTCCGCGGTGTGCGGCGCCCATGGCAACCTTGTTACATATGTGGTGGGGCTGCCGCAGGCTTCGCCCTTATTGGCGGAGGATTGCCCTGTACATGGCCGATCTGCTGGGACAACCTATTCAGTGGGATGCAGCCTTGGTGGTCTTGGATGTTCTGGCCCTTGCCTCTCCGAGGGGGAAGTGGGGTCGCTGGCTGGTGCGTAAGGCATGTCTGGTGGGTAAGGGACCTCTGTTGAGGCGATGGAGGGAGACCCGCCCTCCCTCTTTTTGGGAGTGGCGGAACTCTTTCCATCAGCTTATGCTCCTGGAGTGTAGGGCTGCCCGGGGCCACGTCCAGCGATGGTCCGCCTTCTTGCTAATTTGGGACCCATACATTCAAAATCTGAGTGCCGGACTCGTAATACAGTCTTGCAGTTGGGTTGTTAACACCCTTATCTATTGTTTTGTTATTCGGGGGACAGGCGGAACCTCCAGATGGTCCTGTGTGGCTTTGACATGTATGGGGGGGGAGGGGGGGGGAGGGGAGGGGAGGGGGCGGGGGAAGGGGGCGTGGGTTATTACACTTTGAAAAATCCATGTAACCGTCAATGGGTATGGCTCCTGGGGATAAGAGCTAACCCCAGAGAGTGGTGATTTTCTGTGTGCTATGTACCTGTTGTTTACTGTTGATGGTTCTAAATAAAGTTTTGAAAAAAAAAAAGCTGCTCTATCTCCTTTTTAAAGGTTAATGCCAGCAGCCTGGTTCCATCCCGGTTAAGGTGAAGCCCATCCCTTCGGAAGAGCCCCTCCTTTCTCCAGAATGTTCCCCAGTTCCTAACAAATCCGAACCCCTCATCTCTGCACCATTGTCTCATCCACGCATTGAGACTCCGGAGCTCTGCCTGCCTATTGGGTCCTGCGCGTGGAACGGGAAGCATTTCTGAGAACGCTACCCTGGAAGTTCTGGATTTCAACTTCCTACCTAAAAGCCTAAATTTAGCTTCCAGAACCTCCCTACCACATTTTCCTATGTCATTGGTACCAACATGTACCAAGACAGCAGACTCCTCCCCAGCACTATCTAAGACCTTATCTAGGTGGCGTGTGAGGTCCGCTACCTTCGCACCAGGCAGGCATGTTACCAGGCGATCCTCACGTCCACCAGCCACCCAGCTATCTACATGCCTAATGATCGAATCACCAACTATAACTGCTGTCCTAACCCTTCCCGCATGGGCACTTGGCCCTGGAGAAACCTCCTCGGTGCGAGAGGGGTTTACATCACCTGGAGGACAGGTCCTAGTTACAGGATCACTTCCTGCCACACCAGGGTGATGCTCTCCTGTCACGTGACCTCTCTCTCCTCCATGGCAACAGGGATGCTGCCAGACTGGAGGTGGGACTTCAGGACTATATCCCTGTAGGTCTCGTCTATGTACCTCTCTGTCTGTCTTATGTTTTTCCAAGTCTGCTACTCTAGCCTCTAGAGAACGGACTCGTTCCCTGAGAGCAGAGAGCTCCTTGCACCTAGTGCACACGTAAGACCTCTCACCAGCTGGGAGAAAATCATACATGTGACACTCAATGCAAAAGACTGGAAAGCCCACATCCCGCTGCTGGACTGCTGTCTGCATCTTAGTTTTAAGTTTGTGTTTAGATCTTTAAGTTCTATATGTACTGGGCGGGTGCAGGGGCTGCAGAAGGGGGACGGCCACCATAAGATCTCACTGTTTGCGGATGATGTTCTTTTGGCGGTAACGCAGCCGGAGGAATCCCTGCCTGAGATTCTTGACTTGCTGGGGCAATATGGGGAGGTGTCTGGGTTCAAAATGAACCCCGACAAGACGGAGGCCCTGAATCTAACTCTGCCAGTGGTCAGGCTGGCGGGGCTACAGCGCGACTACCCGTTTCGGTGGAAGGAGGGAGCTATCCGCTACTTGGGGGTTAATATTACCCCGAAGCCTAGCGGGCTCTATCTGGCTAACTATGGTAAATTATGGGAGGAGATAGAGCGGGATCTACAACAGTGGGTGGGCTATGAGGTCTCCTGGCTGGGCCGGATTGCCTCAGTAAAAATGAATATCCTTCCTCGAGTCCTATATTATTTCCAGGCTCTGCCAGTGGCCATCCCGGGAGCGCATATGCGGCGTATGCAGCGACAGGTGAACCAGTACATTTGGCGGCGGCGTCCCCCCCGGGTGGCGTGTGCCGTACTATATCGGTGGTGGGAGGAAGGGGGTTTGGGAGTCCCCAATCTGCAGGCTTACTACTGGGCCGCTCAGGCGCGCCCTGGGCTGGATTGGAGGGGGGGGGAGGGAAAGACCTTTGTGGCACTAGAACAGCATAGTAGACGGGGTGGGTCATTGGCGGGGCTCCCCTGGATGGGCAAGGGAGAGCGGGAACTAGGGGAGGGGGATAGCCCGTATATGCGACACGTGCTTGGGGAGTGGGACAAGGCTAGAAAGGGGGTGGGGGAGGGAGGGAGAGGGGGCTTCTCATTGATGCGGGAGTTGTGCCAAACGGCGGAATTTCGCCCGGGGAGGGAGGGGGGAGGCTACAGGCGGTGGGCGAAGGGGGGCCTGTGCTGCTTCTATCAGTTTCTTGATGGGGGCGAGTGGGTACCGTTTGCGTCTTTGCAGGAGCAATATGGGCTGAGAGAGGGGGACCGCTTTTACTACGGGCAAGTAGTTTCCTTTCTCTGGCAGAAACTCGGGAAGGAGGGGATGGTTCGGGATTATACCCCTTTGGAGGTGGTTTGGTATGGGAAGCGGACGTCCCCGGGACTTATCTCGGTCCTCTACCGGGCGATCCAGGGGCCCCTGAGGGGGAAGCATCGGTACCAGCGGGAGTGGGAAGGGGACATGGGCGCGGTACTTGACGAGGGGCAATGGAAGCAGGTGTTCGACCAGTTGCGGCTGCTGCCCTGGTCGGTAGCCATCCGAGAGAATTGGTGCAAGGTGGTTATGCGGTGGTACTACACTCCTGATCGCTTGCACCGGATGTATCCTGGGGTGTCTAACCTTTGCTGGCGGGAGTGCGGGGATGTGGGCACATTCTACCATATTTGGTGGACATGCCCGCAGATACAGCTTTATTGGAGGCAGATTCGGGGGTGGATCGCAGAGGTGGTGGGCCGAGAGGTGTTGTTAGACCCGAGTGGGTTTCTAATGGGGTGGTGGAGGGAGGGGGGGCCTGTAGGGGACCAGCGGCAGATCCAGGCATGCTTGAGTGCAGCCCGCTGTGAGCTGGCCTATCGCTGGCGGCAGAGGGACGTGCCGCAGGTGGGGCATTGTGTGGAGCGCTTGCGACAGGTGTACTTGATGGAAAAGTTGACCGCAGCGCGGCGACAACGGGTGGATACTTTTGAACAGAGGTGGGAAAAGGTAATGAACTATCTTCGCAAAGATACCCAGTATTAGTGGGGGGCCTGTAGGGGAGGGGGGTTGGGGCTAGATAGGGAAGGAGGGGAGGGGGGGTGGAAGGGGGGGGGAAGGAGGCTCTGGGGGGAGAGAGGGGGGGTAAGGGGGTGGGTGGGGTGGAGTTCGGGGGGGTGGGGAGGGGGGGCTGGGGGGGTGGTCCCCGTTTTGCGACCATTGGGTGGGCCTTATATAAAATCCTTCACAACAGCGTTTTTGGATATGCAGGGAAGTGGGGGGCTAGCTGCTTGCTGAGGGATATGGACTCTGATTGCGGGGGTGTGTAGCTATGCAGCTCAGTGTATTGTATATCTGCCTGCAAGAGTTGTTTGTATTTGTTTATTGTCTGTTGTGAATAAAGAGTCAAATATAAAAAAAAAAAAAAACAGTACAAATGACAGGGGAATTACCCTCTCAATTCCCCAATACTTTTCTCCCCCCCCCAAAAATGTACAGCAGGTAAATATCAAACACTCTCGGTGTACTGCCCTGCTGCAGCACGTCCGTTTGCAAAATGGCCGGCCGGCACAGGGATGTGGTGACATATCCACGAGCAGATCATGAAATACTGGCGCTGGCACGGCTCCGTCTATGTTGCTGAGTCCTACGCGTCTACAGTTCACGTGGGCAAGTTTCTGAAATTGTCCATCTCCTCGCAAGTGACTGGATCTTTATTCTGTCAGCCCCGTTTTCTGGGACAGAGACATTTATCTTTTGGGGCGAGGACACACCAATTGTAGAACACATGTTCACCTGCTCTACAAGCCTCCTACAAAACTTTGGACTTTTTGACTTGGGGCTATATGGCCTATCTGAAATGTACCTTTTAAGGTCTGCGAATCTGAGTGGATTTAATCAGAATTCATATGCAGGATCAATTTTGTTGTGTACTTTTTAAACAGTAACATTGTGCTGGAATGTCACTTGAAATTGTCTGATGATTGCCTGAGCTTTAGAGAAAGTAGTCCCCGCAACACCGGAGAGCCTACAGCTGGGATTGCAGTAGCAGTCAATAGGCAAATGGCGCCATATCTTAAAAAGGATATAGCCGAAATAGAAAAGGTACAGGGGATGGAAGGATACCCCTATGAAGAGAGGCTAAAAAGGTTAGGGCTCTTCATCCTGGAAAAGAGACAACTGAGGGGAGATATGATAGAAGTCTATAAATTAATGACTGGAGTAGAACATCTATATATTACAACCTATAGCTACAATCTCAATTAAGCTCTCCCATGGACTGTACCCTCAAACTATAAACAACATGTATAAATTATATTGCTGACTCAATGTTAATAGTTGTACTTTAACACACCCCCATATAATCATCCAAGTTCACCTTGTTCTATGTAAAAGTTTGGTTTTGTTTTTATGTTTTATGTAAAACGCCCTGAATTAATGACAGGGTGGTATAAAAAACCCTGTTAAATAAAACAAACATAGATAGGTTGTTTACTTTATCAAAAAGTAGAAAACTAGGGGACACACAATGAAGCTACAATGTAACCCATTTAAAACTAATGAGATAAAATATTTTTTTCACTCAATGAATTCGTTACTGGAGGCTGTAGTAAAAGTTGTTAGTGTAGCTGGGTTTAAAAAAGGTTTGGACAAATTCCTGGAGGGAAGGTCCGTACACCATTTTTAAAGAGGACCCGGAAATCCACTGCTTACCCCCGGACAAACATTGTAGAACCTATGTACCTTTTTGGAAACCTGCCAGGTACTTGTGACCTAGATTGGCCACTGCTGGAAACAGGATACTGGGCTTGATGGACCTTTGAATGACCCAGTATGGCATTTAAACATATATATATATGGCATTTAAACATATATATATATAAACATATATGGAAAGCAGCCCTGTTTTACCATAAGAGGATAACAAAAACTGGCCCTGGACAGGGACTACAACAGGCACCCTGATTCAAACACATTATATTATAGCTTTGTTAATAAAGCTGTTAATACTTCGCCTACTGAGAGTTATGTGCATCAGAGCTGATGCAAACAAGTATTCGTTCCCTTCTCAAGGAGTTAAATCGAGGTGCATCAAGCCCTATGAATTAATGGCCAATATCTACTTTCACCATTTTTTGGCAAAGGTTATTACGAAGGTGGCAGTAAAGCAATTACTTGCTTTTATTGAAGAAAATAATATGCTTGATAATCGTCAGTTTAGATTTTGCACTGCGCATGATCTGCTATAGTTTTACCTCCAGTTTAGATGTGTTTTGAAGAGCATTTCATATAGACACTAAGGGAGTCACATTCTGTGCCACAAATAGTGGGGGATGTAGGAGTGTCAGGACGTACATCCCCGCTATTCGTCCCCCTGCCACCCTAGTGCAAAGGTGACCCGTACGTACAGCTGTGTTTTACAGGGAGCTGTAGGTGGGGGTGGGAGGGCGAGGGTGATGTGAGACCCTGGACGTACAGGGCTGATTCAGAGGTCAGCCCTGTACGTCCGAAGTTGGCTGGGTAGATGGGCCACTTATTGCACCTCTGAGGTGGAGTAAGTTCCCCTGGATGTCGGGGGACAGCGGGGATAGATAGGTGAGGGGCGAAGGGGGTCCCCCATAGCCTGACCCTGGCCATGGGAGGCCAAATCGGGGGTCAGGCTGCGGGAAAAGGCATTTTGGGTTGGCAGCCAGGGATCACGGCTCCATAATGGAGCCATGGTGATATGGCAACGAGACACCACAGCACGCAGCTAGGCTGAGTTAGCTGGGTATGTGATTGGGCATACTGCTGATCAGAATCAGGGCCCGGCCTGTACATCCAAGTCATATTCCAGATTCTGATCCTGTGGGCACATCTAGCCCCTGCAGGATCAAAATCAGTCTACCTATGTATGCCCCGATTCAGATCGGCCGTACAGGAGCCGGACGGCCAGTACAGAATTGGCCTCTAAGGGTCCCTTTTACTAATACTTAGCCAGGGCTGGTGTGACCATTCGGAAAACTAAGTAGTTGCCTAGAGCATCAATGGTCTGAAGGCGCCTGTTACAGCTGCTGCCACTCCCCTCTGGGACCCGCAGTGGCGATTACATTTTTAAAATGGCACCACGGTGCTGGAGTTACCTTCACCTCTGGTGCTGTGGTACCATTCGGGCTTCTACCCCCTCCAATTCTATTTCTTTTTGCACAGGTGCTGCCACTGCTTTGGTCCCCATGCAAACAGGATGTGGAATCGGAGAGGGGAAGGAAGCATGAACAGCGCTGCAGCATTGGAGGGGAAGATATGTGTTGCGCTGCCATTTTAAAAGGATTGCCGCTACTGTCCATCCCAGAGAGGGGCCGCAGCGACAGCAATGGGAGTAAGGGGAGGCGCTAGGAATGAGGTTTGCCTAAGGTGCCTCATATCGCTGCACCAGCCCTGCACTTAGCTCAAGCTATCTGTCAAACAGCCCATAGGGCCAGGCAGCAGATTGCTCAAGGTAAGGGTTATTAAAAGAGGCCCTAAATTCAGCTGGTACAACTGGATATTTCAGCAGCCTTCAAGACTTTGAATCATGATATTTTGTTATATCAGCTGAGCTAAAAGCTGTCCTAAGGCTATCGAACAGGCTACCTGCATAGCAAAGCTGGATATCATCGCTATATAATGCAGCCAGTGCCAACTGCTATCCAAATTGTAGTGCTGAATACTTGGGGGCAGGGGGGGGATATTCAGCGGTAGTGGTTCATGCTGATAAAGCAGCTAGCCATTGCCGCTGTACATGGAACTCGAATATTCAATGCTGGGATCATATCCAGCCACCGGCACTGAGTATTTACGATGACCAGATAGCAAAGTAGCTAACCGATCAACGGGATATTCAGCCACTGGCTGCTTAGCTAAAGATGGTAAACTTAGGCCAGCCATTAAAGTGCCTAACTTAAGCCACTTTGGATGCCCCCTTTGCTCATTCCCCAGAATGCCCCAGGCTAGTCAGCTAGCATCAGGGGCTTAGAGGCCCAAACAAGGGATATTCAGAGGCACCAATTGTGTTAGTGTCACCGATAATCCTGCTGAGTGGCTTTTAGACGGTTCGAATGTCTGCAAACCACCTAAAAGTTTTTGAATAACCCCCCTGGATTTCTGTTAGTTGACATTCCTTCTTTCCAAAAGTTGTGTCAATCTGAGGTACGTTCAAGGCCCTTTGCTGTGGCAGACCCCTCCTTATAGAAAGTGATACCATCACCACTAAGAGCGGACATTCAAACTGTCATCTTCAGAAAACATTTAAAAGCTTTGCTGTTTAAACAGGTCTTTGACTAACCCAATTTCTGTAAGGCCCTGCTGGACTGATGCAGTTAAACAAAGTTTTTTCTTTTTAAAGGATTATCTAAATATATGTTAGGCAGTACATTGCTTATGACGATGTCTGGGATCGTTTTATGCTCTTTCATTGTTGTAGTTGTGTATCTGTTTTTTATGCATGTTAGTTGTACTCCATTTCATTTATTCATATCTATCTCTTACTCGTCATAAAATACTGAACTTACATAAATATAAAAAAAACACCCAATTGACATGACAGTTAACTACATAGAAGAAATACAAGGCAAAATAATAAGAACAATTGTATAAACAAGTATGCTTTCAGAGTTTTCGAAAAAGCTGGGAGTCGAATAACTAGAATTGTGGGTTAGGAATCTTTTACAAATAAATTATGTTGCGAGTCCATGGTAACTTCAAAAAGTAACTGTCGTACCAGAATGTTAGCTAATCGAAAGTATGGTATAAGGGCTCCCACTTGTGGACATCAGTAGTCATTTTCATTTTACTTCATTTTTATGGGAGGGGGAAATGATTTTCTAAAGGAATTCTCCAATAGGGGAGCGGCAGTTTTAAAAGAGGGCTTTTGCAGTGGGTAAACGTCCTTCTGAAAATTATCCACATCCCACCAGCATAAGGAAAGGTGCACATCACTCCTCCATTACCATCCTATCACTGCCATAAACGCAGCTTCTATCAGAGGAACTTCGGCACTTATCACCTAGGATGCTGTCAGTTATATGGAACACTACTTGTGCTGATGGAATAGGCGCGGATTCAGCACCAGTTTGACTTAGCTTAACAAATGAGGTGCAGATTCTTATTTGCTTAATATAAACTTTCAAGTAAATGGTTATGCGTCACATGCCATCCGAAGTTGCCAAGATTCATGAAATCCCCACTAAACCTTTCTCACCGCTGTTGACAAAGTTTAAGCTGGGTGTGTGGGTGGGACTAGGTACGTGGTAACTTGGAAAAGAGAGGTCTATCAGGAATGGTAGAGACTAAGTGGGACACATTCTACACACTGGTGAGCCATCTATAAAGTTCTTCTCATCTTTTCCTTAGAATATTTATCATCTGTTTTGACCCCAACCTTTCCCCTCCCATCACTCTCCAAATATTCCTAATTCATTAAATTCAAGGATGAGAATGTCAGTATTGACTGAATGAGGAGCCAATAATTGGAACACAAATGAGCCATTTCCCTCAATCTTTACGCCATTTTTGATCTGGTCGACCCCTCCATCTTACTTTCTAGGCTCCTAGATATCGGACTCCGCGGCACTGTTTTGCTCCTTCCTCTCGGATCACTCTACTTTGTCCATTTTCGCTCCTCCACCTCAACATCTTTTCCCCTCTCCTGTGGTATTACCTCAGAGCTTGGATCTTGCCCTTCTCCTTTTCAACATATGTTTGGACCCTTTTGCCACTCTCATTCAACAGTTTGCCATCTCCGCATACTAATAGGCAGATGACAGTTTACTTCTCTTCTAACATCTCCTGACCTCTCTGAACTAAGCAACTATCTCTCTCAGGTTGTTCTTTTGCTGAACAACAATGACCTAAAGCTCAATACATCTAAAACTTCAGCCACCTGGCTAACCGCTTCCTCTGTTGTCCCATCTCTCGCTCCATTACTTAATGGCACACCGATTTCTTTGACATCTTCCTTTATCTACCTAGGAGTCTTACTGGGCAATGCACTCACATTCCATAACCACATTGGTCTTGTGGTGAAACATTCCTTATCATCATTCGCCCATTCCTCTCCAGCTCTGCTCTAACTACGCTGCTTATTAGTCTTATCACATCTAGACTACTGCAATGTGGTCTACACAGGTCTCCCCATCTATCAGCTCAAATGCCTACAAGTGGTCCAAAATACAGCCATCAGATTACTAGCTCATGCTTCTAAATTCGGCCACGTTATTCCCCTGCTTATCCATTTTCACTGGTTATCCATCCAATGTCGCATTCAGTATAAGATCCTCCACTCGGACTTATCTTATTATCTTTCATCCTGCATCATTCCTCACACCCCTTCATGTATCTTACGTTTTTCACTCGAACCATTTCTGTCTTCCCCCTCCATCCCGTGCACAATATGAATCCGCCCAACATTCCGCTTTTTATTTCCTCGCTCCAAGTTTATGGAATGCTCTTCCACCTGATCTTTGCTTAGAGTTGTCCTACTATAAATTCATATCACTCCTTAAGACTCACCTCTTTCAATTAGCATTTAATCTGTAGCACAGGACCCACCTTCCCACCTCTCCCTATGTGCCACCCTTGGTCCTCATCCCTCCTCTCTTTTGTTCCCTTCCCGTCAGTTTGTGTTTACCCATTTTCTATTTTTTTTTTTAGTTCCTTTCTGGTTTTCTGATGTTTTTATTGTACACCACTCTGCTGGGCTGAAGGGCTGTATAGCAATTTTTAATAAACCATAAACTACCTTATAAGCAGACAGTCTATTGCAGTGAACAGATATGTGTTTGTGGTGCTGATGTGTTAAGTACTCATAGATGTTGCTATAATACACCACTACAAGCTCTCTCTTCTCCCAGCCTAAAGTTGCTTGCAGGTCTTGTGTATGTATGTGTGTGTGGTGCTACTTAATATTGCCTTAAGCAAAAGCATGTGTACCTGTGGTGCTGAATTTCTACAGTAGTGCATGGTATAGTACAGCCGACGGGTGTATCTGTGTGGTGGAGATGCCATCTACATACACAGAAAATGACTTTTGCATTCAAAACAGGCAGAAAGAAGGGGTAACCTGCACCAAGCGGCAGTTACAACCCAAAGTAAAAGCACCTTACTGCACAGACTGGATGGGCCAGGAAGGTCTTTATCTGCCATTAACTACTGATTACACTTGCTTTAGAACTGTGTTATATGATTTTTGGGGAGAAATCTTTATTCTCCACTGCTCTCCGGTCCTGCCTATGGGCGCTAACACATTAAATCCAACCATGCGCTGCCCGGCAGTCTTCATTTGCAGAGCATGGCTCAAAGAGTTTTTGCCGCAAAAGGATCTCGTCTCTGGAATATGTTGTCATTAGCTACCAAAGGTCTACCAAAGCAGACCATTAATCACCTTCAAATGGCCCAAAATGTTGCTGCCCTTATCATCTACAAGGTTAACAGCACAGAACACATCATCCCTACACTTTACAAGTTACATTGGTTACCGATTTTGAACCACATTAAATGCAAGATACTCGCGATCACATTCAAACTGCTGAGGGAAATAGCCCCTTCATGCTTAACCTCCCTGATCAAGCAGCCCATCTTCTGAGAGAACTAGAAGTCGTCGCAATAATACCATGGCAGTCCCCACTAACTACCACAACACTAAACACTCGACAAGTAACAGAGCATTCACCCATTTCTCACCCATACTCTGGAATTCCCTACAGGACAAGTTCAGAGCTATTATAGATCTAAAAGACTTTTGCACTATGGTGATATAACTGATTGAAACAAAATATACCCAACATAACAATGAGCCTTTTACAAAATATCACCCCCAATCCAACTGCTCAGTTCAACTCCAATGAACACATAACATATATTACAATAAACCTATTTACAAGTGTGTTATCTGTAAATGCTGTATGGATCCTACCTGTACATACTCTCTTGATTTATTTTGTTGACATCACTGTACCATACCCAAATTCCATGCTTTCTTAAGTTTAATATAATTGTTTGTTTAATTGTAAACCACCCTTGATCTCTGGAAGGGGCAGTATAGAAAAACGTATACATAAATAAATTAGCTACATGTAGTGAAACCTCTTATTTGTCATTTAGGAAGAAGATTAAAAACATGGTATTTGGGGGGGGATTTGACTATATGCTTGCTGATATTGAAATTGTTTGATGTGTTTATGTTTTTTTAATGATTATTTTAGTTTTGTAACTCACCTTGATTTTTACGGTAGGGTGTGTAGATTGAATCAGAATAAAATAAAAAAGAAAAGCCAAATTCAGAGCTCACTCAATGGAAGCTGTAAGCAGCAGACCTTTGTGCACTTAGCATTGTGGCGGAGTTCAAACATGGTCAAAAAATAAACAAACAGAAGAAAAAGACCCTGATGAAAAAGAAAACCATAGTGAAAAGGGAACCTCCAGTCGGTATGGAATCCTTGCATCTGTCAGGCCAGCTGGAGAAACCCAAGGCAGCGTCCCAGCCACCCACACAGGCCTGGGAAGGCCTGGCTACCTGAAAGGAGGGGGGGGGGGTGTTTGTTTTTTTTAGTTGCTTTATTCAAGTAGCAAAGACAAAGAGCCAAATAAGGAAACAGGACAAAAATAAAAAATAGAGGAAAATAGGGAGAGCTACCTGACTTGGAACCAGTCGCGGCTTTACGGGCCGCGGGAGCAGCTTGTCGGAGCCAGGAGGTCCTGCCCGATTTCGGACAGGCAGTGTGAGGGGTGTCCCTGGCTGCGGAGGACCCCCCCTTCACCACCCTATATCAACAGGTGTAAACCGAGGGTGCAGTGGAGAGCTACCTGACTTGGAACCAGTCGCGGCTTTACGGGCCGCGGGAGCAGCTTGTCGGAGCCAGGAGGTCCTGCCCGATTTCGGACAGGCAGTGTGAGGGGTGTCCCTGGCTGCGGAGGACCCCCCCTTCACCACCCTATATCAACAGGTGTAAACCGAGGGTGCAGTGGAGAGCTACCTGACTTGGAACCAGTCGCGGCTTTACGGGCCGCGGGAGCAGCTTGTCGGAGCCAGGAGGTCCTGCCCGATTTCGGACAGGCAGTGTGAGGGGTGTCCCTGGCTGCGGAGGACCCCCCCTTCACCACCCTATATCAACAGGTGTAAACCGAGGGTGCAGTGGAGAGCTACCTGACTTGGAACCAGTCGCGGCTTTACGGGCCGCGGGAGCAGCTTGTCGGAGCCAGGAGGTCCTGCCCGATTTCGGACAGGCAGTGTGAGGGGTGTCCCTGGCTGCGGAGGACCCCCCCTTCACCACCCTATATCATCTGCGGCTTCCCACGCGGCCACGTGTCGCGGCCTGCGTGACGTGACCTAAGGGGCGTGACACAAGGGGCAGGACACGCCCCTTTGGCGCCCCTTCGGCGCAACTGAGGAGCCGAGACTGTGTCTTCACCATGGGTAAACGCAAAGTGAAAATGCCTAAATCTGGAGATAAATCTCCTGGAGGAAAAGTTGTGGGACCCATGGATAGACATTTAGTCTCCCAGCAGTCTGCTTTATCGTCTCCTGAGGGAGCTTCATTGAGTCCTCACCTCAGGACACCTCCCCCTTTTCCTCTTCCGCCTCTCTCCTCAACTGTTTTGGACTCATTATCGGAGCGTCTTCCACCTATGCCCCAGCCTGTTACTCCAGCGAAGTCAGAGGGAATTTGTTTGAGTTCAAGTTCTGGTGAAGTAACTTTAACTGATATTTGGTTAGCTATTCAAGGCATTGATAAGCGTTTATCCACTACTGTTTCCTCTTTATGTACGTTTACCTCTGATGTAGTTAGTAAGATGCAATCTACTGATAAGCAGCTGAGTAATTTAACTGTTTCGATGGCCAACACTGATTCTCAACTCCAAACTAGTTTGGATAACTGTTCTATCCTAACTCGGGACTTATCGTCCCTTAATTACCGACTGGAGACAATGGAGAATCAGTCGAGAGCCAAAAACTTACGTTTTTTAAATTTTCCTGTAACCCACCTGCTTTCTCCTATTATTTTGCTTAAGAAATATCTAACGGATGTTTTGAAGTTGGAAGGAAACATAGATGTTATGTATTTGTATTATTTGCCGGTACGGCCTCCCCCTCCCTCCCGGGCGGGGGATGCTGATCTTTCTGTTGGTGAAGATACTGTCGGTCAGGACTTAACTGCTTTTTTAGAAGACTCCGCTGATATCATTTCCAAACGCAGCACTTTAATTGCTACATTTGGTTCTGAGCTTAGTAAAGTTAATGTTCTTCGTGCTTACTTTAAGAATCGTGATTCCCTCTTCTGCGGCCAAAAGCTGCAGGTCTTCCCGGATGTCAGCAGGGCCACACAGGCCCGGCGCAAGCAGTTTCTAGGGTTAAAATCATCTGTGATAGCTATTGGTGCTAGTTTCTACTTAAAATTTCCTTGCAGATGTATTATTACTTATGAAGGTCAATCCTTTGTTTTTTTTGGAGGCACTCCAACTTAAATTGTTTATACAGCAAAGAGAGGTAGTCAAGGAGCAGGGGGGTGAGATTTCTGGTCCTCTATAGTAGGGTTTGATTACTCTTGATTTCTTTATCATGTCGTATAATTGGTAATTACTCTCCCTTGATGTGTTATGATTATGTGATTTATATTTCTTCTTGAGTGTTTTTTGTTCATTAAGTGTATTGCCTAAATGTTGTGATTTATTTAAGAAATTTCATAAATAAAAAAAATAAAAAATAAAAAAAAAAAATAGAGGAAAATAAGCAGAACATGCAGAAACAGGACAGTGAGAGGGAAGGAATGCCTGGGCTCAGACTTACCAGCTCCTCTCCCCTCCCCAGGGGCCTCATGGTGTACCCAAGATCTGAGGAAACACTGGACCAAGGTCTCAAACACACAGACCTCAAGACCATGATCTGGGCCAGGGGAGACCAGCCTATTTGCACTGCTGCACTAGTCTACAACACACTGCCACCTGCTGGAGGCAAATAATATTAGTTTCTCTCAGTGCTACACCGGAGAATATACTAGGTGATGATACCACTGAAAGTTGCTCAAATCTGTCTCCACCTGCTGGCAAGGAAGCATAAATCACTCATCTGGAATGGTCTAGAAGGGTGATAAGGGGCAATTTTATGAAGTCATTTCTGTGCTCATATGGCCACATATATGCATAAATAACTCCTTATAAAACATCAACCAGTGTAAAAGTAGATGCTTTTGGTATGAAGGTGCATACCTGCTGATCAGCGTAGCCAGAGGAGCTGTCTGGGCAAAGTGCAGGCAGAATTTTCACATATGCCTGTAGTTTATAAAATACCTTAATCTACACATATATGAATGTAAATAATATATGAACATTTACGTAAAGACAAGTGAGCCTAACTATCAGTCTTATAAAAATTACCCTCAAAATACCAAAGCAGTTCACAAAAAGAACTATAAAATCACAATATAAAAGCACATGCAGACATGAACACATATCAAACAGCTCTCCCCCTCCACCTCCATTGCCCAACCAAAAGTCCTTCAAGATTAGCAATCAGCAGATGACCCACGATAAACAGCCTCACTCTCCGCAGAATGGGGGTCATTTTATAAACGTTTCATGCACGTAAAACTGAGTTTTACATGAATAAAGGGCCTCTTATAAAATGACTCTATGGGCTATGCACGTGCAAGTATGTATGGTGACAAGAACGTGGTCGTTATTGGTACATGGACTGCATGTACATGGGCTCCAGGGCAGAGTTGTGAAGTACATGCATACGTTATTAAACAGACACCTACAGGCGTACTTCAGCCCTGTACACTTAAGGTTAAATGTCTACGAATACATTCTAGCCGCAGTTTCTGCAGGATCTGCATTATTTTCTTCTAAAGACACGCAGGCTACAAATAAGTGCCCACCTGCTCTCTCAACCTAGATGGCCTATTATAAAATTATCCCCATTATGGCGTTCCAACCCCTACCTCAGACCCCTGGAAATAAACGTGGCATCACCATCTTCCTAATCTGAAGCAAATTTTCTCCTGAGGTGCTTCCTCTAGTAAGCTATTCCACACGCTAGGCACCATCATAGAGAAAGCACAATCTTATAGCCTGTATGGAAGGAATTTGTAGCATGGTCCCCTGGCTGGACTTTGTTCCTAATACTGTAGGGCTGTTACTGTTCAAAAACTAATGCCTGAACCACTATAGCATGGCTTCCTGTTACAAGATGGGGCCTGCTCTGAACCAAAGACTGAATTAAACAAGATGGATTCCTGTTTTGTTATAATTCAGCATTAAAACTTACAAATCAAGCAATTCAGCCAGTTTATGATACTTCACAGTAGTATTTTTCCAGCTGACTACGTGCAGAACAACATTGCTGAGACCTTCACTGTACTACTAGCCTTCGCAACAATGTATCGATTGGTATCTCAGCAACTTTCGCACCATGGGCCTTTGTTTGCAGAAGGACCACCTATTGTTACAAGATTTGCTGAAGATGACATACAGAGTTCGAGACCAGCAATAGTAGCTGGATAGTGGCACTGAAAATTCACAGAAAGAACTCTTATCCGAATATCGACCCATGAGATTTTAAGTTAAACATTCAAAGATTTAGTCAGGTTCTACATAGGTAAAACAATTATGCAGATATTTACTGGTAGAATCTACATGAGTCAAGTGTTCTTCATAGTAATGCTTGGGACCCATTGGCTGCTCCCAATAACCTCAAGTGCAGCTCTCTGACTCTCTCTGCCCAATCCATGGCCTTCCTTCACTTTCTCCAGATGCCACCTCTAGCTGTTCCCTTGTCTTTCGGAACTGTGCAGTTCTCTCTGCAAGTCTGAGTGGTGCAGTGCTCAAAACATTCACACTGTTCTCACAAGACCATGAGAACGGAGAGAGTACCGTTCAGTTCAAAAGCCCCAAGAGCAGTGCAGCGGCTGAAGAAAATCAGACTAGCTGTCCAAGAAGCAGCGCTAGCAGCAGCCCTCTGCAGAAGATGAAGGGGGTTAACATACTGGGCAGAGAGGAGGTTTGGAGGGGATGAAGAAGGGGACTGGATGATGAGGCCTGAACTGTAGGCGAGGCGGGTGGATGTTCAAGACTGGCTGGGATGAGTTTGGACAAGAGTGTGTATTTGTGGAAGAATGCGTTAGTTGGGGGGAGAAAGAGGGGTGGAGATGGGCTGAAGGGAGAGACACAGGTTTGGTGGAAAGGAGAAGCAGCACTGGTAGGGGAGAGGTGGGCTGAGGGAGAGAGAATGTGGGGGGAGTTGCCCTAAGTGCCAGGGCTCGGTCAACCATCAAGCAGATTAGACGGTTGCCTAGGGCGGCAGCTTCTGAGGGGTGCTGAAGAGCAGCAACAGTCACCACAAAACAATAGATCCTAATGGCCAGGAAAAACGGGCACACACATACATACACACACACACCTACATGCATAGCAAAGTTTAATATATAAGGTAGAAGGTCCACTTATACATTTTCACAGGATTGTTGTGGGAGCGGTGGGATTTCGATGATTGTGATCGCTGAATTTTAATAATCAAATTCTCGAGGGGTGGGGTGAGGGGCATAAAGCTGAAGGTTTGCCAAGGGTTCCCAGTCCCCAGCTGCTTGTGTGCACCAGCCGAGCAGCCGTCTATCTGCATTACTGGAAGGGGACTTTGCCCCCTGGGCCAACCTACCCACGACATAGATTACTTTGCTAATGATGGGCACGCCAGTTTTCATCCACCTAAAGATTATGTCCATTCTTTCACAAGCACATTTTGGGGGCATAGTTGAATCCCACATACGCAGCTAACATGCATACTTTACACCTTCCTTGGATGCTTTGTGTTTGACTATCAGGTTAGCTCGTATGGGCTGCAAAGTCCTTACCTAATTATATCATCTTTTGTCTTTTTAAAATATTATCCCTTGGTGTCTGGTGTAGTCTGTGGCCAGAAACATCTCGTTCCACCAATATTCCAACCCACTTCTCGATCACTCTACATATAAACACAGACCCTATCATCGCCTAGGAGCAGACATGAGAACATTACACGTGTAAACACTTAACTCTTCCTCTACCTCTCACCTGCTTCAGCACTTCTTGCTTGGTCTTGTTCAGCTCTTCATATTTCAATTTCCACTGACCGATCTCAGCCTCCAGCTTCTCAATATTTTTACTGAGGGTCATTTTGTCCCTGAAAACGTGCAGAGCAGAAATGGGATGAGCGCGGTGATAACTGAAATTTTGAGTCCCTCCGATCTGTCTATCTTATGAACCATGCACAAGTAAAGTGAAAAGGGCCCATATTCAGCAGTGGCAGTAACTATGTTAAAGTAAATGTCATGCTGGCATTTAAATTAATACATGAATTCACCACCACCGATTATATGTGTAATGAGGTCAGCACCCCAACCACCATCTGTTAGTTTAGGTCTGCAGTCACCCAAAGTCCTTTGCTATTGTCCCCTAAGAGCTGCTGCCTTCACCAGCACCAGGGACTGAACTTGCCTCTCGTTCACTCTGGCTAGACTGGACGTCATTCAGGACAGGCACTCGCTATTCCGTAGCTATCTGTAATTCTATACTTCGTTCTGCTTTTATCTTCTTTCTAAATACCTATTATAAATGATTTTCAAAGCTACTTTCAATATTATTTCAAAATAAAATCAAAAGGTAGATTTGAACCTAAAATTGTATCATTTGACGTCATTCAAGATCTTGCCTTTTTTGCTTTCCAAGACTGCTGACATTATGAATATGATGAGAGTTCCCAGTTTTACAAGCTTCTATTGCCAATACTACTTTTTTCCACCACATATAAATAATCTGCATTTATAGACAAATATTTCTTCTTTATGGTTCTTTGATATGGACACATGCACATAAAGACCAATGTGAATGCTTTACTATGAATGAGAAAAAGGTTTATTTTTCAGTTTTTGTTAATATATTATTTTCACTTGTTTATTACTACTACTACTTCTTCTGAGCATTTGTATATGCTGCAAGTCCTATGCAGCGCTGTACCCATGCATGTAAGAGACAGTCCCTGCTCATCAGAGTTTACAATCTAACAAGACAGACAACACAGGTGGTGTAGACAGGGTTAAAAGCAAGGGGGAAAGGTAAAGAAACAAGGAGATCAAGTGAGTCAAGATCCAAAAACAGCAGCGAAGAGGTGAGTTTTCTGCCTGGATGTGAAAAGTGTCAGAGAAGGTGCCTGGCGTTCAGACACAGGTAGTTTGTTCCAGGCGTAAGGTGCAGCAAGGTGAAAGGAGCGAAGTCTGGAGTTAGCAATAGAAAAGAAGGGCACAGATAGAAGCAATTTGCCAGACGAGCGGAATTCCCGAGGGGGGTGGGGGGTGTAAGGAAAGAAGAGAAGAAAGGTAGTGAGCAGCTGCAGAGTTAATGCACTTATAGGCCAGCAGGAGAAGTTTGAACTGGATGCGGAAACGGATAGGGAGGCAATGAGGTGACTTGAGAAGAGGGGTAATATGACGAGGCTGGCGGAAGATTAGCCACGCAGCAGAGTGTTGAATAGATTGAAGGGGAGAGAGGTGATTCAAAGGGAGACCAGCAAGGAGTAGGTTACAGTAGTCAAGACGGAAGGTGATTACGGAGTAGATAAGCGTCATAGTAGTGTGTTCAGAAAGGAATGGGCGGATTTTGTTGATGTTATAGAGAAAACGGCAGGTCTTAGCTATCAGATGGATGTGTGTGGAGAAGGAGAGAGAGGAGTCAAAGACAACCCCAAGGTTGCAAGCAGAGGAAACAGGAAGGAGTACAGAGTTATCCACAGAGACTGAGAAAGGAGGAAGAGGAGAGGAGATTTTAGGGGGAAAGATAAGAAGCTCAGTCGGCCATGTTCAATTTCAAGCGGCGGTGAGACATCCAAGCAACAATGTCAGAAAGGCAGGCAGAGATCCGGGTCTGGATTGCCGGAGAGATTTCAGGCGTAGAGGGGCAGATCTGGAAGTCATTAACAAAGATAGTACTGAAAACCATGGGAAGAGATGAGCGCACCATGGGACTGGATATATAGAGAGAAAAGGAGCGAACCCAAGACAGATCCTTGGGATACACCAACTGAGAGCGGGATAGCAGCAGAGGAGGAGCCACCAGAACTAATACTGAAAGAGCGATGGGAGAGATAGGAGGAGAACCAGGATAGTACAGAGCCTTTAAAACCAAGTGAGGACAGGGTATCGAGGAGAAGGTTGTGGTCAACAGTGTCAAAAGCAGCAGAGAGGTCAAGAAGGATGAGAACAGAGTAAAGGCCCTTGGATTTTGCCAGGAACAAGTCACTGGAGACTTTGGCAAGCGCTATTTCGGTAGAGTTTAGAGGACGAAAGTCAGATTGTAAAGGATCCAGGAGGGCATGAGATGAGAGGAAAGGAAGTCAAGGCAGCGGCGGTGAACCACGCGTTCAAGTAGTTTAGAAATGAAGGGGAGGAGGGGGATGGGTTGATAATTAGAAGGACAGGTAGGATCAATTGAGGGTTTCTTGAGGAGAGGTGTAACTACAGCAGGCTTGAAGGCTGCAGGGACAGTTGCAGTTGAGAGCGATAGGTTGAGAATATGAGAAATGGAAGGAACAACAGTGGAGGAGATGGGGCTTAGGAGACGTGTGGGGATAGGATCAGAGGAGCAGGTGATGAGTTTGGAGGAAGAAAGAAGGTGTGCAGTTTCCTCTTCAGAGATCACAGAAAAGGAAGAGAGGGTAGCAGCAGAGGTAGAGGGAGAAAGTTTGGAGTGGAGGGGGAGGTGGTGAAGGAGGGGAAGTAGCTGACTTTGTGGGGAACTGGAGGGTAATCTTGTGGATTTTGTCATGGAAATAGTCAGCCAGGGTTTGGACAGAAAAGGAGGGAGGGGGCAGAGGCGGAGGCACTTTGAGGAGAGAGCTGAGAGTAGTAAAGAGACGGCGAGGGTCAGAGGCAAGAGAGTTAGTCAGATGGACATAATAATCTTGCTTGGCAAGAGCTATGGCTGACTGGAAAGAGAAGCATGAATTTGGAGTGTAGAAAGTCTGCAAGGGAGCGGGAATTGAGCCAAGCATGCTCAGCTGAATGGGCACAGGAACGTAGGTAGTGGGTAGTGCATGAAAGCCAGGGCTGGGGTGCAGTATGCAGCATACCTCACAGGACGTGGCATGGGCGAAACGAGAGCATCCAGAGCAGAGGAGAGTGCAGTGTTATAGGAAGCTACTGCCTTGTCAACAGACTTAGATAACATAGTGGAGAAAAGAGATGAAGAAACAGTGGAAGAGAGAACCAAAGGATCAAGAGCATGAAGATTTCTAAATAGGTTGGAGGAGACAGGACAAGATTGAGGCGGCAAGTGATGAAAAGTGAAGCTTAAAAGATGATAGTCGGATGGGTGATGGGAAGAACTGATCTAGAGACGTTTGAGGGTAAGCAACTAGAGAAAAATACCAAGTCAAGGCATTGGTCATGCTGGTGAGTGGGGGCAGTAGAGCAAAGCTGGAGGTCAAACGAGGAGGTAAGGGAGAGGAGCTTTAAAGCATAAGGATCAGAAGGGTTATCAACATGAATGTTAAAATCCCCGAGAATAAGAGTGGGGGAAGAGGAATCCAGAAAGAAGGAAAGCCACAAGTCAAAGCTGGTGAGAAAGGTAAAAGTAGACTTGTCAGGAGGTCAATAAATAACAGCTACCCGGAGAGGTAATGGAGTGAAAAGGCAGATGGAATGGACTTCAAAAGAGGGAAAGGAGTGAACTGAGGCAGCAGGAGGGGTTGGAATGGGCAGGAGGGAGAAAGTAGAAGCCCAGCACCACCACCACCACCACAGCCAGTGGGACGAGGCATGTGGGAGAACTGACAGCCCCCATGACAGAGAGCATTGACTAATGCAGTATCTTATGGAAGCAGCCTGATCTCAGTTAGAGCAAGAAGATGGAGAGCATTAGAGATAAAGAGATCATGAGTAAAAGCAAGTTTATTAGAGATGGAGTGTGCGTTCCACAAGGCACATGAGAAAGGGAGAGTGGAAGGGGAAAGGAGAAGGATATGACGGCAAAAGCTAGAAGGATGCTTGGGTGCATACGGAGAGGAATGGCTAGCAGAAAAAAGGAAGTGATAATGCCTCTGTATAAGTCTTTGGTGCGACCTCATTTGGAGTACAGTGTGCAATTCTGGAGACCGCACCTTCAAAAGGATGTGAACAGGATGGAGTCGGTGCAGAGGGTTGCTACTAAAATGATTAATGGGCTTCATTATAAAGCATATGAGGACAGACTTAAGGATCTTAATATGTACACCTTAGAGGAAAGGCGGGATAGAGGTGATATGATTGAGATGTTTAAATACCTCCGTGGCATAAATGTTCAGGGAGAGATCTCTCTTTCAATTGAAAGCAAGTTCTGCTATGAGGGGACATGGGATGAGGGTGAAGGGAGATAGATTCAGGAGTGATATGTGGAAATATTTCTTTACGGAAAGAGTAGTGGATCCGTGGAATAGTCTCCCAGTGGAGGTGGTAGAGATGAGGACAGTAACTGAATTCAAAAAAGCATGGGACCAACACAGAGGATCTCTAAAGGTAAAAAGTGGACTGTTGTAGTTGTTGTTATGGAAGGACAGACTAGATAGGCCATGTGGTCTTTTTCTGTCATCATGTTTCTATGTTTAGAAGATTAGAGGTGTTGCGTGAAGAGCTCTTCTCAGAAAGTGACAGAAGTCTAGGGGGGGCCAGGGTTGATATCTCCGGATGAGAGAAGGAGAAGGAGTAGCAAAGTACAGGGCAAAGAGGAGACAGTACAGCAGAAATGAAGGTGAGGTTGCCTTAGAGAGAGAGGTTGAATGAGAGGGAGAACGTGGTGAAAGCTCAAGAGCTGACGATAGAAGACAGAATGAGGGGGAAGTGAGGATGGTAAAGGGGAGATAAGGAGGGGAGGCGTGAAGATGCTGGTAGGAGAGGAGACAGTTAGGAAGTATGAAGAAAAGGAAGACAATGTGATGAGGAGCCATAGAAGAGGAATAGAGAGGAGAACAAAGGCCAGAAGATATAGAAGGTGGGAGAGAGCCCAAAGGGATTAGGTGCACCTGTGAGTAAGTGAGTTAATGAGCAAATGACAGCTATAAGAGACTGAAAGCCACGGGGTGAGTGGGTAGAGGGGAGGGGGTGGGGTACAAGTTATTCAGCTAAGAGAAGCTGAACAAAAGTGCAAAATAAAGGGGGCAGTGAGATATGGGAGCACACTAACACTGACAAATAAATAAATAAATATGTAGACAGACAGAACTCACAGAAAGCCAGCAAATTCACTCACAAGAGGTAAAAGTCACCTTTCCAGCAGAGCTTTTAGGAGGGGCACTGCTCTTCCCAAAGGACAGAGAGGCAAAACTAGTAGCCTTATGGTACAGTTGTCCCCTCCCTCTCACTGCTGTCATCCAGTCATCACCTGGATCCACCATCCCACATGGGCTGAAGGAGGCAGCAGTAGGAGCACAGTGGCTTTGATACCATCAAGCAGCACAGACCTAGTGCTGGTGCCCTTCACAACTGTTTTACAAGTATATGTTATGTTTTTTTTTACTTTATTTTTAACATTTTAAATACAAGAACTCAACCAGTAACCCCCACATTGTCCATGCATCCCCCCAAGTCCTCTGCTGTTCACCATCTCTCCATACATCCATGATGAAACGCCCTATCCCCTCATGCCCCAGTCCCCAAAGTCTCAGTTTTGGGAGGCAATTTCAATTGATCAAACGGGGCCCAGATCTGCTCTAAGTTCTCTAGCCTCCCCCTCCTCAGGGCAGTGAATTTGCTTATTAGGTATTGTAAATGTGCCAGAATCTCTGATGTCCAGAAGCCAGTCGGTACTCTCAGCTGACCCAACATTCTAGCCACCTCGCAGTGGGCAGCAGTAGCAGGGGAAAAAGAGCAAGTTAGCCATATTATTGCTCAGGTCCAGTGGCTTTCCAAGGAGTAACAGGTAGTTGGATTCTTTTCCACAGTTCTCCCCATCATTTCAGCAGAACACCTTACAAACAGATCCCAAAATCTTTACATAAGATCACAACTCCACCACACATGCATGAACGTTCCCCTCTTCCCCACATCTACATCAACATTCTGCTGACAGTGACCTGAATATCTTGCTCAATTTTTTTTAAAATGCCCTCAAGTCAATGCGGACTCCTGGCAACGCAGCAGCCCCTGGTTTTTTTGGCAAGGTATGACGAAGTAGATTGCCAGGCCTTTTCTTCCAGGTAATGGAGAGTAAAGTGACTTGCCCAAAGTCAAAAGGAGTGCCAGTAGCAATTGAACCCAGGTCTCTTGGGTGAGAGGCTGTTGCTCTAACCACTAGGCTAATCCAGTCTGTTGATGGTTAAATAACTCTGGTAGAGGATTTTAAAAGCATTCTCAATTGGGTTTGCCTGGGCATCAGTGAAATTTTCATTCAAGCCTCTTTCCCAGCACTGCATATGTTTAAACCTCTGCAATTCAGAGTATGGTAAAAGCCAATAAATCCTTGGCTCTTTACACCCTAACTTACTCTCAAGTGTGCTTCAAACAAGGATACTTTCTTCAGCAGATCCTTCTTTACCTCTTTAGAGTTGAGAATAGAATCTACTTGCCTGCATCCTAGTTTCTCAGGCTTCAATAAAGCCAGGCTTGTAAAAACTCAAAAGTGCATAACTTACCCTCACACCAAATTTGCTTCACTCTCTCCAAACTTTTGCTTTCCCATCTAACAAAGACTGGACCCCTTACTACCTTTGGGAAATTGCACAGCCTTCATAAGGGCACCGCTGAAGAATAAAGCTTCCCCTTTAACACAGCAGGTCTTAATTTCTCTTCCTACTTTCGCAGTATGGACAACATAAGGGTTGTCTCCCCCCCCCCCCCCAATCTTTGAACTCATCCCCAGACTAATTCTTCAAGGTTCAGCTTTGTCTCTGCACCCACTTGATCTCAACTCACATCTTCCCCTGGCTCACCCATCCATTCTACAACCACCTTTAGCTGCATTGCCCAGAAATATCTTAAAATCTGGCACGCCCACACCCCTCCCCCCACCTTAGCCTGGTACAAAATTTTTCTAGAAACCAGTGGAGGCAATATTTGCCACATAAATGTAAAAACCTCTTTTATACCCTCTCAGAGATAGCATCGCTACTAACCTGTAACAGGTGTTCTCCAGGGACGGCAGGAATCAATTCTCACATATTGGTGACACTGGTGCTGATGGAGCCCCGCAGAAGTATCTCCCCAGCTTTCAAAGAAAGCCTTTGGAAGATGCCACCATGCATGCATGGTCCTCTTCCCACCCAAGGGTGCCATCTTACTCAGTCAGATGTCATAGCTAGAGCCGACAAAGAAGATGGCAAAAATTGTACAGCAACTCCAAGGGGAGGAGGGAGGGTTGTGAGGACTGATTCCTGCTGTCCCTGGAGAACACCTGTTACAGGAGAGTAACTATGCTTTCTCCAAGAACAAGCAGGAAGTCAGTCCTCACATATGGGATGCCCTAGCTACAGGCTACCGAGAACCTGTAGAAAAAATGTGGCCCAGCCCTGAGCAGCCGCAAGCGAATCTGAGGACAGACTCTGAGGACCCAAGTGTCCAGGGAGAACCATTGCTCCAGTAGCTTAAACAAGAAGGGTCAGAGGGCAAGAGTTGCCTAAACCCCAAACAGATTACGGAGTACAGGCTGGCCAAAGGCACTGTCCCATTGGGACTCCCTCTCCAGGCTGTAGTGAGCTGCAAAGGTGTGATCTGAGGACCAGGTGGTGGCCCAGCAGATGTCTGCCATAGCAACAGAGTGTAGGCTTGCAATTGAGGTCGCCATAGCCCTGACGTTGTGTGCCATGACCCAGCATTCAAACGAGAGCCCAGTTTGATCGTGAGCAAAGGTAATGCATTCTGCCACCCAGGTGGACAGAGCCCATTTGGTAACACTACCCCCCAGTCAACTGGGGTTGTATGAAAAGAAAAGATGTGAGGCTTTGCGGGGGCCCTGAGTATGTTGCAGGTAGAAGGACAGGGCCCTCTTACAATCCAGAGTGTGGAGAATGGCCGCCATCTTGCCAGCATGGGGCCATGGAAAGAAAGTGTGGAGCACCACCTTCTGGTTGAGGTGGAAGGCGGATACCACCTTCGGAAGGAATTTAGTGTGGGTGCGAAGCACGACCCTATTCCTGTAGAATCTGGTGCAAGGTGGCTCGGCCACCAAGGCCTGAGGTGAGCGCCACCAGGAAGACGGTTTTCCAGGATAGCTAATGCAAATGGCAGGTAGCCAAACGTTCAAAAGGCGGCTTAGTGAGCTGCATCAGAGCCATGTTGAAATCCCATTCCGCCGGGGTGGGCAGATGGAAGGCTTAAAGAGCAGCAAGCCCAGCATAAATCATGTAATAAGGGGCTGCGCAGAAAGGGGTTTTCCCTCTATGGAGTGATGGTTGACCGAAAGCATGCTAAGATGCACCCTGACAGAGTTGGACTTGAGTCCAATCTGCAAAAGATAAAGCAAGTACTGCAGTACTGTGTGCACCTGGACGGAGAAAGGGTCTACCCATTGCTACACACACCATACTGAGAATCTGTGCCACTTGAAGGCATAGGCCCATCTCATGCAATTCTTATGAGAGGCCAAAATGACTTCTTCCACCTCCCTTGGGAGGTTGAAGGGTGTTAAGGCGAACTGCTCAACAGCCATGCTGTTAATGACAGGGACCCCAGGTTGGGGTGACGGATTAAGTACTACTACTAGTACTATTCAGCATTTGTTAAGCGCCACGCACACAGCACTGCACAGCTAAGCCACCCTCCTGGTTCAGGAGGCATTCCCCAGAGAGACTGGGAGCTCCGTCGAGAGGCAGGGCCACCAGGATCATAAAGGCCTTGTCCCGCGGACCTTGAAGAGGGTCCAGGCGATTAGTAGTGTGGGAGGGAAAGCATACAGCAGGCCCACTGACCACAAGATGAGGAAGGCTTCCGCCGCTATCCAGGACGGATGTGGCTGGGGACAGCAGAAGCGGGGCAGCTAAGCATTGGCTGGCTGGCAAAGAGGTCCAGACTTGGAGTTCCCCAGAGTCGGAACAGCCACTGCACCACCCTAGGGTCTAGATGCCATTTCGTGTGGTTGGAGGACCCTGCTCATCCTGTCCACTAGGGCACTGTCTTGGCCCGGAAGGTAAACTGCCCTGAGGAGCATTCCCTGACCAATCGCATATGAGCAGAGGGCTACTGCCTCCTGGCAGAGATGCTGAGACCCTGTGCCCCCTTGCTTGTTTAGGTAGAACATCACGACCTAGTTGTCCGTTTGGACTAGCACCGACTGGTTCCGAAGGCGGTGGTAGAAGACCTTGATCGCCAGAAAAATGGCCTTGAGCTCCAGCAGGTTGATCTGCTGCTGGTTCTCTGCCAGGGTCCAGTTGCCCTGTGTGCGCAGTTCCTCACAGTGGGCACCCCAGCCATTAGGGATGCGTCCATGGTGAGGACCCTCTGGGAGTTTGGGGGCTGGAAGATCATGCCCTTTTGCAGGTGCCGTGTGCCCTGCTACCAGTTGAGCGACTCTACTAGTTGACTGAGACCCTGTCCCAAAGCCTGCCTGTGGCTTGCGTCCACTGTGAGCAGAGACACAACTGAGCTGTCTGCATATGGAGGCGGGCATTGGGAACCACATGGACTGCAGATACCATGTGGCCTAGTAGAGAGAGCATGGACCATGCCGACACCGAGTGATGGTGCTGTAACCTTGGTGGCTAGGGCCCTGAGACAATCCGCCCTGTCCAGGAGGAAGGCCCTGGCCTGGAGTGTGCAGACGAGCTCCTATGAACTGCAAATCCTGGGTTGGAGTGAGGTGGGATTTGGGGTGGTTTATTATGAACCCCAAATGCTGCAGGACCTTGATGGTACAGGCCGTGGCCTGTTGCACCTCAGTGGCCATGTCCCCTTTTATGAGCCAGTCGTCCAGGTATGGGAAGACGAAGGCCCCTTGGAGACTGAGGTAGGTGGCCATCACTGCCAGGCATATGGTGAAGACGGTGCGGAGGCCAGGCCGAAGGGTAGTACACACAGGAACCTCAGGTACTGCCTGTGACTGAGATGATATAAGGATGTGGTTATAAGCATCCTTTAGGTCCAAGGAGCATAGCCAATCTTCCTGCTGAAGGTAGGGCAGCAATGTTCCAAGGGAGAGCATTTTGAACTTCTCCTGCACCAGGAACTTGTTCAGGTTTCGCAAGTCTAGGGTAGGCCTTAGGTCCCCTGTTCTTTTTGGGACCAGGAAGTACCTAGAGTAGAACCCCTTCCCTCTTAGGTGGTGGGGTACTGGCTACATGGCCCTGTCCCTGAGAAGGCCTGCAAGTTCCTGCAGTAGCAGGGCCTGGTGCAGAGAGTCTGAGGGGGCTCTCCTGGAAAGAAATGGGGAGATGTCTGGTCCAGGTGAAGGAGGTAGCCTTTTCTGACCACTTGAAGTTCCCAGGTATCAGTGGCAATGGCAGGTCACTGATGGGCAAAATGAATCAGATGTCCGTCTGTTGGCAGCTGCTCCCCCATGGGTGGAGAGGCTATGCTCAGGGAGTCAAAACCCGGACCCAGCCTGGGCAGGAGCTGGTGTTTGGGGCTTAGAGCCCTTAGGCTTGCATTGGCACTGGCCCGCTCCTTTGCCCTGGTGACCCTGCTGCGGGGCCTGGTATTGGGGATAGCCTTGGTAGGGCTGGCCTTTCCTGTGGAAGGGAGGCCCTTTTCCCCGGTGTTTTTTTTTGGGGGGGGGTCTTCCTGGAGAGCTGAGCCCTGGTGATGAACTCTGTCTATCTCTGCCGCTTTATCCTCCATCGGTTTGCCGAAGAGGTTTTCACCGAGGCAGGGAACTTTGAGGAGTTTTTCCTGGACCCATTGCTCAAGGTCTGATGCCTTGGTGCAGATCTTACCTGTCTGGAAGATGGCAATATGTTCTAGCAGACGGGTCTACATCCAAACCATTCCCACAAAGTCAAGGAGTTCCTCAAGGATCCTCCTTATCATCCCTGATGTTTAACATTTATATCCAACCCATCTGCAACATCATTAGATCGTTTAATGTGAGTTGCATGATATACGCTGACGATGTGCTGTTATACATGCCAATATCCCTGGATTGCCCAGACCTTACCCCTCTGACTAAGTGCTTCAACACCATATCCGAATGGCTCCTATCACAAAATCTGCGCATCCAACACAAGAAAACGGAGGTCCTTTTCATCTCGAGAAATCCCAACTTCACACCACCCAGCTATTTGAAAGTAAATAATGCCGAGCTACAAGTAAAATCAGCTATACATTACCTCGGGGTGACATTGGACCAGAACCTCGACATGAAGCAACACATAGCTAATACCGTAAGAGCGATCTACTTCAAAATCAGATCCCTCAGACACTTACGTCCGTTACTCGAACCAGATGATTTCCGCACCATTTACCAAGCCCTCATTATTCCTCATTTCGATTATTCAAACGCCATCCTACAAGGACTCCCCCGGGCCACCTTAAACCCCCTGCAACTTGCTATGAACAGTGCAGCGCGGGTACTCTTCGGAGCCTCCAGAAGAGAGCATATCACACCCCTCCTGAAGCAACTGCACTGGCTCCCCATTCAAGCCAGGATCAGTTTTAAGACCTTGGTGACGACTTTCAAAGCCACCAAGGGGCTCTCCTCCTCTTCACTATCTGACCTCATCCAACCACTTGCACCCAACAGGCTAAGGAGAACCGCAGAGACCAATATGCTATTGATACCGAAAGATACGACAAATTGCACCAAAACAACATCTAACAGAGCCTTCAGACTCTGCGCCCCAAGTCTGTGGAACTCCCTACCACCACATATCAGAGCAATCCCCAACTTGAGCCAGTTCAGGAAGGCCCTGAAACATTTTCTCTTTATCAAATATCTCACTGACTGCCCTGAACCCCAGCTACACTAGAATAGTGCGTCCCCAAGTATGTACAACACCCAACAATATCCGTTCTCATTGCATCTGCATATGTATATAGTTTACCCTGTTCAATTCATCTGCATATGTATATAGTTTACCCTGTTCTCCAAATTCCATTTCCTGTTCAATGTAATGACCAGACATTTGTTTATTGTCGGATTTTGTTGTTCTATGTAAACCGCGCTGATCGCAAATAGTGTGGTATATAAGAAATGTAAATAAAATAAAAATAAATAAATAAATAATCAAACTCTGGAATTCATTACCAGAGGATATAGTAAAAGCCGGGTTTAAAAAAAGGTTTGGACAAGTTCCTGGAAGAAAGGTCCATAAACCATTATTAAAGGGGACCAGGGATATCCACTGCATGCCCCAATACAAACAGGATACTGGGCCTGATGGACAGAATACTGCTGCTCGCCTAATTACGTTTGCTCGTCGCTTTGACCATGTCTCCCCTATTCTTTATCATCTTCACTGGATGACTCTTCGTTTCCAGTTTCAATATAAATTTCTCATTTTGACGCATAGAGCTATCCATACGTCTACCCCATTGTACTTATGTAACCTCATTTCCCTCCATACACCATATCGTCACTTGCGTTCCTTACATGCTAATCGTTTGTCTTTGCCGTCACCATCCCAGGCTCATCTAGAACAAACCAGTCATGCAGCTTTCTTTTTTCTTAGCCCGGTTCTTTGGAATGCCCTTCCTACTTACCTCCGTCTAGAACTCTCTTACTCAAAATTCAAAGAACTACTAAAAACCCATATATTTCAACAAGCTTTCGATTTGCCCACTACCGTCCCTTCCTGAGTTTGGTCTTATGTTTGTGGTATTTTATTGTATGTTTGCACTGTCCTTTTTCCCTCTATCCTATTTTTATTATGGCGTTCTTTTTCCTATAGTTAGGGAGTGTAGTCTTTTTTATTATTGTAAACCGCTTACATGCTTCGGCCAAAGCGGTATATCAAGTTTGGGAATAAAGAATAAAGACCTTGGTCTGAAACAGTATGGCATATCTTCTGTTTTATGAAGTTGTATTATATTTTTCCTACCCTGCAGATTGCAGACAATCAGGTGGCATGAGAGGGGGATTTCATCACCTTTTATTGATTTGACTGACTTTTTGGAGATGTTGGTAGGTGTTATCACAACTCGTGCTATGCTGATTATATCCTTTGCCTCAGAGTTAGATAAAATGTCTATACTGAGACTTCATTTTTATAAGAAAGATTCAATGTTCTGTGGGCAAAGGATAACTATATTCCCAGATGATTCACGTATCACTCAAATGAGAAGGTGGTCCTTTCTTCAGCTAAAGCCTAGCGTTCTGGCTGTGTGAGGGACCTTTTTTTCTTCATTTTCCATACAAATGTTTCATTTCTATAGATAGTGTTAAATATGTGTACACGGATCCAACTCGGCTTGATACCTTCCTGGATAATAGGTAAGGATGGGGAGTGGCACGTAACCTCTCTCTTTTTTATTGTAATAATGTTGGATTTACATTTTTGAAAAGGGGAGGTTTGTCTTTTCTCACTATAATTGAAGATTTATGACTCCTAAGCAGTTATCACTCAATCTTCATACTGTGAGCTAATTTGATTTGTTTTTTTCCTGAGACTTATTTCTTGTTGTATTTTTATATTTTTCTTTTTTTGTTTGCTTTGTCTTGCACAAATAGCAAAAGAGTTCTCCCATCTTTGGAGTATTCCTCCTGAAGGATTGCCTGTGATATGTTCATCACCAGAGTCTGGCAACCATCTGAATCTTAGGTCTCATCGCCGAGACCTATTTTCCATGTCCTCTAGCCAGTCCTAAAGGCCACCTGTGCTTGTTGCTTATACTACTGGGCATCTGGATGAAGAGGCTGAGGTGGGTCCATCTGCATTAACATCTCCTCTCTGACCGAGATCCGTGACCTCCACTTTCAATTCACCCACAACCGAGGCCAGTTCCCGTCTCTATATGGTAAGCCCCTGTGCAGCATACCCGACAGAGCCCTGCCACTGCATACCCTGGCGCGCCCCTGCAGGCCACACAAATTGGCTTGCCTGAGGGCATGGGAACACATGGGTAGTACAGCTGAACCGGCCTGGCGCACTAACCTCTGAAACTGCCATCAAAACACCCACACTTCCCCGCAAACACCCCGACGCCACAAACTCCCAACAGGGTTAAAGAAACTTCAGACCAACTAAGTCCAACAGGAAGCACTAGTCACCGGATGCTTCAGTATCGACAGGAGTTCAGGAAGGGACCCAGGGCTCCTGGGTTTGCCCCTATGTGCTTGTGAGTCCCATCACTGCTTGGGCAGTTCATGGGACTCAGCACTTACAAGAACCTGGATGCCTTTGAATGCCTTGTTATTTGTTACCTTTTATCTGTCTTTTTTTTCTCAGCTCTTCTATTTTTTTTCTTTTTTGCTATGCTGTTCCTTACTGCCACTGATAGCCCAACTAGTACCAGTCACTTACCACCAATTATCATCAGAATGCCCTCAGTTCAGACCAGATGCACAGAGATCCTAACCATCTGCTGGAGACTGAGCAATACTGGCCATCTATCTGATGCACAGAGCCCTTATGGGATGACAATAGGAAGGTCTGTCATGCTCAGTCTTCATCTACTGGTTGGGGGACACAATCCATGCGTCTGGACTGGAGGGACAATATGGAATGAGTCCTATCTATGAGTAACCATTTGTTTCTTTTCAAACTCTCTTTAAAACAAAAGTTCTAGTAACAACCACCAATTAAGAGATCCCTAACTCCTGGAACCAAGCACATATGCTTGGATGCAGTAAATATCGGAGCTGGGTAAAAGACTGAATTCTTGGAGATATTAGACCTGTGTATTTTTTACTCATACTGTGTAAAAGATATTTCGCTCAGTGTTAAGAGAAATTTGAATCTGTCCTTTAAGGTTTTTCACTTGTGTAACCTGTATTTTTTAGTGGGGATTGCTCCCGGTAAAGGTTAAAGAAGCACAAAAACACCATCTGAAGTGTTTAGAAACCAGCAAAAGCTGGGAGGCCTCCAACTTAGAGAATCACTCACTCCTTTGCATAACACTCCAAAAACAGCCCATAGCTAGGAATGTGTTCCAAACCAAAGATTTACTTGGCAAAAAAGAATAAAACCACAGGCACAGTAGGAAAAAATATGGAGTTCAAAATCAGCAAAATCCTAAATTCAAATCTCCAGTTACTCTTCACTGCTGAAGCAGGAAAAGCACACAATCCAAACATAAAATTGCACTCTCAAACTTCTTGTGCACTCACTGACCGAGGCTTGGGCCTCCCAATGTTCCTTTCTCTGAGGTATCTTTCCACACGTCACCTCAGGAAACTTGAGAAAATCCTTCTCAACTACAACCAGAGACTTCAGTATCTTGTGAAAAACCCTGTCCTTTCCATATGGACTAGGGATTAGTACCCTCGGAAATCCACCCCTCCAGAGTCCTCTCTGATTCATTTCTCCAGATAGCTGGACACACACACACACTCTATAAGTTGGAAGGTTTGCCCTCCTTAGGAAGAGACAAGACCGGAGCGCCCGTGGTCATTTCTCAGTGCTCCTCCAGGTTGCCAAAAACTCAAGTGATCCTTGACACCTCTCGTCTTAGAGAATGACAGACCCTCCCCCTTCTCCCTCCTCCTGATCCCTCCCCCATGCCCGGAAAGTTTTTTTGTAGTAACACACAGGACATAATAAACTTCGGGGGAACTCTAGAGATCTCCATACTTGTGAATAATTCCTTTCCCATCTCTGAGTTTCACAGGAGTGAGACCACACCACACTTAAGAGTTAAATCAGCACGTGAGGTATGACAAAACTAAAGGAACCATTTTAAAATATGACTCCATAGCATGGCTTGTCTTTAATATGTGTCTGATTACTTTTGCTGCAAACTTGAATTTAACTTTGAAAATGGCAGGAGTGCACCACCAAATCAAAGGGGCAACCAGTTGCACACTGCTGACATCACTCAGTGCTTAAAAAAATAACTTTAGAAGAGCTTTCCTTAAGACCTGTTTGGATTTTCTGGAGACTTATACGCAGTGAATGGATTCTCAGGGCTGAATTTACAAAAGATCTGGAGGCTATACTACAGTACCCCAATGCCCAATCTCTATGCAGGAAGTGATGTCACAGGAAACACTTACTCCCTTTCTTTGAGGAGCACTTTTTGGGACTCATCCAACCTGAGCTTCAGGGCAGTTATTTTGGTGGTGTCCTCTTCGATGACGGCAAGATCGTCCCACAACAGTCTGTTCCTCTCCTGGCGACTGAATGAGGTGCGCAAACTGACCGTGTTCCGTTGGTCCCAGCACTCCAGTCCTTCCTGCTTACTCTTTAGTAAAGCTTCCATCAGCTCCATTTCCTACAGGAGCAGAGAATTATGAGGTGAGGGTCACAATCACTGTCTCTTTATAGAATATGACATAACAGATACATCAGCACAGACAAATTTCACAACTTTTTTGTGGATACCTGAGAAAAAAGATCAAATGAAAATTTCTCCCTAAACTTGAATGTTGATTACAACGTGGTTACCTTTACACGCAGATGAAAAAGAGGCAAGATTAACTTAGGGGAGCACATGCAAGGCTTTCCTTTTGAAAATGGGCTTGCAGGTCCAGCAGGCTTTCTCTAAATTGCCCCAAATATAAATGAGCACTAAACTAGCACAATGGTTGAGAGGACCTTACCCCAGAGAGCTTACAGCAAATAAGGTTTGACACCACTTATATCATCTCACTCTACATTAAATGGGTAAGTTTATAACCTCCCACATTAATGAAAACCATGTGCATACGTTTCTTTCCATGCACTCTTCAGTTTTCTCCAAGTACAAATGTGCTTTTAATCTGAAATGCTGTCCAGGGAAATCACCCACAAACATTGTCACCTGATCACTTGTGCAATACTTTTTCCGAGTACAGATGCATGCATACATTGTGAGAAGCACACCCTCTTATCCTGGGTGACTTGATAGCTCTTGAACAGTCCCAAGGAGCCAGACCAGTGGTGGCAGGTCATGGACAAGCATTCCATGAGTATTTTACCTAGCATAACTTGCTGTGCAGTTTGTGAATGGCCGGTAGTGCATTTTTCCATCTTCTAAAAGGTCTGGCAATCTACTTCCGGAAGTACCTGGCCAAGAAAACCCAGGGACTGGATCACCACAGGTCAGCATTGACTAGACAGCATACATTGTATTGCATTGTGTCTATTTGGCACAATGTGTCTTGATCAACAAGTGCCATTTTCTAAGGTTGTGTGTGTGCCCTTGGCCAGCTTGCATGCACTGTCTGGACACTGTGGGGGTCATTCTGACCTGTGAATAGCAGGGATGTATGTCTGAGTAGGACGTGCAACCCCCGCTATTCACAGTGACCGTATTCTGGTGCCGGGGCTCCCCGCACACACAGAGCTGCTGGGCAAGGGCGGAACAGAGACAGAGCGGGGTGGGCCGCAGCACCCAGATGTACAGGGCCTGTTCTGATCAAGGCCCTGTACATCTGGCTGTGAAAGGATGGACGTGGGACTTATTCCACCACGGAGGTGGAATAAGTCCCATCAAAAGCAGTGATTGGGCCCAGCAGCCCCCCACAAGCCAATGAGCCACGGCAGGCCCCTCCGCCCAATCTTGGCTCCTGCAGACCCCATGAGGGTCGAGTGGCGGGGGAAAGAAGCTTTATCTGTGTCAAGCTTTTTGGCACTCCTGCTGGGCGTCCCGGTGCCATGGTGATAGGATTCCCAGCATAGGAACATCTAGCTCCTGCGGTTGCAGAATCGGGTGCAATTTGGGCCCGTCCATTTTTTGGACGTCCAGACGACCTGGCTGTGCCCCTGTTAGAATTGGCCTCTGTCTGTCTCTTTGTCCTTGTTAACTTTGTATTTGATTATGTGTACTTCTTTCAGATCTGTGCTTTGGTTATGGTTCCACTTTGCCTGCAAAGAAAAGACACATGCTGACTGTCTGAAAATGAGTGGAGATTCTCATTATGGCAATTATCTGTTCTGGCGAGTCTCAATATGTTCTGTCCATTTTGTTATTTTTTTCTTCGACTTATTGCAGCATTCTGTTTTCACTTTAACTTTGTATTTTGGTTTTCTTTTCTTTTGTTCTGTAATATAGGTTATGCTCCGCAGCCAGCAGGTGAAGGCAGAATGGAGCAATTTTCAGTAATGTCATTACTTGCTATATCCACTGATACAGCACTGAAAAAAGAATCCAGTATGACACTTCCCAGCAGTGAGTCTAAAAAAATTCAGAAACTATTTACATTAATAAGAAACTACCATAACTTGGAACAGTCATTTGGAACAAGTATTTGGCTCTTACACAAATGACTTTGGTACAGATTCTGACAGTGCATTCGAGAAGCAGCAGGGCTTCCAAACATGTAGGAAGTCTCTTCTGGGGGGGGGGGTCCTGGACTGGTCTAGCAAGAATCAAGGAAATAAAATTAGCAGGTACGTAAATATATTCTCTCTTAAGATCCTGTTAGACCAATCCAGAAGAATGGGACGTACTCAAGCAGTTAGGGCCCTGGGTCAGAGGACGACAATGCTCTGGAGAGAACTGCCCTGCTAAAACACCATCCGCTCCAGCTCCCACATGCAACCTATAGTGCTTCAAGAAAGGTTCTCAGCAGGACTGGTGCTACTATTAGGCGAACTAGGCAGTCACCTAGAGTGTGGCCCTCCACAGGTGCCATTGCCACCGCTGTAGCCCCTCACCAGAGTCTGTAGCGGCAGCAATGGCTCAGTAAATATGAGGCAGCGCTGCTCCTGTGGTTCCAGGACTTGACAATGCCTCTTCCGCCCCCTCTGACACAGACTTTAAAACCAGAAGTAGCATCAGAGGGAGGCGGAAGAGGTATTGTGAAGGCCAGGAACAGAGGTAAGCGCTGCCCCATGTTTATTGAGCTATGGCCGCCGCTACAGGACCAGAGAGGGACAGCAGAGATGGTAATGGCAGTGGGGGAGGGGGTGGCAGGATGGAGGGGATACCTAGGGTGCCTCCAATCCTTGCACTAGCCCTGGTTCTCAGAGACTACCTTACTGATATTCCTTGGAGACACCAAAGTAGATTCCACCCATGAGGAGACCTGTACTCTAGTGGAGTGATCTCAGACTCCCCTCCAGCACACACTTTCCAGTCAGATTGTATACTAAACCAATAGCTTCCTTAATCCAGCTGGCAATGGAGGACTTGGCTGCTGCCTGTCCTTTCCTCGGACCACTGAAGAGGACAAAACTTGTAGGACCATCTGAAGGGATTAGTATTCTCCAGGTATCTAACATCCTCTGCATGCGTACCAGATGCAGAGAGGGGTCTGCCTGAAGGCCGTCCTCTGAGGAGGGGGGAAGAATGATGGCTTGGTTAAGGTGAAGGGGAGACAGCACTTTTGGGAGAAAGGTGGCAAAATCTATAAGGAGACCAAAGTTGTTAAAATGAACAGAAAAGACTCCTGGCAGAAGGCCTGAAGCTCTGACACCCACCTGACTGATGCAATATCCACAAGGAAAACCACCTTGAGGATTAAATCCATGAGAGAGGCCTTGCGAATGGGTTCAAAAGGGTACCCTTTCAGTTCCCAACACTGAGGAGACACTCCACTGAGAATTCACCAGACAGATTTGCTTCATTCCTATGAGGAAATGGGTGCTGTCAGGGTTCGCTACCAAGGACATCCCTTGAGTGCACCCCTGGTAGCACACTAGGGCTGCTATCTGAACCTTCAGTCATCACCGGACTTTAAAAAGGACAGAGTGGATACTATATCTGCTTTCTGGCCTCCTGAGCCAGAGAGGAACACAAAAACCCTTCAGACTCTCACATAGGCTAAGAAAGTAGAACCCCTCTGGGCCTTAAGAAGGAAGTCCACTAGTGCTCCAAAGTAACCTTTTTTAGACAGTCTATGGTAGTGTGGCATGCAGTGGGAAGGGGTTTTCTTTTAAAATACAGACCCGACAGCAGTTCAGGGAAAACAAAAACAGCTTTTATTCTGTCCCTGCTTGTTAAACTTCCACAAGCTGGTTCTCCCAGCCCTTCCTCTTGTCCAAGTTAAAGTTCCTACCTCAGAACTTCTTGGTATGGCTTGCCTTGGAAGGACTTCTGGCTCCATGGGCCCTCTCTCCCTCCTGCAGCCCGATGGGTTCTTAACCTTTCCCTGTGAGCTACACCCTTCCAACTCTGAAGTCTGGGCTGCAGACTCTCTTAAAGGGGACTGTTGATAATCTCTTTGGAGGGGGATGAGTAGCATTCTATATACCCCATCACACACCCTTCCCCTCAGCTCAACCACGCCCTGTTAAGTACCTGCATCACCCAGGACTCCCACCTGGGAAGTCCATGTTCAAGTATGTACGACCAGCCCTATGGTGGACCTGGAACTGGTAGGATTGGAGACGCAAAAACTACCGCATAATACAGCCGTTGGACTCCTTATGTCAAGCTAGCCACTTCAGGAGTTGGTGGTCTGTTATTAGTATAAAAAGACAGCCAAACAGGTAGTATTTGAAGGTTTCAGCCAGGGCCTCCTTCTCGATCATCACATAATTCTCCTCAGGAAGCAGCTTCCTGCTGATGAATGCTATGGGATGTTCTTAACCCTGGACTCCCTGAGCCAGAACAGCTCCTAAACTCATTTCTGAGGCATCAGTTTGCACAATAAAAAAGGAGAGAAATCAGGGCTAATTAGGACGGGTTCAGAGCACATGGCCTTCTTGAGACAATGGAAGGCCAAGTCTGGGTCCAGTGACCACTGAATCAGTTCTGGAGCTCTCTTCTGGAGACGACTAGTTAACAGCTCCGCCACTTCTGCAAAACCAGGGATGAACCGGCGGTAATAGCTAATCAATCCAAGAAAGGCATGAACCTCTTTCTTCGATTTTGAGGTGAGGATCTGGGCAATGGCATCCACTTTTTGTAGTTGAGGACGTATCTGCCCAGTCCTGAATAAATATACCTGGTACTGAACGTCCCGACCTCCCAGAAAACATTTCTTGGAATTAGTCATCAATCCAGCCTTCTGCAGGCTGGTCAACATGGCTTGTATTTGGGTTAGATGAGTCGTCCAGTTACTGCTGTAGATAACGATATTGTCAAGGTATGCAGCCGCATACTCCTTGTGCAGTCTCAGCAGGTGGTCGACTAGAAGTTGAAATGTGGCAGGAGCCCTGTGTAATCCACTATAAACTGAAACATACCTTGCAGGATCAAAAAAGCAGTCTTTTCTTTGGCAGCCAAGGTTGATATAAAGCATGCTCCATCGAGTCGCTCGATTAGTTCATCTAATCTGGGCATGGAATACGCTTCCAGTTTAGAAGCTGCATTGACCCTCCGGAAGTCAGTATAGAGTCTGATGCTTCCATCGGGTTTAGGAACCAAGATGATGGGAGACGACCAGTCACTCAGACTCTTCTATAACTCCCAGGTTAAACATCTCTTCCAGCTCCTTGGCAACAGCCTATAACCGGGCCTCCAGAATCTGATAGGATCGTTGCTAGAAACCACCCCAGGGTCAGTAAAGATATCATGACAAATGAGGTGGGTTCATCCCAGATGAGTAGAGAACACTTTTAGGTTCCGATGGATCAAACCTTCTAGATCTCTGGCAGCAGAGAGCTGGTCTCCAATCAGGACTTGAGTTGGATCTGACAGGACTGAAATGTCCAGCCCAACATCATCTCCCTGCACCATCACAGCCGTCACTGAAGTCCACTTTTTCAATAGGTTAATATGGTAAATTTTGGCTTTTTTCCATTGATCAGGCTGGGCAACCTTGTAGTTAACAGGCCCCACTTTCTCTTTCACCTCATAGAGCTCCTGCCATTTACAGAGTAACTTGCTCTCGGATGAGGATAGCAAGACAAACTCTGCCCGGCATGGGGTTCTTCTTCCCAAGTTTCCCTTACCACGTCTAATATGCCTCTTGGCTGTTCTCCGAAGAGCAACTCAAAAGGCGAAAATCCCTTGGAACTGATGTACCTCGCAGATGGCAAATATCAAATAGGGTAGGAGAATGTCCCAATTCTTCCCTCCTCCTGCTGCATGAACTTTTTAAACATCTGTTTTAGAGTTTTATTGAATTGCTCGATGAAGCCATCTGTCTGTGGGTGATGTACTGATGTTCGTAGCATCTTGATCTTCACCGAGGCACACACTTTGGATCTTTGGATACAAAGGATGTTCCTTGATCTGTGAGGATCTCATTGGATATTCCAATCTACGAGAATACTTCCCATAGGGCATTCACAATCATAATAGTCTCCATATTCCTTAGAGCAATAGCCTCTGGGTATCAGGTAGCGTAGTCTAGGATGACTAAAGTATACTTGTCCAAGTGGTTCGCTCCAAGGGCCATACCAGGTCCATTGCAATTCTTTCAAATGGGGCTTCAATAATAGGCAGAGGCACTAGCGGGGCAGGTCGGACTCTAGTGTGCTTATGAAGTTGGCAGGTGAGGCACAGTGGATCCCTTTACAGCAACAAGAAAATATCAAAATAATCTGAACCATCTAATTCCTTAACAAATAGGGGTGTACTACAAGGAGTGGTGGGATCACCCCTAAACAAAGACATGGGGAAGGGGGGGCCTGCACAGAGTGGTAGGTGTACCTACTCTTAACATCGTACTGGGCAGACTAGATGGACCATACTGGTCTTTATCTGCCATCATTTACTATGTTACTATGTTAATATAACTTCACCTGTTTATGGACCCTGGGCCAAAAAAGCTGGGCTAAAACACGCTCCAGTGGTTTCCCAGTGAATGAGGGTCTGCACACTCCCGATCAAGGCCTGGAGGTAGGCTCCCTTGAGCTTCACTGGAATCACAAAGTTCTGTGCCCTTAGGTTGGGAGTGTCCACAAAAGCGCAGGTGTGAGGGGTGATCAAGATGACATCCATAGATTCTTCCATACCCATGGGACATTCCTGAGAAAAGTGTCCCCAGCTCCACACCTAAGAGGAGTGGCTCAGTGGTTGGGACAGGTTACCTCAGACCGGAGGGCCAGGAGTTCAAAATCCCTGGATGGGGACAAGTAACCTCAGGCCGGAGGGACTGGGGTCTCTAGTCCCATGGCCATTCCTTGTGGCCTTGGGCAAGCCACTTAACCCTCCATTGCCTCAGGTACACTTAGATTGTGAGCCCTTCAGGGACAAGGGAATAAAAAGTACCTGTTTGTGTGTATATCTATCTATCTATCTATCTATCTATATATATATATATATATATATATATATATATGTAAACCGCTCTGATGCACATAATAAAGGGTGGTATATCAAGTGCCTAAACCATAAGACAGATGAAGGGGTTTTGGCTAGGGCACAGTCCTCACCTGGGTGGTGACTTTGGGAGTCAGAACATGGGAGTCAACATCCGTTCCAACTTCCCCTTCCGTCCTTCTGGACGGACGGGTTTCTTCCTCCCTCCTGGACGGACGGGTTTCTTCCCCTTCTCACTTTCTGCTTCAGTCACCAGCTGGGCTTCATGATACCCCTTGGCTATTTTCAGTGCACTCTCCAGTGTAAGCTTGGGGTGTTGACATATCCACTGTTTCATCGGAGCGGTCAAGCCCTCCAAAAACTGCTCCAATAGCACAATCTTGGCTCTCTCGGGCCCAGTCTTTCCCTCCAGTTGCAGCCATTTCCATGCGAGATCCTTCAACTGATAAAGGACAGCCCTCAGCGGTTCCTCTATCTGTAGCCCCCCTTTCTGAATCGCTGGTGGTAGGCCTCTGGGGTACAGTCGGTCCATTCCAGTATGGTGGCCTTGAGAGCTGCATATGTACTTTGCCCATCTGGGTTGGCATCCTGGAATGCAGCTTGACTGCTGCCCGTCAGCAGATTCCCCAAATAAGTAGCCCATGTCTCCTCCAGCCAACTGGCCCATGCAGGCGAGTCACTCAAAGTTCACCAAAATGTGATCAGGCTCATCTTCAGCCATCATTTTAAATATCGCTTGCACTGGAGAGTAGAGTTGCAGTCTCTGTAGGGCCGGAATCAAATACGGCTGCTGATGTTGTTGCTGCCCTTCCAGCAGGGCATGTTGAAACTGTTTTTGCTGCTGCCCTTCTGCCAGAAGCTGGAAGAGCTGCTCCATTCTGACTTGCCATTTGTTCTCTTACAAAACACAATCTCAACTCACTCTTCTGCAGCTGAGTTAACCCTCCAGTATTCCAGCTCCAAACCTTTAGCAGTCTCTCGTGGCCAAAACAAAACTCGCCTGTCTGGCACCAACAATGCCTTCTTTAAATTCCCTAACTAGGGTGAGGCTAACCCTCTTAGCCCATACAAACAAACAAAAAATCCAGACCTGCTATGGAGGCCCAGCCCTGGAGGTACATGGATTTGCCCTCTGTCACGTGATTAGAAGAAACCCCCAATCTGCCACCATATGTGGTAGTGTGGCGTGCGGTTGGAAGGGGTTTTCTTTTAACACACAGAACTGGCAGCAGTTCAGAGAGAACAAAATCAGCTTGTATTCGTCTCAGCTAGTTAAACCTCCAAAAGCTGGTTCTCCCGGCCCTTCCTCCAGCTCAATTAAAGTTCCTATCTCAGAACTCCTTTTCACGGCTAGCCTTGGAAGGACTTCTGGCTCCACGGGCCCTCTCTCCCTCCTGCCGCCTGCTGGGTTCTTAACCTCTTCCTGTGAGCCATGCACCCAGTCCTGAACTCTGGGCTGCAGACTTTCTTTAAAGGGGACTGTTGAAAATTCCTTTGGAAAGGGACGGGTAGCATTGTATATACTCCATCACACAGCCTATACCTCTCAAGGGCCAGGCCATAAGCAAGAAGAGAATGGGATCCTCCATCACCAACAGGTTCAGGAGATCCACATACCATGGCTTGTGTGGCCAGTCTAGGAGAGACTGAATTCTGCATATAATGCATATCACCAAGGGCTATGAAGGAAGACATCTCCAGGGGCTTCCTTTGAAGCAGGCATCCAAGTCCACCACTCATGAATCTTTCTTGTGGCTAAAAAAAGTTCTCCATTTTGGCATTCTCCTGAGTGGCCATCAAGTTATAGTTTTATTTACTTGATATACCGCCTATAGTGAGTACCAGTTAGGTGGTTAAGGAAGTTACATTCAGGTACTGTATATATTTCCCTGTCCCCAAAGGGCTCACAATATAAGGTCGTTGAATACTGGATGACCCCACCTCTGCACTAGGTGGTTGGTTTATTTATTTATTTAAAGTTTTTATATACCACCTTTCTACAATTCAAGGCAGTTTACATAGAACTCAACATAACAGTGTAGTTACAACTGTTGTACATAGAACAATAATTTGTAGTAGAAAACTTAACTATAGTTAACAAGTAACGGAATATTGCAAGAAAGGCAACTATGTACATTTCATAAGAATAAGGGGGGAGGATAAGGGGGTAAAAAAGGAGGGAGGACAGGAGTGCATAAGGAGGAGAATTTATAGAAGTGGATTAAGTGGGAGAGTGAAGCAAGTTACATTGGCTCTAGTTTGTCTTGGGGGATGGAGCCAAAATATTCTTGGAAAGGAGTGGTTTTAGTTTTAGTTTTATGTGTGAGGGCTTAACTCCAACTCGCTGGAATCCATGGTATTCCAACTCAAGAGGTCGACTTGCACATTGACAATTACTGCTATATGGGCTGCGGACAGGGCAACCAAGTGCTCCTCTGCCCAACAATTCAGTTCCGCCTCCTTGAGAGTCATTCCAGCACTGCAACTTCTGCTTTGGATGTTGGTGTACACCACAGCTGTGGCATTGTCTGAGAACACGTGGACCACTTTGCTCACCAGGAGAACCTGGAACCTCTCTAGAGCCAGGCGCTCTGGCCAATGTGTCTCTGGACAAATTGACCTAGGCAGTGAGCTCCCCAGCCCTTTAGGCTGGAATCTGAGTGACTATCATGCAATCTGACACTTCCAGAAGCATCCCATTACTCAGATGACAAGACTGCACCCATTGCACTAACTGATCCTTGATATCCCATCAGAGAGGAAGGATCTGGTCAAATAACTGAGAACAGGAAAACCAGAGAGACAGCAGATGTCTCTGAAGAGGGGCACATGTGAGCCCTAGCCCAAAGGACCAGTTCCTTGGTCAACACCATGGACCCTAGGAGTTGGAGGTAGTTCCAAGGCCCAGGGAAATGACTGAGCACAAAACATCGTGAGTTAACTCTTCAGCTTGAGAGACCTCTCTGGCATGAGGAATTCTCAACCCAAGAGACTGTTGAACTAAGCCCCAAGGTACTCCTGAGCCTCCAATTCTTGGGAAGGAATCAGGTTGCTCTTGAGTAGTTGATCACTAATGCCAGCTTTTCTAGCCAGTGGATCACCAGGGCCATGGCATCCTTGGACTTTTCCAGCAAATCTGACCTAATCAACCAGTCATCCAGGTAGAGCCTGAAACTGAAAGGACAGCCCAAGACAAAGAAGCAGAGAAATCGCTGGTGTTGCTCCTGGATGGGAATATAAAAAGTATGCTTTTGTGAGATCCAGGGAGGTAAGAAACTTCCCTTGCCAGACAGACGCAATGATGATGGTGGTGATGGTTTCATATAGAAGTGAGGCACTCAGAACTTGGCACAGACTGCTTTCAGGTCCAGAATAGGCCAGAACCAACCTCCCTTCTTGGGCACCATTAAGTAGATAGAAAAACATCCCTTGCTCTGCTCTACAGAGGGCAAAAATAAAATAGCCTGCAACTGCAAAAGGCACTGTAGAATTCCCTCGATTAGAATCCGCTTGAGCGGGCTGCCACAGGCAGACTCCACAAAAGCATTTCATAGAGGCTCTTTAAACTCCAGCACATAATCCTGACCGAAGACCTTCAGAACCCATTGATTTGATATGGATCTACTCTGAAAGAAACCGAGTCACCCCTTAACTGGCTGTATGTCAAAAGAGACCTGCTGGATCTTACTGTGGGAGTTTATGGACTCCAGTAGGAGCAGCAGTCAAGTCCTGAGTGTGCTGAGAGCTCCAAAAGAACTGACTCTTTTTGGTCCTAGACCCATAGGATAAATAGTCCCTGCCCAGACTCCTAGCAATCCGAGGGCATCTCCATGTTCCATGCAATGCCCTGCAAGAGGCACTCCCAGTGCCCTGGGCCTGTCTTTTGGTAATCTCTATGGGTGAGCCTATCCAAGGTCTTTCATCAACTTTTCTATGTCCTGCCCTTAAAGGGGAGGTTGCTCAGGCATAAACTGGAGGCAGTGTCAGCCAACCAATTACAGAGCCAAAGCCTTGCCTAGGCACCAGTACTGCTGCCATGGACTTGGATGAAATCTGTATCAAGTCATAAAGAGCATCAGCCACATACACAGTTCACACTCCAATCTTGCAGGCTCTGGACTGTCTAGCAGCTATTGGACCCAGCATAAGAGATAGGGCTACAAAACCTGCACAGATCACCCCTTGAAACCTAAGGCTGAAGCCGCAAAGGCATTCTTAAGGAGGACCTCTACCCTCATCATGAGACTCCTACAGCACAGCACCCCTTTTCACCAGGATGGTCATGAACTTTGTCACAGCTGGGATGAGGGCATCCACCCAAGAGAGTCCAAAAAGCTGATCAGGCTCTCCCTGGGGCAGTCAAGACAGGACATTAGGGCTCTTAAGGCCTAGCTCAGGGATCTTCCAATCGGATACTACGAGCTGCTGCATAGGCTCGGGGAGAGGACAGAATCCAGAAGGATGCCAGATACCCTCAAGAATAGGACCTCTTTGCAAAGTTTGTATGGGAGCAGGCTCTACAATATGCAAAGCCACCACAGCATCCTGAATAAGACTAGAAAGGCTCTCCCTGTGAGAAAGATGATCATGGAAGGATCCTCATCTTTCATTAGAGGAATCTCACCTTCCTCCTAAGACTCACCCACTAGAAAAAAAGGAGTCTTCTCCACATTCTAAACAAGCCTATAGGAGGCAAGACTGAGCTCCCAGAGGAATGGACAAGCAAAAGGGTGAACGGCCAGGGTGCTTAACCCCCTTGCCACCAGAGACAGAGGCACTCAAGTGTCTCGGGTTCCCCATTGGGGAAGCCTGGGCCTCGGACCCTTGCCAAACAGCTTGTAAGAACTGAAAACAGCTCATGAGCTATTTCAGTAGCTGCTACTCAAAATCTGCTAAAAACAAACCCTGAGGCCTCCTCACCATACTGCCCCTCAACAGAGACCATGCAGCCACCCAAGATAGTGGCTTGTCCTGCAGGTGGGAAAACTGTGCTAGACTCAGAGGCATTAGAATCGACATCAGGCCCCAAAAGTTCTGCATTGGAGCTGTTCTAGTGCAAGAAGGAAAAAAAAAGCCAAATACAGCCAATTAAAGTAGAAGAATTTTAAAAAATTTCAGAAAATTTAAAGCAAGATCAGCAAGTAGATAGAAGCAAGAGGGAAGGAAGCCCATGGGGGTGAGTCCTGTCTACTCTCCAGCCCATCAGTATAGGAACCCATGGATAACAGTATTGAGCACAGGACATTTGTTGGCTCGAGGAGATAGAGGTGTTCCCGAGCTTTGAGCAAACATTGGGCCTAGGGGTCTCAACCACAGAGGCCACAGGACCAGGTCTGCGCCAGAAAAGATAGGCCTTATATGGCACTGCTGCACCAGTCCATACACCTTGCCACCTGTTGGAGATAGACAAATGCTGTCCTCTCAGTGTTGTACCAGTGGTTATACCTTCTGATGACATCATTGAATGAAACTCAAGTCTGCCTTCACCTGCTGGCAAGGGAGCATAACCAGCTCGTCTGAACTGGTCTAACAGGATGATAAGTAAGATGGCTTTTTTGAAAATGGTGCTGTGTACACTGCCTTTTATCTAGTTTTCTACCTCATTGGCTTTAGTTGTGTCTGTGATATATCCCAGTATGCTCATCTAGTTTTTCAGCCCTATCATAAAATGACAGTAATCCGACACTCAAAGGCAAGTCCTTTATTGGAATCCAGCAACCCCAATAAAGGACTTGCCTGTTTACGTCTCACTCTCTGTGTTTGTTGGTTCTGCGAGTACAGTATATTCCCTGAGGACCTTCTCTGACACTACTGGTGAAAGAAAAAGAAGAAATCCCAAAAAGATGGCTTCTTTCAACTCCTGAAGAAACCCCGAGAGGCATCTAGCAACTCACCTGCACACCCATTTTCTATGTGATGCCTTTAGAGACTGGGTGATCAGACCTGTACATGTTCTTCAAGATGTGGATGTATCATACATTTGTATAATTATATTTTCTGTTTTGTTCTGAATATTCTTTCATAATCATTCCTAAAATTCAGGAAGACATTTTCATACACGTCCACACTGGGAAGATGTCAATGAGCAATTTCTACACATGGGCTTTGCTTACATTTTCCAAGCGAAACACACAAATATTCCCTTGCTTTGCCACTGGCACATGTACCCAGAGACATCGGTACCTGCTTTTTGGCAGGCATATTTTCTTTGGGATATCCAATCTGTGTATGTTGTTTTCCTTCCCCAACCTAAACAGGGAGCCCGGAATGCCTCCCATAACTAATCTTCAGACAGCCAGTTACCCAGGTAAATCACTATCCACCCACATAAATGGCTCTTAAACTTACCCTCCTCTCATGGATTTCTGAACCATCACTGCGTATTGGGCTGACATTTGTATAGAACTGTCCAACCACCAACTGCAAAGGCTCTCTCCTAAGAGGTAACGGCTAAACTATAAGCCCTTGTTCTGTAAGAGAGATTTGGATTACTTTACGTTCTTATATTATGAACCTCATTTGCCACTTTATTGCCAATTCATTGGTGTGCAAGATCCCTTAGCTTTTTATCATACTGAATCTTTTTATTTCATCTGCAAAACAGTCTGTGCCCTCATCATTTACTCCTTTCCAGATTACTTATAAATACACAGAACGGGAACAGTCTCCAATATAGATCCTATAGGACGCTACAATTTACATTCCTAGTCCCCTCCATTTATTTTCTGTCCTCCAACAAATTTTAACTTTTCCTCCAACCCCATATCCAACTTAGCTATGTCTTTCAAGAGATCAAATCAAAAGCTCTTGAAAATGTAAAACATATTATATATCATCCCAGTCATCACAAGCTTGTTGGCACCATCAAATAATTCCTGCAGAATGAGACATGACTTCCTTTCACAGAAGCCATATTGACTACTACCCAATGTATAATTATGTGACTAATGATTCTGTTTTTCATTATCAACTCTACCAATCCGCCTGGAACAGAGGTTAAAACGATCAGCCAATAATTCTATGAATTCCCTCTAAAGTGCTTTTAAAGATAGCATTGCAATCATAATCCTGCAGTATCTGGTACCAGAAATGTTTTTAGTAATGGATTACATGTGAAGGATAACTTTGTATAAAACATTTACATAGAAACCAGACATTAAGGTCTGTGCATTTAATCCCTGCTCCCCCTCCCCATATTTTAGCAAAGGATCAGCGAGGGGATGCAACCAGGTCTGAACAAGGATGCAAACTTAAAAATAAAAGTAAGAATCCCTTATGACACAAAGCTTTTCCTGCTAGCTCTATTACCACCTTTTATTTTGGAAAAAGATATATTGCAGCTGGTGCTGCTCTTCTTATTAGCAGCAAAGATGGTGACAGTGAGGCAGTAAAAGGCAGAAATTGGTCCAAGCATCGATGACTAAGTTTGAATCTTGGAGAATGAATTAAATATATCAACTTGACGTAGGCCAAGAGAAAAAGGCCTCACATGTTTCAAGAGATTTGGGACCCCTGCTGAACAGAGAACAGAATGGACCTCCCCACAAATCATACCCTAATGGGTTATAGCTCAACATTGTGTTACTGCATTACTGATGGAAATTGTTCTGTTTCTGGGGTTCAGATAACTGATTCTACCAGAAAAGAAAAAAAGTTGTGGCAATACTGGCTTAAGGAAAAGTTGGCAGGATACAATGGAGCCAGTTTTCAATAGGATGTCTGGGGCAAAAATTGAAACATCTAAATAAGACATTTCAATTTGTGTCAATATTCAGCAGTTCTGTTTACACAAAAGTGTGCACCTAGTTTTAATGTCTGGTTGCTGAAAACAGGTGCCTATATGTTCAGACTATGCGTTTGGCTAGGCGCTCCAGACTATACTTGGTTTTGTAGAGCCTAAACCAAATGCATAATCTAGATTCCAAAAATCAGCATCTAGACATATGCGCTATGCTTTTTGGTGGCCTCGCCCCCAGAACGCCCCAAACCCCCCTTTCCCCCATCAAACGCACAGCATTATGCATAGGTACAGGATAGTTAAATCCCATCCTATGTATAATGCGGAGAAAAATCACAAACTGTAAGCACCTAAATGTTTGACACAGCCACAAATCTTCTAGTTATTGACCCATATGTCGAAAGAATAGAATAGAATCGTATCTCCTTTGCTGGGAGACAGTCAGAATGTGGAACTGGGCCATCTAAAGTCTCTTTTCTGGCGTTGCAAAGATTTTGTGCTATCCAACCTTTCCTTGACAAAACCACACAGATCACCATCTTAGGTACATACAGTGTTATCACAATTGGACTACTTCAATGTCACTTACCTTGATCTCCCTCAGTATCAGCTCAAATGGCTACAGACTACCCAAAATACTACAGTGCGCAGTTGCGCACCCTCCATCGTACCCGAAAACATGACCATGCTACTCCACTTCTCATTCAATATCATTGGCTGCCTATCACTCACGGATCCAGTTTAAAACTTTGACCTTGGTTCATAAAGTATTGCATGAGGCTGCTCCGGATTATCTGCCTGCATTGATCTCTTTGCATGCCCCAGTAGGGCCTTGAGCTCCTTACACGGTCAACGTTTACACTTTCTTCCATCCCCTACCACATTTAGATATGATAATACATGGATATCTGCCTTCCTTGCCACACCTCCTGCTCTTTGGAACTACCTTTCCCTGCCCCTATTCATTTGGAAAACAGTTTTAAGGTTTTCAAGAAGGCACTTAAGATGCACCTTTTTGAATCTGTGTTCAGCCTTAATCCCTCTTTACCCCGAGGGCTATAACTTGCGACAGTACTATTAGTACTGCTTTCCCCCCCTTTCCCTCCTCCTTGTTCCTTGAATTTTCCCTACATATCTATTGGCTACCACTGTTTGCTTTTTCTTCATCTTTCCTATCATTTAATTGGAAGTTCCTTTCTTTATTTTTCTATGAAGTTCTTAAATTGTAAACCGCATGGCTTATACATAGTATTGCGGCATATTTAATAAAGAATAACCATAACCATTATATACAGGATGACCCACAGAATCATGTACCTGGCAAAAAAGGACGATATTCTCCAAGACAAACTAAGTCAAGCTCTGCAAGCACACAAGAGGCCCTGGTCAGAGGGCTGACAAACAAGATATACACAGTTTGTACCTCCTCTGAACATTCCGTAATTGTGTGTGAAAAGAGGAACATGTATACAGTATGTATTCTCCAATTCCTCTAGTGGCAAAGACTCTTAAAACTCAAAAGAGAGTGGGGAATTATAATACTCATAGCTCCTGACAGACAGATTTGGCTCCTGCTCTAGTCGGAGTTGCCCATCAGAGAACCGATCTAGTTGGGGTCTTCCCCAACCCTAATCATGCAGAACATTCCAACATCAGGTTCTGGGCTCTCACAGCCTGGAAGTTGAGAGGGTAGTTTTTAATTCACTAAATCTTCCTAATAATGTTTTGCAAATCCTTCTGGCTTCTAAGAGAGACTCCACTAGAAGGTTTTATGGCTTTAAGTGGAAGAGGTTTGCCATCTGATATGACGTCAAGGCTCTAAACTCCTTTATCTTGTCTCACATAAAATCTGAATACTTTCTACATCTATCAGCAAGATTTAAAAAAAAAAAAACTCCTCCTCCTCAATAAAAGGTTCATCTAAATGCACCTGGCACATATCACCACCGTGCAGAAAAGTATACCTATCTTGCCAATGCAGAGCTCGTAAGATTGGACCCGTCATGTCAGCATGGAGCCCTGAAAGGACTTCTGGCCGAGGGTATCAAGGGTCTGGGTCTCTGCCGGGGGGGGGGCACCAAGGAATGGATCTTTAGACTCTTGAGCCTGAGCATAGAAGACTCAACAACCATTGAGTTGTGGGGAAGTTGGGCTTTCTGGAAACCGGGGCCTTGGCGGACTCAATACATGGAGTTGAGTCGCCTGCTGACAATGGGCAGAGACGCCAGTGTCTCCCACATAAGGAGAAGGCGGCGCTCAAGGATCGGAGAAACGGCACCATGAGGGCCTCCTTCGGCGGGGCCTCATACTGGAGGATCTCCAGTTCTTCCATGAGAGAGCAGTCCTCTGCCTCAGTCTCAATGGAAAGTGCCTCAGCCATATCCTGCACAAAGTCGAGGAAGGAGACATCCTCGGGCAGAGGATGGCATCGGGATGCCAGGGAGGACAGGAAGAAAGGTACGTCTCAATGGTGCCAACTAATCATCCTTGATCTCCCAATTGGACTGAAAGTCCGAGGTCGATTCCAAGGCTTTGTGGTCACCGTGGTTTAAGTCTGAGCTGAGGGGTCCGGGGCCTCTGAAGGACCTATGGTCCGAGCTACATGCGCTTGCCAGAGAGGATCGGTGCTCCAAAGAATGGGACTGGGACCTCGTCCAACACCAATGGCTCTCGAGGATTGGCTCGACATCCGGGGAGGCCCTCAATGTCAAGGGTCCTGATGCTGGGGCAGATGAACCAGACATGAATGCCCACTGCTGCACCATGAGAGCAAAGATACTGCACTCTAAGGCTGTCATCCTGGTCTCCAAGCCAGTTGGCTCTGTAGCCTTTGACACAGACACCGAGGTTTTCAGATCTGGCATCGGCTCAGACACGGGGCAGTCCTAGACAATGACGGCCTCGGGTGTCCAAAGATGTTTGGTGGGTACAGACTCCTCCATCTAGGGGCTGCTTGTAAGGCCACTCCTGCTCTGACTCACGCCGGGGACTGCGGTGCCTGGAGTGGGACTTTCCTGTCTTCCCGGACCCAGTCTCAGAGGTGGTCTTGGAGGACTTTGGCTTCTTGTATTCCACCTCTGGGGATTTCCTCTCAGAGGAACAGTGGCCGCAGGACTCTGAAGTGGCCCGGGCTTCGCATGGCACCAAGGTATAGGAAGGGGCCTTGGAGCAGGGTGTCGCCGGAGACTCGAGCGCAGAGTTGGACTTTTGGAAATATTTTTCCTGCTGCTGGTGACGGCTCTTAAGGGCCTTTGAGATCATGGTCCTGCAAAGTTCACAGTCCGAGTTGTCGTGTTCCGGGCTGAGGCACCAGAGGCAGCAGTCATGCAGATCGCACTTCTGAAGCCGCTGGAGGCCATCGGGAAAAAGGGGTCCCTGCTGCCTGGAAGGGGTCTGAGGCCTTTGGCTGAAAAAAGGCGGCAATGCCAGTCGAGGGATACCTCAAAGAAAAAAAACAAAGAAACAAACCCAAGGAGTGATGCCGAGGCAAGTTGGCTCGAGGGCAGAAAAGGAATCGCTACGCAAGCGGATAAAAAAGGTATCACAAAAAACACACTTTTTCCGGAGAAAACTGGACAGACAACCGGAGGAACCGTGGAAAAAAGGAGAATGAGGCAAGATGGCACTCTTTATTGGGAAGGGGATCACGCATGCATGGTGCATCTCCCAAAGGCTTTCTTTGAAAGCTGGGGAGATGCTTCTGCGCAGGCTCCGTCAGCGCCGACGTCACCCATATGTGAGGACTGACTTCCTGCTTGTTCCCGGAGAATCATGCTAAGCTCCTAACTTATTTTCCCCACCTTAAATCTTCTGTTGCCACCTACTTATTATGCTCCTAAATTTAGGAGTTCAATGAAATTTAAAAAAAATATTTAGGCACTTACCCCTAGTAAATTTTCAGAGAGGCCAATTTAGGAGCATAACTCTCAAAGTTAGGAGCATAAATCCTTTGACTATCAGGCCCCACATGTATATTTTACTTTATAAAATAGAGGAGTAAAGACATGCTTTAATCTAGTCATGGCAGGGGTAAATGCGCCTAAACTCTTTAGAAACACGCATAAGTTAGAATTTATGCATGTAAAATTCCACTCCGTCCCATGCACACCCATGCTAAAAGTACACATGATAGGACTTACATGCATGTTTACAGAAGAGCGACCAACTAAAGCATGCACGACCTTTTAAATAGGGACCAACGAATTAAACTGCATGTGACTTTATGCGGCTCTCTATATAAAACCAGCTTCATTATGGCAATGTGTGATAACACCTGCACTATCCTCTTCATCCCATCCCCATATTTTAGAGCATAAAATCCTCTGTTAGAGGTTTAATGCAGGATTTAACATGCATTGAGATTACTTGGTTTGCAGCTTGTTGTGCTGTGAGGACTTGTGTGCATCAGTGATGCTGAGGGCTAAACTATCGGTAGCTTAGCTACTGACAGGGTCTCCCAAGATGGACAGGTCTCAGCTGAGGTGCCAGACCAAGACAAACCACCCATCCAGGCAGCAGCAGAATGGGACGGTTGGAGGAGTGTCACATATCTGCGACAACGGCAACACCAATAGAATTACCTGCACGGAAGAAAGGCCTGGCAATCTACTTACGTATCTTACCACGAACACCCAGTGGATAGTCACAACAAAACAAATTGCACTATAGTGCTGGAAGATAAGACCCCAGATCGGAAGGCACTCAACAGGCTACAGGGGAGGAGCTGAAGATTTTTCTGAGTAAAGCCAGCATTTATGATGTGATTGGGTCAAAGCCCTTGGTATGCCTGACTGCTGATGTAGTTGCGCATGAGAGTCAGAAGCCGCAAAGATGTCTTACATATTAGGACATGGAACATACAAAGCATGAACCAAAGGAAGTTGAAAGTGGTCAAGAACGAAATGGAATGTCTACAGCTCAATCTGTTGGGTGTCAGCAAACTGAAATGGACTGGCATCGGGCACTTTGCATCTGATGATCACATGATCTACTATGCTGGAATTGAAAGACAGACGAAATGGTGTTGCATTTATATTTAAGAAGAAACATGCATGAACTGTAATGAAATACAATGCAATCCGTGAACGCTTCATTTCTATTCGTCTATGAGGAATGTCCATCAACACAACTATAATTCAAATATATGCCCCAATAATAGCTGCAGAAGAAGATGAATTTGATGAGTTCCATGAACAACTACAAGCTGAAATTGATAGACACGCAAACAGGATATCCTGATAGTCATGGGTGACTGGAATGCAAAAGTTGGCAACAAAGAAAAAGGTAAAGTGGTTGGAAAATAAGGACTTGGAAATAGAAATGAAGCTGGAGAAAGACTGATAGAATTCTGCAAGACCATCTATTCATCTCTTCCAGCAACAGAAGCAGCGACTGTACACACAGACTTCACCCAATGGATTGTACTGAAATCAAATTGACTACATCTGTGGAAGTCAACAATGGAAAAGCTCTATAACATCAACGAAGACAAAACCTGGATTTGACTGTGGTACAGATCACCAACTACTAGTATGCAAACTTAAGCTAAAGTTGAAAAAGAGCAAGCCACTCATGAATGTAGCCAAATAAGACCTTGAGAATTCCACTGGGATTTAAAACTGCTTGCAAAATCGATTTGCTGCTTCAGATACAAATGACAGAGCTCCAGAAGAGTTATGGGATGACATCAAGAAGGCTTTGTTGGAAGAAAGTGAGAAGTCGCTACAAAAGGTGAAAAAGCAAAAACAGCCAAGACTGAAGAAACTCCATTTTTATGCCCCCTACTTCCATCAAAAACGAGAATACTGAACTACAGGTAAAATCCCAAGTCAGATATCTCGGCATCACCCTGGTCAGTGGCTGAACCTCCAGGCATACATCTGGAACACAACCAAGACTATCTATTCCAAGCTTAGAACTCTGCGCAACCTACGCCCCCTTCTCTCCCCTAAAAACTTCCATGCAGTATGCCAAGCTTCCATCACCCCCCCCCCTCCTCGATCACTGCAACTCCATCTATCAAGGACTCTCCAAGACCACTATCATACCACTACAACTAGCTCAGACCACCACAGCTCGCACTGTTCTCAGGGTCTCTAGACACACCCGCATCACACCCATCCTACAGTCCCTCCACTGGCTTCCCAATGCCTCAAGAATCAAGTACAAAGTTCTCACCACAAATCAAAAGGCCCGTAACATCACCTCTGAGCACTTCCAGACATTGATCAGCAACCCTAACACCAGTAGGCCATGCAGACAAAATACACTCAACCTACTTCACCTGCCACCCCAGATCCATAAGAACACTCAATACACTTGCCTGAGAGCCTTTGCACTTTACGCTCCCACCATCTGGAATACTTTATCCCCCACATTATGGCGCACCCAATCATACCAAGCCTTCAAAAGAAACCTGAAGACATACCTTTTGGAAGAACACTATAGCACGACTCCACAGAATGACTCTCAGCAAGAACACCCACCTCTGTCACAGAGCATCCCCCCTGCCTCTGCACCATAAGCCATCACCCAAGGAGCCATACCCCTTATCATGCATACATATGCCTTTAGTGCACCTCTATCTGAAGAGGGAGAGCTCGAATTTTACTGACAGATTCCTAACCTTTTCTATCTAATATTGCTGTAACCTTCACTCCTACCCGCTGCCTTTACCTTCCCGTCATACACTATTTAAGTTTGATGCAGTAACCCTCATTCACCACCCACTGGCTTTTCTTTCTCGTTGTTCACTGTTTAAGTTTGATGAAATCTGAATGCACCTCTTTTCTCTTGTTTGTATACTGTTAGCTGTAAACTGTTTTGACTGGTAGAAAAACAATATAGCAAAACCGGTTAAATAAATAAATAACATAGCTGTAGCAAAAGACAACTCCTTGGAGAGGTGGGAAGATATTCCTGCTGTCCTTGGAGAACACCTGCTACAGATGAGTAACTACTTTTTCTCTGTGGACAAGAAGGTTCGAGTCCTCACGTATGGGACTCCACAGCTACAGGCTACTGAAAACCGAGGAAACCACCAAGAAGTCCAAAAGGAGCAAAATTCAACTGCAGTATGGCAACAAGTCTTAATGGTCAAAAGACCAACTAAGTACAAAAGCAGTGATTCTCTCTTTTTTTTTTCTGTATCCTGGACAGACTATAGTGGGCCGGGGGAGGGGGGGTAGAGTTGGATTCTAATCTCCAAACAGATTCTTGAGTACAGATTGGCTGAAATTGCTGTTGCCTCAGGAATCCCCAGTCAAGGCAGTAGTGGGATGTGAATGTGTGGACTGAAGACCGCATTGCAGCCCTGCAGATCTCTTCCATGAAGACCGAGAGCAAGTTGGCCACTGACGCAGCCATAGTTCTGACATTATGAGCAACGACAGGACAAGGCTCAGGCCTGCTTGAGCATAAGCGAAAGAGATGCAGTCTGCCAGTCAAATTGACAGAGCACGTTTGGAAATGGCAGCCTCTTGAGGATCCAAGATGGCGACCGTGTAAGGATGTGCTCCGGCGGCCGGCTGGCTGGTGATTTGGACTCTATCCTTAAATAAACATTACCTTCGTGCTGATTTATTTGATTTATGATGGGGAAAAGGAAGGGGAAGGTCACGTACCCTGAAGCTGATCTTCCGTCTACACAGAGTTCTGCCAGGGTTAGCGTCGGAGCTGACTCGAAGGCGGTCCTTTCGACCTCAGACTTGAGTCTGAGCCCCGAGCAGCGTGTCCCGCCTGATGAGCCTCTTTTGCTGTCCGCTGGACTGGCTTCCCAGCTGCAGTCGCACCTAGATGAGGTAGTTGCTGTTTCGCCATCTTTGGGGGTAATGCCGAGCACGGGGTTGCTGCTGAGTGCTCCTGGAGGAACCGGGGGAAACTACCCTGATCACTCCGGCTGTGAGTGCAGGAGGAATTGGCTCCCTCGACGTCCATTGAGGCGGGTTCATCTGGCTTGGGGGTTACAGGGAGACTGCAGTACCCTGGTGAAACCAGTGGTAGTGACTTTGGATTCTATCTGGACTGCGATAGTTTCATTGGAACGTTCTGTTTCTAATCGTTTGAATGTTCAGGATCATCAGGCAAGACTGGATCGACAAGAACAAGTCAGTAAAGACTCTACTCAAACTCTAGGAAATTTGTCCTCTCAAGTGACTACTGTGCAAGCAGTGTTCTACCTTTATTAAAGATAGCACTGTACTTCATGCTAAGTTGGAAAAGGTTGGAGAACTTTTCCAAGAGGTTAAATTTACATTTTGTCAATTTTCCTGTATCCTCTGTTGTTTCTCCCATTGAGTTATTCAAAAAGCATTTGTTGGCAGTTTTAGGGATGCCGGAAAATGCCCTTCCACCTACTTCTAAGGTTTATTATTTGCCTAAGAAGAAGCGTTCTAGCTCTACTAATACTAACATTGTTTCTAATGAAGTGGGAGTTCAGAGGGATAGTTTTGACATCCTGAATTTGTCTCAAGTACTGGAGTCCTCTACTGAGGAAATAACGAGGAGAGCTACCGTTTTGGTGTTGTTTGTGTTGGAGCCTGATAGGGCTTGGACCTTAAAAATGTTTTTCCGGAATGCTGATAAACTTTTTTTCGGTCAGAAAGTCTGGGTATTCCCGGATGTTTTCTATGTAATCAGGAAAAAAGGAGATTATTTCTGTCTATGCATCCTGAGGTACAGTAATCTTATTAGGCTTTTCCTTTGCTTTAAGATTTCCTTGCAAATGTGTAATTAAGTCTGTATCACCCAGATTTATTTTTTATGATCCAAAACATTTACGTATGTTTTTGGATGTCAGAGCTGTACCTGGAACTGTTTAGGTTACAGTGGAGCCTACTTAGATCGACTCATCTTGGACACTTAAGTTGGGTATGCGTCACACGGTTGCTTTTTCCTAGGGAATATTTCCTTTTATGTTTCAAGTTTATAACTATAGCCTCCTTACTAGGATCCTCTCTTCTCCTTATTTTTGGGCTTGCAATGTTAGGTGCAGTTTGGGATTGTTATATTTGTTGATTTTCCTATGTAACATATTTCTGTATTTTGCACCTTTCCATTTCTTTCAAGTATGGAATTATTACTTGATGTATTGTTTAAAATTAGAAATAAAAATTAAAAAAAAAGGAAATGGCAGCCTCTAGCTTATTGGGATCAAATGAAACAAAAAGCTTGATGGACTTTCTATGGGCTTTTGTCTGCTCCAAGTAGAAGGCTAAGACTCGCTTGCAGTCCAACATATGCAACTTAGCTTCTCCTTTGTAAGCATGAGGTTTCGGGAAAAATGGTGGCAATCCGATATCACTTTTGGAAGGAATTTAGGATGAGTACAAAGGCCCACTCTATCATGATGTAATTTGGCATAACGCAGATGAACTACTACAGCCTGAAGCTCACTCACTCTGCGTGCTGAAGTGACCGCCACCAAAAACAATACCTTCCAGGTCAAGAACTTCAGAGGACAGGAATTGAGTGGCATAAATGGAGCGTCATGAGCTGCACAAGAATCATATTAACGTCCCAAGACACTGCAGAGGCTTATAAGGAGGCCAAGAGAAGTAAGCCCTGCATAAAGCAAATAACTAAAGGCTGTACTGAGATGGACTTTCCTTCCACACCTCGATGATATGCCCAAATCGCACTGAAGTGGACCCTGACAGAGTTGGACTTAAGTCCAGATTCAGAGAAGTGTAGAAGATATTCAAGCAGTTTTTCTGTGGAACAGATGAAAGGATCTAGGGCCTGGCTCTCACACCAGACAGGAAACCTCTTCCACTTGCAAGGATAAGACTTTCTATTAGAGGCCATCCTAGAGGCCAAAAGGACATCGGTTACACCCTCCAGCAGGTTGAGCTCAGACAACATTAGCCTCTCAATATCCACACCATGAGTGCCAAGGACCAGGTGTCGTGGTGAAAGATCATCCTGTCTTCCTACATTATGAGGTCAGATGCGTGACCAAGCCATAGTGGCTCCTGAGTGGAAAGGTGGAGCAGGAGAAGAAACCACGGCTGTTTGGGCCAGCAGGGAGTGATGAGAATAATTGTGCCACTGTCTTATATGAGCTTCAAGAGGTTCTTTGCAAAGAGAGATATTGGAGGATAAGCATACAGAAGATCCTCTGCCAAGTGAAGGAGGAAAGCATCCGACGCTAGTCTGCTGTGTGATCTTACTATGGAGCAGAACTGATACACTCGGGCATTCTGCAAGGGTGGCAAACTGATCTATTGAGGGGGTTCCCCACTTGTGAAAGATGCAAGTCGCAACTTCAGTGTCCAGTATCCACCCGTGTGGCTGGAGGACTCGACTCAGCCTGTCCGCTAGAGTGATTTGCTCGCCAGGCAGGTACATGGTTCTGAAGTCCATCCTGTGCACAATGACAAGCTTCCACAACCTGACCACTTCCCAGCACAGGAGGTATGAACCTGTTCCTCCCTGCTTGTTGATGTAGAACATGGTGACCTGATTGTTGGTCTGAATCAGAACAATTTGGTTGGCCAATCAATCTCTGAAAACCCTTAGAACATTCGTCACGGCTCTTAGTTCCAAGAAGTTGATCTGATGACTTTCTTGGATGGACCAATCACCCTGTGTGCAACCCATCAAGATGAGCTACCCACCCCAGCTTGGATGCATCTGTCATAACCTTTTGGGTTGGAGCAATTTGGAACGAAAGACTCTTGAGCAAACTGTGGTGTACTGTCCATCACTGTAATGACTGAACGAGAGAGGCGGTAACACACAGATGATCCCTCAGTCGACCTGTGGCCTGGGTCCATTGAGTCAGAGTCCACTGAGCTTGTCTCATTCTGGAGGCATGCCAAGAGTGTGACATGCACTGTAGAGGCCATGTGTCCTAGTACAGTGAACATCTTGCTGACTCATTTGAGTTTCCCACACCCTTGCTGTCAATTTGTGAAGTCTGTCATATGGCAGGAAGGATCTCCCTTGAGTCATGTCGAGTAGGGCTCCAATGAATTCCAAATGTTGGATGGGTTGAAGTTGGGATTTTGAATAATTTACCACAAACCCTAATAGTTCTAGCACCCAAAAGGTCAAACGTGTTGATTCTTTGACTTCTTCCGGAGGGGCACTCTTGATCAGCCAATCGTCCAGATAGGGGAATCTGTAGGTAAGCCGCTACTACCGCGAGGCACTTTGTGAAGATGCGAGGAGCTGAGGCCAGGCCAAAAGGCAACATACCATGCTGAAAGCGTAGTGGCTCCCCCCCCCCCCCCCAGGACAAATCTGACATACTTCCTGTGAGCGGAATGTATCTGTATGCATCTCTGAGATCCAGGGAGCATAGATAATCTCCTTTTTGGAGGTTAGAAAGCAGGGTGCCTAGAGAAATCATTCTGAACTATTGTTTTTTTTACCAAGTACAGGTTCAGATCTCTTAGGTCTAGGATGGGATAGTATCTCCCTGTTTTCTTGAGAATCAGGAAGCACCTGAAATAAAATCCCCAACCTATTTGCTCTAGTGGCACAAGTTCGATCACGAGATCTGACAAGAGGGCGGTGATTTCTCTCTGAAGCAGTTCCTGCTGCAGAGGGTCAAGATGATGCATCCTTGGGGGAGGGGGCAATTTGATAGTAGTTCCACTAAATGTAGCTAATAACCGTTTTCCATGATCTGTAGAACCTATGAGTCTGAGGTTACAAGGGGCCACCTCTGTGCAAAAAGAGTGAGCCTTCCCCCGACCGGAGGGTTTTCTGCAGTGGTCGTTGGATTTGCTATGCTCCGCAGGAACCAGTCAAAACCCCACTCCAGGTTTTGGCTGAGGCGGCGGCTGGGCCTTCTGAGGCTTCTCTTGACGTTGCTGTTGGAGAGGGCCCTGCTTGGGTTGGGAGGTCTGGGACCCAGGAAATAAGTCTTTTTCTGGTTTCCAACTTGGTAGCTCCTATGATAGGAAGTGTGCTTAGATGTGTGCCTGGAGAGCCTGGAAAGAGTAACATGCTGCTTTTCGATATGGCCAGCTTTCTCCTTGACCTGTTCCCCGACGAGATTCTCTCCACAGCACGGGACGTCTGCCAGCTTGTTTTGCACCGACTGTTCCAGGTCTGACAACTGGAGTCAAGCGAGTCTCTGGGTGCCAGCGTCGATGGCAGCATTTCAGGATGCCGTCTCGAAGATATCATAGGTTGCTCAGACCATGAACTTCAAACAGTCCTTGCCATGGCCCACTAGGGAATGATACAGATCCAATTTCTCTGGAGGGAGGATTAGAGCCAGATCAGCCAAGTCACACATGATGTTTTTCAAGCTCATACCCATGTGGAGCTGGTAAGAGGCCATGCGGGCAACAAGCATGGAACTCTGGAAACATCTTCTCCCAAAATAGTCCAATTTCCGAACCTCCCTTCCTGGGGTGCTGAGGAATGAAACTTAGTATTCTTGATTCTCTTTAGGGCAGATTTGACCACCAAGGAATGGTGAGGAAGCCGAGGCTTCTCGAATCTGGAAGTCTTCTGAACTCTGTACATGGAGTCAAGCCTTCTACTAACTGGAGGTACAGTGAGGGGGTTCTCCACATCCTCATCTGTACACACTGCAGGATGCGGTGCACGGGCACTGCCACTGCTTCCTTAGGGGCTGAGGAGTACCATAGGATCTCCACTCTTCTGCCCTGGGCTCATCCTCAGTCTCCAAAGAAAATGGGATGGCCTTAACCATATCCCTCACAAACTCTTGGAAAGTCATGTCCTCAGGAGGGGGCTTGCATTGCTCCTGAGGTGGAGAAAGGTCCGACAGGAGCTCAGGGAACCTGCCTCATGACTGATCCTCCAATTCCACACTGGTAACCCAGCCTTTTGAGTCAGAGAGGAAGTCAATGTACTTTGAGTCTCTGCCTCGATCACTCTCCTTCTTTGAGGGGATCAGAAGTGATAATGTACCAATATCTTTCTAGATCTCGAGAGCACATCAGACCCTGAGATGCTAGATAGGGATATCGGCCAGACAGGCAGGCAGGCACCAGTGTCAGGGACCTTCAATGCCCTGATGTCGATGCCTCTCCCGCAGGCAAGGCGTGCCTCTCGAGGACTGGCTGTGTGGTGGCCAAGGTCCATTCAGATGAGGTCGAGGACCCAGCATGCTGAACCACCAACATCACCACAATGGGTTCCTCGAGCGCTTGCAGAAGGTGTTTCTCCATGGCTGCTGATTCCAAAGGCTGCAGGGCCTAAGGAACTTTGACCAATGTATCTGGTAGGTGTTCAGGGATATCAGCAGCTGGGTCTCGGCTGTCGGTAGGCTGTCAGTGCCCCTCTGATATCCATCCTGGAGAATGAGCTCTCCTCCCTTCAGGGTACATTCGAGAGGTGCTTACACAGACCCCCATTGCTCTTGATGCTGTGCCTCGAAGGGCTCAGACACCGATGCACCAGAGTCTTCTGCTGATGTTTGGTTTGGTTAGCCCTCAACGTTGAAGATGACTCAGTCAAATACTTCCTCATCTTTGGGTGGAGATCAATCAATGGCCGATGCTCCAGGGCACTATGGGTGTTCGGTTCCAATTCAGCTTGAGAGCCCCTCAGCATTGATGCACCACTAGCGTCCAATGCAGCCTTGGAAGCCATAGAGACCGATGCCGTTGATGCCGATGGATCGGACTTCTGAGCACCAAAAAATGATTTGTGCTGCTTCTCACAACCCTTGAGTCCTCTTTTTGTCATCTGTGAACACAAATTACAAGAAGAGGGCTGATGATTAGGTCCCAGGCACTGTAGGCACCAAGAACATAAGATATGCCATACTGGGTCAGACCAAGGTCCATCAAGCCCAGTATTCTGTTTCCAACAGTGGCCAATCTAGGTCATATGTACCTAATAGTGGGTATCTGTGACCGATATGGTCATAGAGCACCTAGAACACTTCTTGAACCTGCTGGTGAATTCTGGGACATGCTGTCCAGATGTGGCAAAGTCGAATGGCTCAAAGATGAGGAATGAGGCCTGCCAGAGTGCCTGCACCGGGAGGGCCGAGGTGCCATGGCAAGAAGAAAATTAATGATTGAAGGAGAAAAAAGGTAAAAGGGAGGCGAGAACCATGACAGAAGGTGAATGGAACAAAAACCCAATGCGTGGAGGTATCTGGAACATGACCATGGGACTCTGCGGAAAACAAAAGACTGAATGAAGATGGCACCACAGTGGCAGGTAGGAAGGAGGCACACAGGTGCGTTGGAGCCTCCCAAAAGCTTCCAATAAAAGCTGGGGAGCATCCCCATGCAGGGCTCCATCGGGGACATCACTCATATGTGAGGACTCATTCCTGCTTGTCCATGGAGAACAGCCAACTACCACCCACAGGCCAAAGCCCTGTCTTTGGTTGAACATGTAACAGGAACAGCAGATTACAGGGTGACACCAGACCCTTCTCACTTTCCACTGGAGTGAACACTGAAGTATGTTTAAACCAATCTCACAAGTGACAACTACAAGCCACACTATATAAACCCAAATCCATCAAACCCAGTCCTCCCCATTCCCCGGTTTCAACCACCCCTAAGCCAGTCCAGGGGAATCCTCACTCTGGCACCTTTCCAGAGAAACACCTGCAGCTCTTTCTCCCACATAACTACATCCCTCTTCCAGAACCACAAAGGCAGTGTCTGCTGAACATACAGAAACTTCAGGAAGAGAGCATCCTATATGCTACTACTCTGCCCAAAAAGGACAATGGCAATGAAAACCAATCCCGTAATCTTTCCCACCCATACTTAAGCAACTTTTCTACATCAAGCACATACAAGTGCTTCAGATCTACCGGTAGTCATATTCCCAGCCAACTCTGCCCAGTTCAACGAAAATTGTGCCCAGAACCCCTTCAAAGTTCCACTAGCATTCAGTGCTTCAATTTGTCCATGTTCAATTTAAGGCCCGCCATCACCCCATAGGCCCAGATTTCATCTAATAGGTAGGCAACAAAAACCTACAGGTTCGTAAGATGGACCAACAAGTTATCTGCAAAGGCCACCACCTTAAAGACTGCTCTACTCACTTGCATGTCCTCTATGTCTCATCTATAGTGGATGCTCTGGAGCAGAGGATCTGGGAAAAAGTCGAACAAAAAGGGTGACAGAGGACAACCCTGTCTCGTCCCCCATTGAAGTTCAAAAGAGGTAGTAATCCCTCTGTTTACCAAGATAGCAGCCCTTAGGGAAGAATACACTTCACTATGCACAGGAAATTCTGTTCCAGCCCATAAGCTTGCAATACTTCAAACAGGTACATCCATCTACCCTATCGAAAACCTTCTCGACATCGAAACTCACTAGCAGAGGTTTCCCATGGGCCCATACCCTTTCCATTGTAGACAAGATCCTCCAGACACTGACAGAGGAATATGAACCCCAGACAAATCCTATCTGATTCATGTACTAGGCCCAGTAACAACAGGGACAGACGCTCTGCAAAAATCTTTGCTAAAAGCTTCAAATGGAAATTTAACAAGGATACAGGGTGTTATGATTCTGGCTTCATCAGAACTGATGATATATGCCTGATTATTATCAAAGAGAATGTTCCCCAGTTCAATGAGGGCACTAAAATTATTCACCAAGGTAAGAGCGTCCCGAGACCAATGGGTATACCTTTGTAGTCAAAAACCATTGGCACCCTTGCAGTTCAACCCCTTAATGTCCAATATCTCCTACAAAAAAAGTGGCCAGTGAAATGGCTTTGGACTATACCCATATTTGACACATAAAAGAATCAAATCAAACAAGACCAATTAAAAAAGGAAATAGTCGGAAATAGTATAAAAACTGGGATACTGCCAGGACATGATTATTGGCACTCAAACAATTCAAATCGGTTTTAACATACCCATTGCAGTAAAATTAGACACAACTGTGATCAACTGTCAGAACTCACATGATTTGAATCACCCAATGAATGATTGTCTCTAATGTTTAAAATGGCCACATTCACTCAGTGTTCCATTTTCACAATGGCAAAGCCAAGAGAGCTGCCTGAGACCATCAGAAAAGCCATTATCACCAAACATCAAAGGAGTACAAGTAGGGCTGACCTGTCCACTTGGCAAGCTAGGCGGCCGCCTAGGGCAGCTAGCCAGGGTGGGTGGCGGCAGCAGCACACATGACCAGCAGTGTCACCCCCCCCCCCCCACCTGCCACCGGTTCTGTTTAGGGGGAGAGGAAGGCAGCAGCAGCAGTATTTCCACAAGTGACTGCTTTTTGCCGCCGTTTTCTTGCCTGTGGCAGGCCATGTCCTTCAGCACACATGGCCTGCCGCTTCTGACCTTCCAAGATCAAATGAGGGCAGTCAGGGAGCAGACAGGCAGGCTCCTTTTTATTACAGCCATGAGAGAGAAGACAAATACTGCTCTTTACTCCCACAGCTGTTCAGAGGTCAGCTAGGGCTTCGGGCCTCCCTGGCTCTCTCTGCAGCCGGTCAGGCATGGGGCCCCCCTCCACGGTGGGGGACCATGTGCAAACAACATTCCTACACAATGGACGGGCCGACCCTGGTGGAGGCATGATCTCAATCCAATCGAGAATCTTTGGAAAGAGCTGAAATCTGCATTAGTAATAGGAATCCTGGAAACATTCATAAGCTGAAACAAATCAGAGTTGAAGAGTGGTAGAAACTACCAGCAGGCAGATGTACGAAACTTATAGATGGTCAATAATGTTGATCATAACTATAGTCTCTTTCAGGAGGATGCAGAATTTGCCAAGTATCCACAAACCCAAATCTACCCAGCAACCGCTGCAAACGTCCCCTCCCCTGGCCCACCGAAGTTTCCAGTCCCAGGTTAAATACCTAATTCAAGTCCCCTCCCAAGATGAGGTGACAATCTGGCAGATGCTCTAACTCTGCTGCGCCTGCGCAAAGAAGCAGGGATCGCAAACACTGGGCACAAAAAGCATAGTTACTCATCTGTAACAGGTGTTCTCCAGGGACAGCAGGAATCAGTCCTCACATATGGGTGACGTAGGTGCCACTGTGTATGTATGGTCCCCTTCCTACTCAAGGATGCCATCTTGCTCAGTCAGATGACATAGTTAGGAAGGCATACAAATAAAATAAGGTAAAGGAGGCAACTCCAAGGGGAGGAGGGAGGGTTGTAAGGACTGATTCCTGCTGTCCCTGAAGTACACCTGTTACAGGTGAATAACTACATTTTTTCCAGGAACAAACAGGAAGTCAGTCCTCACAAATGGTATTCCCTAGCTCCAGGCTGCCGGGAACCGAACCATGACAGGACCAGAGGCAACTGTGGCAGGGTAGCTGCGAGTTGCAGAAAATGAATCCCTGATTGAGAGACTCTGCGAGACCCTAGTGTCCACAGGGGCCATCACTCCAGTAGCCTGAATACAGAAGGGTCGGAGCGCTGGAGTTGCTTACACCCCGAATAGATTGTGGAGTACCGCCTGGCCAAAGGCACTGTCCTGACAGGACTTGCTCTCCAGGCAGTAGTGAGCCACAAACATGTGAATTGAAGACCATGTGGTGGCCTTGAAATCTCCATCACAAGCACTGAGCGCAGGTTCGCCACTGAGTTGGCCATCGCTCTTATGCGATGTGCTGTGATCCGGTGCTCCAGGGAGAGTCCAGCCCACTCATAGGCGAAGGCAATACAGTCAGCCACCCAAGTGGACAATCGTTTAGTCACTGGGAGCCTCAGCCTACTGGAGTCATAGGAAACAAAAGGTTGAGAAGCTTTGCGGTGGCCCTCACTCTATTGAAGTCAGGAGGACAGGGCTCTTTAACAATCTAAAGTATGGAGTACGGTCTCCTCCCGCCCTGCATGGAGCCTGTGGAAGAAGGTGGGGAGGACCACCTCCTAATTAAGGTGAAAATGGAATATCACCTTCGGGAGGAATTTGGGGTGCGTGCGGAGCACCACTCTGTTCTTGTAGAACCTTGTATAAGGTGGCTCTGCCACCAGAGCTTGGAGCTCGCTTACTCTGTGAGCAAATGTAAGTGCCACAAGGAAGGTGACCTTCCAGAAAAGATACCGCAGGTGGCAATTGGCCAGAACCTCAAATGGTGGACTAGTGAGCTGAGAAAGCACCACATTGAGGTCCCACTCCACCACTGGGGAGGCAGACAGGGGGTTTAGAGAGCAAGAGGCCCCACAGGAATTGAGAGATCAGGGGCTGAACTGAGAGGGGTTTTCCCTCAGTGGGGTGGCGGTGCACTGCAATTGCGCTTAGGTGCACTCTGAGTTGGACTTCAGTCCGGCCTGCGACAAATGTAGCAGGTACTGGAGCACCACTGGAGCAGGTACTGGAGCACCACTTGCACAAGGCAGGAGAAGGGGTTCTCCTACCTCTCTGCACATCACACTGAGAACCAGCGCCACTTAAAGGTGTATGCTCGTCTTGTGAAGGGTTTGCAGGAAGCCAACAAGACCTCCTCTACCTCTCAGGGGAAGTTAAAGGGAGCCAGAGCTACCCTTTCAGCAGCCATGCTGGTAATGTCAGGAACCCTAAGTTAGGGTGTAGGAGGGATCTCTCCTCCTGAGACAGAAGGTCCAGTCTACAGCCCAGCAGGACTGGGAGTGCCACCGACAATTTGAGCAGTAGTAGGAATCAGGGCTGCCTAGGCCATCTGAAGGCAATTAGTATCAGTGATGCCCTCTCATGCTGGACCTTGAAGAGGGTCCTGGTGATCAGCAAGGTCAGCAGGAAGGCGTAGAGGAGGCCTTCCATCCACAGGATTAGAAATGCATCCGCCACTACTCTCGACAGGTGCGGTTGCCATGAGCCAAAGCAGGGCAGCTGCTTGTTGCCTGGGCTGGAAAAGAGATCCATCAGGGACAGCCCCCAGAGACGAAAGAGCCAACAGGCTACTCTGGGGTTCAGACACCACTTGTGCAGCTGAAGGACTCTGCTCAACCTGTCTGCCAGGGCATTGTCCTGGCCCGGGAGGAGCATGCTATTTCAAGTCGCATAGGACTACTGCATCCTGGCAGAGGGAATACACCACCATGCCCCCTTGCTTGTTGATATAGAACATTGTGACCTGGTTGTCCATCTGGACCAGTACTGTCTGGTGCCACAACCAATGGCGGAAAGCCCAAAGGGCCAGAAAGATCACCATGAGTTCCAGGAGATTGATCTGTAGCTGCCTGGGACCAGCAGCCCTGTGTGTGAAGATCCTCGCAATAGGCTCCCCAACCGAGGCATCCAAGGTCAGGACTCTCTGTGGGGGGGGGGGGGGGGAGAAGAAGGGTGTCTGGAAGGGCATCCTGGCGTGGAGGTGGCAGGAAAGCTGCCACCAATCGAGGGACTCTACTAGCTGACGGGTTACTCTGACCCTGTCCCGTAGTCTGCCAATGGCTTGGGTCCACTGAGAGTGTAGGCACCATTGAGCTGCCCACATGTATAAGCGGGCTAGTGGAGTCTCGTGGATCGTGAAGGCCATATGGCCCAGCAGGCGGAGACGGGCCGGGACCAATTGCTGGCACTGCACTAAACTGCTAGCTCCTTGAGGTGTTCTGTCCTCTTTCTGGGAAGAAAGGCCTTGGCCCGCGGAGTGTCTAGCTGAGCCCCTATGAACTCCAGGGTTTGGGCTGTGGTCATATGAAACTTGGGGTGGTTAATAATGAACCCCAGGTGCAGCAGTAAGAGTATAGCATGCCCTGTGGCCTGGTGTGCATCTATGGCAGTGCTGCCCCTTTGGCGTGGGTTTGCCAATGAAAGGAAACGGATTTGTGACAAATGAGGATACTTTTACAATTTCTGTGCGGCGGTTTGTGTAGCATGTATAGTTACAAAGAGGATACTTCCACAGCATTAACCAATAAGTTGCCCTATACCCCTGATGAAGTTTTGTTAAACGAAACACGGCCTGTGTCGGGTGGGCACCAACTTTTTGGTTTGTGAATAAAAACGCCTCTTTTCAATATTAGATGATTGTTTGTTCTTCCTTGAACACATCACGTTCCCCCACTGTGTTTTGTGCCTGACGTGGTTGGTTGCTCTTAGTTGGACCTCTTGTGGCAGTGCTGCCAGTCATCCAGATAGGGGAAGACAAAGACCTCCTGTAGATGGAGGTGGGCTGAACTACTGCTAGGCATTTGGTGAAAACCCTTGGGGAGGAGGCCAGTCCAAAGGGCAGCACCCTGTAATGGTTGTGCCCTCCTCCCACCACAATCCTTAGGTACTGCCTGTGGGAGGGGTGGATTAAGATGTGTGTGCAAGCATCCTTTAGGTCCAAGGAGCAAAGCCAGTCTCCCTGGTGGAGGTAAGGCAGCAGTGTTCCAAGGGACAGGAGCATCTGGGACAGCAAACTTTTCCCTCACCAGAAATTTCTTCAAGTTTCGCAGGTCTATGATGGGCCTAAGGCCTCCAGTCCTTTTAGGGACAAGGAAGTACCTGGAATAGAAACCCAAAGGTGCTTGGGCACCAGCTTTGCTGCCTTGTCCTTAAGGAGACTTGCGAGCTCTGTGAGGAGCAAGGTCTGGTGAAGGAGAGGCCTCAGTGGCTCTCCTGGGAAGAAATGTGGAGGTGTCTGCTGTAGGTGGAGGGGGGAACCCTTCCTAACCACCTGCAGTACTCAGAGGTCTGTGGTGACTGTGGCCCACCTGTGGGCGAAGAGTGCCTGGTGCCCCGCTGTGGACTGAAGGCCTCCTGGGGAGGGGGGGCCATGCCCTGGGAATCAAAAGTTCCCCCTTGCCTGGGCCGGAGTCTGGGCTTAGGGGTTTTGGCCTTCTCAGTCCTCTGCCCTTCTTTTGGTCTGGGTACCCTGCAGAGGCTTTGAGTAGCCTTGATATTGTTGGGTATAAGAGAAGGCTTCCTTCTTTCTGGGGAAAAAGCCTTTTTTCCCCAGTGGTTTTTTGCAGGGATGCCCCGAAGTCTTTTTGGAGAGCCTGTGTAGAGTCAAACTCTGCCTTGATCTCGGCAGCCTTGTCAGATACAGGTTTGCTGAAAAGATTCTCCCCGGTACAGTGGATATCGAGTAGTTTTGTCCTGGACCCACTGTTGGAGATCAGACGATTGCAACCAAACTTGGCAATGGGCCCCAATGCCGGTAGGCGCAACTCAAGCAGATGACAAAGTCATCATAAGCCGCTCGAGAGAGGAACTTTGAGCAGTCCTGAACCACCGAGGTCAGGGTCTTGAACAGCTGAAGGGGTTCCCTGTCGAGGCCTGAGAACCCAGCAAGCTCCTTGACTAGTGCCCTGATGGTACATGTCCATGTAGAGCTCATAGGCCTGGAATCTGCACTATAGCATATGGAAACATTTGCGCCTGAGGGTGTCGAGGGTTCGAGCCTCCCTACCCGAGGGCTCTTTAGTTTGTGTATGGTCGACTTAACCATCATGGAGTTATGTGGCAACTGGGTTTTGTGAAACCCTGGGCTCTTACGGACGCAAGACATCGCGTCGAGCCGGTGGCTGACAATGGGCACTGACTTCTGTGTTTCCCACATCCGGAGGAGCAGTCACTCTAGGATCGGTTGCACTGGCACAGTGAAGGTCTCCCGGGGAGGGGCCTCATACTGGAGGATCTCCAGTTCCTCGGTGTGCGGATCCTCCTCAGCCTCGGTCTGGACCAAGAGCGCCTTAGTCATATCCTATATAAAGTCGTGGAAGGCCATGTCCTTGGGTGGAAACCAGCATCAATATGCCAGGTCCGAAGGAACATCTGTCTCTCCAGGTGTCTGGGTGTGCCTCGTCCTCGGAGTCGAGCGATGATGAGGATTCAGAAGCTCTGCAACTCTGCTGGTCAAGGCTTGTGCCCGGGGGTCGGAGGCCTGTCAAGGACCTGAGGTCCAAATCACACACCCTAGCCAGTGAGGACTGGATACCCGAGGAATGAGACCGGGACCTCAACTGGCGCAGAAGGCTTACTTGAGGCCGGCGGCACTCAATGCTTGGTTCGACGGCCAGTGACCCCCTCGCAGTCGAGGGACCAGTCATTGGGATGGATGAGCCGGGTGAACTGGCCATCATCGCCTGCTGCAGGGCCAGGATAGCAGTGATGTTCTGCTCCAAGGCCGCCAGTCTGGTCTCCATGCCAGCTTTCGGTGCAGGCACTGACGGCTTCGGGCCAGACACCAATACTCCGGAGAGTGTGTCCTCAATGACCACCATGGCCTCAAGCGCCCTTGGCCGGTCTCTGTCTGCCAAAGGGTCCCTTTTGGAAAGCTTGGCCAGGCGTCTCTGTCTCCTCATAGTCTCTTTGATGCGATTTTCTGGCTTTCTCCGGACTGACCTCTAGGATCTTCGAGGACTTATTTTTCTTTTGCTCCAGAGTCCTCTCGGAGGATCCGCAGCCGTGAAACTCCGAGGACGCCCGGGCGTTGCAGGATGTGCTTGCCTTGGAGCTGGGCACCGGGAACGGGGGCACAGAGTCAGACCTCAGGAACATCTTGTCCTGCAATTCCAACCTCTTTTGTTGGTTTTTGCCAACATGGCCTGGCAAAGGTCACAACTGGAACTGTTATGGTCCAGTCCCAGGCAATGCAGGCAGCAGTCGTGGATGTTGATGATGGACATGATTTGACTGCAGCGGTCACATTTTTTGAACCCACTGGGGGACATGGTGGGATGTACCTGGACAGGGTTGATGACCCCTGGCAAAAAAGGGCACAAAGTGCCGGTCGAAGGAACCTCGAGGAAAAAGGACGGGCCCGAGGACAGCGTTAAAGATGCCGGCTCAGGGCAGGAAGAGGAATCAGTACGCTTATTGGAAAGCTAAACTGAACTACTAAGTTTTAAAGGAATTTTTATGGGGACACTGGAAATCCATCCATTGGGCTCTGTAGAAAAAAGGAGACTGAGCAAGATGGCACTCTTAGACGGGAAGGGGACCACACTGGGGAGATGCTTCTGCACCGGCAGGGTCGGCGCCAACATCACCCATATGTGAGGGCTGACTTTCTGCTTGTTCATGGAGAAACATTACATAAAATATTTGGCTTGCCCTTCAGTCACAACAATCACATATCTACCATTAGTGTCAGCCTTAAGCTCTTTGGATGTTGCAAATGGTGCTTTTTCAACTGTTCACACTAACCTTCAAAGACTTCTTAGATTAATTTTCTTCTTCCCACCACATCCTGGGAGGTTCTTGACAGTTCCATGAGCAGAAAACTTAACACTGCAGACTGTAGACACAGGAATCTAAAGGTCTTTGGAAATGGCCTTGTACCCCATTGAGGTTTAATGATAATGACTTTTCAGACGGTCTCAGTCGCTCTCTTGACTTCACCATTGTGAAAATGGAACATGGAATGAATGTGGTTCTTCTGTTCAAACTTGACTTGTTTATGTGGGTGTCAATAATCATGTCTTGACAATATCCCAGTTTTTATACCATTTCCTATTATTTCCTGTTTTAATTGGTTTTCTTTTATTTGATTCTCATATGTGTCAAATATGTGTGCATATATAGTCCAAAGCCATTTCACTGACCACTTTTTTTTTTTTAAGGAGATATTGGACATTAATGGGTTGAACTGCAAGGGTGCCAATAATGTTGACCACAACTGTATGCATAATGCATGCACATGTGTGAACCCCTCCAAAAAGGCTGGAACAACTTATGCATGTAGAGGGTGTATGTGCATAAATTTAGGTGCCTATACCCTGGGCATTTTATAAAAGGCGATTTTTGCATAATATATTGTTTTGCATGCAGAAATACTTATCAAGTTGCCCCCTGTATGTCGAACTGAAGCAGCATGGGAAGCCTTTGGCCTGGGCTCCATCGAATGGCATTACTCAAGTTTGAGGATTGATATCCTGCTGTCCTCACAGAATAGAGTGGAGTGGAGGAGTGGCCTAGTGGTTGGGGCAAGGTACTTCAGGCCGGAAGGTCGGGGGTTCAAATCCCACTAGAGGACAGCAACCTTGGGCCGGAAGGACTGGGGTTTCTAGTCCCACAGATGCTTCTTGTGGCCTTGGGCAAGCCACTTAACCCTCCATAGCCCATGTTCCCTGTAAAATAGTTATCTCCAAGTTATAATGCACTGTTCAATGTAATTTCAGTTTGTTCAATGTAAACCGCACTGATGCAGAATAGTGCGGTATATTAGAGAAAATAAATTAAATAAATAAATAAATACCTGCTATAGGTAAGCAACTTTGCTTTCCTTGAAGAAAAGTTTATAAACCATTATAAGACATGTATTCTTAATAAATCCATTGCTTATCCCTGGTATTTACTCTCTGGAATCTGCCCACAAACCTGGACTGGCCACTATCTGAGACAGATTGATACCAAAAAGTTGCCAACAGCAATTTAAAAAAAAATCTATGGCAGCTGAAGGATAATTTTGAATTTAGAAATCATTATACACCCAGTGTCACGTGTCAAAAAAGGAGGTGGGTATAAATGTGTATGTTGACTTCATGCTGATCTGAAAGCCTACTTTATAAAAGGCACACAGGCACCTATTTTACCCTTATAAAATAGGCATCCATTTGGACTTCTCAAATAAATATCCTGTTTTAAAATTGGGCTGATAATTCACACATGCTTAAGTGGTGATATTCTGCCTCTAAACACAGTGGTCAATATTTAAAAGGACTTATCCAGTTAGCAGTGCCAGATAGTGCCATTGAGTATTTCCACAGATTGCCTTGACATTGTCTGGATAGTGCCAGGGTGGTCCAGAGTCAGAACCGGGGCAGAGACTTTACTTATCCAGATAGCGACAATTTCAGCACCACTATCTGGATAACTAAGGATAGCAAAAAAACTGTGCTAAGTTACTACTACTATTTAGCATTCTTCCTCTACAACATTAGCAAAATCTGCCCCTTCCTTTCTGAACACACTACTAAAACCCTTGTCCACTCCTTAATCTCCTCTCGCCTCAACTACTGCAACCTTCTCCTTACTCGTCTCTCTGTGAGCCATCTCTTTCCCCTTCATTCTATGCAAAATTATGCTGCTCGACTAATCTTTAGCCAGCCTCACCATGTCCACATTACTCCGCTTCTCAAGTCGCTTCACTGGCTCCCTATCCAATTCTGCATCCAATTCAAACTTCTCCTCCTGACCTATAAATGCATTCACTCTATAGCCCCTCATTACCTTTCATCTCTCATCTCTCTCTACATCCCCTCTCGGGAACTTCGCTCTTCTAACAAATTACTTCTATCTAGACCCTCCACTCGCAACGCTAACATCCGACTTCGCTCCTTTCACCTTGCTGCACCATATACCTGGAAGAACCTACCTGTGTCTATACGCCAGGCACCCTGCCTAGCCTTCTTCAAGTCCAGGTTGAAAATCCACCTCTTCACTGTCCTTTTCAGATCCTGACTTCTACCCTTTGTTCTAACCTGACTCCAGTCCTTTGTCATGTCTAAAACTGTAAATGCCATACTTGTTTTGCCCAAATTGTAATTGCCATACTTTGCTTTATCCCGAATTAACTATTGCTCCGTGTCACCATAATTGTTTTCCCAATCTGTCTATTGTTCTGTGTTGTCTTGACTAGATCGTAGCTCTGACGAGCAGGGACTGTCTTTTTGCTTATATTTCTGTACAGCGCTGAGTGCGTAGCGCTATATAAATGCTAAATAGCAGTAGTAGTAGTAGCTAAGTACTATCCAGATAGTGACCGAATCTCACTGCTATCCAAACAGTGGCGCGTAAATTTATGGAACCCGCTTGATACAGGGCCCTTTTTGGGCTCGAAACATGCATGTCGCTGTCTGAAACTTTGCTGATAAGATAAAAAGGCTTCTGCCAACATAGAGAGGGGAGCTTTTCCTCTCCCCATCTCGGGTCGGCGGATCCCGACAGAAAAAATGCTAATTTGAAAAATGTTGTTTTCTTTATAAACGGATTCACGGGTGGTATATCATGTTTTGACTTTTATCTTTTGAATTATTGTGTGTCATCACATTTTTGGAGGTTTTTTCTTCATCATCATCCAAACAGTGCCGGCTTCTCACCACTCTGGATATTCAGCGGCAGCCACTATCCAAATACTACCATTGACTATCTGGATTTTATTTTACCCACAGTGGGCTCAAACTTACCCCCATAAGTTATAAATAAGTAGCCTGAAATAATAGCAGATCTGGCTTGAAATGTCTAGTTTGGATGGTTCACGTTATACAAATATATTCAGCAACCTCGCCTAAATGATGAACATACGTTAAGGTGACCTGGAGAAATCCACAGCTCATCCCTGGGATAAGCAGCATAGAATCTCTCTATCTTTTGTGATCCTGCCAAATATTTGTGACCCGATTTGGCCACTGTTGAAAACAAGATATTGGGCTTGATGGACCTTTGGTTTGAGCCAGTAGGGGAATTCTTATGTTCATATGAATGATTTGAAACAGCTAAGTTCTATGGGCCTGATATTGGAAAAGCATTTACACTGTTTACGGACCTGTAATCATGTAAATACCACTGAATGGGATATTCAGCGGCGCTATTCCCCAACTAACGTCGCAATACACCCCGATACTAACTACTTAGCATCGGGGTGTCGTGAGCAGCGACAGTCGCTAACCAGGTAGCAGTGATATTGCATTGCTACCCGGTTAGCGACCTGTGGGTAAAACTAGGCATAGAAAAAGCTGGCCACGTTTTACCTGTGGAAGCTAACCGGGTAACAGTGCAATATTGCTGCTACCTAGTTAGCTTCTGCAGCATCAGAGGTTGTGTGGCAACTCCGGATATTCAAAGCCGGGGCCGCATATCACCTTGGCTTTGAATATCCGGGGTTAGAGGTCAGCAGCAATGACTATGCGCCATAGCAGCACATAGCCACCCCAAATGAATATCAGGCCTTATATGTTTTTCCCCAGAAGGCTGAATATTGACCATTTTATGTTCTTACAATCTCCTCCATAATAACTAGAGGTTTATAGCACACACCAGCATTTGAATCTTACTATTCTTGCTCCTAATTTTATGTATAAAGCTTTTCCCCATCCATTTCGCCTCCCATATCCCCGATGAGGCCTGGCTGGTATTTGATCTCTTTTTAAGGCAGAGATCTCTATCAGTCTCATGGCCTGCTCTCCTTCCTGAATAGTATATCATTTGCCATAATTACTATTCAGTCATGAAGTGGCTCTCACCCAGCCTCATCAATTCCAGTCATGCATCATCTATTCCTGTCTGCTATTTTTCTGTCTCCGATGTTGCTATTTGCATGCAAAACTTAGCATTTTATTGAGACTAGTTCAATTTTATTCACTGCTGTGAATGACATTCTACCAACTAATGTTAAGTTGCTTGTAGCTATGCTATGGTAGATTCTTTATGACCAGACATTCATTTCGAGGTCCCTCCTTGCCTCTTTCATTCATTCCCTGCTTCTCTTTGATTTCACTCTGCCCTCTCCCAAGTCACCTTGTTTTTGCAGAACTTGTCAGACCCTGTGCTTCTCACAGGTTTCTCTTCCAGCGATTCTTCATTCTCCTTCTCTGATGTCACTCGATTATCCAGTTCCTTCTCATCCCCCCTCAGTTGAGCCAATTCCTGCCGCAGCTGTTCGTTTTCATTGGCAACCTCTTGCTTGTCTCGCTTAATGCCAGTCAGTTCCTTTGTGAGAGTCTCCAGCTTCTGCCGCAACTGCCGCACCTCCTCTCGTGCTTTATTGCGCTCAGAGCGCACCTTGCTCCACTTCTCCCGCCAGTTTGCAGTACAGTCTGACCACCACCGCATGGTCTTCTCCATCTGCACTGCCCGAGCCCGTGCTTCCTCCAACTCCCGCAAGCGCAGCTCTTCCCGGCTCTCCCAGTCCCCATCCAGGCATGCATTGGCCACCACAGGCAGTGGTGACCCTAGGGAAGGGAGGAGGCTTTTGCGGGAAGGAGACAGCGAATTCAGGATCCACGTCTGTTCCGACTGTGAGCTCTCCAAGCTTACTGGGCTAGCTTTGCCAAGCTGAGGTGAATCCACTAGCCGAGGGCTAGGACTACTGTCCTGACTCATGATGGAAGGTAGTCAGTCTATGCAAGGATGAGGAGGGCTTGGGCTAAGAATATAGTGGAGAAGTGAAGAGAATGCGAGCCAATTGAATTACAACACTTATCTTACACCAACAGCTCAGCAGCATAAATATTTTGGCAAGCAGAGAGGGATAAAGTGGAAATTAAGGATTTATTCATGATGTATTAAATAAATGTATAAAAGAGGGTCAAGAGGATAATGAGCGCATCTTGGGGTCTTGCTCTGTTTTTGGTTCACACTTCATTTTTCCATGTAAATTTGGCAACAGGCTACTCTCCAGATCCACTGTTGGATCCTTAGATTCCTCCGCTCTCATTCTCACCATCAGCAAAAAACCTCAGAAGAAGTGACAGAGCTCAAACAGTACTGAATCATCAAAATGTATAACTCAGTATTTCTTTTCAAAAGTCAAAAAACCCCATAAGGTCCTGAGGATGAGGTGAGAACGTCCAGAATGTCCCTACGCACAGCCCAGTATTCCAAGATGTCCAGGTTAGGAGATGTCCGCAGTGGGGCCTGCCCTTGACTCGACTCCCTCATTTCTCACACCCTGCAGATCATCTTCTCACACTGCCCCCAAATTCTCTGTCCTGAGAGAATGGATGACCTGAAAAAGAAAGTGAGAGAGAAATCACGCCAAGGCAAAATTAAGATATTATATTGTTTAAAATGTTTTTACAACCTTGTGCAACTATGAAACTCAGAACGAATAAGTGACATGCTAAGGAATGCACATTTGTTAGTGTGCATTTGGTTCATTAGTACAGTGCCTCTCAACCTTTGTTATTTTTTTGGCACTCTTTCGAGTTTGTTCAAGCTTTGTGGCACACCAAACCCAATTTTGCATAATCCTTACTCTCAGTACCTCCCACTAGCAGAAGAGCAACTTTTGTGCCGTGTGGTCTCATTCTACCGGGTTCAATACGATGTGTGAATAGATGAAGTTATTTACTCATTCAGATTTTTGCCAGCAAAAGACAGAAACAGGAAAGAAGCACTGTCCTTCCAGGGGAGGCACAAAAGGGAATTAGGCTACCTGATTTCTGGGGCAATTGTTCACTGTCGTGCTAGTACTAAGGAAGCAGGTCAGTTTGGTGGGAGGATGGGGAAGTGCAGTGGAGTGTCTATGTGGGATACTGCAGTAATCTACTCTCAAACTATACCTAAATGCGCATTCTTTTAAGTTTTGTTACACACCGTATTTTTGGGCCCAATACAAAAGCTTCAGGTCTGGTGAGCATGTCCTGCATACAAGATATTTAACTATGCACCAGAATAAAAACTTACAAACACAATCCAAGTATTCCCAACATGTAAATCCTCCGTAGGAGATATGTTCCATGTTTCAGAGCATCCAGTTTATTCTAGGAGCCAAACGGCTACTAGAGCACTGCATTACATATTCCAATTACTAAACTGAAAATACATGCTTGTTTATAAACATAAGAGAAATGAGATGCAACGGGGATCTTTGCTATGCAGAGTCTATTCCAGTCACATCCCTCCACTCCCTGAATGACAAGAGAAAACAGCTCTTTGCTCTATCTGCTCTAGGCTCAAACGCACCCCTCCTGCCCTCTACATGATGGCTCTGAGAATAGAGGCCAGAGTTGAAAACGCTCTGTGGCACTGTCCAACAGAAATGGGGCAACACCCTCATGAACCCATGCTCCTATCAGCTACCACAAAGCATGCCGGGGACTTTCCAAAGGCACAACAATGTACCATGGTGCACTATTTGAGAAGCACTGTATTAGTGCACACTTAAATCAATCTAATATAGGTTAAACTAGTAAACCATGAACCATGCACTTTAAAAAGTTCTGATGCATGTTAGAATGTTATTTTATTAAAATAAATGTGCAACACAAAGGGGGATGTTTACTAAACCACACTAACATCTAGCATGGGGCTCAGTGTACAGTGAGCATGCCATGCTAAAATTTAGTGTGGGGCCCTGTGCAAAAATTCCCAGACTAAACAGTTAGAGCACAAATGGGAAGAGACAGGACAGGTTGGGGATGGAACGTGGGCACTGACAACACGTCTCTTAGCGTGGGCATTTTGGCCTCACACTAACTGCAACTGTTGATGCTAGTGCAAGTGCACTTAATGCCACCGGTGGCATTAGGTGCACCCGTGTGTCTGTTTATCATGTGCCGTGTGTTAGCAATGCACCAACAGCAGTGGGACAGAAGCACACACCCCTGAAGTTGGCACAGCCTGACCAAACACTACCAGCACCCATTTCTGTAAACATGCCCCACGCTGAAACAAGTTAAAAAAAAAAAACAGGAACAAAGCTAAACTGAACCAAAATGCTTTGCCCTGTGCACATCCCTAGAACATGCTATTAATATGCTAAAATTCACAGGAATTTCATAGATGATTTGTAAAACTGTCTGGCTTGCACTTGGGTAGCATGGGTGCGCAAACCCTCTAGAACTGGCCGGTTCTGTAGCAGATATGCCGAGGCAATGGCCTCCTTAATTTAGTGCCCAAGACAGACTTAGCTGTCACATCACCTTTGCATGGGCCAGGAAACAGCACAAAAAGATGGTCTGACTTACGAAGCACCCTTCAAACACCCACAAGGCGAATATCCTTATCCTTCCCCCGACACTGCTCCTTAGAGAAGGAAAGCAAGCAAACCATATGATTCACCTTCAGCAAGAAGAAAAGCACGCGCCAAATGGAAATGGCCTCCTCAGAAAAAGATAGGTAAGGATCGCAGCAAGACAGACTGGAGCGCAGAAATCCACCTTGAGGAACAAATCACAACCAAAACATTAGGGCCCTGAGCACCAGATACAGATCCCAGAAATGGATTACTGACCAGAGGGGAGGATGCAGATTCAGAATCCCCTGAAGAAAGTGCGAAACATCCGGGTGTAAGGCTAGAGACATTTCAGCCACCAGACCTCTGAAACAGGCCAAAAGCTGCCATCTAAACCTTCAGGGATCTAAGAGAAAAGCCCTTCTCCAGTCCATCCTGCAGAATGGCCAAGAGGGACAGCACCTTGGCTGCCTAAGGAGTCAGCTGCCATTTCTAGGGCTATCCTGGCATTCCTTGTGCCACCTTGCCAACTGACCTAAGCCACTGCCATGGAATTGTCTGAAAACACTCGAACTGCCCGGCCCTTGACCAGAGGTCAGAAATGCAGAAGAGCCAACCTCATGGTCTTTGTCTCAAGGCAGTTGATGGATCACACTGCTTCCCTGTCTCCAATGTGTCTGTGCTGTCCAGTTATGGCAATGGGCTCCCCAGGCCGAGAGATTGGCATCCATCATCAGAAGGATTCATAAGAAATCGTCCAGCAGCATGCCCTTTCTTGGATGACAGGGCTGCTGCCCCTACTGCAGGTTGGCCTTCATCATCATTGGAAGCGGGAGCCTATCTCCTGAGAACTTGGGGACCACTGAGTCAGCAAGGTCTGTTAGAGCGGCTGTATACGAGTATTCACCCATGGAACCATCTCGACTGTTACCACCATCAATCCAAGGAGTTGAAGATAATCCCAGCCTCTGGGAGCCTTCTGTGAACAGACAGCACCAGGCAATCCAACAGTCTCTTGACTTTCTCCTTGGCAGAAACACTCTGCACACCGGAGTATCGAAACATGCTCCCAGGAACTGGACTGGGAAGACTGGCTCTTTCCCTGATTGATCACACAGCCGAGGCTTCCCAAAATGGACACCAGTCAGGTCACTACCCAAGATGTCTCTGAAAGAGAACGGGCTCGGATGAGCCAATAGTCTAGATATGGATGCACACAAATCCCTTGGCAACATAGTACCGCAGCTACCACCACCATGACGGAGAATGTCTGTGGGGCAGTGGAGAGTCCGAATGGGAGGGTGGTGAATTGAAAATGAGAGCCAAGCATGGCAAAACAGATACTTCATTGATCCTCCCAGATCGGGATATGAAAATAGGCTTTGGCCAAGTCCACAGATGCGAGTAACTCCCATCAGCGCACATCTTGATTCACAGATTGCAAGGTTTACATCTGGAAGCACAGGATGCACAAGTTCTCATTGACAGTCTTGAGATCCAAAATGGGGTGGAAGGACCTGTCCTTTTTCAGCATCACAAAATAGATGGAAGACCTACCCTTTCGCCAATCATCCGCGCGAACCCCGATCATCCAGGGGAATGGACACCACTGCCTTCAGGAGCAGCAACGTGTCCAACGTGGCATGCACAGTAGCCCTTTAGATCGCAGACCCACAAGAGGAGATGAGAAAGACGTCCAGGGTCGGCTATTTGCATTCCAGAACATAGCCGTACTGAATGGTCTAGCATCCAGCAATCTTTGGTGATCTTGAAGCCTGCCCCCAATCAAAGGAACCAGGGAAGGGGCCCCCACAACTCTACTGCAGACCTGGAGGGTCCTCCACTGGAGGGGAGAGAGTCTCTGGGCCCAAGCGCTCCAGGAAAGGACTGAGAATGAACCCAAAGTCCGGAAGCAGAGGAGCTGAAAAGCTTTCCAGGCCGGCAGCAATGTCCGAAGACCCAGGAGTCTGACCAGCCTGCTTATGGGGAGCATGTGGAAGTGGACGGGAAAGAGGCTGCTGCCCACTTCACAGGCCCATTGGACCTGTTCTCCAGAAGGCGGTAAGAATCCAAGTTGTAATTGATCTTCAGCTCCAGGGACGCCCATCGCTGGACATGCTTAGCCATAGGCAATCAAACAGGGCTTCCCACGCTCGGCCTTCCTGGAAAGGGGAATAACAAGCGAGAGGATCAAATTGCAGATAAGAAAAAATTATTTAAAGTTGCTAAAACCACAAGAAGACTGTGAAAAATTGTAAGAGGACATTGATTAATTGGAAGACTGGACGTACAAAAGGCAGATAAAATTTAATGTGTACAAGTTCAAAGTTATGAACCTAGGAACGAACAACAATGGTTACATGATGCAAGGTTCCACATCAGGAACCACCACCCAGGGAAAAGGATTTAGGCATCATTGTAGATATGTTGAAACCCTCCACCCAGTGTGCAGCGGTGGCCAAGAAAGCAAATAGAATGTTAGGAATCATAAGGAAAATAAAAACAAAGATGATATAATAGTAACATAGTATATGACAGCAGATAAAGACCAGTATGCCTCTGTATCATTCTATGGTGCAACTGCACCTTGAATATTGTGTGCAATTCTGGTCTCCATATCTTAAAAAGGATATAGTAGAATTAGAAAAGGTACAGAGAAGAGCCACTAAAACGATAAAGGGGATGGAAGGATACCCCTATGAGGAAAGGCTTAAAAGGTTAGGGCTCTTCAACTTGGAAAAGAGACGGTTGAGGGAATATATGATAGTCTATAAATTAATAAATGGAGTAGAATGGGTAAACGTAGATAGGTTGTTTTCTCCATCAAAAAGTAGAAAGACTAGAGGACACACAATGAAGCTATAATGTAAAGCACAGTTACTTACCTGTAACAGGTGATCTCTGGGAACAGCAGGAATAAGTCTTCACATATGGGTACATCGGTACCGACGGAGCCTGCGCGAGAACGCTCCCCAGCGTCCCAAAAAGGAAAGCTTTTGGGAGCATCCCACAGCGCCTGCGCGCTGCCTTCCCACCTTTCCTAACCGCCTCTCTCCAGCTCGAGTTTTAAAGCTGAGACAAAGAGAGAGAGAGAAAAGGAAAGAAAGATAGAAAGATACAACTCCTAGGGGAGGTGGGTGGGTTGTGAAGACTTATTCCTGCTGTTCCCAGAGATCACCTGTTACAGGTAAGTAACTGTGCTATCTCCAGGAACAAGCAGAAATAAGTCTTCACATATGGGGGACTCCCCAGCTAGAGATGCCTGGGAGATCCCCAAGGTTGTGAGACCCTGAGAAGGGCTCTACCTCCTCCCATGGATCTCAGGCATCCAACCAGGGATGGAGGGCAGGAGTTGATTAAGCATGGAACAGGTGTTTGAGAACAGCCTGACCATACAAGGCATCCCGGCGGGAGTCCTTGTCCAAGCAGTAATGGGCTGTGAAGGTATGAACTAAGGCCCAGGTGGCCCCTCGACAGATCTGGTCGATGGACACAGAATTTAGATGAGCCATAGAGGTTGCCATGGCCCTCATATTGTGAGCTGTGACATGGCCCTCCAGAGAAAGGTTCTTGCTCTGATAGGCAAAAGAAATACACTGAGCAATCCAATTGGACAGTGTTCTCTTAGAGATTGAAAGTCCCAAATGAGAGGGATCAAAAGCAACAAAGAGTTGAGAAGACTTTCTATGTTGCTGTGTCCTTTGTAAGTAAAAGGCAAGAGCCCTCTCACAATCCAGGGTATGAAGATTCCTCTCTGCACTTGATGCATGAGGGCCTGGAAAGAAGACAGGTAAGTACACCTCTTGGTTAAGATGAAAAGGTGAGACCACTTTAGGCATAAAGTGTGGATTGGTCCTAAGGACTACCTTATCATGATGAAACCGTGTATAAGGTGGATTAGCCACTAAGGCCTGTAGCTCACTGATGCGGCGAGACAAGGTGACTGCAATAAGAAAGATAACTTTCCAGGAAAGAAATTTCAAGGAGGTAGTGGCTAAGGGTTCAAAGGGAGGCTTCATGAGCTGACCAAGAACCAGATTCAAGTCCCATGCCACTGGAGGTGGTCTAATGGGAGGTTTAGTTAAAAAAAGGCCTCTCATGAATCTTGCAATAAGAGGATGAGAGGAAATAGGTTGTCCACTGAGAGGCTTGAGAGATGCTGCAATAGCACTCAAATGGACCCTTACTGAATTCGTTTTGAGGCCTGCATGGGAAAGATGCAGGAGATACTCTAGTAAAGAATTCAAAGGTATTGCTAGAGGGTTAAAACCCTTCTCAGCACACCAAATGGTAAACCTTTTCCATTTAAAAGCATAGGAATGCCTAGTAGAAGGCTTTCTGGAAGCATGAAGGATATCCCCTCACTTGCTGAGACAGATGCCAATCTTGAAGGTCTAGGCCTTCAGCAACCAAGCCCTGAGATGGAGAGATTGGGGGTTTGGGTGCCATAACGTTCCCCCCTCCTGAGACAGATCTGGAGCAGATCCCAAGTCCAGGGAAGGAGCTTGAGAGAGATACAGGAGTAGAGGGTACCACACTTGGCGTGGCCATCGTGGAGCTAATGAGGATCATAGCCCCTCGATCTCTCTGAAGCTTGAACAGGGTCTTGGAAATTAGGGGAATGGGTGGAAAGGCGTATAGGAAGTCTTGACCCCAATGAAGGAGGAAGGCATCCTTGGCCTGAACTCCCTGACACGGAATTCTGGAACAGAATCAGGGAAGTTTGGCATTCCACGGACTTGCAAAGAGGTCTATGTCCGGGGTTCCCCAAATTTGAAAGATTCTGACTATCTGGTCCATATGAAGGGACCATTCGTGTGGAAGCAGAACTTGACCGAGTCTGTCTGCCCAAGAGTTTTGAACTCCTGGAAGGTATACTGCCAGAAGATGAATTTGATGCTCTCTGGCGAAAGCCCACAATCTCAGAGCTTCGTTGCAAAGCGACAGAGAGCCAGTCCCTCCCTGCTTGTTCACATAGAACATGGCTACTTGGTTGTCCGTGTGAATGAGGACTGTCTTGTAGCTGAGCAGGGAATGGAAGACTTGAGAGCCAGGAAGATTGCTCTGAGCTCTAAGATGTTGATATGTAGAGAGGTCTCCTGTGGGGACCAAATGCCCTGGGTGGAGAGGTCGTGAAGATGAGCTCCCCAACCCTTTGGAGAGGCATCTGTTGTAAGGGTTGCTTGGGGTAACAACTGTTGGAAGGGGGACCCCTGCCACAGATTTTGAGTGGACTTCCACCACTGGAGAGACCAAAAGAGGCGCCTGGAGGTTGCTATTTTGTCTGACAGACCCCCTGATGCCTGGGTCCATTGGGTGGACAAAGTCCATTGAGCTGCCCTCATATGAAGGCGAGCATAAGGGACCACATGCACAGTGGATGCCATGTGGCCTAGCAGTTGTAACATCTCTCGAGCAGTTAAATGGGTTTTTAACTGAATCTTGGAGGCTAACTGCACTAAGCGTAGGCAACGGGCATGGGGAAGATAGGCCCTTGCAGTTGTGGTATCCAGCAAGGCCCCTATGAACTCTAGAGATTGAGTAGGGGTGATTTGGGACTTTGGAATGTTTATCACCAGTCCCAGACACTGCAGAACACGCATTGTGCAGGTTAGGGAAGTCTGGGCCTCTGACTGGGATGGAGCTCGGATGAGCCAGTCGTCCAGATATGGGAATACGAATATTCCTAGAGTGCGTAGGAATGCGGCTACTACTGCCATGCATTTTGTGAACACTCTTGGAGCAGAGGCCAGACCAAAAGGCAGTACCCTGTATTGGTAGTGCTTCCATTGATAAAGGAACCGAAGGAACCTTCTGTGTGTTGGATGGATGAGTATATGGGTGTACGCATCCTTGAGATCTAGAGAACAAAGCCAATCCTGACTCTGAAGGTATGGAAGGAGAGTACCTAGAGAAATCATCTTGAATTTCTCCTTGCATAGAAACTTGTTCAATTCTCTGAGATCTAATATGGGTCTGTAGCCCCCTGCTTTCTTTGGGATAAGAAAGTAGGGGGAGTAGAACCCTGAGCCCTGTTGAAGAAGGGGTACTTCTTCTATTGCCCCTTGGGCAAGAAGGGTAGTAATCTCTTGACCCAGAAGGTCGAGGAGAGATGTCTGAGAATTGAACTGTCTCACCATGGTGTGAGGAGGAAGGTTTGAGAAATGAAGTTTGTACCCTTCCCTTATGATGGAGAGGGTCCATTGCTCTGCTGTGATTTGTTCCCATCTGGGAGCAAAGTAAGCTAACCTTCCTGGAATGGTGAGAGGCTCTGGTTCTGCTAGAGCCAGAAAGGCTAAGTTCTCTAGATGCAAGTCAAAGGCCCTGAGGAGGCTGAGGCTGTTGGGCTACAGGAGTCCTTGCAGCCTTAGGCTTGGCCTGTTTAGGTTGTTGACGCTTTGCAGCAAAACGACCTGCAGAAGATGTCTGTTGACCATAAACAGGATAGTATCTTCCCTTCTTGGGAAAATATGGCTTTTTGAACAACCTCTTCTTGACAGGATTAGAGGTAGACTTTGAAAGCCTATCCAAAGCAGAATTTTCTGCATCCATCTGTGTGGCCTTTGCCTGCCAATCCTTGCCAAAAAGGTTTTCACCTGTACAAGGAAGATTTCCCAATCCATCTTGGACCCAAGGTTCCAGATCAGAAGCTTGTAACCAATCAATTCTGCGTGCACCTATGGCAATAGCCGAAGCTCTGTTGGCACCCTCAAAAGAGTCAAAGGCGGGGGGTGCTAGGGAGCCCGTGAAGAAATGGCTGCGTTTTAGGTCAGCTCTGACCGGGTGCTTCCTTTATATTTGCTATCATCTGCATAACTTATACATAATTTCCCCTGCTTACCCGGATCTGGCTTCTCAGTCCCTGCCGAAATGATTTGAGCCCCGGAGGGACACTTTGCGGTGCGTGAAGTCGCTTGGAACTCGGAGGCATCGCACACCGCGGCTGAAGCCGCTGTCCTACCGCGGCTGAAGCCGCTGTCCTACCGCTGACTGTCGGCCCTATACCGGGAGGGGCTTCTGCTTCACTACTCCCGGTGGAAAGATCTCCTGGCGCGGCTGCATCGGGGCCCACTGGCTGGGGAAGATTGTGCGGAGACTTAGTGTGGCCACGGAGGGGCCTGATCTGCTGCAAAGAATCGGAACAGTGAGTGAGCTTGGCTTCCCGGTGGCTCCGGCGTTGTGCCCCATTGCATCACCCGGTGCTGAACATAGCGAGCACACTTTGTGGGAGAAAGAGTGCTGCGATATCCGGTGTGCTCAGGTGAAGGGAGCCCCGGGTGTTGGAGGGACTGTCTCGGCGGCCATTGCCACGTGCTCCTGGAACGCACGGGCCTGTCTGCGTTCCAGTTACCATCGGCAGGAAAAATAAACCACGTGATCTGCAGCCAATAAGCCCGTCTTGGTCTCCCACTGGCTCAGTGCTTCCGGGTTTGGTTAACTTGGTAGAGGGCTCCCTCCTTCTTCTCCCTGGCCCTCTGTGATCGGTCTGGTGAGTCCTTTGCACTGTGCAGCTGGCCCTCTTCTATCCTGCTAACTGCATTGAACACAGTTTTTTCCTGCGCCAGCTAAACTCACTGATCCTGAGGTGATTGCATTGGGGATACTTCATCTCTCTGCTTCTTTAGCCCTACTGACATCAGTGGTCCTAGAGCGCCATCTGCTGCTCGAGAGTGGAACTTTGCTACAACTTTGTTTTTTTTTCTGTGTTTACCTTTGCTAGTTCTATTGGTATCTGCCATGCTCCTCCTTGCAGCTGCCCCCTCACCAAGACTACCCATGGCTACCAAGACCAAGGGGCCTGAACTCCGGGAGAAAATACGGGCCTCCCAGCGCCACTTGGGTAAGAATGGCTCCCAGTCCAGTCCAACCGGTAAGCCCTCTTCGGAGGGCTCAGGCGATGAGACACTGAGTGAAACTGATTTGGGACCTGCGGCACTATCCTCGCACACCCTCCTCCAGCGGGAGCTTCGGAGGGGCTTTGAAGAATTGGCTGGCGAATTCCGATCCATGCGCAAGGAGGTGATGAGCACTACTGCGGATCTTAGGGGCGACATAAAAGACCTGGGCACCCGAGTGGAGGAGGTCGAGACAAAAGTAGAAGATCATGATGGTGCTCTGGTGGACTTACATTGTGCTATAGATAGGCATCGCTCGCAGGCGATGGAGCTGACTTATAAAATTGATGACATTGAAAACCGGTCCCGACGCAATAATGTGCGCTTTCGAGGAATCCCGGAGGCGGCGGGGGGCGCTGAAGATCTGACCGTGGTCCTCAAAACTTTGATGGGCGAATTACTCACGGCAGAGGAACTTGCAATCCAGGGCCCTGGCATGGAAATCGAGCGAGTGCACCGTGCCCTGGGGAAGCCGCCTAATAATCAACCACGGGATGTTATTGCCAAATTCCTGCGCTATACTGATGCGGCACTTCTCCTACGACGGGGTCGGGAGAAAAAAGCAATCCAACACCAAGAGGCAATGGTAACCGTGTACCAGGATCTCTCGGCTTTTACGTTGGCCCGCCGAAGGGAGATGAAGCCCATCATAGCGGTGCTGAATAATAAAGGGATTCGCTACTCCTGGTCTTTTCCGTTCCGGATGAATTTCCTCTTGGGTAACAAAAAGATCTCAGCAAAGGACCATACTGAGGCTTGGAGAGCACTCCGCCAGGCAGGTCTGGTGGAAGATAATGCGCTGTCCGCGCCTCCGGCCTCTAAGCCGCGGCACTCGAAATGGACTTGGGTGGGAAGACCCGCCTGAATCATCTTGGATCCCGCGTTTTTGACTTCCTGACCCTGGGAATGTGCTCCGGGGTTCTGTGGTTTTGAGACTGAATGTGTTTGAGCAGCTATGTGCATTTTCACTCCCTCCTGTTCAGTTTATGTTAACTGTCTCTGGTAGTGTGGGGATTTTGGTATATGCTTCTTGACACAATGGGCCAGGGGGGGCTGCTGATTACGCTATGGTGTGGGGCACGATGGGAACAATCCCTCATTGATGAACGGTAATAAGGGGAAATGCTTTTGTGTTACTCTATCCTGCTTTTTCTGTATGGGAGCCCGGGAAGAGCCTGGTTTGGGGTCAGTTTAACCGTGCCCTGTTTCTATTCTGACAGGCAGGTGGTTCTGACAGGGAGGGGGGGCAGTGATGGGGGGCATGTATTGCTGGGGAAGGGTGGGGGGAAGGGTGGGGGGAAGAGTGGGGGGAATTTGGGCTTTTGGATACTTTCATGGGATGGGGTGCGTTGGGGACTGTGGGGTGAACCTCCACAGGCAGTTAGACGGTGGAGAGGTGCGGGGCTGCTTTTACTGCTAAAAATATGTGGTTCAATAAGCGGTAGGGGAGCTTGGATCAAAAGGGGAGGGAGGGAAGGGGTGCGGTGGTGGTAAGGTGATAGACTACCTATGTTGAAAGTGATTTCTCTGAATGTCAGGGGTCTCAATTCCCCCAGGAAGCGCTCTTTGCTGTTTGCGGAATTGAGATCCTTGAAAGGAGATATTGTGTTCTTACAGGAGACACACCTCCGGAGTAGCACTCAGGGGTGGTTAAAACGTCATCCTTATACTGAGATATGGGTAGCATCTGACATGAAGGGCCGGAAGAAGTGTGGCGTGGCCTTACCGTTTCACCAATGCCTATCCCTCAGGGTGGAAGAGGTTCAGAAAGACACTCTGGATAGGTGGCTTCTTATGAATGTGCGATTGGAAGGCCAGTTATTAACGCTAGCTAATATTTATGCTCCCAATGAGGGCCAAGTAACCTTTTTTGCGCGGCTGAAAGCCCTGTTAACTGACTTTGCGAAAGGTCCTATAATATTGGGCGGGGACTGCAATGCCCACATGGTTTCGCATATGGATTCGACAGGTAGTGCTGGGAGGATGGGGGGCGGACCCAGCAAGGCATTGCGGAAATTCATGTTGGACCTCGGCTTGCGGGATGTCTGGAGGGATACGCATGAACGGGAGAAGAGTTATACATTCTATTCGCCTGTTCATCAGGTGCATACCCGCATAGATTATTTTCTGTTGGACCAGCGCCTGATGGATGCGAGAGTGGAGGCTGGGCATGGGGCATTGACCTGGTTGGATCATGCCCCGTGTTGGATCACCCTTCCGGCGGACTTCTCCAGTGAGCGACACTGGCATTGGCGTCTGGATGCGCGATTTCTTCGGCGGCAGTGCACTGTACAGGAGCATAGCCGCTTTATAACTGATTTTTTTGAGCTAAATGACTCTGGGGAGGTCCCGCTCCCCATGGTCTGGGATGCCTTCAAGGCTACAGCTCGGGGACGTCTGATAGCGGAAGCGGCCAGTACTCGGAGGGCTTGGGAATGGAAGCATTGCCAACTGTTGGGGGAGACTTCCCGTCTTCAGATGGAACATGCTCGGACCAGCTCTAAGCGGGCCCTGTGTCAATGGCGGGCAGCTCGCGCCAACTTAGATGCGTGTTTGCAAAGAGAATTGGATAATAAGCGTCGGAAATTATGACAAACATTTTATGAGCGTGGGAATAAACCAGGTCGTTTTCTTGCTCTGCGACTTCGGCAGCAGCAAACTACGAGGGTGGTTCGTGAAATCCGTGATTCCGAGGGGCAGAAGAGGGTGGTCTCCCGGGAGATAAGTGATGTCTTCGCCGCGTTTTTGGAACGGCTATATAAAGCTGAGCCTTTTGATCTGTCGCGTGTGCAGGGCTTCCTGCGCGCTGTAACTTTGCCACGGTTGCAAGACTCGGACAGAGATCAGATGGATGCTGATTTTACTGTGGAAGAGGTGGAAATCGCAATCCGCCAATTAAAAACTGGGGGTGCACCGGGTAGCGATGGTACTTTTTAATGAGGTTCAGCGGGGGGGGGGGCCGCTACCCCCTTCACAACACGAGGCTCTTATAGCGATGATCCCTAAACCAGGTAAGCCCTTGCATGAAGCTGCCTCATATCGCCCCATCTCCCTGCTAAACACGTATGTTAAAATATTGGCTTCAGTGCTGGCTGTGCGACTAAACTGGGTTCTCCCGGCTCTGGTACATCCAGATCAGGTGGGGTTTGTACCGGGACGTCAGGCGGCGGACAATATTAGGCGGATGCTACAAGTTATTCATGCTGCTCGGCAGGATTCTCAACAGACGCTCTTGGTGGGAATTGATGCCGAGAAGGCCTTTGATCATGTGAGCTGGGGCTATCTTTGGTGCGTGTTAGATGCGCTGGGGTTTGGTCCTAACTTTAGTCGTTGGGTCCGTGGCCTATATCAGAATCCTACGGCTTGTGTCTGGGTTAATGGGGGTCAATCGCGGAACTTCCAGTTGGAAAGGGGTACCCGTCAGGGGTGTCCTCTGTCGCCGTTGCTCTTCGCGCTGGTGATGGAACCTTTGGCGCAAAGCTTCCGCGAGCACCCAGACATTGAGGGCGTTCGCGTGGGCCCCACAGACTACAGAATTGCACTTTTTGCAGATGATATCATATTATCGCTGGTGAACCCAGTTGCCTCCCTCGCTGCTGCTATGCAGCTCTTTGAGGCCTTTTCCCAGGTCTCGGGATTCAAAATCAACTACACTAAATCTGAGATTCTCAATGTTGGGGTCCCAGAGGCGGTCTGTGGAACACTGAGGGCTACCTATCCTTTTCGGTGGGTGGCAGGTACCCTTCGCTATTTAGGGGTGAACCTGACGGTGGAGCGGACGGCGCTTTTTAAGGCTAATTATGATCCGCTACTTCAGCAGGTTCGGCGTGATTTGGAGTCCTGGGCTGGCTTGACGCTATCCTGGTTTGGGCGTATAGCGGTGGTTAAGATGGTGGTTGTCCCGAGGTTCTTGTACCTCTTTCAGGTACTTCCTATACCACTGTCTCGAGATACATTAGCCAGATGGCAAGCCTTGCTCATGAAGTTTATCTGGCAGTCTCGATGGCCTCGCATAGCGCGTCGAATCCTCTACATGCGCACGCGTTCTGGGGGCATGGGGGCACCGAATCTCTATTGGTACTATGTGGCGGCGCAGTGTCGTGCAGGGGTGGAATGGATGACCCCGACTAGCCCCAAGCATTGGATACAATTGGAAATGCATCTTGCGGGGGGTGCGGGACTGGGAGACCGACTGTGGCTTGGTCCCAGCTTGCGAGGTGGCTTACGTTTAAGCAATCCATATATTTTGCATACCCTTCGATGCTGGGACCAAGCTTTTCGACCCCGGGGGGCGGAGCTGACTCCTCTAGCGCCTATTGTGGATAATGTTATGTTTCCCCCTGGGATGATTGATCCGGTTTTTCGGCTGGCGGGACACCAGGGACTTATTCGGGCTGGTCAATTGTTTGATGAGAGTAGGTTGTGACCTTTTAGAGCCCTTCAGGAGGAATTTGATCTCCCTGATCGTCATGTTTTTCAATATATGCAAGCGGCCCATTGGGTCCAGGCTCGCAGTGTGCGTTTTCAGGTGGCCCATGACTTGTTGGACCTGGAGCGTTATTGTGCGGAGTGTACAACCACAAGAGGCCTTATGGCTATCTTATATGCCCATCTGCAGGCGCAACAGCCGAGATTGGGCAAGTATAGAGAACAATGGAATTCTGATCTGAGTCTTCATTTTTCTGAGCAGCAATGGGAACAGGTAGAGGGCAGGCTGTGGAAAAGCTCGGTGGCAATTAATGTCCGTGAAACTAACTATAAGCTATTATACCGATGGTATATGACGCCTGAGCGGATTGCTCGAGTGTATCCGGGGAGTTCGGACCTGTGTTGGCGGTGATGTGGACAAAAAGGTACTCTGGAGCATGTTTGGTGGCTTTGTCCCCGAGTCCGAACCTTCTGGCGGGGGATCCAATACCGTTTAAAACAATTGGTTGGGTTGGCCATTCCCTGGGATCCAGGCATTTTCCTTTTTGGTGTTCAGGTGCCTGGGGCACGTAGTCCTCAGCTGGCCTTAATACGGCATGGCCTGAATGCGGCGCAGCTATCTGTGGCTACTGCATGGAAGCAGGACCACCCGCCGCCTTTCTCTGCTTGGTTGGATCGGATGTGGGATACGTATACAATGGAACGCGGGGTGGCAGTCAGTAAGTTGTGATTGACCCGCTTTGAGCAGGTCTGGGAAGCCTTCGTCCTGCACTTTGGATCATGAGGACCTGAGAGCTCTGTGCATTCGGGGGGGGGGGGGGGATGGCTCCGTACTTTCCCGTGAGATGGACTCCTAGAGTATCCCCTTCCTTTTTGCCCCATATGCACCGATAGGCTGGCCTGCTCCCTTCACTTGTGGCTGGTGTGGAGGTTCAGGGGGGGAGGAGGGGACCATAGGGTGGGATGGGGGGGAGGGTGGAGGATTGGAGGGTGGGGGGGTAAGCAGAACGTTCTTAGAGTCCTTCTTGCTACTAGCTGCTGTGGTTGTGAGGGGGGGATAACGGAAAGGGAGGAGAAAAAAAACCCCAGACGTTTTGTTGGATTCTTATTAGATGTTTGCATTTTTCGCATTGTTACCTTCTGCTACTGTATTATGCATATAGCCACTGAGACCTTTGTTTGCTTTGTGTTTACTTGCTGTCTTTCAATTAAAAAAAAAAAAAGAGTCAAAGGCTGCACGGTTGGAAAATTTGGAAACATTTTGGGCATGCTTAAGCCAAGTGAGAAACTCTTCCCTCTTATCTTCTGGAAGAAAAGGGAGGAAAGTTTGCAGATGATCTGTAACTTCTTTTAGAAACATCCCCATATAGAGACTATAGGAGTTGATTCTGGCAACAAGCATACTGGCTTGAAAGATTTTTCTGCCAAAAGCATCTCAAGTTCTACATTCTCTCCCTGGAGGAGTAGAGGAGTGCCTTTTTGCACTATTTAACTTTTTCATGGCAGACTCCACCACAATAGAGTGGTGAGGAAGCTGAGTCTTATGAAACCCAGGACAAGGCGGGACACGGTACATGGTGTCTAGCCTACGAGAGTGGGAAGAAATAGTGAGAGTGGTCTCCCATATGCCCAACATGTGATCATAAAGGATCTCATGAACTGGCAAAGTGGCTGCCTCTTTAGGAGCCTTGGGATATTGCAAAATATCCAACTTTTTGGCTCTAGGCTCTGACTCAGGGGCCACTGAGATAGAGCGCCCCTTGGCCACTTCTCTTATAAAGTCCTGAAAAGACAAGTCCTCTGGAGGAGACATTCTTTTTGGAGAAGGCGGCTTTTGAGGAAGGAGTACCGATGCTTCGAAAGAAGCCTCCGATGCATCAGAGTCTTCGGAGGAATCGAAGTATCGCCTGTCTGGATGCTCCTGTAGAGCCCGTTACGCGTACCGAGTGGTATCGACATCGGGAGTGATCGGTACCGGTTCGGTACTGATGGGCATCATCGGACAGGGTACCGGTGCAGTTGACACCGAAGCCGATGTCGATGCAATCGGTACCGGCACCGGAACCGAAATCGGTGCCGGTGCCGGTACCGGCAACAGGGCCTGTTGTGGTACCAGCAGCGTCGCAGCTCGAATGAATGCCGTGATGGTCTGCTGCATGGTCAGAATATTCTGATCCATCGACGCCATCAATGTCTGTAAGTCGGTACCGGCTGATTCCACCGGTACCCCAGAACATTGTAACAGGTGATCGGTCGAGGCCGTGCCATCAATGTCAACCTGTGACCCCATAGGAGGAGCTTTGAAAGCCGGAGCTTCCCGCCGGGGTACTTTTGCCGGTGCAGGATCCTTGAGGGCAAGCCCGGAGGCATTTCGATGCTTGGAGGGAGATCTACCCTTCGAGGACCGGCTGGATTTATGTTTGGTTACCTAAGATCCATAGGAGGAAGGAGCAGCCCTGGACGACGTCGATGCCACCGAAGCCGCATCAGAGGGAAACAGGGTATTGAGCTTAGCTGCTCGGTTCTGTAAACCTCTCTTAGCCATCATGGAACAGGATGCACAATCCGTGATGGAATGGTCAGGACCCAAACATTTAAGACACCAGTCATGAGTGTCGGTAACAGAAATGGTACCGCTGCACTTGGTGCATTTTTTAAAACCGGAGGCGGGCTTTTCCATGAGGAAATTTCTCTTAGGCCTAAGGCCCAAAGAGACAAAAACATACACTAAAGTGGAACGGAAGAATTATTGTTGTTATTTTTTTTTTTTTAAGAAAAGAAAGAAAAGACCGGCGGTACTGGTCCGACGTCGAAGGAGGCAGACGAGCGACCAAAGAAATAAAATGAAATAAAGAACTTCTTCAGCGGTGACAGGAACACGACCTGCTGGCTCCGCGGAAAGGAAGAACTGGAGAGAGGCGGTTAGGAAAGGCGGGAAGGCAGCGTACAGGCGCTGTGGGATGCTCCCAAAAGCTTTCCTTTTTTGGGACGCTGGGGAGCGTTCCCGCGCAGGCTCCGTCGGTACCGACGTACCCATATGTGAAGACTCATTCCTGCTTGTTCCTGGAGATCACATTTAAGAGTAATAAGACAAAATATTTTTTCACTCAACATGTAATCAAATTCTGGAATTCGTTATTGGAGGATATAGTAAAAGCTGTTAGTGTAGCTGGGTTAAAAAAAAAGGTTTGGACAAGTTCCTGGAGGAAAGGTCCATAAACCATTATTCAAGAGGACCTGTGAAATTCACTGTTTGCCCCAATACAAGCATTGTGGAACCTATGTACCTTTTTCACAAGAACCTGGAATCTGCCAGGTACTTGTGACCTGGATTGGTCACTGTTGGAAACAGGATACTGGGCTTGATGGACTTTGGTCTGACCCAGTATGACATTTCTTAAGTTTTTACATTGCCAGTTAAACTTCCTGTTAAAAATGAACCTGGGTTTGCATCCCTCACAGATGGCTTAGAGTGCACATATGGAGCATTGTGTTTATGGTTTTGCCTTGTTCTTATAGGTGGAAGGCTTTGTTAGTCCCTACCCTCAGTCATGTGACTTGTTGCCTCCAGGAGGATGTTTTTTACCCTTGCATTTACTTTCATTATTGCTATTTCCATTATTCGCATTGTTATTTTTATAATTTTCCTTTATGATGTTAGGTTTTTTTTGAGTCATGTTTTAGTATCTGTTAGTCTGTAATATTAAGGATATTATGACTATGGCACAAAGGTTTTTAATGTAAAGCTTGTGTCCTTGTTTTGATGTTTTTATTTTTTACCTATGTTGTTACAGGTTGTACCTCATACCATTGTGAAGGTGAAATCAGACCTTACCTACTAATTTTCTTTCATGGAGTCCCTCCAGCCCATCCACCAGCAATTGGAAACTGCATCTTCAAAGTCTGATGATGTCATAGGATAAGAGCCCTTGAGCCCCCTGCCCCCCCCCCCCCCCATCATCTCAGTATCCTTTTAGCAAAGCAGCAAAGATCATCACTCACAACTGCTACTAAACTACATACTGGCCACCAGGGGAGCCACCAAACCAATACTTTCACAAAACCCACAGGAAGGCAAAAGGCAAGCCTTCCCACACCAGGAAAAAAGCATATCTTCAGAGAGGAGCACCCATCACAGGCTGTCTGTCAGTCTACAAGGCATCCCGTGATACCTAAATTTTTTTTCACCTTGCTTGTGAAACAGCTATACCTTTGACAAGAATCCCTCAGAACTGTGCACCGACAGCACCCCAAATGAAAATGCTCAAGGGACTAGCCCTTCTGCACACTGTACCTCCACAGGCTCACAGCACATACACTGATTCTCACACTGACACACACACGAACAGGACTGGAATGGAGGGACTCCATGAAAGAAAATTAGCAGGCAAGATCAAATTTTACCTTCATTCCCATCCCTTCAGTCCAGCCCAGATAGTCTGGATGTACCACAGCAGTCCTAAAGCCAGGCAGGTATTGCGAGTCTCCCCTGCAGAACCTGCATCCCAAAAGAGCGCATCTTGCCGAGTCTGCACATTCAGTCGATAATGCTTCACAAAGGTATGGAGAGAGGACCAAGTGGCTGCTCTGCAAATCTCCGCTGGTGGCACTAGCCGAAACTCTGCCAAAGATGCCATTTGAGCCCTGGTGGAATGGGCCCATAGCCCCATCAGCAATGATCAGCGCTTCAACAGGTTAAGTGGAGGAAATGACCTCCAATGTCCAATGGGAAATCAAGGCCTTCGAGGCTGCATCTCCCCTATGCAGACTTCCAAATAGCAAAAATAACCGGTTGCACTTCCTGAACGTTTGCATGTGCTTCAGATATCAACTCAAAGCCCACTGGACATCCAAGGATAGGAGTCTATCTTGCATGGACTCCTCCAAAAACACAGGGAATATTACCCCCTGATTCACGTGAAACTGAGACACCACCTTTGGCAAGAAGGAACGAACAAACAGGCCGTAACACTACCTTCTCCTTATAGACGAGAAGGAATGTCTCCCTGCAGGATAAAGCCTGCAACTTTAAAATACACCACGAGGAGCAGGTGGCCACCAGAAACACCTCTTTCAAGTCAAATCCTTCAACGATGCTCCCACAAGTGGCTAAAAGGGTACCTCGGTCAGCGCCAAAAGGATCAAATTGAGGTCCTAAGAGGGAACCACCAGATGAATGGGGGATCACACATGCTTAACCACCCACAAAAAATGCACTGCATCTGGATGAGACGCTGACCCCTGGACTTTGTCCCTATAGCAGGACAAAGCCGCCATGTGTACCTTTAAAGAATTCCACATTAAACCTTTGTTGAGCCCTGTTTGAAGAAATGCCAAAATCTCCACCACGGTCGCATGGAAGACTGGGATCCCCAAGGTCCTCGCACCACCTTTCAAACGTGACACACTCAGATGTAAGAGAGAGAAGTAGGGCACTTTTGCGCCTGGGGAGGGGGCTCAAGGGCCTCTTATCCTGTGATATCATCAGACTTTGAAGATGCAGTCTCCAGCTGCTGGTGGACAGGCAGAACCTGACTATTGGACTGGACTGGAAGGACAAGCATGAATTCCTTTTTCATCATATTGTTTTATACACGTGAAAATGACCCCTGATGCAGGCTTCGGGCCGAAACATTTTGGATTTCCTTTAAAAATTGATTTTGGGCATTTTTATGTATTATTTATTATTACTTATAGGTATGTTTATGTTTTTATGGTTTTGTAATTTTTTTTATGTAAGCTATTAAAATTGTACCCATTTATCTTGCTGCTTTGTTTGATCACCACTATTTTTGTTTGTATTCTAGATTGGCAGAGAGCGAATCACCATTCTGATCAGGAAATATATATGCATCCTTTCTATGCCATCAAGAAATCTATAAAACAGTAACAATGGTATAAATATAGCTCCTGTGCATTAAAGCTGAAAGTAATTTATAATCAGAAGGAAAATGAGGAGAGCACATAACACTGGAATTTATGCATGATATGTATTTTTCTAATTGTTGCACACCTCAGAAAAAACAATCCTCAAGTTTTCTTAAACAGTGCTGTAAAAATGTATTTATAAAAAAATCAAATTTGGTGACCATTTTGTGCAAATTAGTGACAAAACTATGCATACCGGTCAATATAAAAACTCTATGGTCAGTGTTTTTTAAGTGCCAGCTGTGACACTTAAAATTGAAACCAGATATTCAGTACCGAAATCCAGATCTCTTTGGCCCTGAATATCTGTTTCAGCATTGACTGCCATTGTTATCCAGACGGCAGTGATATTCAGCCACTCTCTGGGTGGCAAAACTACATAAAGACAGGTCACGAAAAAGGCTGTCCTAACTTTACACGGCCACTTATCCAATTAGCGGCCTGAAAATCACTGCTCACCAGATAAGTGCCAGAAATGCCCTCACTCCACCTATGGATCGCTTCAGCACTATCTGGACAGTGCCACAGCAGTTGGACGGAATATTCAGTGGCACTATCCAACTAGGGACTCCAAATATCCCTCTCAGCAAGGTTTATCTCGATAGCAGGTCCTACTAACCGGATAAACCTTTCAGAATATCAATCCATTGTTTCTTCTTTACACATTACCTACTATAACTTAAGAGACTTAGACCATGATTTATGCCCATGTGCCAATGCTGCTGTAATAAGACAATCACCGACTCGCAGCTTCATCACCTCTGAGCAATGACAACCCATCTCCTCAAATAAATCCCCCTCTTTTCCTTCACCATTTAGCAAAACTATTAGAAAGATCAGTTTCTTAAGAAGGCCTCTATCTAGTAGCCATCTTGGTTCCCCCTATACTTAAGATTAATACTTCAATGTTATTTAATTTAAAAAGTTAGCTAATTATATGAGAATATATTTTACATAGGTAGGAAATAATTTTGGTCATATACTAGTAAATATACAAAAGACTTCAAAATAACTATCTCAAAATTTTATCAGTTTTTAATGTAAGCACTGATAAATTTTCATTCAACCCAGGAGTCAGCCCAAAAACATAAAAGCCAGCTTTGAGACCTCTCACCCCTCACTCCCACCCCAACAAAGTCGAAGAGCTGGTGAGTGGAGAAGATTCTGTCTGAGGTCTGCTGCTGTAACTTTGGCACCTGATTTACTAAGGCTGTTTTCCCATTTTGAGACGAAAGAAAGATTTGTACATCAGGCCCTTAACGTAACAACATTTAAAAAGGGTTCCACACAGACTGGTGAGCCTGAGGTCAGTACCGGGCCAAATGGCAGAAACATATAGATCAAAATTACTAAAGATATAGAGAGTCGTGGCTTAATGGGACAAAGTCGACATGAACTTAGGCAAGGCAAGTCTTGTCTCACTAATCTGTTATATTTTTTTCTGAAGGTGTGAATAAAGGTGAGTTGGTTGAAAGAGCATCTGGATTTTGAGAAACCCTTTGATAAGGTCCCTCATGAGAGACTTCAGCAAAGTAAAGAGTCATGGGATAAGAGGCAGTGTTACTATTTTACTTGTTGGACCATTAGATGATAGAAGGGTAAACGGGGAACTAAGAGGGAACAAGGCCATAGTGGAGAGACTGAATGAATTCTTTGCTCTGGTCTTTACTAAAGAAGATGTAGGGAAGTTACCCATGACTGAAATGGTATTTAAAGGTGATGCATTGGAAGAATTTAAAGAAATATTGATAACTATTTGATAAACTAAACAGTAGCAAATCACTTGGACCAGATGGTATACATCCAAGGGTGTTGAAAGAACTGAAATATGAGATTGCAGGCCTACTGTTAGGAATATGAACTATCATTAAAATAATCTTTACCACCTGAAGAGTAGTGAATGGCCAATGTACTGCCAATTTTTTAAAAGGGTTCCAGGGGTAATCTGGGAAACTACAGGCCAGTTAGCCCGACATCAGTATTGGGAAAAATGGTAGAAACCATTATAAAGAACAAAATTACTGAACATGTAGATAGTCAGGGCAATGGGAGAAAGTTAACATGGCTTTAGCCAAAGAAGGTCTTGTCTTACTAATCTGTTATATTTTTTTGAAGGTGTGAATAAACAGGTAGACAAAGGTAAACCAGTCTATACAGTGTATCTGGATTTTCAGAAAGCTATTGACAAGGTCCCTCATGAGAAACTCTTGGTGAAGTTAAAGTCATGGGATAGGAGGCAGTGTACTATAGTGGATCAGGAATGGGTTAAAAAATAGAAAGCAAAGGGTAGGGCTGAATGGCCAGTTTTCCAAATGGAGAAAGATAAATAGTGGAGTACCCCAGGGATCTGGGCTAGGTCTGCAGCTTTTTAACATATTATTAAATGACCTGGAAATGGGAATAACAAGTGAGGTAGTCAAATTTGCAAGAGAGACAAAATTATTCAAAGTTGTTAAAACCCAAGAGGGTTGTGAAAAATTTCAAGAGGACCTTGATAAATTGGAAGACTGGAGGTTCAAATGGCAGATGAAATCTAATGTGGACAAGTGCAAAGTTATGCACCTAGGAAAGAACAACCCAAATTATAGCTCCACAATGCAAAGTTCCACATTAGAAACCACCACCCAGGAAAAAGATTTAGGCGTCATCATGGACAACATGTTGAAACCCTCCACCCAATGTGCAGCGGTGGCCAAGAAGGCAAATAAAATGCTAGGAATCATAAGGAAAGGAATGGAGAATAAAACAAAGGATATTATAATGCCTCTGTATTGTTGCATGGTGCAACCGCACCTTGAATATCGTGTGCAATTCTGGTCACTGTATCTTAAAAAGGATATAGCGGAATTAGAAAAGACACAGAGAAGAGCCATCAAAATGGTAAAGGCTTAAAAGAGAAGAGCCACCAAAATGAAGATAGGCTTAAAAGGTTAGGGTTTTTCAACTTGGAAAAGAGATGGCTGAGGGGAGATACGATAGAGGTCTGTAAATTAATAAATGGAGTGGAATGAGTAAACGCAGATCGATTCTTTATGCCATCAAAAAGAAGAAAGACCATGGGACATGCAGCTACAGTGTAACCTGTTTAAGACTAATAAGAGAATTTCTTTTTCACTTAACCCATAATCAAACCCTGGAATTTGTTACCGGGGGATGTAGTAAAAGCTGTTAGTGTAGCTGGGTTTAAAAAAGGTTTTAGCAAGTTCCTGGAGGAAAGGTCCATAAACCATTATTAAAAAGATAACCTAGGTAATCCACTGCTTGCCCCAATACAAGCATTATAGAACCTGTGTGTCTTTTTGGGAAACTGCTAGATACTTGTGACCTGTATTGGCCACTATTGGAAACAGGATACTGGGCTTGATGGACCTTGGTCTGACCCAGTATGGCATTTCTGATGTTCTTAGATTGGAAACTGGTTAAAAGATAGAAAACAGAGAATAGCACTAAATGGACAATTTTCTCAGTGGAGAAAGATGAATATTGGAGTATCCCAGGAATCTGTGCTGGGCCCGCTGCTTTTTAACATTCATAAATGACCTGGAAATGGAAACCATGAATGAAGCAATAAAATTTACAGATGACACAAAATTATTTGAAGTTGTTTGATCACAAGAGGATTGTGAAAAATTGCAAGAGGACCTAGAGAAATTGGGAGACTGGACGCCCAAATGACAGATGAAATTTATTTAATGTGAACAAGTGCAAAGTTATGCACTTAGGGAAGAACAACCTAAATTATAGTTACACGATGTAAGGTTCCACTTTAGCAATCACCACCCAGGAAATAGATTTAGGCATCATCATGGATAACACACTGAAACCCTCCGCCCAGTGAGGCGCATTCCATTCTGTGCATTCCGGCCTCTGTGCATCCGGTTGGAACCAGACGCACAGACTCATTTCTGATCCTGTGAGGCATGTCTAGCCCCCGTGGTATCAGAATCACATCTAGGCCTACACATGCAGGCCGGGACTCTATTCCCATTGGCCTGCACGTACAAGTCCCTGAGGGGGGCCATTCAGGAGCTGCGATCTCCGGCCGCCGACTACTTTTGCCTTACCACGCAGCCCAACCCCCAATCTGGCCTCCCATGGCCAGGGTCAGGCTGAGGGAAATCTCTGCAGCCCCTCACATTTTTGATCCCAGCAGGGCCTCCTGTTCCCCTATGTCTAGGGGGACTTATTCCACCTTGGAGGTAGAATAAGTCCCCCGTCCAGTCTGTCGGCCCCGGAGGTACAGGGCCAACTTCAGAATTGGACCTGTATGTTTGGGGCCGCGGACCGCCCACTGCTTGCCCTAACTCTGTCTCCACACGCCCCCATCTAAGCCTCCCAATACAAACTTCTTGTTCGTATGGGGAGACTTGGTTGGGGACAGCAAGGGGGACAAATAGATCCCAGTGTGCAGCGGCACCCAAGGCGGCACATAGAATGCTAGGAATCTGAAGGAAAGGAATGGAGAATAAAACCAAGGATATTATAATGCCTCCATATCGCTCCATGGGGCGACTGCATCTTGAATATTGTATGCAATTCTGGTTGCCATATCTGAAAAAGGATATAGCAGAATTAGAAAAAGGTACAGAGAAGAGAAACCAAAATGATAAAGGGGATGGAAGGATACTCTTGTGAGGAAAGGCTTAAAAAGTTAGGGCTCTTCAGCTTGGAAAAAAAGAAGGTTGAGGGGAAATATGAAGAGGTCTATAAAATAATGAGTAGAGTGGAAGAGGTAAACATAGATTTGTGGTTTATTCCTTCAAAAAGTAGAAAGACTAGGAGAAACACAATGAATGACAATGTAGCACATTGAAGATTAATCAGAGAAAGTATTCTTTCGTTCAACATGTAATCAAACTCTGGCATTCAATGTCAGAAGATGTAGTAAAAGCTGTTAAGGTACCTGGGTTTAAAAAAGGTTTGGACAAGTTCCTGGAGGAAAAATCCTTAAACTATTATTGACATGGACCGGGAAATCCACTGCTTACCCCTAGGATAAGCAGCATGGAATCTTTCTACCTTCTGGGGGCCTGAGAGGTACTTGTGACCTGGATTGCCTAGTGCTGGAAACAGGATACTGGGCTTGATGGACCTTTGGTCTCACCCAGTATGGTATTTCTTTTTTATAATATAACATTTTTATTAACATTTATAACATTTTTACAAGCTCTTACATGCTTAGCAGATCTAGTCAACTTCCATGCAACACCCCTTTCCCATCCCTCCACTCCCCCAACCATCCCAAGACCCTATCCCTCTCTATATTAAGTATAAAGGATCTTACAGATCATCATATCAACTTTCCTTTTGTTATAAGTCCAGCACAATATACATATACTACGCTTATGCAGTATACATACTCTCTATACCCTCGCACCCAGCTTGGGTAGAAATGTTTGCATTAGACCTGATTTTACTTCACCATAAACAGTCCTCATACTTTTTCAAACTCCCTCATTTTATCCCTCCGTATTGCTGTCAGCTTTTCTAGCAAATATATCTCATGCAATCATGTTTCCCACAAGAGGACTGTGGCCTGATCACTAGATCTCCAGTGCGCAGCAATCACACATCTTGCTGCTACCACACACAAATGTACTAATGTCCCCAGCACCCTCTCCCATATGGCATTTCTTATGTTCTGATTTTCTTATGTTCACTTCATGGTACTGGCAAATGCACTAGCCAGCAGCTCTCATCCTTTCCCAATTTCTTTCCATTCACCCATCTCGTCCTTACCCACTCTGTCTCCCTCTTTCACACCCCCATATTATCCACAGTAATCTCAATCTCAAATCCCTTTGTTCTCCAGCTTCCCCCTATCAATCCCTCCTCCTAGCCACTTTCACCTTGCATCTGCTAAAAATTGTCATCGCCAAAACAGAATCTGTCTTCTTGTTGGCACCATGCAACTCATTAAGTTTGATCTGCACGCTACTGGAACGTCTATGCTGTTCTTGGGCTGTAAGCTCTTGAAAGATCACATGGCTCAAAATTCAATGAAAGCAATGCCATGTCAACAAGAAAAAAGCTCCTGTTCTGGTGGTGGTAGCTGCCAGAGCTGGAAGCATGAAAATCCTGGGTGCCAAGGGGTAATTTCTAGTCGCCATGGCACCCAGGATTTGTCAAGACTTGCTTTAATGAATAGTCTATTTACAATGCACACAAAATGAAAGAGACAACACATTATTGAATAGCTAATTCTTGATGAATTAGGTCAGGGGTTCTCAAACTACAGCCCCTGGACTGAATACAGCAAAAGAATCTATCTTTTATAACTTGCAAATAAAGTTGTATTTTTTTCTTTAAACATGCAGGTAATTTTGTAGTGTTCTTACTTGGATCGCCCCACTTCCTCCCTCCAGCACCGAGGAATCGAGTCAAAAGCACATGGACTCTCATATGCACGAGGAAAGGCAGGAAAGCAAAACGGCAGAGTGCTCGTCTTCATGTGGCAGGACACAGACCTGGATTTGAACAGTGGTGATGCCAGTGGCAAGACAGACCCAGGCTGAAGTGGTAGTGGTGGTGGTGGCAGGAGAGAGAGGCCTAAGTCTGTGTAATGGACAGACTAGGATAAATACATCACAATTGTCTCCTACGGAATGACCAAAATATAAAGTAAAAATTTTAGAAAGCTTTTGCTAGAATGGAGCACGTCTTAAATGTTCTTATATTAGAAGAACATAAGTAAGAAACTTTGGGTCTGATATTCAGCGGCGGCAGCTAGCCAATCTAACGTGGGTAACTGCAACCGCGAATTTTAGAGCCATATATTCAATGCCAGGGTCATGTCTGGCTCCAGCATTGAATAGTTGGGTTACCTAAATTGGCAAGAAGGTAACTGGGCAGCAGTGATATTCAGCCACTGCCCGGTTAGCTTTTGTGGCAAAAGTTAGGCTAGCCTTTACTGCGCCTGACTTTTGCTGTGTAGCCATAACCCGGCAGTGGCTCAATACCACACTGTCTGGTTATAGCCAGGTGCCACCCCTGGAACACGCAATGCTGATTGATTAGCACCTGAGCGGGCCACAGCAGCACGAACCATGCCAGTGCTGATAAATATCCCGCTGAAGTGCATTTACACAGTTCGAAATGCCTTTGAATATATTGGTCCCCTTTCTATTTAACTGCAAAATGTAAACAGGTATGAATCTGTTATCATAAAAGCCCAGGACCTCAAACAAATATTAAATAAAGTGGTTAGACCATGTCCTGTCTACTAGGAGTTGCCATCTATTGAGGCACTAATCTGTAAGAGAAATCATAAGGCCTGTTTTAAATAGACGATGAAGGGCGGGCAAGTAAAATATTTTTTGGAATGTCTGTGGTCTTGTGTTCCAGAAATAACAACAGTTCCTAATTCTTTCTGGCAGCAAGAGGAATGAAATCTTGAAACGTTCTGTCAAAGGTTATGTAGGCATGCAATAAATGATTATAACACAACGCTAATAAAGGTCTCAATAAAAGTACTTATTATTTGGCTAAAGTTTAATGCTTACTCTAAACGTAGTGTCTTTGATTAAATTTTCCTGCCATAAGTAGCTTAAGGAAAACTGTTTCCTCAAAAACTGGTTTGGCTTACCATGCTTGGGAGCAGGACAGGAAATGGACCTATTTGCTGGTAATTTTATAAAAATAAAAAAAGGCATTCGTCAGGGGTTCCCCCTCCCCCTCAAGCTACAATTCAGAAAAGGAAGCAAGTTCCCAAAGTTCCTGGGTCGGTGAGCTGGCATACTCTGGTAAACAACCCACCACTGGATCTATTCTACAGCTCAAGAAGGGAAAAAGATAAAAGTATAAAAGGCTGGGATAAGCACATAGAACTCCTAATTCAACTTAAGCAGCCCTAGGGGCATGTTTACTAAGGTTGCCAACTGGCTCCAAATGCACCAGACCGGCTTTATCCAGTCCTGGGTTTACTAAATTGCATGCAGGGGACATGTAGTCTTGCTTTTCTTATGGAGTGCAATGGAGAAATCAGAACTACATGTCCCTGCATATAATGCGATAAACCCAGGACTAAATTAAGCCTGTTGAGACATCTGGAGCCAGTGGGCAGCCCTAGTGTTTACTAAAGCATGCTACAAGGTGCAGTATTGGTGCCATGGTAAAATGTAGTGTAGGGCTCATGCTAAAAACCTTAGAACAGGCATGTCCAACTTCGAACAGGTCGTGATCTACTTTTTCCAGCCAAAAGTGCCGGTGATCTACCACCATGAAAATTAAGTTTCAAATTCGTTTCAAATTAAATTTTAACCCAAGTTGGAGGATTCCCCCCCCCCCCCTTTTCAATGAACATGCTGTCATTTACTTGGATGTGATCAGCTGTTAAGCAAATTAAGCAAAAACAAAACAGAGAGACGAAGATCCAGTAAGAACTGCGAGGAAATGGAGAGTACATTTTTTCTTAAAGTTTTAGAGTAATAACTTTCTTTAACTTTTGAGTAATTTGTGTTAAATTACACGTTATTTTACATGTTCCCTGTAAAATAGTTATCTCCAAGTTATAATGCCCTGTTCAATGTAATTTCAGTTTGTTCAATGTAAACCGCACTGATGCAGAATAGCGCGGTATATAAGAGAATGTAAATAAATAAATAAATAATTAAGGTCGAGTATTGATCCAGGCTGATCTTGCACAATTGTTAATATTTCGCTCTGTCTCATTAGTGAGACTTCTGAGCCTGCATTTCATCCACCAGCCTTTTGAAGCTGGGTGAATATTGCGTGAGGGCCACGGAGATGTTCATCTGTCATGTTGGAATGTTCTGTACTCTGTCATTTTCAGATGGGAAAACGCAGATTCACACAAATAAGTTGAACCGAAAATGGAAATTACACTTACCTGGTAATTGTGGTTCCTTGAGGGAATCCAGTTTAGTCCATACTTCTGAGTAGTGCACCTCCTCCTGCAGCCTGGAGACTGGGCATGTCCAAAAACGTGACATCACTGCATGTAGCTCCTCTGCTCTCCCAGCAATCCCCAGTGAACTATTGACAAAGCACACTCGAAGGAGCAATAAACAGTTAACCATATCTGTCCTAAACATAACAGAACCAACCCCTAAACAAACAATTCTTTTCATTGTGGGGTTTTCTTTTTTTTTTTTTTCTCTCGAATAGACAGGCTTGTTTTCTTCTGCCTGCCTCCAACTGTTCGAGCCAAACCACAGACAGTTAAGAACAGAAAAAGAAACACTGAACCTTACTTACCAGTAACTATAATCCAGCCAAACTTCTTTCAGCCCCTTAAACCATCCCGGGTGGGAATGAGGACTAAACTGGATTCCCTCAAGGAACCACAATTACCAGGTAAGTGTAATTTCCATTTCCTTTTCGATCATCCAGTTTAGTTCATACTTCTGGGATGTAAAAGAGCAGTAACTATTGGGAGGGACCTTTCCAACCGGCCTGCAAAACTGCCGATCCGAAAACGGCATTCTGCGCTGAGAGTACATCCAGCCGGTAATGTCTGCTGAAAGTATGAAGAGATAACCAGGTGGCCGCCCTACAAATCTCCACCGGAGGCACCAAGCTGTGTTCTGCCCATGACAGCCTGTGCTCTGGTAGAATGAGCCCGCAAACCTGCCGGCACCACTCTGCCCTCCAAGAGATACGCAGAAGATGATAATTACACTTACCTGGTAATTGTAGTTCCTTGAGTGACGACAGTTCAGTCCTCTACCTCTAGGTCCGTGCCCACGGGATTGAGGGCTCATTCCACCAGGTCGCAGGTGTCATCGTGGGCGGAACACAGTTTGGTTCCGCCAGGAGAAATTTGTAGAGCGGCAACTTGGTAGTCTCTGCGTAATATTATTCTTCTTAGCCGGAATCATCGACCCCCCCAGAAGTAACCTTGGGCGGGATGGAGGACTGAACTGTCGTCACTCAAGGAACTAAAATTACCAGGTAAGTGTAATTATCATTTCCTTATCATTCCTCCAGTTCAGTCCTCTTCCTCTGGGAAGTACCAGAGCAGTACTCATTGGGAGGGACCCTGCCAGCCGGCACGCAGCACCGCTGACCCGAAACGGGCATCAGACGCCACCGCCGCGACGTCAAGACGGTAATGTTTAATAAAGGTATGCAGAGACAACCAAGTTGCCGCTCTACAAATTTCTCCCGGCGGAACCAAACTGTGTTCTGCCCACGATGCCGCCTGCGACCTGGTGGAATGAGCCCTCAATCCCGTGGGCACGGACCTAGAGGTAGAGGACTGAACTGGAGGAACGATAAGGAACAATGGTTTCCCTAATCCACTGAGAGATAGACGCCTTAGCCGCCGCTTCACCCCTGCGGTTACCCCCGAACAGGACAAACAACGTATCCGATTTAAGAAAGACCTCTGACACCTTTAAGTATTGTATCAACACTCGCTTCAAGTCCAAACGCCATAAACTGTGGTCCACCGCGCCGTCTTCCAGCGAACCCAGGACTGGCAAAGATACCGTTTGATTCAAGTGAAACGGGGAAACTACCTTTGGTAAGAAGGAAGGAACAGGCCGCAGAACCACCTTTTCCTTATGAAAAGACAAGAACAGCTCTCGACAAGATAAAGCTTGGAGCTCCGAACTTCGCCTTGCTGAGCAAATGGCTACCAAGAACACCGTCTTTAGTGTTAAATCCTTCACCGATGCCCTGTGCAACGGTTCAAAGGGTTCCTTTGTTAAGGCCCCCAAAACCAAGTTGAGATCCCACGATGGAACCATGACTCTACGAGCCGGTCGAAGATTGGAAACGGCCTTCAGAAAGCACAACACATCCGGGTGCTTCCCCAGCGCCTCCCCCTTGGACCTTGCCCCTATAGCATGCCAAAGCCGCCAGCTGAACTTTTAAGGAACTAGCAGCCAGCCCCTTCTCAAAACCGTCCTGTGAAAAACTGAGTACCACCGGAATAGACGCCGTCGCTGCCCGGACCTGACCCCTGGAACACCAATCCTCAAAAATCCCCCAAATGCGAACGTATGCCAAAGATGTAGACATTTTCCATGCCTTAAGCAAAGTCGTTATCACCGCAGCCAAATAACCTCTCTTCTTTAGCCTCGCCTGCTCAATGGCCAGACCGTAAGCGAGAATCGATCCACTTGCAGCATTCGCAGCGGTCCCTGCCGTAATAGATCCTCTGATGCCGGCAACCTCCACGGCTCCCCGCCGAGTCGTCGAACCAGATCTGCGTACCATGGACGCCTCGGCCAGTCCGGAGCCACCAATAACACGCTCCCTCGATGAGCTTCGATTCTTTGCACCGCTCTGCTGATTAGCGACCACGGAGGAAATACATAGAGCAGGCCCGACGTTGGCCAAGGTTGCATCAGCGCATCGATCCCTTCCGACATCCTTTCCCGACACCTGCTGAAAAACCGGCTTGCTTTTGCTGACTGGCAAGTCGCCATGAGGTCCATAATTGGCGACCCCCATCTTTGGACTATCTGTGCAAAGATCTCGGGGTGCAACTCCCACTCCCGGGCGTCCACTTGCACCCTGCTGAGAAAGTCCGCCGTCACATTGTCCTTCCCCGCAATATGTGCTGCCGACAGCGCCAACAGTTGAGTTTCCACCCACTGAAAGAGCTCTTCTGCCTCTGCTTCCATGGCCGAACCTCCAGTGCCACCCTGGCGATTGATGTATGCCACTGCCGTTGAGTTGTCGGAAAGCACCCGTATCGCTCTTCCCATCACGGTGGACTCGAATTCCTGAAGCACTAGAGTCACTGCTCGAAGTTCCAACCTGTTGATCGACCAGATGGCCTCCTGGGTCGACCAAAGACCCTGCTCGAAGAGCTCTCCGCAATGTGCTCCCCAGCCCGCTAGACTTGCGTCAACAGTGGAAGCCGCTCAAGGTTGCTCCAGACTCATCCCTGAGGTCAATGACCCGGGACGCAGCCACCATTGAAGCGATCTCTTGACCTTGGCCGGACAAGGCAGCCTCGTGTTCAGGGAGTCCTCCTGATGGGACCAGCGACGAAGCAGTGCTCTCTGCAACGGACGCATATGAAACCTGGCCCAGGGTACTGCCTCCAACGTTGCCGCCATCGTTCCCAGAACCTGCAGGTAACTCCAGGCCGAGGGAGCCGGAGATGCCAGGAACTGACGAAGCAACGCCTGTAAACCCTGCACTCGTCGAGACGGAAGAAACACTCTCCCCAAACGAGTGTCAAACCGTACCCCCAGATATTCCAGATCCTGTGCCGGCACTAGGTGACTCTCTGCCATACTGACCACCCAGCCGAGCCTCTCGAGAAACTTCATCACCTTGTCCGTCACTTGAATGCTCTCGGCTTCGGACTTCGCCCGAATCAACCAATCGTCCAGATAAGGATGAACCAGGATTCCTTCTTTGCGTAACGCTGCCGCCACCACCACCACCACCATAATCTTGGTAAAGGTGCGCGGCGCCGTCGCAAGGCCAAAGGGCAAGGCCTGAAACTGGTAATGCCCCCACGGCAGGGCAAATCGGAGGTATCTGCGATGGCCTTCCCTGATTGGAATATGCAGATAGGCCTCCGTCAGATCGAGCGAAGTTAAGTACTCCCCTTGCCGCACTGCAACAATGACGGACCTTAAGGTTTCCATCCTGAAATGCGACATGCGGAGACAGCGGTTTATGCCTTTGAGATCCAATATGGGTCGCACTGAACTGTCCTTTTTCAGAACTATGAAATAGATGGAGTATCGACCCTTGCCGTAGTCGCTTTCGGGTACGGGACCTACAGCCTTCATCTGCAATAAGTGGTCTAGTGTCTGACGGATTGCCAAGGATTTCCCTAGGCCTCTGCAGGGAGAGAGGACAAAGGAATCCCGTACAGGCCGGGTGAACTCCAACGCATAGCCATCCCGAATTATCTCCAAAATCCACTGATCCGTCGTTATTTGGGCCCAAGACGGAAGAAAACCCCGAAGCCTCCCGCCTATTGGCTGACTTCCGGCCAGAGCCCGCCGCACTTCATTGCGACTTTCTGACAGGAGCTGAAGAAGACGCTGCAAACCCTCTACCAACTCCTCGAAACCCCCGATATCCTTGCGTCCGTGATGCAAATCGTCCCCATTGGAAACCCCCAAACGGGAAGATCGAAACCTCCTGAAGTCACGGAACTGTCCCTGAAATGACTGCAAGGATCTTCCCTGTTTAGGCTTATCTTCCGGGAGTCTGCCACCCTTAGACTCCCCCAGATCCTTCACCAGTTTATTTAGGTCCTCGCCAAACAACAGGGTCCCCCGAAATGGCAGCTTACTGAGTCGCGCTTTAGAAGATCCGTCTGCTGCCCAATTCCGCAACCAAATGGACCTGCGAGCCACCACCAAAGACGCCATACTATTAGCTAAGGCTCTGATCAAATCATAATGAACATCGGACAAGTAAGCTGCCCCGGACTCCAGCCGGTCTAACTCCCGCAGCCCCTCGGGTTCTAGCTCCACGACCCAGCGCAACCCCTGAGTACATCTAAGACAAGCCCTAGCTACCCAAGCCCCACAGATGGAAGCTTGCAGAGACAGGGCATCTGCTTCAAAGGACTGCTTCACCAGGCATTGATGGCATTCCCATAGAAGTATTGCAGCAATCTGATGCAGCTGTTACCGTACTTACAAGGCTCTGCCAAGAAATATGGAAGACAACATCATGGCCAACTGACTGGAAAAGATCTGTGTTTATACCAATACTAAAGAAAGGTGATCCAACTGACTGTGGAAATTATCGCACAATCGCTCTGATCCCACATGCCAGCAAGATTCTACTGAAGATTATTCAAAAGAGACTACAGCCATACCTGCTGGCGTCTTTGGTTGCTGTGAACTACTGCCAGCAGCGTCCATATGCTGGTCTGGACTAGAGCAGGTGGCAGATGTGACTTCTCTGTGGCAAACTGGTTAGGAAACATCACTGTACCAAATGACCTTTCAAAATTCCACAACTTACTTCAGCAATTAACTTTCCAAGCTTTTACTGCTGCATAATGTGTCTCATTCTTTCAGCAAATCCCACATCTTTCCAGCAAAGCCTGGCCTCTTACAATCCATGTCCTTATCACAGAGCTTCACCTCTCACACCTTTTCTCCAATGCACGACCTTTCACATCTCATGCTCTGACTGCAACAGGTAACTTTCCATGTTCTGCAGTCTTACTGCGGGGTTTGTGATATCCCACAAAGCACTGGATTCACCATCTCGTCCAGCCTCTTGTGTTCCTCTTGCCTTCAGCTTTTCTTTCTGTTTATTTCTGTCTCTTCCTTTGACCGCAACTGCTATGTTTGCCAGCAAGAAGTCTGGTTCAGATTTTCAAAAATGTTTCAGACAAAATAATCATCTTACTCCAGACATACTAAATCCAAACCTTTCTTTTTCTGCTGTGCTGCAGGATCCTTTGTGTCGCTGCATTTAATTATATAACAATACAGGGATAAACTATTGTACAAGCTATGGAATATGTCTCACTAAGGAATATATTCCTTTCTGATTTTCTTCCTTGCAGTCTCCTGTCTCATCTCCCTCAGTCTCATCACTGGCCCCCCCAAGATTCCTACCGCCTTCCCTGTAGTCTCCCCATTGCTCACCTCCTAGTGTCCCAACTCTCTTCCCCAGTCTCCAGTCACTGCTCATAGTAACACAGTGAATGACGGCAGATACAGATCAGCATTGTCCATCTAGTCCGCTCAGTAAGGTTGCTGAGTTGTAGAGCTGCGCTTGCTGCTCTGTGCAGCTTACCATCTATGCCTCTGTTTAAGGTTGTACCTGCTGCTCAGGGCAGGTTACCCCTCTCCATTTCGAAGTTATTTACATTTGCTTTGATTCCATCCTCTTGCTATGTAGTGATCCTCTGTGTCAGTCCCATGCCTTTTTGAATTCTGTCACTGTTTTTTGCTCCCACCACCTTCTTTAGGAGGGCATTCCAGTCATCCACCACCCTTTCTGATGTTACTTTTAAGCTTACCTCCTTGCAGCTTCATTTCATGTCCTCTAGATCTATAGCTTCTCCATCTTTGAAAAAGGGTTGTTTGTTCATTAATATCCTTTACGTATTTACAATAAATGCCTGTGTCTCTCCTCTACTCTATAGCATACATATATTTAAGTCTTCTTCTCATATGCCTTCTGGTGCAGGCCCAATATTGTCTTCGTTGCCTTCCTCTGAACCATTTCAAGTCTTTTTATATCCTTTGTAAGGTACGGTTTCCAAAACTGAACACAACACTCAAAGTGAAGCCTCAACGGTCAGCGGCAGGTGCAGGGGTACTAATACCTCTTTCTTCCTGCTGGTTATTCCTCTCCGTATGCTCCTCTGCAATTCCCCACCCCTGCATTCATTAGTATCGACTCTCCAGTCGTCCCTCTTCTCATAGTTCCACACCACTCTCTCTCAGCCTCTCATGACTCCTTTTCCAAGTTTCATGCCCTTACTCCTTTAAAGTCTCCAGTTCATCATCTCCCCAAGTCTACAATCATTTTTCACCTGCAGTCCTCCTTATGCTGCTGTCACCTTTTAGCTCCACTCTATGTAGTTCCGATGGCAGTCCACCCAGCTGTCAGTCATATAAATTGGACTGCCATCAGGATATCTCAACCTAGCCAGGTCAGCTAGACTTATGCTCCCTATGATTCACCTTCTCATACTTAATTCAATGCTCCATGTACTCTCACCCTACCTTTTACCCAGCCTTTCAGTCCTGTTCCTACGATTGCCATATACCATCAAAGGCATATTTGTGTAGCCCTCTGCCACACTCTATGGTAGACTATTCCAGGCATCCATCACCCTTCTCTCCATATTCCAATATTCCAATCCATGCCCACACTGAAGAACTAGAATGGGAAAAGAATTCTATTGAGGAAGTGATAAAAGCACTGAATTTGGCGCAAAATGTCCTCCTTGATCACAAGACTCAGCATTTCAAATCTCAAAAGCACGAAGAAGGGCTGGAAGCAGAGTGTGACATGTTCTGTGACAGAGTGCAAAATCTGTACAGCATATACAGAGTATTTGGAGACGTGGATGGAACCTCTGCAAGACTTCTCATACTTCCTCCGTCCAGTTTCATATCACTCCTCCCTCACAGTGACTATTACTCCTTCCTCAGTCTTCCAGTATTCTTCCCTTGGAACCTCCCATCACTCCTTTCCAGTCTCACGGCATTGCTTCCTCACACTATCCTGTCACTCTTCCTCAATTTGCCATCTCTGTCCCATATTGCAGTCCTCCTCACACCTCCTCACTCCCATTAATCCTCCTTTACAAATTCTCATCTTTCCCCCAAGCAACTTCCGATTGCCCTTGCCCTCTAGCATGCCATGCCTCCCATCCATTTTCCCATTACTTCCAATAAAGTCCCAGTCACTCTTCTTTCCATAGTCTCCTATCACTCCTCCGCAGCCTCATATCCCTGTTCCCCCCCCCCTACCTCATTCTCCCATACCTTGAAATTTCCATTTTCTCTTCCTTTCCAATAACCCTTCATTCCCATCCTCCAGTGTGCCACAGTTTCCCTTAATAGCTCCTACCCCCACCTTCTATCATTCTTCATCTGAGGGCTCATGTTTTTAGAAGAATCTCTAGTCCTTTCATACTACTGTAGTCTGCCATTCCTGATCTCGCTCTACTCTCCCCAGCCTATGACTGCTCCTCTCCCTAAACTCTGTCACTATTTCCATCCGTCTCCCATTCTTCCTCCTCTATAGTCTGCTCTCTCTCTTCTCCTATCACTGCTCCCCAGTTGGCAGCTCCTGCTTCCATATTTTTCTGCCTTTTCTGCCTTGCACTCTCCCATCTATGCTATTTCTCTTCTGCAGTCTCAGCATCGTGTTTTAGACAGCGCTTGCATCATGAATTTTAAGAGTAATTTTATACTCGCTTATATTAGTGAAAATTATGCACATACTCTCGCTTTGACAATTTTCCCGGGAAAACTACGTACACATTTACACCTATTTGGTGAGCATCATTTTCTGGATTTCAAAACGCACATTTATTCAAAGCTTTTCTATACCATGGATCACAATGTCCTCAGCAGTTTCTCATGCCTTTGAACTTTCTAAAGTACATGTATAACTGTAAACACTGCCCCAGCTCACAGCCCTGAGAACACCTCTACTCACTGTGCCTAGTATGCGCATGCAGGGCCTAAACTCACTTTTACCTACATATCAGGCTCAGCCCGTTTCCATGATGCTTGCTTAACCTGTGGAAATGGTTTTGAAAATTACTCTCCCTATCTTCCCTCCTTTATCTATATGGTCTCTCCTTTTGCGATTATATAATTCTTATAAGTTCAATTTCTCTCTGGCATCATCTCGTCACGCGAGCTCATTGTTACCAGAAAGAATTTACCATCTTGTTTCTCTCTGTAAGGTAATGACATAACATCAACTCAATACCCACTCACCCCAAACACTCACCCTAAACATAATATAACGTTGTTAATTACCTCGTATTGTCTAAATGTTACCCTTATGATAAATGTAACCCTCCAATTGCACTGTCTAGATATTGTTAAGTACCCCTATGTTGAATGTAACCCTCCTATTGTGATGTGACCACTTTGATTGTAGGATAAGGTGGTATACAAATCTGTTTAAATAAAAAAATAAATTTTTGTTTCCACTCTATTACACATTACTGCTTTGTTTCTTTCAGTATCTTTGTTGTAGTCTTTTCGAATCTTTCTCCTTCTATCCTGACAGACAAATCTGATTAATTTCTTTGATTGGGTGACCAGAGAGTTGGATCAAGGGAGATCATATTAGATGTGATGTAGTTAGATTTCAGTAAAGTCTTTGACACTGTTCTGCACAGGCAACTTATAAATAAACTGAGTGTCCTAGGGACAGACCCTAAAGTGACTGCCTGGGTTAGAAATTGGTTGAGTAGGAAGCATCAAAGGGTATATAGGTAAATGGAGCTCACTCTGAAAAGGATGCTACAAGTGGTGTGCTGCAGGGATCTGTCCTTGGTCAGATTCTTTTTAACATTTTTTAAAGTGATATTGAATAAGGGCTGTGGGGTAATGTTTGCCTCTTTGTGGATGATACCAAAAATCTGCAATAGGGTAGACACCCAGGAAGGTGTAGTTAACATGAGGGATCTAGCAAAGCTTGAAGAATGGTTGAGAATCTGGCAGCTGAGATTTAATGCATAAAATTCAGGATCATGCATTTGTAATGCAAAAATCCAAGGGAGCAGCATAGTATAGGGGGTGAAGAGCTTCTGTCCATGAAAGAAGAGCAAGACTGTTTCTGATGATCTTAAGGTGACTAAACAGGTAGAAAAGCCAGAAGAATGCTTGGGTGCATAGGGAGAGAAATGACCAGCAGGAAGGAGGAAGTGATAGCAGGGCCAGCCCATCCACTAGGCAGTCGCTTAGGGCGGCATTACCAATCCAACTCTCCGGGAAGCGGCCACTGAACTGCTGCTTCAGCACTGCGATGAGCTTTAAAACGCTTACGCACATGCACGCAGTTTTGGTCTGCTGCTCCTGCCTGCTCTCCAAGAAAGCTGCATTGGAGGGGAGGCCGGAGTAGCAGGCTGCGAGCAGGCATGCACATGGGCACTTTAAGGCCTGATGCAGCGCTGATGCAGCAGTTCAGCTGCCAGTTTCGGCACAAGATGGGGGCGGCATGGCATGCTGGACAGAGGCACAGTCTTTTGGGGGATGGCGGCACGGAGGGTCTGCCTGAGGGTGGCAGAAACCCTTGTGCCGCCACTGGGTGATAGTGTCTCTGTACAAGTCTTTGGTGAGACCTCATTTGGGGTATCGTGTACAGTTCTGGAGACACCTTCAAAAGGATATAAACAGATGGAGTCGGTGCAGAGGGTGGCTACTAAAATGATCAGTGGTGTTTGTCATAAGGTTTATGGGGATTAACTTTAATATCTCAATATGTATACTTTGGAAGAAAGGCAGAAAGGGAGATATGGCAGAGACGTTTAAATACCTCCAAGGCATAAATGCACGAGGAGAGCCTCTTTCGATTGAAAGAAAGCTCTGGAATGAGGGGGCATAGGATGAAGGTGAAAGGAGTAATTTGAGGAAATATTTCTTTACGGAAAGAGTGATAGATGCATGGTATAGTCTCCCAGTGGAGGTGGTAGAGACCAGGATTGCATCTGAATTCAAGAAAACATGGGACAAATACAGAGGATCTCTAAGGGTAAAAAAAAAGGAGAGATAAAGCTTAGTAGCTAGTATGGAAGGGCAGTATGGTCTTTATCTGCTGCTATTTTTCTATGTTTCCATCTCTTGATTTATTGCCACAGCTTATGCTGCTTCTCCTTCCCTGTTCATGCTATCTTTTCTCTGTTTCTTTTGCCTTCTTCATGCTGCTTGTCTTCTTTTCCTCCTTGTCTGTTTTGCTCAGTCTCTCCCTTCTTATAGTGCGCCTCACACTCTGCCTCCCGCTCTTTAAATTCCATCTTCCCATGTCCATTTCCTCTCTGTTCTCTGTTCAGAGACTGCATGTGACACAAAATAAGTATCCTGCTGCTTTTGGCTTTGTAAAATAAAACCCTTCCCTTTTTCTTCCCTTCCTCGTGTTTGTTTTCAGTTAAAAGGCTCCTGGTTTTTCACAGCCTATGTTGTTGGAAAGACAAGGACTATAAATCAGTGGTCCTGACATAGAGGAAGGGCAGCAGATGGCTTCAGGGTCAGCCACAGTAAAGGGAACAAACCCACAGCCTCGGCACCATAGAAAAATCTGGCAGCAGCCCCCAAACTGCGAAAGCAGAATTCACTTCAGGAAAGTTTACATGTTGGAAGAAACGGCCCAGGAAATCCTCTATATCTGTAAAGTTTTCTTTAGATGTGAAGACAGGAAGTAGAAGTCCCAGCACTGAGGTCTTGGAAGTGTAAATTCCAGCACTTAAGGGCTGAGACTAAGTTCTGGCACCGAGGAACAACGTACAAGCCCAGACAATGGAGTGCTGTACTCAAAGATGGAAATTTGAAGCTCTGATTGTGAGGCTCAGATTCATTTTCCTCTCTCAATATCTCTGTTGGGTACTTGTGACCCAGACTGGCCCAAGGATGCTGGGCTCAATGGACCTTTCGTCTGACCAAAAGTATGAACATTCTTATGTTCATATAGTCCAGGAAGTCCTTGTCCCCATTTCACTAAGCCCTGCTGTGTTTCATATTACCTCGTTAATTGACTCTGTTGCAGTTCAGAACATAACTATTTGATTTTTCTGGAAACAAGCTATATATCATCCTTGGCAAGGCGGTAGTCCTATTCTTCATATCTAATGCTGAAGCAGATTATCACAATATACCTTTGTATTCATTGGCAGAAAGAGAATATTTGAAGGGGGGTTGTCATAGCAACAAAAGCCAAGACTGATTCTTTTGCTGTCTTTCAAGACCCTCACACTCTCTGCTGTCTTAGCTCCCCTCAGGACCTCTGGAATGCTGGATATTTCTCTGTCCCTGGGGGATCTCTGGTGTGCTCCTGAATCCTGATGGCTTCCTATTCCTCTAGATTTTTATCACTTTGCTGTTCTGTGTCCCTGCAACATTCAGTATTTTATTGCTGCTTTTGTTCCTCAGGGACATCGGCACTTTCCTGCTGCTCTCCCACTAAGCCTCAGGACTCAGCACTACCATGATTCTCTGTCTCCTTTAGAGAACAGGAGAGTATTTGGGGTCTTGTGAGGCAGAGGGAGCAGAATAGTGCTGAGAGTGGTCTTGTTTGGGACTATCCTGTTTTCACACAGCCTCTTTGGACCCTCTCCTTCCCTTTTACTGCCCCGACCCTTGTTTTTTTCCTCTCTCAGGAACTTGGCATTTTCCAGCTGTCTTTCTGTACCCTCCCTCCTGATTTCTTTTTGTCCCTGGAAAGCAACGGCTCTCCCCTGCTCTCTTTCATCTCAAAGTCCTTGGCACTCTCCTGTGCTCTCTGCATATCTCAGGATTTTCATTATTTTCCTGCTCAACTCATGTCTCTCGGGGTCTTATTCTTCAGCACTCTCTCTAAACCTCTGAACAACAATTTTTTCTCTTTAGACATAAGATATGTCATGCTGGTTCAAATCTAAGGTCCATTAAGCCCAGCATCCTGAATCCGACAGTGGTAACTGCACATACAAAGCACCTGGCAGAATCCTAAGGAGAAGATCTATTCCTTTTTGCTCATACCCAGAGATGAGCGGTAACTTTCCCAAGTCTACCTACTTAAGAACATAAGATATGCCATAATGGGTCAGACCAAGCTCCATCAAGCCCAGTATCCTGTTTCCAACAGTGGCCAATCAAGGTCATAAGTACCTAGCAGTTTCCCCAAAAGGCACAGGGTTCCACAATGCTTGCATTGGGGCAAGCAGTGGATTTCCAGGGTCTCCTCTAATAATGGTTTATGGTTCCTCTAGGAACTTGTCCAAACCTTTTTTAAACCCAGCTGCACTAAAGAGTAATTAAGCCTTACCTGCTAATTAGCATTCCTAAAGAACCCCAGTCCAGTCTCCGAGCTGCTGGAAGGGGGCACAACCCAGAAGAGAGGGACTGGACTGGACTGGAGGGACGCTTAGGAAGAGCTTTTACTACATCCTCCGGTAATGAATTCCAGAGTTGATTACACGTTGAGTGAAAAAAATATTTTCTCTTATTAGTCTTAAATAGGTTACACTGTAGCTTCATTGTATGTCCCCTAGTCTTTCTATATTTTGATGGCATAAATAACACAGGTACACTACCAAAAAACTGCCTCCAGTTTTGCAACTGATTCCTATAGATTTTGGGGTGCTGAATCCAGGAAAAATAGCCAAAATGTTCCATCACGTCACGTTTTCTTGCAAAATTAGATTTCTTACCCATATAAGGAATGTTCACATCATTTCTTTTTAGCCGACTGCAGTTTATTTTCTTGGCCCAAAATAGAGGTTGTAATGGTTAACTAACTAGAAACACTCCCTCATGATATTTTAGAGTGTTTTGTATTCATTTTATACATTAACAGGACAATTGGGAGGCGGGGGGCTAAATCCAGTACTCGCGCTGGCGCATGTTCTTTCCTGTTCGCCTCGCCTCGTTCGCTCGCTCAAACACGGTGGTTGCGACATGAACGTTCCTGTCAAATTTAAGTTTCTTGCAAGTTCATTATTACCTTTTGTTTGCTCAGTCGTAATCCAGCTTTATTCCGAAGTGGTTCACTACAGTTGTAGTTTGCAGTGCTGTGTATTTGTGATAGCTCACAGAGCCAGAGGTTGCGTCAACTCTCCGGACAGTTTTTGTTTTATTTGTGGGGAATATACCGTGAAAAAGCGGCAGAGGAACATTTCTGCATTTATTAAAAAAGTATATTTCGCCTATTTCGGTTTGAAGTTAGGCGATCAAGACAAACCGTGGGCTCCTCACAAAGTGTGCAAGACATGTGAGGAAGATCTACGCTTATGGATGAAAGGTAAAAAACAAGCATTTCGTTTCGGAATACCTATGATGTGGCGTGAACAAAGAGACCACAGCAGTGACTGCTATTTTTGCTCTTGCATTGTGAAGGGATACAACTTAAAAAATAAGAACGTAATAAGTTACCCCAACCTTCCCTCAGCAATTAGGCCTATGCCTCATAGCAACGAAGTACCTGTGCCTGAACCACCAAAATCTTTGGATCATATTTGTGTGGACGGTTCTGATCATGATGAGACTCATCAGATGGCTTTTCCCGATGAGTCCAGTACTTCCGAGTTTGAAACTGAACCAGATCCGAAACCTGAACTTTTCTCTCAAGCTGAATTGAATGATTTAGTCCGGGATTTAGGACTCCCAAAAGATGCTGCCCAACTGCTAGGTTCTCGGCTTAAACAGAAAAATCTATTGTCACCAGGAACAAGTTTTTATTGGTACCGCAACCGCGAGACACAATTTTTGAAGTATTTCAGCAAAGAGGAAGATTTGGTATTTTGCAACGATATATACGGAGTGATGGAAAAGTTTAAACTCAAGTATGATCCTGCTGAATGGCGGCTGTTCATTTATTCGTCAAAAGACAGCATAAAAGGTGTTCTTCTTCATAATGGCAACACATTCGCTTCAGTTCCTATTGCTCACTCTGTTATTCTCCAAGAAAAATACGAGAATTTGGCCCTGATTCTTCAGAAGATTCGTTATGATGAGCATAAGTGGATGATTTGTGGAGACTTTAAAATTCTATCCATGCTATTAGGGCAGCAATCCGGTTTGACCAAATATCCCTGCTTCCTTTGCTTGTGGGATAGCCGGGCCCGCGACCTACACTGGGGGAAAAAAGACTGGCCAATTCGGGAGTATTTGAGACCCGGTGAGAAAAATGTTCTTCATGAGAGCTTGGTACCTCGTGATAAAATTCTATTACCACCTCTCCACATTAAGTTAGGTCTCATTAAGCAATTCATCAAGTCCCTTCCAAAAGATGGTGAGTGCTTTCGGTACCTTTGCTCAAAGTTCCCCCGACTTTCTGAAGCAAAGCTAAAGGAAGGAGTGTTTGTTGGCCCTGATATAAGGAAACTCATTTCAGATGGAGCATTCGCTGAAACGATGTCTGAGAAGGAAAAAGAAGCCTGGGATTCCTTCAAGGATGTTGTTCTCAAATTCTTGGGGAACAGGCGGGATGAGAACTATAAGGATATTGTTGCCAGGATGCTCAATGCCTTCAAAGAACAAGGCTGTAACATGAGCCTGAAAGTCCATTTCTTGCACTCCCATGTGAACTACTTTCCCGAAAACTTGGGGGCGTACAGTGAAGAACAAGGTGAAAGGTTTCACCAGGACATCAAGGACGCAGAGAGAAGGTACCAAGGAAGATGGAACACCACTATGATGGCTGATTTCTGCTGGTTGCTGCTGCGGGAAACCCCAGATGAAAAATACGCCAAGCAGCGCACCAAGAGAAGCATTCGGGGGAAGAAGAAACAGGCCCACCAGGAGATTGATTGACCCAAGAATGACTTTAAAATCTAAACTGTGTTGACAAATATCGTGTTTTTACTAAACTTTGAAATAAAAATTTGCTAGTTATTACCACAGTGTCGGATCTCATTTATTAGAATTTTATTTTCACACCATCGGGTGTTTGTCTTCATGTATTGCAATGGTGCGGTTTGCGTTTTCTATTCTTACATACATACCTGTACAACATGTTTTGCACATTTCTTTGCTTTGCTTTGTGTCTAACCTCGCTCTTATATGCTCAATGTTTGTGCACATGTATGTGGCTGTTTTAAGTGCAGACAATTTTGCTACCATCACAGTGTGTTTTGTTGACATTACTCTATTCTTATGTGCTGCCTTGTTACAATTTTCTTTATTCTTATTTGAATAACTACTAAACAATTAGTATAAAGAATTCATCCAAGAAACTTTTATCTCGATCGCACTCAATCTGAAACGTTCACCTCAAACTGCTAACCCAATGTAGCAAAAAATCTGTACGTGATGGAGCAAATTGGTTACCAGATTTGGATTCAGCGCACCAAAAAACGTAAAAATCAATCAAAACATTAGAGGCAGTTTAAAAAAAATTTTTTTAGTGTACCTGTGTAAAATCTATGTTTACCTGTTCCACTCTCTCCCCTCAGCCATCTCTTTTCCAGGTTGAAGAGCCCTAATCTTTTTAGCCTCTGTTCATAGGGAAATCCTTCCATTCCCTTTACCATTTTGGTGGCTCTTCTCTGTACCTTTTCTAATAACGCTATATCCATTTTAAGATATGGCAACCAGAATTGCACACAATATTCAAGATGTGGTCGCAAAATGGAACGATACAGAGGCATTATAACATCTTTTGTTTTATTCTTCATTCCTTTCCTTATGATTCCTAGCATTCTATTTGCTTTCTTGGCCGCCGCTGCACACTGGACAGAGGGTTTCAACAAGTTATCCACGATGACACCTAAATCTTTTTCCTGGGTGGTGGTTCCTAATGTGGAACCTCGCATCGTGTAACCATAGTTTGGGTTGTTCTTTCCTAAATGCATAACTTTGCACTTGTCCACATTAAATTTTATCTGCCATTTGGATGCCCAGTATTCCAATTTATCAAGAGTCTCTTGCAATTTTTCACAATTCTCCTAGGTTTTAACAACTTTGAATAATTTTGTTTCATCTGCAAATCTGATTACCTCACTTGTTACTCCTATTTCCAGGTCATTTATGAATACGTTAAAAAGCAGCGGTTTATGGACTTTTTAAACCTTTTTAAACCCAGCTATGCTAACTGCCATGACCACATTTTCCTGCAACAAATTCCACAGGTTAACTGTGCGTTGAGTGAAAAAACTCTTAAATATGTTTTAAAAGTGCTACCTATTAGTTTCATGGAGTGTACCCTGGCCCAGTACTATCTGAAGAGTAAATGACTATTCCTTATTTACCCATTCCACATCATTCATGATTTATATACTTCTATCATATCCCCTTGTCAGCCATCTCTTCTCTGAGGAGCCCTAACCTGTGCAGCTTTTTTTCCAAAAGGGAGTCGTCATGTGCCCCCTTTATCATTTTATTGCCCTTCTCTGGACCTTTTCTAGCTCCACTATATCCCTTTTGAAATGGGGCAACCAGAACAGCACACATACTCAATATGCAGTCACACTATGGGCCTGATTTTGAGATGGGTCCTGCGGGGCTGCCCCAATTCCACCTCCAGCTCTTTCTGCATGGCTAGAGCAGCAGGACGGGGAAAGCTGGCAGGGGGTGGGAGGTGGCAGGCTCTGGCAGCAGGATGTACGGGGCTGATTCAAGTCATGGCATGCTGATTATTTCATCTTGAAAGTGGAAAAATCAGCACAAATAGTGCGATCGGGGCTGAGGATCCCCGCTGGGGCTGGGTGCAGTGGGGTCCCCTGCCGCCTGATACAGGCACAGGCTGGCCAGCCATGGGTCAGGCAGTGAGGAAGAGGGGAGTCTGAGCTACAGAAGCCTGCGGGGAGGACGTCCCCGCAGACACGCCTGGAACGCCGGGTTGTCCTTGGGCCTGATTCAGTATGCCACAGGAACGTTTTGTTTCCGCGGTACAGAATCGGGGCCTAATGGGCCTGTCCTGCTCAGGGCCGTCCAGACAGCCCAGACATACCCCTGCTAGAATTGGGTTCTATGGGTCTACTCTGAAGCATTATAATATTCTCTATTTTATGTTCCATTCCTATCCTAATAATTCTTAACTTTTTATTTGCATCATTTCCCACTGCCACACATTCAGCCAATAATCTCACTATATTGTCCACAACGACCCCAAGATTTTTTTGCTGGATGGTAATGTCTAATACAGAACCCTGCATCATGTATCTATAGCTTGGAGTATGTTTCCTGATACACACCACTTTGCTCCTTATCCACATTAAGAAGGGCATGCTTACTAAATATTACTGCATGGTAATGTTTAGTAAACATGGTAATGTTAAGTAAACATGCTCTTAAATGTTATCTGCCATTTAGATGGCCGATCTGCCAGTCGCACAAGGTCCTCCTGCAGTTCCTTACATTTGGCTCACAATTTTAACTACTTTGAATAATTTTGTCTTATCAGCAAATTTGATCATGTCACTCTTTGCTCCCTTTTCCAGAACATTTAAAAATGTATTAATTGGTCAACTTCCGTGGTAAAAGATACTGCTTCTTTGACCAACTTCAGTTAGAAGACTTCTTGAAAATGAATTGTCCTTAAGTGGGTTGGATGGTTTAATAAAAAGGGTTTGATTTGTTTGGGTCTTAGCTACTGCTTGTCAATTTTGGATATAGGGATTATTTGTTTAACTTAAGGTGTAATTAGGCCTTACCTGCTAATTCCCTTTCTTTGAATCCCTACAGTCCAGGCCAGACGCATGGGTTGTGCCCCCCAACCAGCAGGTGGAGACTGAGCAACTCAAAGCTTGCTGATGTCCCATATATAAGGAGCTGTGCATCACCAGGCTGAGCAGTATAGGAGTACCAAAGCAGAAAACAAACCAAACATTCCCCTAAGGGAAAAGCTACTCAATATACGAAGTACAAGGATGCGTTCCTAAGACTCTTAGGAACATACTCAAATTCCCACCATGGAACCAGGTTCCTTACCGGTACTACGTAGTACCACCATAGCTCTTCTTTATGTTTATGCTCCTTAATCCTTTTCTTTTGTGTTTTTTTTTTTATTCCCTGGTATGACAAAACCAGCCCCTGATCCCCACAGGAACTGAAGACAAGAGGAGTCCTGAAGACTCCGGGCCCCAAAGGATGAAAGCTGTCACCAGAACTCTCATGATAAAGGACAACGGACGAGCTGGACTGTGCGGGTTCTGGCCTGGATTGAAGGGATTCAAGGAAAGTCAATTAGCAGATAAGGCCTAATTACACCTTCCATATCATCCCTACAGTCCAGGCCAGACGCATAGGATGTAACATAGCAGTACCTCCTACCGGGCAAGGTCAGCGAGGCCAGATTGTACCACTCTAGCCCCAAAACACGTCGCCCTCCTGTGCCTGGAGATCCAGACAGTAATGCTTGCACCCAGGTGACTGCCCTACAAATTTCTCCTGGAGGCACCAAACCCGCCTCTGCCCAGGAGGCTGCCTGCGCCCTTGTTGAGTGTGCATGCAGCCCCGAGGGAACTGCATTCCCATGCAACACATAAGCTGATGTAATCGCTTCCTTCAGCCACTGAGCAATAGTGGCTTTAGAGGCCGCCTCCCCACGACACTCGCCACCAAAAAGGACAAACAGATGATCCGAACATCAGAAAGTCTTAGTCTTTTCTAAATAATATTGCAGGATCCATCTGAAGTCTAGTAAGCACAAGCAGGCGCCTCTAGGTGAGGCTGTTTCCTTGTGAATTACTGGCAGAATTGCCGGCTGATTAATGTGGAAGGGCGACACCATCTTAGGCAGAAAGGAAGGCACCATCCGCACCACTACCTTCTCAGGATGGAAATTCAATTTCCACCTTACCAAATACATGGCCACCAAAAATACCACCTTCAGGGTGAGATCTTTCAATTAGGCTGACCATAAGGGCTCAAAAGGAGCCCCCATGAGCACCTCCAAGACCATGTTCAAATCCAACGGAGGAAAACCTTGTCTATGAGGCAGCCAGACCTGTCACACGGCCCGCAGGAAGCATGCCATATCCGGATGGACCCAATCAAGAAGCCTCTAATCCACCCCCGATAAGACGTCAGGGCCGTAATCTGTACTCATAGGTAACCAAGCGCCAGCCCATTATCCAGCCCGTCCTGCAGAAAAGCAAGGATCAGGGTTAAGGAGGCAGCCAGCGCTGATGTCCCCTTGCCCTCGCACCAGTCCACAAACACTCACAACTGTATATAGGAGAGAGAGAGAGGTGGACCTTTTGCGAACCCTAAGCAGAGTGGCCACCACCCTGGGCGAGTAGCCTCTCTTGGTCAGGTGTGCCTGCTAAAGGGCCATACCATAAGTGAGAAGCATTTCTCCTAAGGCATGCAGAGGGGTCCCTGGCGCAGCAACCCAGGCTTCACGGGGAGTCTCCAAAGATCACCCCTCAGGAGTCGAATCAGATCCGCATACCACGGCTTCTAAGGCCAATCCGGCGCAATGCGATTCATGGTCCACCGGTATTTCTCTATCCTGTGAAGCACCCAACCTATGAGGAGCCAGGGAGGGAAGACATACAAGGGGACCCTCCCATGGTCACAGCTAGGATAGTGTGTCGAGTCCCTCGGACATGCGCTCTCTTCACTGACTAAATAAGCGGACTGCTTTGGCATTGCCTGCCGATGCCACAAAGTCCATTACTAGCTGTCCCCAGCATTGTCTTATGCCCTGAAACACTCCATCCAGGACCCATTCTGCTGGGTCCACTGAGCACAGACTTAGAAAGTCCGCCTAGACGTTGTCTTTCCCGGCCACGTGTGCTGCCGACAGTGCTGACAAATGCTCCTCCACCCACCGGAGAAGCGGTGCCGCTTCCTCCATCAGGGATGGACTGGCTGTCCCTCCCTGGCAGTTGATGTAAGTGACCATTGCGGCGTTGACCAAGAAGATCTGAGGAGCGATGCAAAGTGGTGGAGAGCTCGCAACACAGCCCTCAGCTCCAGCCGATTGATCAACCATTGCGCCTCCTCAGGCATTCAATCACCCTGGGCAAAGCTGTCCTGGCAATGTGCTCCCCCAGCCACTGAGAATGGCATCGGATGTAACCGTTACCCATACCAGAGTCTGCCATTTCTTGCTTCCTCTGAGCAAGGGAGGTACTGCATCAGAAGGTCCAACTGCAGGGACCACCAGTACAGAAGTGTGTATTACAGCAGTCTCATTTGGGCCCGTGCCCATGGCACCAGCTCTATCGTAGCTGCCATGGAGCTCATAAGCTGCAGATAGTGCCAGGGTGTGGGCCCGAGACAGAGGAACTGGCAGACCTGGTCCTGCATCTTGACAACCCTCTCTGGCAGTAGGGAAATCATAACCCATTATGTGTTGAAGCTCACACCCAAGTATATCAGTTGCCAAGCGGGTATGAGGTGGCTATTCTTGAAGTTGACCACCCAGCACTAGCTCTGGAGGAACTCAACCACTCTCCTTCTGGCTTTTTCACTCTCCTCAGCTGACCTTGCCCTGATCAGCCAATCATCCAGGTAGGGTTGTACTAGTACACCTTCCCAGCGCAAAGCAGCTGCCACCACCATCATCACCTTTGTGAAGGTCTGAGGTGCCGTGGCCAGATTGACTGGCAAGGCTCGAACTGAAAGTGCCCCATGGGGAGCGCAAAGTGCAGGAAGCGCTGATGTTCTGGCCAAATCGGGATATGCAGGTGTGGCAGGTGAAGGCCTGTGATTCATAGTGTCTGACATAAACAGACAGGCCTAACTAGCTTGACCTGTAAATGAAGCCTGTGAAGAGGCCCATAGGAATTACACATCCCCCAACATGCTGCTATTGCAGAATTAGTAAAAGTATTGGATTAGCTTAGACAAGCAGAACTGAAAGTTGGAAAAATACAGAAAAATATGTTTAAAAGCCACTGATAAGAGAATACAGCTGTAAGGGATTTAATTAAAACTGCTGACAGAAAGGTTACAGAGCCCTGCTTCCCCGCACGTACTAAGCTAGCTCAATGGCCTTGAAAGAAGGAAAGTAACAAGTTGATGAACTGGCCATTGTAATTGGGACTAGAAGGGGGGTAAGCAGGTGCTGAGCCCACTCAAAGAACATAATTGGATAATCATATCAGTACCGGGACCAATAGAGGAGGTACGGGAGGGTACCGGGACCAATGAAATGTTTTCCTATACCTAGAATGGAGCAAAAGTCTATAAAAGTTGTTGTATTGCCAAAGAACATCGCTCAGCCATTTTGAATTTGATTCTGCTTGAGACTTGTGCACAAATAAATGATTTGGACCTTCTGAACAGACTCCTGGTATCATTGGTTTGTCTGCGCTCTGCTGCTACACAGGTACGCCTCAGAGATGTCCAGAGAGATCTGGAACCCACCCGGCCGTATGGCTATCACAAATCTCAATGTTTCCATGTGGAAGTGCGGCACATGTTCACATGCTTGAGATCTAAAATGGGCTGGAAGGTGCCCTCCTTTTAGGGAACCACAGAGTATATTGAGTATCGACCGGATCCTCGTTGATCTGGGGATACCGGACACACCGCCTTTATTTTGAGGAATTTGTCCAGGGTCACTCGCACTGCCATCCTTTTCACCCATGACTTGCACAGCACCATCAAAGGCCTCGGTAATAGGATGCATCAGTTCCAAGATGATTCCCTCCCGGGTGACCTTGAGAACTCACTGATACTGCATTATGTGGGTCCAGGCGGAGGCAAAGGACTGGAGCCTTCCTCCGATTTCGACCCCCCTCTGGACCCGCCTTGCTTCATTGTGTTATTCTATATGAGCCCAAGGAGGTGGACAAAATGCCTAAACCTCGGTCTCAAAAGGAGGGACCCCCTTGGGAGGAGAACTGACTCCTCTGGAAGGGCATGAAGTGCTCTAGGCTGATCCCTTGGGCCTGAGGACATATGACCCACAGATGGAGGTCTATAGGGCCATGGCATTGGTCTCAAAGGCCTGCTTCAACATTTTTTCTGACCTCCGGATCCTGCGGGTCTTTAAGAGCAGCCCCACTTTCTACCGGAATGGTGGTCTTTTTGGCGAGTGCTGAGACTAGGGCATCCACTTTAGGGAGCCTTAACAAGTCTTTTTCCTCCAGGGCCAAGGGGTAGAGGCAGGACAATGTCCTGTTGCCCCTCAAGTTAACCTCTGGAACCTCCCATTCCGCATCTATTATCTGCTTGATGGCCTTATGAACCAGGCAAAAGTCTTGCAGCGCTCTGAGCCCTGCAACAAGGGATCATCTAACACCGTCTCCTCCGAGGACACCCACTTTTTCAAATTCAAGGTGGCCAGAGAGCGGGCAATGAGCACTGGAAGTTCCTCCCTGCAGAACAACCTCGTCCCATGCCTCATCAGGCATGGGACGGTCCTCAGACTCCTCCTCGGGATCCCAGGACATGTCTCAGGACTCTGGAGCCTCCTCGGCCACATCTGAGGACACAGATGTGGGGGAAACAGGCTGGTCCACAGCTTCCCCTGTGGGGCGCGGTCTCTTCGCAGGTGAGGCTGCTCCCTGAACCTACAGAGCAGGTAGTTCCTAGGCCCTGGGCCCCACGGAGCCCTTCACTAAGAAGGGTCCCCCAGCTGCTTAGGAGGTGTCTGCAATGTTCTGCTTCAAGCACAATGCTTGATGCAGCAGCAGAACAAATTTTAGGGAAAAGGGTAGGCCCAAAACTCCCCGTTGCCTGCTCTGAGTCCGCTCTGCGTTTCTTTGTTTTCTTTGCTACCAGTGCTGAGGAGAGCTGAGTTCCCTAAGCTGTTCCTGCCGCCCCACAATCCAATCTGGCCCCTGCCGTGGAGACTCATGGAGGGCCGGATGCCTGGGAGGTGCAGGCCTCCGACAACGAATCCAACCCCACCACCTGAGACGCACGCAGGGCCTGCTGCACCACTCTGCTCTCCTCTGAACAGAGCCAAAGACCCACCTGGGAAACGGAGCTCCTGCGTGCGCCACAGGCAGCACACACAGCTTGTTCACCAACATTCTTTTGCAACCTGGAAAGGGCGGCAATAAAAAAAGGAGAGGCTGTCTTGCAACAGATGAGCCTGTGCACTTAAAGGGTTCCTCACACCTCCGCAGGGGCGAAACAGACTCTCCACAGAGGGAGGGACTCTGGGCTCCCAAGTTTGTACCCCACTGCTCTTGAGGCCATCACCGATTCAGGACGGTTCGCAGCACTCAGGGCATTTGGGGAGACAGAGTAGAGTCCTCCTCTTTTTTTTTCCTCTCCACGTTCCACGTACAGTTAAGTCTTTCTCCTAGCAAGCAGCCAATGGCAATACCAGAGGACTTCATCCAGCTCTTCTAGACCCCGGATCCTCCTAGAAACCCAAGGGCCTCTGCCAGTTAGAAGAATTTTACAGAGAGCACAGATGTGTCCCCCACCTGCTGAAGACTGAGCAAATAACTACTCAGTCTGGTGAAGGCATCATGGTGATGGCATAAATGGGCATCAGCAAGCTTTGAGTTGCTCAGTCTCCATTTGCTGGTTGGGGGGCACAACCCATGCATTTGGCCTAGAATGTAGGGATGATATGAAATATTGGTTCTTTCTATCCCCAATAATGTGGACTTGATGATAAATTATGTGACTGTAAAATATTGTTTTTCATTTTGTGGCAACTTTGTGCCTATTTCTTGTTTCATTCTGAAACTTGTTTCTTTGTTACTTTATGTAAATCCTTATAAATAATAAAAAGTAAAAAATGCATTATTACATAATAATTATGTTACAGGAGTGTATGATTATAAAAAATAAAACCTCTTTGCAATTTTGGTGAAGTAGGTAGATTTGTCAAAATTTGCCGTGTGATACCACCCAAATGTTTAATCCAGAAAAGTTTGCTAATATCGTCCAGCAATGCAGTTCACTTGAGAGCCTGCACCCAGTAAACTGAATGCAGTGATAGGTCATAAGAGCAGGCATTGTGTCCTCAAAGATGATTTTCAATTACAGCTCTTCTTTCATTAAACCTCTGAATAAAATATGTCATTACTCCCCCACTTAAGTATTTCCCTAACTATTTAACCCCCTCACCCCAAATAGCTGTCTAGACACCCTAGTGAACCCCATCCAGCACCAAGGAAGGTCTCTTCCAAGATTAACCCTCAGCATTATTCTCAGTAGTAGCAGTTCTCTCCCTTCTCCCCCCAGTCTCCATATAGCACTGCTTTCTCTATAAAAAAATCTGATCAACCACCACTGGGTTCTGGTTTTCTGGAAATGTACATCACAATATTATGCAGTCTCAGAGCCATCAGTGACATCACAATGCCATGCTTACACAGAGACACAGAAATCTTAGTAATATTGCGGCCACTTCACCTTCAATGACATCACAAGTGTTGCGCTCCCACAGAACCCTAAGTGCAAGCCTGGGTTTAGGCATAGCCAATACAGGCAACACAGGCAAATGTCCAGTACGTTTTGAAAGGTGATAGTGTTACAGCCGCCTGTATGCCTTAATCTGGGTCTGAGGCTGCAGCAGGTGATCCCAAGCATTAGTGGCAATGAGAAATGTTCTGTCACAGAAATCAGCAAGGGGCCTGTAAGCCCTCTGGTGCCACCTCCTCAGCTTGCATTGGTTTCCATAGTACTAGGAAGCCATGTAAGCGGGAGGGTGGGGAAGAGGCAGAATCTGTCAGTGCTGGAGGGCTTGCATGCTATGTGCTGAGTTCTGTGACAGAACATTTTTCACTGCTGCTGCTGCTCAGGATCGGCCACAAACTAAGGGGAGCATTTGGATGGGGCAATGGGGGGGGGGGGAGCCGAGGTGGTCTCCCCAGTAGCCCATAAATGCCCTTACTTGAAATATGGCCCTGCTTCAGTGACAAATACGCAGAACCAAAGCTTGTATCATACCAATTACAATGCAACCATTTCACTCTTCTCCTCTTGGCTTTTCTACCTTCTGAAAACTGTCTATCTATTCTTCTTTTCCAAAATTACTGCTTATTCCTCTGACCCCATTTCGACACAGGAGGGCCAACACTACCATCAGATGAACTAAGCAGCCACCTAGAGCACCAAACTTTGGAGGGTGGAGAAAATACCCTCGAAAAAGCCCTTGCAGTGGTGGCCTCTGATCCCCCCATCCCTGCCGCTGCACCAGGGCCACATCTCCTGGGACCAGCAACAGTAGCAATGGTAATAAAACAGAAAGCAGTGACGTGTAGAGCCTCGGAACCCCTGCTCACTGTGCTCTGAAAGTCTAGCCAATCCCCATTCCCATACAAACAGAAGTCTGCATCAGAGAGGGCAGGACTGGCTGGACTTTCAGAATGCAGTATGAAGGGGTTCTAAGGTTCTATGCTGTGCCTCTTTCCTTTATAATTGCCACTGCTGCAGTAGTGGAGATATGTGGCAGCGATGACAGTAAGAGCAGGGGGTGGGGGGGGGGGGGTAGGAGGGCAAGAATGAGTGCTCACCTAGGGCTCCCAATATCCTTGTACTGATCCTGCCACCCAGCTACTCTGTTTTATCTCCCCTACAATCATCCTGTATCATGTTCCACTAGAACTATTCCCACTACCTTAAAACATAATATGATCACATCACACCTCAAAAAACCTTCATTGGACCTTACTTATTCATTTATTTGCTTGTTACTTTAATGTTTAGCCTGTCCTCCTGACATCGCTCAGGGCAGGTTATAAAAGAACATATAGAATGCCAAACACATAGAAACCATTAATAAAACAACAAAACATATCAGTAAATGCATAGTAAATACATAACATTAAAACATAAAACTAAAAAAAAATCTAAAACCAAACTCATAGAATCAAACAATTCAAAATTAAAGGAACTTCCTAAATAATATATAAAATTCCTAGTTAAAAAGAAAAGGTTTATAGCCTGCCTGAACTGCATCAGATCACCAATTTAACTGTACACTAAAGGAATTTTGTTCCACAACAAAAGAACAGAAAGATAATTTGTGCATGCTCTTGCTCTAACAAATCGTAAAGCTTTCCCCAATGGGAGAGCCAACAATATTTCTTCCTGTGAATGCAATTGATGACTGGGGTACATAAAAAGGCAGGGTCTTCAAAATGTAGCCAGGTGTATTACCATGAAAATCCTTAAAAGCCCAAACCAATAGCTTAAAAGGTAACCAGTTTACAACAGAAAGCCACTATGAAGAAACAAGTATTGGTGAAATATGGGCTTTTCAATTGCCATGTGTTAATAGCCTTGCTGCAATGCTCCACACATGCTATGCTCTCTTCAGGTTTTTCATGGGAAGCCCCTAAAATAGGGCATTATGATAATCCTTGTGCAAGATAACAAGTGCACAGAGTAACTGAGCAAGGTCTTTTGGTATAAACATAAGATGAACCTTCTGGAACTGACTAAACGAAAACATGTACTGACCAAATGCAAAAGATTCTGGACTGACTTTTGACCATCAAGCTCAACCACAAAACTCTGTACATGGCCACAGGCTACCAGCACTACTTCATCTCAAAACAAAGAAGGGCATGGAGCATCACAACAATTTCTGCAAACCCCAAAAAGTTCTCTCTCTGCAGTATTTGGCTGTAATCTATTCATTAACATCCATCTCTTAATAGCCTTTTTAAACAGCTTTGAAATTTCTTCAATTGCTCTTCCCAATGGACTCTCAAAGAATGTACAATTGAATATCATCTGCAAATGATCAAACATGGACTCCAAAATTATTTGTTATTTTCATAACTGGAGCCAAATATGAAAAGTAATGCCCAGTTATCCTCCCATATCCTTTCTGTCTTTCATGCACAAACTTCTCAGAAATGTAATTTATTTCCTCTGCTTTGACTTTCTTGTAATGAAAAGCATTCTTGATCCACTCCAATTTGGTTTTCACCCTCTCTTTTCCATACAGTCCTTGTCAAAACTTTTCAGTGACTTCTTTACTCAATCAGTGACCTCATCCTCCCTTATCTAGCCATTGCTTTCAATATAGTTAATAACCATCTACTCCTTGATTCTCTGCCCTCACTTGGATGCCAGGATGTCATCCTCTCTCAGGTCTCCTTTTTACCTTTCCCATCATGCTTTGAGTGCACATTTCAATGGATCCTCCACTACCACTACCTCAGTTTAGGTGCCCCAGGGGTATAGCTTAGGCCCTCTTATCACTCCACACTTATTACCTTGGTGCTCTGATTTCCTCCAAAGGCCTTCAGTCAAATTTTTATGACAACTCTGATTTGTATGCACCAAGATTTTCACCTGAACCCAGTTGCAAATCTCAGCATGCTTGCTCAAAATCATTGCTAGGAAGTCTTTAATCTCCTTATCCCTTAATCTCCTTATCTTTCTTCCCAAACCCACTCTACCTTTGCCATTTTTACATCTCCATACATAATGATGTCATCCTCAGCTTTGTGGTTATCTTTAACTATTTTTTCTCCAATACACATATCCAAAGCACTGCTAAAACATGTTTTTTTCTGTATATCACCATCAAATCCATTCCTATCTCTCTCAACATATCACCAAAACTCGTATCTGCTAATTCACCACCTTCCATTTAAGACTTCTCCTGCAAGCTCCTCTTCACAGATCTCCCCCTTAATCTCTATCTTTACCACTATCTATTCCAAGCTCAGCTACTCATCTCACCTTCTCCCAAAACCACTACAACCATATGGCTTCCATGTCAAGTCAACTCATTGTCTCACTATCTGAGTCCACCTACAGTTCAGGCTTCTACATCTCACCTACAACTGCTTTTACTCTGGCTCTCTCCTTTCTTCCTCCTTATGTCCTTCATTCATCAGGAAACTTGCTGTAATCTGTGCCCTTCTCCTTCATTTTCAATTCCTGACCCTGCAGCTATGCCATACTCCTGGAACAGCCTTCCTGTGGACATCTCTCATGCTTGTTTCTCTCTGGCCACCTTTTTGAGTTGATTGTATAAATCTTAAACACTGATTCTTTGAGATCTTAAACTTCTCATTCAACCATGTTCACTGTAGTAAGTACATGTCCGTAAAAACTGTTGTTTTTCTAGGTATCCTGACCATGCAGTAAGCTTCATGGAGCAGGCGCTGTCTCTTCTGTGCACCTGTACAGCACTAGATCCCTCTATCTGGAAACACTATAGGAATTATAAGTAATAGCTGTAGTAGTAATAAGCCAAAGTGACTTTGCCCTGTAATGTACTACGGTCACTTTCACAAAAACTAATCCAGAAACACTTTTACAAATCAGGTCTTTATCTAACATCATATACTATGTTGCTATGTTAGTTTAGCTCTGATTTGAGCTCTGAAAAGATCAAGCTCAAAAAAAGAAAATCTAAAAAGCAACGCACGTGCCCACCTTAAAATCTGAAAAAAGAGAAACTCCACCTTACCCGAGATGATCTCATCTTTTCCAGCTCCTTCTCACTCCTTTCTTAACTCCGAGCATTCACGGTTAAAATGAGACACAGTCCTCCAAGGCTCCAGTTCAAAATAAGTAACTAATTAATTCATTAACTTCTCCCTCCCACAGCTCTCAGTACAGCTGTCATAGGACCCGACAGTCTTTGTCTACAGAACAAATCCAGATAAAGTTTTCTAACCTCTGACCCTTGTTCTCCCCTCCCCACTGTTACAACGAATCCCATGACCCCTTGTAAAGAACATCTGTCTGTTGCTGGATTTATGATGTTTGGCATTTCCTATAAGATGAACCTTCAATATTCCCATGGTTTTCCAGAATCTGGTATGTGCAGTCAGTTTGACAGACCCTTGCTTGTACAGCTGGCTTTCTCCGATTTCTCTCCTTTGTTTGTATTTTTGCCTGGCAGTTTTCTCCTGCTCCTTTGAGTTTCCAATTCAATCAGAGCTGACCTCTCCGAGGAAACAGCACTATGATGAGCCTTCATGGGCAACTACCAGGCTATTTCCCCTATTTTTATAATCTTCCCTAGCTCCGTCATTGCAGTGACAACTTATGCACCCATTATGTGTGTACCCTAAGTCCAGCCAGTAGGTGTCACCATTGACCAACATCTGGGAGTCCTTTCTCCAACAAACTAGAAATACTACCTCCACATCACCATCAGTACTAATTCAACTGGCTGTAAAAGTCAGACTGGGAAACCAAACCCAACACAACCATATTTTCCACATGGCAGTGCTCTTTTAAGCTGCCAACCTGGACCCTGTCCTTTTTTTGTGTGTGTGGATAATTCTCCCATGGGAGTTATGAATCACACTTATCTTCTTGGTCCAGATTCTAATGGGCCATTGTCCTCTCCACTGCTCCATCATTACTGGTACAAAATGACAACGACTGGCAGTCTCCTGATACCAAGGACTGAAGCAATATGGAACATAAGATATGCCATACTGGGTCAGACCAAGGTCCATCAAGCCCAGTTTCCTGTTTCTAACAGTGGCCAATCTAGGTCATAAGTACCTAGTAGTCTCCCCAAAAGACACAGGTTCCTCAATGCTTGTATTGGGTCAAGCAGTGATATCCTGGGTCCCTTTTAATTAATGGTTTATGGAGTGAACCCTTGAGATGGTCTCCCTATAAAAGGGCTGAGATGCATTAGGTACAGCATTTTGTTGAAGTCTATCAACTATAGATTCATTAATGAAATGTGCTTTTCAAGACAGAATGGAATCATTGTGCTATTAATTGATGGGTCTGTAAATGAAGTCTATAGAGTAGAAATTCTCAACCCAGTCTTCGGGACACACCTAGCCAGTCAAGTTTTCCAGATAACCACAATGATTATGTATGAGGCAGATTTCCATGCACTGTCCCCATTGTATGCAAATTTTTCTCATGCATATTGATTGTGGTTATCCTCAAAACCTGTACCCTGGCTAGGTGTGTCCCAAGTACTGGGTTGAGAACCCCTGATATAGAGGGTCGACCGCACTACAGCCCTTTTTGCGGGGACTTGCATGGTGACACGAGAAAGGCCTTGGGGATGGGATGCGCTAGCTCCAGCGCATAGCCCTCTCAAACGATCTCGAGGACCCACTTATCCTGGATGATGTGAGCCCAGGTGGATGCGAAAGACTGGAGCCATCCCTCAATCTTGACTCCCTCCAGGGCCCACCTCAACTCATTGTGACTTCTTAGCAGAGTCCAAGGAAAGGGCAAAGTACCCCCTACCTGAGCCGTATGCTCAAAAAGAGGGACCCCACCCAAGGGGCTGAAAAGGGGCTACTGTGTCACTTGGAACCTCCGAAAATCTCTAGCCTGCCTGCTGGGGGCTGAAGGCCCCTTGGCTCCCCTCAGCCTATCCTCCAGAAGACGAATACCCTTGGCATCCCCTGAGTCCTTCACCAACTTCTCCAGAGCCTCCCCAAAGAGAAGTTTCCCCCTGAAGAGCAGCCGGGAGAGACACACCTTAGAAGCAACAACCGCTAACCAGTTCCGCAGCCACAGCAGGTGGCAAGCCACCACCATGGACACCATGCCCCTGGAGACTGTCAGAATCTGGTCGCAGAAGACGTCCATCAGAAAAGCGGCCCCAAACTCCAGCATGGCCACCTCCGAGCCTGCTTCCTCCTCAGGGAGTCCCTGTGCCCAGCACTAGCAGGCTCTAGCCACATACATTCACAAATAGATGTCTATAAGGCCAGGGCACTGGCGTCGAAAGCCTGTTTAAGCATAGTCTCCAGTCTGCGGTCCTGCAAATCCTTAAGGGATGCTCCCCCTTCCACTGGAATTGTGGTCTTCTGGGTCACTGCTGTGACGAGGGTATCCATCCTTGGGAGCTTAAAGAGTTCCCTCTCTTCCGAGACCAAAGAGAACCAGGACAGAGTAAGAAAGCCCCTCAGACTGGCCTCCAGGAGCATCCATTCCACATTGACCATCTGTTTGATTGCTCTGTGTACTAGAAACCCACAGGACCTTTTCCAATACCCTGCAAAAGCAGATCCTCCAGCTCAAATCTCTCAGTGGCCGCATCAGCCTGGATGCTGAGGGCTCCCAGAGACCATGAAATGAGCACTGGAAGCTCCTCCCAGCAAAATAAACAAATCACCAAGGGTTCATCAGGTGCAGGGTGATCCTCTGTCCTCCTTCGGTCCCATAGGTGTCCTCCCAGTCCTCAGAGGCCTCTTCGTCCAACTGAGGGGATGAAGGCCTGAGACTGACGGGATGAAGGGTTCCAGAGAGGGCCTCAACCTTTTAGATGGAGGCAGAGAGTCCTGCTTCCCCGGGGCTGGGAACTCCAGGATTCCCAAGGCCATGGCCCCCACCCTCGGGCAGCCGGAGGGTTCACCATCATGTCCTGCTTTAGGCAAAATGCCTGATGGAGGAGCACACATCCCAGTGACAAAGGAAAACCAGAGGATGTGGAGAGTTGCTCTGCAGGAGCCCATCATTTTTTGGCCTTCTTGGAAGCAGCCCTGGCTGGAGACTGCTGCCCCTGGGCCTTGCTACCCTCCCCTCGGCCCCAGGCAGGAGATTTTCCCACCGGGGGCCATGGCAGAGGTACGCAGGAGGGGCGAGACATGCAATGTGGAAGTTGCGGGCTCCTCCACTGCCGTCAACTGACACGTGAAAGTCCTGCTCTGCTGTCCTGCTATCTTTGTAGCAAAGATGACAGAGACCGGCTGGGGAGAAAGAACTCCTGCATGCACTTCATGCGGCATGAACAGTGTTGCCCGCAGGCATCGATTCTGCCACCAACACATCAGAGGAGGAAACACCAGCTGCAAGACCAACAGAGGCTGCAGGAGTACAAAACAAGGAGAAAGGTATGCGTCGTGCTCAGCACCAATGAGGCGGGAAACAGGCTCCAACAGTGAGGGAGGGACTTGGAGCACCTGAGTTTGCACCTCTTCACCTCCAGGGCAGTCACCAATCTGGGACAGTTGGCAGCACCCAGAGCCCTTGAGAAGGGAGCAAAAAGGAGCCCTTTCTTCCTTTACTTTTAAAACAATCCACTCCTCAGTAATTATTTTTTTTTATAATTTTGATTTTTATTTGGTTCAGTACAAAATAAATAGGAATTACATTTACCCGGTAATTGTGGTTCCTTGAGTGACTCCAGTTTCGTCCTCAACCTCTGGGTGGTGAACCTCCTCCTGCAGCTTGGAGACTGGGCATGTCAAACTCATGACATCACTGGATATAGCCTGCTGGTCTCTCCCATCAGCCCCCAGTGAACTACTGACAAAGCAGACTCAAAGGAGCAAAAAATCAGTAACTTTTTTTTTTTTTTTTTAAACTTAACATTATATTCAAGGGAACGCAGAACATAACCGGAACGCAGAACATAACCTATCTACCTACTACTCCCCTTCCAGAAGGAAAGGGACTGCTTTCTGCATGCTCTCCTTTCCGTCAAATGCCTAACCCTAAACAATCCAGAGCAATATAGCAATATATTATTATATTATGATATTGTTATATATAACAATATAGCGCAAAACAAATGGAAGCATCAAAACGACTGAACATCAGTGGCCTATATCCACTTTTAACCTTGCACTTCCCCCAACAGAAAGACCACTGCTAAGACCCCATCCCCGGGCGGGAATGAGGACTAAACTGGAGTCACTCAAGGAACCACAATTACCAGGTAAGTGTAATTCCTATTTCCTTATCGTTCCTCCAGTTTAGTCCTCAACCTCTGGGATGTATCAGAGCAGTAATCATTGGGAGTGAACTTTCCAGCCGGATCTCAACACCGCCTCCCTGAAAACAGCATCCTTAGCCGCCAAAACATCTAGGCGGTAGTGCTTACTGAAAGTATGGAGAGGCAACCAAGAGGCCTCCCTACAGATGTCCACTGGCGGAACCAAACCATGCTCCATCCAAGAAGACGCTTACACTCTGGTAGAATGAGCTCGTAAGCTCCCTGGGACTGTACGGTCCCGTAGAAGATAAGCTGACGCACTCACCACTCCAATCCATCCAGAAATGGACTCTTCCGCCGCCACTTCCCTTTGCGGGGCCCTCCGAACACTCCGAAGAGAGACGATCCGCCTTGTGAAAGTTTCTGAAACCTTTAAACACTGCCGCAGCACTCTCTTGACGTCCAAACAGCGCAAGCTATGGTTCAATACGCTCCCCTCCGCCGCACCTAGCGCTGAAAGAGAGACCATTTTAGTTAGGTGAACATAAAAACCACCTTTGACAACAACGATGGAACCAGCCACCAGGCCAGCTTCTGTCTGGAGACAGACAAAAAGCGATTCCTGACAGGTCAACGCCTGCAACTCCGAAAATCGCCTCGCCGAACAGATGACCATCAAACATACCGTCTTCAAGGCAAACCCCTTAACCTACGCCTGTTGCAAGGGCCCCACTGGCGCGCTAGCTAACGCTCCTAAAACCAACTTGAGCTTCCCCGGTGGAATTAATATCCTACGAGAGGGCTACAGTCTGGTAACTGCCTGAGAAAGCATACCACATCGACCTGTGCATGAGAGCCACTCCCTGTCCTTTGCCCCTATAGCAAGACAGAGCTGCTAACTGAACTCTCCAGGAACTGCATTTACCAAACCCGTCCTGCAGAAAACCTAATACCAAGGGAACTGACACTGTTGTTGCACGAGCATGCCTCCGGGAGCACTCGTCCTCAAAGATAAGAAGATAAGAACATAAGATATGCCATACTGGATCAGACCAAGGTCCATCAAGCAGAGTATTCTGTTTCCAACAGTGGCCAATCTAGGTCATATGTACCTAGCAGTTTCCCCAAGGGACACAGGTTCCACAATGCTTGTATTGGTTCAAGCACTGATATCCTAGGTCCCTTCTTAATAATGGTTTATGGACCTTTCCTCCAGGAACTTGTCCAAACCTTTTTTAAACCCAGCTACACTAACAGCCTTTACTACATCCTCCGGTAACAAATTCCAGAGTTTGATTACACGTTGAGTGAAAAAATATTTTCTTTTATTAGTCTTAAATAGTTTACCCTGTAGCTTCATTGCATGTCCCCTAGTCTTTCTATATTCTGACAAGGTAAACAATCGATCTACGTTTACCTGTTCCATTCCGTTCATTAATTTATAGACTTCTATCATATCTCCCCTCAGCCATCTCTTTTCCAGGTTAAAGAGCCCTAACCTTTTTAGCCTTTCTTCATAGGAGTATCCTTCCATCCCCTTTACCATTTTGGTGGCTCTTCTCTGAACCTTTTCTAAAATCGCTATATCCTTTTTAAGATACGGCGACCAGAACTGCACACAATATTCAAGGTGCGGTCTCACCATGGAACGATATAGAGGCATTATAATATCTTTCATTTTATTTTCCATTCCTTTCCTTATCATAACTAGCATTCTATTTGCTCTCTTGGCCGCTGCTGCACACTGGGCCGAGGGTTTTAACATGGTATCCACAATGACGCCTAAATCTTTTTCCTGGGTGGTGGTTCCTAATGTGGAACCTTGCATCGTGTAACCATAGTTTGGGTTGTTCTTCCCTAGGTGCATAACCTTGCACTTGTCCACATTAAATTTCATCTGCCATTTTGATGCCCAGTCTTCCAATTTGTCAAGATCCTCTTGCAATTTTCCACAATCCTCTTGGGTTTTAACAACTTTAAATAGTTTTGTGTCATACGAAAATTTGATAACCTCACTCGTTATTCCACTTTCCAGGTCATTTATGAATATGTCAAAAAGCAGCGGACCCAGCACAGATCCCTGGGGTACACCACTATTCACCTTTCTCCATTGGGAAAATTGGCCATTGAGCCCTACCCTCTGCTTTCTATCTTTTAACCAGTTCCTGATCCATAATAGTACACTGCCTCCTATCCCATGACTCTTTAGTTTTGCCAAAAGTCTCTGATGAGGGACTTTGTCAAAGACTTTCTGAAAGTCCAGATACACAATATCAACCGACTCACCTTTGTCCACCTGATTATTCACTCCTTCAAAAAAACATAACAGATTAGTAAGACAAGATCTTCCTTGTCTAAAGCCATGTTGGCTGTCTCCCATTAGGTCATGACTATCTACATGCTGAGTAATTTTATTCTTTATGATGGTTTCTACCATTTTTCCCGGTACTGATGTCAGGCTCACCGGTCTGTAGTTTCCCGGATCACCCCTAGAACCCTTTTTAAAAATTGGTGTTACATTGACGATCCTCCAATCTTCAGGTATTAGAGATGATTTTAATGATTTTATTTATTTATTTATTTATTTACATTCTCTTATATACCGCGCTATTCTGCATCAGTGCGGTTTACATTGAACAAACTGAAATTACATTGAACAGGGTATTATAACTTGGAGATAACTATTTTACAGGGAACATGGGCTATGGAGGGTTAAGTGGCTTGCCCAAGACCACAAGGAGCACCTGAGGGATTAGAAACCCCAGTCCTTCCGGCCCAAGGTTGCTGTCCTCTAGTGGGATTTGAACCCCCGACCTTCCGGCCTGAAGTACCTTGCCCCAACCACTAGGCTACTCCTCCACTCCAGTTCACAGATTACTAATAGCAGGTCTTCAATCTCATATTTCAGTTCTTTCAACACCCTTGGATGTATACCATCCGGCCCAGGTGATTTGCTACTCTTCAGTTTATCTAATAGTTGTAATACATCTTCCCGATGTATCGATATTTCCTTCAATTCTTCCGCACCTTTAAATACCACTTCAGTCATGGGTAACATCCCTACATCTTCCTCAGTAAAGACTGAGGCAAAGAATTCATTCAATCTCTCCGCTATCACCTTGTCGCCTTAGTGCTCCTTTAACCCCTTTATCATCTAATGGACCAGCTGCCTCTCTCACAGGTTTTTTGCTACGAATGTACTTGAAAAGGTCTTTACTTTGCGTTTTTGCTTCCGCAGCAAGCTTCTTCTCAAATTCTCCCTTTGCCTGCCTTATCAATGCCTTGCATTTGACTTGCCAGTGCTTGTGCTGTTTCCAGGTTTCGTCGTTTGGCTCTTTTTTCCATTTCCTGAAAGATGCTTTTTTGGCAACAACAGCCTCTCTGACCTCACCTTTAAACCATGCTGGCAGTTTTTTGGACTTCCTTCCACTTTTTTTAAAGCGTGGAATACAGCTGGTCTGGGCTTCCAAGATAGTATTTTTCAACAACAGCCAAGCCTGATGTACGTCTAACTTTTGCAACTGCTCCTTTTAGTTTTTTCTTAACTGTTTTCCTCATTTTATCATAGTCTCCCTTTGAAAGTTAAAAGGTATTACTGTGGATTTCCTTATTATCCCTCCTCCACTAATTAAATCAAAGGCGATCATGCTATGATCACTATTGCTAAGTGGCCCCAACAACCTTATCTCCTGCACTAGATCTGGTGTTCCACTAAGGGCTAGGTCTAATATGGCTTCCCCTCTGGTTGGTTCATGAACCAGCTGCTCCAAGAAGCAGTCATTTATTTCATCTAGGAACTTTATCTCCCTAGATGCGCCATATACGCACATATGCAAGGGACGTGGACTTTTTTTTCTTTTGCGGCAAGGTGGCAAAGACTGCTGCCGAGCAAAGCACAGTTACTTACCTGTAACAAGTGATCTCTGGGAACAGCAGGAATAAGTCTTCACATATGGGGTACGTCGGGGGTGGCCATTGAAAGGGCAAGCTTAAGGAAAAAGAGATCTCCAGGAACAAGCAGGAATGAGTCTTCACATATGGGGTACGTCGGTACCGACGGAGTCTGCGCGGGAACGCTCCCCAGCGTCCAATCAGAACGCTTTTGGAAGCATCCCGCCTGCGTGCTGCCTTCCCGCCTTTCCCAACTGCCTCTCCTCAGTTAAGTTTTAAAGCTGAGGCAAAGAGAGAGAGAGCAAGGAAGGGAAAGATAGAGATAGAGAAAAATGCAACTCCTAGGGGAGGTGGGTGGGTTGTGAAGACTTATTCCTGCTGTTCCCAGAGATCACCTGTTACAGGTAAGTAACTGTGCTGTCTCCAGGAACAAGCAGGAATGAGTCTTCACATATGGGGACTCCCAAGCTGAGATGCCTAGAGGGAGTCCTAGTATGTTGCGAATCTAGAAAGAGCCATGGTACTCCTCAGAACCTCAGGCATCCTGGGGATGGAGGGTAGGAGTTGAATTACAGAAAAGGTGCTGTGGAACAGCTGGACTAGAACAGGACTTCTATAGAGAAAGATCCTATATAGAGGGCATTTAGTAGTAAAATATTGAGTGCAATATTCTAATATGGGCCTCCCTTGGTGGCACTGTAAGTCTATTGAGGTTCATATGGATCTGTTAGAAGAGCCAGTAGAAGATCCTCAAGGATTATCTCACTGAGAAGTAGAGGTAATAACTGTAGAAAAAACAAGTGGAGGCCAGAACTGTTAAGGTTGAGAAATAGCCCCAGGGGAAACTGGGGTGGTATAAAGATGTAGAGCTTCAGCGGAAAAAGCAGAGGGTACTTATTAGACAAAGCTTAAGCTCTTTTGGCCCAAGAACAGTACAATCCTAGGACCAAAAGGAAAATGAGTCCGGCCCATCTGGACTGGCACTGGAATTAGTCCATGTAGGAGAGAAAGGATATGGAGACCCCTGTATCTGATAAGAAAGAAAGGACAGACTTAGGAAGCGTTAAGCTTTAGATTAACTGAAGTTCCGCAATGTCTTTCCTAAATGGGGTCAATTAGGAAAGAAAAAAAGGTACATGGAGAGCTTCAGAGGTACCTAACCCTGAAAGGTTATGGTAAGAAAAAAGTTTGCTAATTACCACAGGGAGTGGCTGTATGTGTAGAACCCTAAGCATGCTGGCACAGCATGGATAGGGGTAGTGCCCATCAGTCAGGGTCATATAGGAATATATGGATATCTGAACCTAAACAGACCGATAGATAAGTATGTGGATACACATCTACCTAAAAGATATATCTCAACAGATATATATATATATATATATATATATATAAAATGTATATATATATATATTCCTAAATATATACACATATAGGGTATATATGCACATATAGAGAGAGAGATATACATGGGCTGAAGATACACAGACATATATATATATATATAAAATGTATATATATATATATATATATTCATAAATATATACACATATAGGGTATATATGCATATAGAGAGAGAGAGATATACATGGGCTGAAGATACACAGATATATAAAATGTGTATATATATATATATATATATATATTCATAAATATATACACATATAGGGTATATATGCATATATATATATATATATATATATATATATATATATATAGAGAGAGAGAGAGAGAGAGAGAGAGAGAGAGAGAGAGAGAGAGAGAGAGAGAGAGATACATGGGCTGAAGATACACAGATATATATATAAAATGTATATATATTCCTAAATATATACACATATAGGGTATATATGCATATATATATTGAGAGAGATATACATGGGCAGAAGATACACAGATATACACACTTACACATATATATATATATATATATATATATATATGTGTGTGTGTGCATATCTGTGTATCTTCTGCCCATGTATATCTCTCTATATATATGCATATATATTTAGGAATATATATATATATCTATATTTTATATATATATCTGTGTATCTTCTGCCCATGTATATCTCTCTCTATATATATGCATATATACCCTATATATGTATATATTTAGGAATATATATATATCTTCATTTTCTTTGTGACCTCTTCAAGAGATAATCCCATATAGAAAATATATGAGAGAATTCTTGCTGAAAGCATGGATGCCTGGAAGGTTTGGCGTCCAAAGGCATCTAAAGTCTTAGACTCACGACCTGGCGGATAAGAAGAGTGCTTTTTAGTACTCTTAATATGCCTCATTGCTGATTCTACAACAATGGAATGATGAGGAAGCTGAGTCCTTTGAAAACCTGGAGAGGGGGGCACCTGATATAGAAGATCAGTTGCCCTAGAAGGTGGGGGTACCGTCAAAGGAGCTTCCCACATTCGTAAGAGATCATCCTGCAAGGACTGATGCAAAGGAAGCATGATGTTCTCCTTTGCACTCCCAGGAATATACAGGGATTCTGTATTCCCTTGTGTAGGATCCTGTCCAGGTATAGAAATGGCAAGCAATGTTCCCTCTAATTTTCTGTAGGCTGTGTGCGCATGAAATATCAGCTGTGTGCAGCTTTTGAAGGAAGGTTAAGGTTTTGTGTGCCACATAATGACACTCTGAGTTATATACTTTAAAATTTGACTACAAGTCAGAATACAGTATGTACACCACATTGATTTTAATCAAATTAAATGAAAATAGACGATTACTAAATGAAGCGGGAAATTTCTAGTAATTACAATCATAACTTTTAAATTTTAAGATGTCTGTGTTGTTTTCCATCAGAATCAGAGCTGTAATTTTTGTGCGCTCTGTTGTAAAGTATGTGCGCTCGCTCGGCGAGGTGTGTGCCCGCGCACACGCGCACAGCTTAGAGGGAACAGTGATGGCAAGTGATTTTGCCATATCCAGCAGAAAAGCTTGAAAAGAAAAATCCCCCGAGGGAAATCCTCTTGGAAGAGGAGGACAGGCTAGATCTGTTGAAGAACTAGCATTGGCACCCAGGGATCTATCCAATTCTAGAGGAGTAGAAGATCCTAAAGGGTGGAGTATGGGATCCTTAGAGGATGGTTGCCGGTACCGCAGTTGGTCGGGACCAGCCACAGTCGGTAGCGCATCGTCCATGCCAGGGATCGATTCCGGACTCGGTACCGAGGGAAGTGAGCCTGATGAAAGAAGCATGGAAGGTACTGACAGCGATGGTAAAATGGATACCGGTACCGACTCTGGTACCGTATCCAATACCGGTGGAAGAAGGCCAGCCGGTGACGGCTCTAACAGTATCGAAAGAACCGAGAGTGCCGAACATGGATCATCGGAAACGTGCCTTCGGTACCGTCCGGTGTCGGTACCCAGTCCTCCAGACTGGAGATCGATTCCAGACTCGGCATCGAAGAAAGCGAGTCTATCGATGCACATCTGGAGGGTACCGACGTCGGTACCAGTACCGGTACCGGGATCGATACTGATACTGGAAGATCGGTATGCAGCGTATCCAACGGCCCCGTAGGTACCGAGGACGCCAGACTACGATTCTTGGTGAGGAATGTTTCATCCAACACCATTGCCAATGCCGAGGTATCGGTACCGCTCAAAGCGGATGCCACCACCGAGCATGGCTCAGGTATGTTCGGAGAGGGGTGAACCTCAGGAACAACCTGAAACACCACACAGGATTTGGAGGCCGAAGACTCCCACCAGGGTTTTGAAGCCAGTGTGTTCTCGAAGGCAAGGCCAGAGGCATCTCTATGCTGTGCATGAGATCTACCACTCGAGGACTGGCTAGTCTTAACAGACTGGTTTTGGGTTACCTGATCCTGTGAAGAAGAAGGGGTGGTCAGTGCCCTGAAGTTGAATGGGGACTGCGTATCGAGGGGAACTCGATGCTGAAGACTTCTTCCCACTATACTGTTACAGGAGGGACACTCCAGAGGAAAGTGGTCAGGACCCAAACAGGGTAGACACCAATTATGAGTGTCTAAAATAAATTTTGTACCGCCACAGTTTGAACATTTCTTAAGAATAGTAGCTGGCGGTTCCATGAGGAAAAAAGGGGTAGGCCTAGCAGGCCGGGAAAAAACCCCGTCAGGCATTAAGAGGGAAAAAATATTCCCTAACAGGAATAAATTGAAGAAAAAAAGAAAAGAAACACCGGCGGTACCGGGGAAGGCAGCCGCGACCACAAGAAAACTAAAAAATAAAAGAAGAATTTTCTGCGGTGACAGAAGGACGACCTGCCGGCTCTGCGGAAAAACGAAAACTGAGGAGAGGCAGTTGGGAAAGGCGGGAAGGCAGCACGCAGGTGTGTTGGGATGCTTCCAAAAGCGTTCTGATTAGACGCTGGGGAGCGTTCCCGCGCAGACTCCGTCGGTACCGACGTACCCCATATGTGAAGACTCATTCCTGCTTGTTCCTGGAGATCTCTTTTTCCTTAAGCTTGCCCTTTCAATGGCCACCCTCGTAAGCAACAACCGATGCACCTGAGGCATTCAAAGGGAACTCTGTAGCAACAGAATCTCCAATGTCGGAAACCTCCATGGATTCCCGTCAAGCAACCATATGAGGCAGGCATACCACGGGCGCCTCGGCCAGCCTGAGGCCCCCAACCACACGTTTCCCCCGAAGCACTTCGATACGCAGAACCACTCGACCTATGAGTGCCCCTGGTGGAAAGACATAGAGAAGGCCGGACGACGGCCACCGTTGAAACAGTGCGCCAATGCCTTCCGACCTCCTTTCGTGTCGTCTACTGAAGAAGCGACCCATTTACGCAGAGTGAAACGCCGCCATGAGGTCCATTACTGGCTGTCCCCATATGCGACCGATCTGTGCAAACACCTCCGGATGCCACTCCCATTCTCTGGCATCTACTTGGATCCAGCTGAGGAAATCCGCCATCACAATGTCCTTACCCGCAACATGTGCTACCGAAAACGCTGGCAGCCAAAGCTCTATCCACACACACAGACCCTCTGCCGGGGCCTCTATGGCCACACTTCTGGTTCTGCCCTGCCGATTGATGTAGGCCACCACCGTGGAGTTGTCGGACAGTATTCGCACCGCTCGACCTGTCACCATAGCTTCGAACGCCTGCAACGCCCGGCATATCGCTCGCATTTCCAGTCGGTTGATTGACCACTGGGTCTCCTGTGTACTCCAAGAGTCTTGCGCGAAACGATCTCCGAACATAGCGGAGTTTAACAAAGTTTTTGGCCAAGCTCCTGGAGGAAAGGTCCATAACCTTTTATTAGAGAGAAGCTGGAAAATTATTAATTTTTTTTTTATACCAACTTTCACCAATGCAAGATGTTCTACAAGGCCCACAACCCAACAGAGCATCACATCTGTTGTACATGCAACGGAACCCTTAAAATATGAGCATACGTGAATCCACCGCTTGCCCCGATACGAGCATTGAGTAGCCTATTTGTCTTTTTGGAAACCAGCCAGGTCCTTAAGACCTGGATTGGCTACCCTAGGAAACAGGATACTGGACCTGAAAGAGCTTGGTCTGACCCAGTATGGCATTTCTCGTATCCTTATGAACGGAACTTCCCCAAAGTCTCTGCCTTGGAAGTAACAGGCTGCGCCTGGCCCTATGGCTAGCTCAAATGGAGCAGTGCGGCCTAGTGGTTGAGGCAAGTTGCAAGACCAAGGGTTTGAATTCCAATTGAGACCACCAACCTTGGGCCATAAAAACTGGGGTTTCTGGTCCCACCGGTGGTCCTTCTGGCCTTTGTTAAGTGACTTAACCCTCTGCCTCAGGTATCAAAACATAAATTGTGAGCCCTTCAGGGACAAGGGAAATAGAAATACCGTAATCGACTGTATGCCACCCTGACCTGTAGGCAATCAGTATACTCAAATAACTGACTGGGAATATGTGACCGTAGCAAACACTGGCAGTGGAGAGACATCAGAGCTGGTGCTGGTTCCTGGTCTTCCTTTCTCGCTCTCCCAGTCCTTCTGCCAGCATTGAGAAAAGGCTGAGAATAAATTGTCCAGTGGGCCGGGGACCTTGCGTCCTGGACGTCAGAGAGAAAGAGGGGCTAGGATCTGGGAGCAAAGCCCAAAAAGAAAGGGAAACTGGTGACTAACACTGTAGCTCCTCCAGATGGCTCACTCCACAGCAGATCCCATGACTGCATCTCCAACCCCATGTAACACCATGAGGACCTCACGCACTTTATTACAATCGACATCCCCCCATTACTGGAGAAATGACTTTAGCCTGATAATACAGTCTGAGCAAAGAAATGCAGTCTCACTCTGCAAAGAGTACACCCAAAAATCATGCCTAAGCAATTGTGAGCACATACAAAATGCACATCTACATATACGGGTGACCCAGCACCTGTCACCCAAACACAGTGCAGCGAGCACGCTTGAACATAGGCTGAATGCATGGAGCATACACAGAGTATTGACTTATGCTATGAAACCTTCCAGTGAGCTGGAGCGCTAAGCCCCAAACTGTGCTACCTAGACGTCCTTCTCTTCACCCTCAGCACGGGCTCTTTAACAAGATGGCACAGACGGGTCAGTGCCCCTGCTAAGTGCTTAAAGCCCTGCTCTGACAGTACAGGCTCTAGAAATAGATGAGAATTTCCTGGGAAGGGCATGCTAAGTGGCGCTATGAAACACACAGGCAGCCCCCCTCCCCCCCCCCTCCCCGGGCTTCCTGCAATCAGAGAAATAGCAGTGGGATACACCGACAACCTTGCAAGTGGAGGTCTTAGAGGTTGCTGCCTGTGTGAACCTGATGAGGAATACGATTTTGTATTTTACAAACCCCCCTCCCTGGGCACTGAATACTATATGTGATTCATGAGCAGCGCTGCCATCCGGTTGCCTTTAGGGCACCAGAGCCCGACAAACGATACAGACATTAAGAGCTTTAAATCTTGGTCATATAATCTTGATTTGCAGAACATTACAGTTGCTTGTTTAGTCACTAACCTCTGAGTGCCCATGAGGTGGCCCTGTGGTTATTTCTTCCCTGACTTGCAGAGATCAATCTGAAGATGGCTGCATACACACGATCACAGAAAGGCACTATTGAGTGTACCAGCTACCCTCTGGTGGCCATAGACCGTAGCACAGGCACTTCTTGGTTGACAGTTTAACTGTTATTATTATTATTATTATTATATTTTTTTATATCCTAAGGTTTCCTAAACCTGTTCCTGTGAAACCACAGGCGTTTGGGCAACTTTCACTTTAGAATACATTTGCAGACTATGAATACAAAAAAAAGCTACTGTCTCAAGCACACTTCTAGCCTGTCCCTCCTTCCACCTACAAGTTAGGTCTCTGCCCTTGAAGAACCTAAAAGCTGGAAATTTGCCTAATATCCCAGAACTTAACAGATGCTCCTCAGAGACATGATTAGGAGGGAGAGAACATGTGGCATCAGAGATCAATGCCAAAACTGCTGTCCTATAAAACTAAGAATAAACTTAAAATAAAGAGGACTGACAACAGCCCCCTTTAAGGCTGAGGAACCCCCCCAAGCCTCAAAAAACCTACAAACAAGAGAAAGAAACCTAAAAATCTAGCTATTCTGCCTATTGTCTTCCTCACACAGGCAGCTCGCTGCAACTCCCGCCACGCGGTCCAAATACCTAGAAAGAAAATGGCCGCCCCTTTGCTAATGAATTTTGGCGCCAAGAATAGCCACTGCAAAAAAAAGGCCTCAGCAGACCGACAGAGCCCGAAGGCCTTACCTGCAGGGCCGAAAGCCACGCAGCCTGCTCCTACCACCTTGAATTCATCCGATCCTCAAGCCGCGCTGCTGCGCCCAGCAGCCACGGCGAGGACCGCTCAACCAGTTCCACAGAGTAAAATTAAAATCCCGCAGCAACGGAGAGGCTCCATCTCACACAGCTTCAGTGTGGCTGTATGGGTCCCGGAGCTCTCTCCCATATCGTCAAGGGAGAGAGATCCGCACCAGCGAATGCCTGCAGCAAGTGAAAATAACTGACAAGGAGAGAAGGCAAGAGCTGCTACTAATTTAAAGAGCAAGCTCAAATTTAAAATTACTGTAAATATAAGGAAATCTGCTCCTAATAACTAAAGGGAACTAATCCATGATTGCCAATTAACCCTCCTCACACACTAAAATGCTATGACTAATCTGTAATCATGTACTGATATATATGTAAATAGTTGCCCTGGTTATCCAAGTTGTATCACCTGTTAATTGTAAATACGGAATAGATTCTATGCCGTATATAACTCTTCTGTTTTCATGTAAACCGCACTGATGCTGAATAGCGTGGTATAAAAAAAACTTTAAATAAATAAATAACCAAAGGTAACTGAATTAAAAGCAAAATTAAAGGTAAAAATCAAAAGTAAAATCAGAATAGAATTTGTCACACTAAATGCTCCTTATCCATTCCTCCAAGTGAGCCCAGAAGCTAGGCTCACTACGTCCTCCTGCTGCATGGAGACTGGATACACTGGGGGCTGATGGGAGAGACCAGCAGGCTATATCCAGTGATGTCATGAGTTTGACATGCCTAGTCTCCAAGCTGCAGGAGGAGGTTCACTACCCAGAGGTTGAGGACTAAACTGGAGGAACGATAGGGAACATCATTTTTTTTCTCCTTTGCAAAACAATGGCATAACATGCATCCAGCTGTATCCATCAGCCCAACATTTACCTAATTACCATTCTATCCTTACTTTACATTATATACTTATCTCCATTCACCTGTACATTTTTATTTTACTGTTCCCTTCAACTCCCCTCCTCCCTCCTGGATCCTGCGATGCACCAATCCTTTTTTTCCCCCCATTTCCTTATGTAAGCTTGGTTAGCTTCAGTCCACTAATTCATTATCCACCCTTTGTAACCACTCAGTGTACTTTTACCATCTCCTTTGAAAGATCTCAATCCTGTGCGTTTTATATGCAGTGTTCTCACTCATCCTGTAAATATATGCTAATCTACTTAACATCCTTTCAAGTGCTGGTGCTCTCTCAGACCTCCATCCCTTTTTTATTTCCATCCGCACTCCAATTGCAAGCATCTTCAACATATATACCAGATCACAGTTCGGATCCCCCCCCCCTATTCATTCATTAACACTCCAGCTGGTGTGATGTCTCACACCAAGCCCACCATCTCCCGTGTGAGATCCGACCACTACCATGTCTGCTGTAGCACTGGGCAGCTCCACCCAGGGCCGGCCCATCTATTGAGCAAGAATGTTTTTTGCACAGGGCCCCACGTTTCAGGGGACCCTGCCCAAAAAACATTCTGCATCAGCCCAGCTAAATTTAAAAAACACAATCTGGCTGCTGCAGCCGCTGCCGCCGTGGCAGCGGCAGAATAGAGCATCTCACAGGGCCCCCCCTGCCCGACAGAGCCCTCCCTGCAGCATCAGCTGCCTCAGCGTCGGCTGTCAGAGTTGCGAAGGGAGAGCTTCTCTCTTGAGGCTCTGCTAATCCCGCCAGGGCTGATGAGAAATCCCATCAGCCCCGGCGGGCTTAACAGAGCCGCGAGAAAAGGAAACTCCCTTCACAGCTCTGAAAAGCCCGTGCTTTGGGAGCTGATGCTGCAGGGAGGACTCTGCCGGGCAGGGGTGGGGCCCCACGAGACGCTCGATTCTGCCCCTGCCACGGTGGCAGCGGCAGCCGGATAGTGTTTTTTTTTTAATCTAGCTGGGCTGATGGGGGGGGAGAGGGATTAGGACTGGTAATGGGCTATGGGGGGCTAAGACTGGAAGTGGGCTCATGGGGGGGTTAGGGCTGGTAATGGGCTATGGGGTGGTTAGGACTGGTAATGGGCTATGGGGGGGATGACAGGAACATGGCTGAAGGGGGGTAAGGACTGTTAAGGGGCTAAGGGGGGGTAAGGAAAGGTAATGGGCTATGGGGGGCTAAGACTGGAAGAGGACTGAGGGGGGGGTTAGGATTAGTAATGGGCTATGGGGGGGCTAGGACTGGAAATGGGCTGATGGGGGGTTAGGACTGGAGGTGGGCTGATAGGGGGGATAGGACTGGGAATGGGCTATGGGGGGCTAAGAATTGAAATGGGCTGATGGGGGTTAGGACGTGTAATTGGCTATGGGGGGGCTAAGACTGGAAGTGGGCTGATGGGGGACTTAGGACTGGTACTGGGCTATGGGGCGGCTAAGACTGGAAGTGGGCTGATGGGGGACTTAGGACTAGTAATGGGCTATGGGGGGTTAGGACTGGTAATGGGCGATGGGGGGTTTAAGACTGGTAATGGGCGATGGCGGGGGCTAAGACTGGAAGTGGGCTGATGGGGGGGTAGGACTAGTAATGAGCTATGGGGGGCTAGGACTTGAGGTGGGCTGATGGGGGGGGTTTAGGACTGGTAATGGGCTATGGGGGGGGGCTAAGACTGGAAATGGGCTGATGGGGGGTTAGGACGTAATGGGCTATGGGGGGATAGGACTGGAAATGTGCTGATGGGGGGGTAGGACTGGAGGGGGCTGATGGGGGGCTAAGAATGGAAATGGGCTGATGGGGGGGTTAGGACTGGAAGTGGGCTGAATGGAAGGGGGACTTGAACTGCAAATAGTTGAGGGGGACGGGGGCTTGGAATAGAAATGGGCCGAGTGGAGGAGAGCTAGGATTTGAGCTAATGGTGGGGCTAGGAAAGGACTAGAAATGGGCTGATGGGGGGCTGGGATTGGAAATGAGCTGATGGAGGGACTCAAATAGGACTGGAAATGGATGGGGGAGCTAGGACTGGAAATGGGCTGATGCGGGGGACTAGAAGGGAGCGGATGCTGGGTGGGGCTGGAACTAGAAGAGAGCTGATGTTGGGGGAGGATTAAAATGGGATGGAGCTGGGAGAGTGAAATGGAGAGGGGAAAGATATTTTGTGTGGGAGGGAAGACAAATCTACAATTGGCCGGGTATTGGGAGAGTAAGTGGGGATTGAGGATGGAGGGGTAAAATTTGTGAGGATGAAATAGGAATGAGGAAAGAGCTAAAGGAGAAAGATTAGTATGTTAAAGCAGATGTAGAGAGAGAATGGATAAAAAACTAGAAGAGAAGAAAGGACAAATGGACAGCAGATGATGGAGAGAGCAGAAGACACAAAGAAACCAGAAGAAAGAGGCTGGAGCAATTGCAACTGGAAATAAATGCACAAAAGGTAGAAAAATATCTCTTTATTTTGAATTTATTAAATGGAATATATCAGCTCTGGGAAATGTGCATCATTAACGTCTGCACTTTGTTTAGTACAAGAGGAAATTAATTAATAGTTTTATTTCTACAGTGTTGTTGTACATTCCAAGTTTGGCTTTTGGGACTCCCAGTTTAATTATTGTCTTCCTGTTTCTAAATTGTGATTCCGTGTTTGGTGATGGTCTATGTTCTGCATGTGTAACTGAGCTGAGGTATTCTGTTTATGTAATTCTTATTTGACATTGCCACTTGTTCTCTTTCCCCAGTAGGTCATGTATTGTTATTCTCTGAAATGTATTGGTTTAATATTTGCAGTGTTGCCATTTGATAGGTAGAGTATGGTGCTTTGTGAGTCCTGGTAGTACTGTTATGATACAGCGGGTTTGCTATGGGTTCTAAATGGGCAGTGTTTGTAGTAGTTCCTAATGTGCCTGGCGGTTGGCACTGGATTATAGCAATGTAGAAATCTTTTAGTCTTTTTTTATCCATACAGTCATTAAGAAGCATGTTGACTAAAAGTTAGTGTATGGTAACATTATGCAAATATTTATGCAAATGAGGCCCCTTATGCAAATGAGGCCCCGCACCCCCCTGGGCCGCACCTGGCTCCACATGTTCATATACTTCTCTCTCTCTCTCCACACCCCCTCCAACACAGCAAATTATATCCCCCCATCCTATCCAATCGAACTGGGGTTAAATACATTTGGAACAACATCTTATAACAATGTTCTTGGATTGCCGCCGAGACCACAGGTAAATGTATTTTTATCCCATCATATATTTTTTCCCATCTCTGAGAGTCCCAGTGACCCCCCAAGTCTGCCTCCCAGGCCCGCATATGGGTTTCTTGGTCCATGGGTCTACTCAGTGCTTTGTATAGCCTAGCAATCACACTTCATGATAAGTCCCCCACCCTAAACATCTTCTCAAATACTGTCACTTTGCTACTCAGGCAGTCTTTTATATGTTTTCCCCCAAAAAAGTGTGCCAGTTGGAAATAACCATACCAATCACTCTTTTCTATTTGGAACTCTCGCTGAAGCTCCTCAAATGGCCTTAAATGACCCTCCTCAGATAATACCTGGCCCATACATTGTAACCCTTTCCCATGCCATTTTTGAAATACCAGAACTTTCTCCCACCAAAACCCTCTCACGTTGCGTGATCCGCTGTGCCCTAATATTTCCTGCCACATGTGTTAGCACCTTATGTTTCCTGCCCCAGGTTTGAAATGTACTTGTCATGTATGGATTCATAACTAGGCCTCTTTCTCTCTCCTCCCTTCTCTTCCACATCAGATCTGTAATGTAGTTGGGGTCTTACCATTTCCTGTTCTATTCTACTCCACTGAGGTCCCTCCTTCTCCAACCTCCACCCCATTACCGCTCGCAGCTGTGCCGGCACATACCACCTTTCAATCTCAGGGACTGCCAGACCTCCTTCCTTTTTCTCTCTATACATTATTTTCCTTTTCATCCTAGGGGGCCTGCATCTCCAAATAAAGGAGAAGATTCTTCTCTGCACCAAATTTAACATTGCAGTAGTAACTTCTATCGGCAGAGTCATGATCAGAAAAAGTAATCTGGGTAATATATTCATCTTCACTATTTATTTATTTATTTTATTTATAGACTCTTATATACCGCACTATTAGGCATCAGCGCGGTTCACAAAAAACAGTGAGATACACAATTCAACAGTACTTTGTGTTTACAGAAAACAGGAGAATATAACTCGGATAACAGGGTATATAATTAATAAACATAGTCATAATATCATCATGGCTTCAGTTTTGTGTGTATGTGGTCTGTGGGGTATCTGTATTGTATGTGTATGAGTGGAAGGTCTGTGGGTTGGTTGAGATGTCTTTATTGTTTACTGGATAAGATAAAAGGAAGAGGTAGTGTTTCAAAGCTTTGCGAAACTGCAAAAGGTCTGGTATTGCTCGGATGTTTTGAGGGAGGCTATTCCAACACCTTGGTGCACAGAATAAAAAGGCCCTGTCTGAAGTAGTTTTGGTACACTGTGATATTGATTTAGGGACTAACAGAGTATTGAGTGTTACTGACCTTCTGTCTCTATTGAGGGGTGGTGTTTGGATCAAGTCTGATATTGATGAAGATGAGAGTTCTTTGAAGGCTTTGAATGTAATTAGTAAAATTTTGAAAGTGAGTCTACTTTGAATTGGGAGCCAATGAAGATGTTTTAGAATAGGTGAGATATGGTCTTTCCGGGAAGCTCCATGAAGGACTCTAGCTGCAGCATTCATAGCCATTTGAAGTGGGTGTAAGGTGGTTTGTGGAAGACCTTGTAAAATTGAGTTCGCATAATCAAAATGAGGTATGATTAGCGCCTGATAGATGGTTCTAAAATCATCTGGCTCTAGCAAGGATCGAAGGTGTCTAAGGGAGCGTATTTTGTGATATACTGCTCTTACAATATTACTAATATGTGCTTTCATATCTAATTTCTGGTCTAAAGTGACACCGAGGTATCTGATGGTGGTCTTGGTCTGGAGGTTAGCATCATTCACTTTCAAAAAGGATGGAGCAGTGAAATTTTGGTTACGTGTAATAAATAACACCTCCGTTTTCTTGTGTTGTATCCTTAGATTTTGGGATTGTAGCCAGTTGGATACTTCATTTATGCAGTTAGTTAATGGATTGAGATCAGGGTTCTCAGTTGTAAAAGGAAAATATAAAAGTACATCATCCGCGTATATCATGCAGTTAACTCTAAAGGATCGAATCAGGTTACAGATAGGCTGCATGTATATATTAAACATAAGGGCGGAAAGGGATGAGCCTTGAGCGACCCCTTGTTTTTGATGAAACTGATCTGATGAAGTATCGTTGGATCGTACTTGTTGCCATCTGTCAGAAAGGTAGGATCTACACCACTCAAGTGCTTTATCAGTAATTCCCTTCCCTTTGAGACGCTCAAGGAGGCGTTCATGGCTAACAGAATCAAAAGCGGCTGCGATATCAAGAAAAACAAGGACGAACCCTTGGCGGATGTTATCAATTCCTGATAATAAGCTGCTGAACAGAGTAGTTAGAAGCGTTTCCACACCGTGGAATTCTCTGAAACCGTGCTGGCATGAGTCCAGTGGGGCGTTAAGATCTATATGATCCTGAATTTGTTTTTGTACTACTTTTTCCAAAATTTTTGCTAGTAATGGAATACTTGAAATAGGTCTATATGATTCTGGTTTAAGAGGGTCAAGTTTGTTGTTTTTTAGTAATGGCCTTATGGATGTTTGCTTAAGGGTACGAGGGAAAGTTCCTGTTGTAAATGATTGAATCATGAGTCTGGATATGATGGGACTGAGATCAGCTCGTAGATCTTTGATCCAGAACGCAGGGCAAGGATCAGTATGAGCGGTGGTCATGTTTATGCAAGCAATGGTGTCTTCGATTTGTCGTTTAGATGGTATTGAGAAGATAGTGAGTAGAGTTTGATCTACTGGAACTGGAACTATGTTAGGAGCCGAGTTATTGTCAATTTGGCAGAGTTTGGATTGTAGATAGTTAGCAAATATTTGAGGGTGGATTTCATATTTAAGTTGTGAGGCAGGTTCATTTGTCAAACGCTTAACTATGGCAAACAGGTCATGAGGTTTGTTCAGAGATCTTTTTAAAGTGACTGCATGGTGACGTCTCATTGATTCTATTCTTCCCATCCAGGAGAAAATGGGATGATCCCATCTTACTAAATCCGTTAGCACTTTCTTTACAGTTGGCTTATAATTCAATTTGTATAACTCAGACCCCTCTGCACTGATCTGGATCCCCAGGTATCGCACACTTTTATTAGCCCATTTAAACGGAAATATATTTCGAACCCCTCCCTCTTCCTGCGAGTCCAACCTTAATTTTAGCACTTCTGTTTTCCCCATATTCATTTTGTACCCTGATACTGCACTATATTTCATGATCTCCTGTACTAGTACTGGTATAGATTTCTCAGGTTGTCCTAATGTATACATCACATCATCCGCAAATAATGAAATTTTATACTCCTCCTCGCCCACCTTTATTCCATGGATTTCCTTATTCTGTCTGACACTTTCAGCCAGACGTTCTATCGCCATTGCAAACAGCAAAGGAGAAATCGGGCATCCCTGCCTTGTACCTCTGCCTAACTTAAATTGCTCGGAGTACGCCCCATTTATCCGTATTCGTGCCTTAGGCTCTTTATAGAGCACCTCTATCCATTTCTGGAAGTACTCTCCCAGTCCCATCTTCTTCATAAGAAGACATGAACATGAAATTCTACTCTATCAAAGGCTTTCTCCACATCCACTGCCATCATTATAGATGCTGTCTGCTCCTTACGTACTTGCCATATTAAATTCAACAGTTTACGTACATTATCATTCGCTTGCCTACTTGGAATAAATCCCACTTGATCCTTCTTTATTAACCTTGGAATATATTTCTGCAATCTAGCCGCCAATATTTTAGCAAATATCATAGCATCCAGATTTATAAGTGAGATGGGTCTATATGATTCACACTTCCCATGGTCCTTCCTGGGTTTGGGTATTACTACCACACCAGCTACTTCCATAGAACTTGGTAACTTTTCCCCTTTTAGTACTTCATTAAAGACATCACACAATATTGGACTAACGTCCTCTCAGAATTTTTTATAAAACCTGGCTGTAAATCCATCCAATCTTGGCGCTTTACCCTCCTTTAAACTCTTTATAGCCTCTACTACTTCTTCTATAGCAATCTCTGTTTATCCCCTTCTGTTGCTCTGAGTCCAATTGCTTCATTGTGATCTCTGCCAGGTACTGTTCTATATCCACCCCCTCCCCTTGTTGTTCCGATTCATAAAGCTTACAACAGTATCCCCGAAATACTTTTTGTATTTATTCCATACCTCTAATCCACCTTCCCTGTTCATCTTTTATTTTCAGGATCTGCTGTTGTACCCTTTTTTCCCCCAAAGCTTTCTTGCAAGATATCTGCTTGGTCTATTCCCCTGTACATAGAATTCGGGTTTAAGTTGATTTAACCTAAAGGTCTCTTCAGCTTCATGTAATCCTCTTAATTCTTCCCGTAATTTTCTAATCCGTTGCAGCCGCTTTCTACCACCTCTCTGCTTATGCAGTAACTCTTCTGATCTCAACTCTTAACAACTCCCGCTCCTTCTGTTCTTTTCTTATCTTCCATCTTGCTGCCAGCACTATACACTGTCCCCTTACCACTGCCTTCAACCCATCCTATACACCGGCTGGCCTCACTTCACCCCCCTCATTATGCTGCATGTAATCTCTTATAGTGTTCTGAATACTTTTTTGCCCTTCCATCTCATCTATAAGGGACTCATTCAACCTCCAAAATTGCAAACCACCTCCTTCTTTTTGTAACCTCAAAGTAGCCTCCACCGGTGCATGGTCTGACCAACTTATGGGTCCTATATTCACCCTCTTAACCTTTTCTATTATCTTTCCTTCTACCCATATCATGTCTAATCTGCTGTAACTCTTATGTGGGTGGGAATAGTGTGTATATTTGCTCTTGTTCCCATGTATGTGTCTCCAAACATCCACTGTGCCCAATTTATATAACAGCTTCCCCAGCTTCTTGTTTACCCCCTTAGGCCCATACTTATTGCCCCCTGTAGTATCTATTCTGGGGTTCAGGGTTGCATTGAAATCCCCTCCTAATATCACCGGGCTTTGCATATGTGGTTCCACTACCTCATAGAGCGTCCCATAAAACCTCCCTTGCTATGTGTTCGGCGCATATATACTCCCTACTACTACGGGCCTCTCTTCTATTTTCCCTTTCCACAAAATAAAACGCCCTCCCAGGTCTCTCTCCACATGTTCTTCTTCCACACTCAAACCTCTTGCAAATAGTATTCCCACTCCCCCCACCCCCTCTCTGGCAATTCCCAGTTATGGGCCAAATACACTTTATCATATTCTTTACACATCAACCATCTTTCTTGTACTTTTATTTAGATCCGTTTCTTGTATAAGCACATCATCTGCTCTTATTCTGCTGCCCTCTTTTAGTAGGGCCTGCCTTTTATACCAGGAATTGAGGCTTTTCACATTTATTTATTTATTTACATTCTCTTATATACCGCGCTATTCAGCATCAGTGCGGTTTACATTGAACAAATTGAAATTACATTGAACAGGGCATTATAACTTGGAGATAACTATTTTACAGGGAACATGGGCTATGGAGGGTTAAGTGGCTTTCCCAAGACCACAAGAAGTACCTGTGGGACTAGAAACCCCAGTCCTTCCGGCCCAAGGTTGCTGTCCTCTAGTGGGATTTGAACCCCCGACCTTCTGGCCTGAAGTACCTTGCCCCAACCACTAGGCCACTCCTCCACTCCAATGGTTACAATCTTACATTCATCAAGCTGCTTTTGCTTACTACCCATAACTTAAATTCTCTGTATCTCCTCATGTAAACACAAGATCCAGGTACCCTCCCCCCTCTTCCCACCCCTTCCTCCCCCTCTTAGTTCCCTTCCTCCCAACCTCCCCTCCTCCTTTCTACCATTTAGTAGCTTCCCCCTCCCCCGCATGATACACATTTCACATCACACTCTCTTCTTATCTTAATCTCCCCCCCATTCTTATCCTTGCTCATTTAACCTTACCCCCCCCCCCTCCCCCTTCACATCATATACTCAGTCCATGTTTGCGGCTTCTTCATCCTTGCTGTTGTCTTCCATTCTTTCTTCATTTCTCTCTCCTCTGTTTATTTGCTTAGTCCCATGTCCTTTCTCTTTTGCATTACATGTTTATTTTTCCTCTCTTTGCCATCTTGTTGTCTGTTCATTCGCTGGTTTTCAAATTTCTCCCACCTCTGGGACGTGTGACTCTTGCTTCCTTCATCTCTGCCGTCAACTGAGTTGCTGTTAACTCCCACCTTGTAATGCCTTGGCTGGTAAACGCAAGTCCTGCTGGGTACAGCCATTTATATTTGATAGTCTCTTCCCTTAGCATCGTTGTAAATCCTCTCCATTCTCTTCTGCGTTGTAGCGTGGCCGCGGCCAAGTCTGCAAAAATTGCCTCCTTGTTGCCTTTCTACTCAAGGGGGCCTGGCTCCCCTCACCTTATTACTTTTTCCTTAGTTTTAAAGTCCTTGAGGCATATGATAGTGTCCCTTGGTGCCTCCCCTCTCCTTGGGCCAAGCGTACGGTGCGCTCTGTCTATTTTCACTTCCAGTGACTTCTCTCTGTCCTCGGGCTCTTCCAACACCACCATGCATATATCTCGTGCCGTCTGCTCACAGTCTCTATATTCTTCACTTTCCGGCACCCCCTTTATTCTTAAATTTTGCCTTCTCGCCCGGTTTTCCAAATCTTCAAGCTTCAGCTCAATCTGTTCCTTCGCAAATTCCAAACTGTTCATTGCTTTATTTATTGCACTCACATTGCTTCGCACCTCCTCCACTCGTCTTTCTGCCTCTTCCACTCTTTTCCCCAGTTCCTGCACATCAGCGCGAAACTCCATTATGGCCGCCTCCATGTCCGTTCTGAATCCCATTTCTGATCGCAGCTCGCCGAACCAGGACCGAAGTTCTTCCTTAGAAATCTGCACCACGGCGCTTTCACTCTGCACCTCTTCCAAGGTACCCCCAGCTGCTCTTCAGACTCGGTCTCCATTTTCGCTTCACCTCCCATTTTTCCTCCTCCTCTCTGCTCACCTCTTACAGCTGAGAACGTGTACTCTCTTATGCCTGCCGTCTTTTTCCTTGCTGTCGTCATTCCACCAGCCTCTGCACCCTCTAACCAATCCACTCCTCTTTGGGGTATTTGGGTCGCTTTGTTTTTAGGGGAGATTAATTACTTTTGCAGGGATGAATGGCAGAGCTCTTTTTCAGCCGTCCATGCGGTTCGGTGAAGTCACCAGAAGCCCTAAGTTATTTATTCTTTTTTTTTTGAAACGTAAGATTGAGAGTTCTGGAAAAGGCACCCAAGGGTCCGTTCTCCTTAAATCTTTTTATTTATTTTTTTAAACTATGGACCTCGTGCAGCTTAAAGCCCAAGCCTAAGGCCCAGCCCTGTCCCCCTACTTACAGACAAGGCCGAACTAGACACTGGGCCTCTGCCACTATATAGTCCAGATGAACAGTTTTGTCCACCACTTGATGGTGACTGAGCAATATAGATCTGCTAAGTGATGCACAGTGCCCTTAGTAGAGGATATCAGCAAAGCAGAGCTTGTCTTGTCAGTCTGCACCTGCTGGTTGGGGGGCACAACCCATACATCTGACCTGAACTGGAGGGATGAGATGGAAATTGTCTTATCTATTCCTCCCCCCCTTACACAAACCTCCTCTCTCTTCCTTCCCACAGCATCTCACCTTGTCTATTCTCCATCCCATGATATCTGCCCAAATTCCCTTTTCTTTTCGACTTTCCACACCCACAATATACAGTGCTTTGTGCAAATATTCATCCCCTCGGTTTCTGTCTTGTTTTGTCGCATTACAACCTGAAATGAAAATGGAGGTTCATTTGGATGTTAGGTAATGGACCTAACAACATAGTCCAAATTGGTGAAGTGGAATGACAATAAAATAAATACCTTGTATATATTTAAAAAACAAACAAAAACTGAAAAGGCGTGAGTGTATATGTACTCATCCTTTTTGCTATGAAACCCCTAAATAAGATCTGGTCCAACCAATTAATCTCAGAAGTCACAAAATTAGTTGTGACTCAATCAGTGTCACATGATCTCTGTATAAATATACCTGTTCTGAAAAGCCCCAGACTCTGCAATACCACTAAGCAAGCAACATGAAGACCAAGGAACACTCCAAACAGGTCAGAGACAAAGTTGTGGAGAAGTATAAATCAGGGTTAGGTTATAAAAAAATATCCCAAATTCTGAATATCCCAAGGATCACCATTAAATCCATTATAACAAAATGGAAAGACTATGATAAGAGAAGGCCACCCACCAAAACTCACAGATCAGGCAAGGAGGGTATTAATCAGAGATGCTACAAAGACCACAAGGATAACAATGAAGCAGCTGCAAAGATCCACAGCTGCGATGGGATTATCTGTCCATAGGACCTCTTTAAGCCATGCACTCTACAGAGCGGGGCCTTTATGGAAGAGTGGCCAGAAAAAAGCAATTGCTTAAAGAAAGAAAGAAGAAAACATGTTTGGAGTTTGCACAACAGCATGTGGCAGACCCCCCCAAGCACATGGAAGAAGGTTCTCTGGTCAGATGAAATGAAAATTGAACTTTTTGGCCATCATGGGAAACTCCCTGTTTGGCGCAAACCCAACACTTACCATCATCCCGAGAACACTATTTCCATATTGAAACATGGTGGTGGCAGCATCATGCTGTGGGGATGTTTTTCATCAACAGGGACAGGAAAACTGATCAGGATTGAAGAACGATGGATGGCACTAAATACAGGGAAATTCTTGAGGAAAACCTGTTTCAGTCTGCCAGAGATTTGAGACTGCTGGACAATGACTCTAAATATACTGCTAAAGCTACACTGGAGTGGTTTAAAGAGAAACATTTAAATGTCTTGGAATGGCCTAGTCAAAGCCCAGACGTCAATCCGATTGAGAATCTGTGGCATGACTTGAAGATTGCTGTAAACCAATGCAACCCATCTAACTTGAGTTGGAGCAGTTTTGCCTTGAGGAATGGGTGAAAATCCCAGTGGCTAGACATGTAAGTTAATAGAGACATACCCTAAGAGACTTGCAGCTGTAACTGCAGCAAAAGGTGGCTCTACAAAGAATTGACTTTGGGGGGGGGGCGGGGGGTGAGATACCTATGCACACTCATAGTTTCTGTTTTTACTTTGTCTTAATTATTGTTTGTGTCACAATATAGGATATAGTGCACCTTCAAAGTGGTAGGCATGTTGTGTAAATCACATGGTGCTAACCCCCAAATCTCCATTTTAATTACAGGTTGTAATGCAACAAAACAGGACAAACACCGAGGGAATAAATACTTTCACAAGGCACTGTATGTCGCAGTCACTCTTCCCTACCCTTTTTATCAGCCCTTCTTTGCCCCTCCCAAGCATCTTCTCCTTATTCCACCTCATGGCAATGTGGATCCAGCCCAGGCCTCTCTTCATTCTGCTGGCGATGCCAGAATTTCATTCCTTATTGCTGTCACTGATTTCCAAGCTCTCTCTACATGCCACCACCATACCCAGCTCTCTTTCTTCATATTGCCTCTGCTACCCCCACTTGGGTCTCCTCACACTGCTGCCCACTGTCTCCTGGGCCTGGCTCTCCACACAGTGCTAACTCCTGATGAAGTGCAGACCCTTGCAATCTCCTTATGACGACATTGACAATATAGATGTATTGCCTAGGGTACAACCATTTCACTCTGCCGGATGCAAGATTTTTTCCTTTTTCTGTTTTTTTAAATGTAGGAGGGCCAGAAAATCAGACTTGGGAAGCCATAGTTTAGGGTCCCGTGATCTAAACATTTACCAAATCTGGTGAAGCCATTGCCCAAACATCTGGATTCCTACATTCTGTGACTTTGCTGGATGGTATCAAGCCATGAACTACTCAGCATCTATCTAGTTTGTTCCTGAGGAGTTTTAGGCTGTTGATAGCAACCTGGCTACCCTATGGTGGTAAGTCGCCCTTCCTTTCAAGTTTAATAATTTCATTGGAATTTTCTCAAACACAGAAGAACCTCATTAACACAAAGCAGATGTCATAAGCTCAGCGTAGCACAGCTAGAAAGCTCCAAAATCATTACAGATTACATATAAAGAAGTATAGAGCACAATATTAGACTGTGCAAAGAAAAGCAATATCCCTATCAAAAATAAAAAAAACAAACTGGTATCTCCATCCCATTTATGGTCCCAACCCCTCACATGTAAAGAATACATATATGAGAAAAGAAGAAAAAAAATACCCCCCCCTCCCCATTTTTCTACTGGCTTCAAAGAAGAAAGAATGGCCTCATATTTAAAAGAAACACAGACAAGGCTGTGCCAAAAGTGTAAATCCAAAGATATTAGCTTCTTCCAGTTTGACAGGACCACTTAATCCAAAGGCCAACCATATATTTAGCAATTTGCATTGATTTCTGTCTAGAAGGCGACTGGAAAGAACTGTGGCTCGTAAGATGATCAGGGGATATGATAGAGGAAGAGCAATCGGTAATCAGCTGCATGTATCATGCCACGCCTCCCTCCAAAAAGCAGAAAGCATATGTTCTAAAGTTCCCAGAGTATATTCACACTTCTAATACAAATTAGATTCCAGTTAAATTTGGCAAGTTTGACAGGTGTCAAAGCCTTGTGTATACAGAAATACAAGGACGGCAGAATGGGGGCTGATGACACAGCCCAAGAAACGTTTACCCAATAATAGTCCCAATTATTTTTGATACTGCCACTCCCAAATCCTCTTGCCACACCTTCTAAAGTCCTTTGCAGCCCATTCTATCTGTCCATCTAAACGAGTGGTTCCCAACCCAGTTCTCAGGTACCCTCAGGCCAGTCAGGTTTTCAGGATATCCACAATGAATATGCATGAGATAGATCTGCATACAGTGGAAGCAGTGCATGCAGATCTATCTCATGCATATTCATTATGGATACCCTGAAAACCTGACTGGCCTGGGGGTACCCGAGGACTGGGTTGGGAACCACTGATCTAAACCAATAGCCCAGACCCTATAATACTTTCTTCTCCCTCAGACATCCCTACTGCTTATATCCCCATGTTTGCTTGAATTCTGATACTGTTCTTGTCTCCACCAACTCCACCAGGAGACTCATTCAAGCATCCATTACCCTTTCTGTAAAGAAATATTTCCTTAGATCATCCTATGACCCCTTGTTTCAGAACTTTATTTCTGTTGAAAAAGACTCACCTCCAGCGCATTTATGTATTAAAAATATTTAAAAACCCTATCATATCTCCCCTTTCCTTATCATCCTGCTAGACAAGTCCAGACGATTGGGTTATGTCCCCCTGCCAGCAGGTGGCGGCAGAATTGAACAACTTTCAGCTATGTCATCACCTGGTATATCCTCTGTTACAGCACTGAGAGAAGCCAGTATTGTCTGCATTAAGCAGGTGGCAAGGTGTGTGGACTGGTACAGCACTAAAGATAAGCCACACTTCAGTGCAGAGGCCTTGGATTGAGTCAGACTCTTCTCATTTGCATTGCATTATGGAGCCTTGGATTGAGTCCTGAAAGGCCTAACCAGCTCAGAGCGTGGGTACACCCATGTCTCCAAAAGCAAACAGCTGCTCTGTGTCCACGATGTTTCCTTTGAGCTACTAGCACTGGCGGGACAGAAAAGGAGGAGGATGACCCCCCCCCCCCCATGGGGTCCCTGAAGGGGGGTGGAAGTTGGGCCCACACCCTCTTTCCCTCTTGCTGTCCTAGCCTGATCTTCGCTATTTCTGCTTAGCAAGCATGCTCAGAAGGGAGTCGCATCTCACTCTATGGAGTGTAATCCTCTTGGGTGGAGCCCGCGTGAGTATCCCCAAAAAACAGTTTAATCCTCCTGGCCTTATTTGATCACCTTTGTGAGGACCCCAGGACATTTGTGGAGGTTATTCAGATGACTCCTCTGGCAGGGTAGTCTGTCCCGTTTATAGTCTTCTTCCCACCCTGAGTCCTGATTGCTTAAGTACATTCCAGTTGTCTGGACTGATCTAGGACGATACAGGAGGAGATATTTTAACATACACGATAATCTCCTTTCCTTGAATTCTGCTAGACCAGTCCAGGACCCATCCTGGAAGACTCCTTTTTGCAGGTTTGAAAGCTTGCTGCCTTTTGGTCATGTTAGTGATGTTACTGCCTGGAAGATTCTTTATGCAGGTTTGGGGAGTTCCCGATGCCATGGAAGGTCTAGTAAACCTTGCAATCTGGCTCCACTTTTTCATAGTAAGAAAGCCAAGTAGTCAATCACGCTCTGAGTGGCAAAGATGTTTGTGTTTAGTAACATTATCTGAGTTTTTTTTCTGAGTTTTTCAGTTTTGCTTATTACTTGGGAAGTCTCATACTGGCTTCTCCCAGTGCTGTACCAAGGGATATACCAAGTAATGACATCACTGAAAGGTGCTCAAGTCTGCCTCTACCTGCAGGCAGGGGGGCATAATCCACTCATCTTAACAGGCCTAGCAGGATTCAAGGAAAGGAGATCATCAGATATGTCAAAATCTCTCCATCCCACCTCTCTTCTAAAATATGCGCACTCCACCCAAGATATGTCCATTACTATCGCTGCTGCCCCTCTCCAGAGCGTGCAGTGGGCACGGACAACCCCACAGTGCTTGCCTTTGAACTTGGGCACCACAGGGCTGTTTGGGGCTGTTTGCTTCTGCAGCTTCTCCCAACTTCCTGTTTGCAGGAGGGGGTCATCATCAGGAGTCTGAGGGGTGGGGGTGGGCAGCTCCACGGCACCAGGACTTAGGAGTGGGCATTGCAGGGCTGTTTGTGCCCACTGTCGCTGCTGCCCGTTCCAAGAGAGTCAACAGCAGCGGCAATGGGTGCCCCCGGAGGGCTGGCGCACTAGGCGACCGCCTAGTTCACCTAATGGTAGTGATGGTCCTGTTTATACCTCAACAAATAGAGAAGGGTGACCTGCACGGAGCAGCAGGTACAATCCCAAACAAATTCATAGAGGGCAGTGATCTGCACAGAGTGGCGGGTACACCTACTGTAGCCACCTTACTGGGCAGTCTAGATGTACCATACTGGTCTTTATCTGTTGTCATATACTATGTTACTATATTAAGTCCATCCCCTTTGCTTTATGATAAAGACAATTCACTAACTGAACACAGTACTCTAAATAAGTTCTCGCCAAAGACTTATACAGAGGCATTATCATCTTTTTCTTCCTGCTGGTCATTCCTCTCCCTGCGCATCTAAGCATCTTTTTGGCTTTTTAACCAAAACAGCAGGAGAAGGAGGTATCCGCAAAAAGGACAAAAGGAGCAAAAGCGGACCACCAAAGACCAGGCCTACCACAGGAAATGTGCGTAAAACCAGCTTTATTAGAAGACCCTGGGTCCGCTTTTGCTCCTTTTGTCTTTTTGCCATTTCCTTATCTACCTGTCTGGCAACCTTACAATCAACAGATATGATCACCTCCAACATCCTGCTCTTCTTTTGTGCACAGAACGTCAGCCCCTATACTATACCACTCTCTTTGGTTTTCACAACCCAAAATGCATGACCCTGCTTTTTTTTTTTAACATTAAATCTTAGATTCCGAACTCTAGGTTATTCCTCAAACTTCGCTAGAACCATCTCTATGTTTTCCATACCTTCCAGGGTATCTACCCTGTTACAATCTTTGGTATCATTTGCACAAAGGCAAACCTTTCCCCTTTTAGCTATTTTTTCCTTCCATTTTCATCTTGCTCTCCCAACTTTCTCAGCTTTTTCAGACATTGCTGCCTGGCAATCTATTTCCAATCACATCTTGCCAAGAAAAACCAGGAGTCAGCATTGGCTTGATAGCGCGCACACACACAGACACACACGCACACAATTAATCTCTACCATTTTAATTCTACCTGCAAAAAAAAAATCAGTGTATCACACCAATGTAAATAAATGTTCCATTCTCTTTCCTCCTCCCATTCTTCTTACCTTCCTGAAGACTGTAGCCCGATAGAACCGTATCCCAGAGACAATTCTCTGTGCACCACACTTCTATGACCAAGTCAGCCTCTTCTCTGACTTCCTCTAGATCCAGGACTTTATTTCTATTATGGGAATTAGCTCCTACCATCATCTTCTATTTCTGTCCCAATCATGCTTACGTTCTGCTGTATTATTCCAGTTATCTACTACCCTCATTACTTTATGCTTCCTTTGAATCTCCCTCCATTCACCTTCATATCATGACCCCTTGTCCCGGAAATCTCTTTTCTGTAGAAAATGTTACCCTCCTTAATATAGTGAAGCACATCAAGTATTGAATGTTTGTGTCAAGTCCTCCTCCTTTCTTCCAGCGAGTATATTTTCAGCATCTTAAGCTTTTCCTGTTGGGATAAGTCTTGCAGGACCAACATCATTTAAAAGCCTCTCTGCACCACATCCATCCTCAAATTGTCTTTATGAAGATGCATCTTCCAGAAATGTACACAGTACTCACGGTGGGGGAGAGAGGTCTCATTAGTGACCTAAACAAAAACAATATTATCTACTTATTCCTGCCAATATTACCTCTCATAACCAAAGATTTCACAGACATAATTAGCAATATAGACATATAATTGACCACTCCCATTTACAAATTAGAAGTCTGGAGTCAGACCACTCATAAGAATTGCTATGCAAGTCCCTACTCTGCCAAATGCTATATTTGTCTACCAGCTGGCCAGAAGTTAGCCGTATGGATTTAGTGCTGTCAGAGAGAACTGCATATGTATAATGTTAGACATGGGGGTTAACAATGGAGTCCTTCATTTTTTGAGACCAGAGTTCAGATTTAGCATGAGAATATTAAACGGAATGCAAATTTCACTCATTCCAGTTCAGAAAGAAATCCATATTATGTAGCTACCGCACAGAATTGCTATAAGAATTGGTTTATCCCACAAGAATTTGGACCCTGCTAGAGAAAGCCAGGGTTCTTTATGTGGGCTGAAACCAAGACTGAATGACTACAGAGCCTGAGCTCCCTTCTAACAGCCAGAAATGGCCGTGTAGGGATCACTGGGGAAATTGAAACATAAGTAGTGTACATTATATATACTGCAGATCAAGTTTAAAGAGACCAGAATTCCATCATGTCCAGTTTTCTTCTGCTGTCTCAGTGGAAGGGATAAGAAAAACACTACACATCACAGTAAATTATGTCTTCCAGTGAAATAATTGCTTTCATGAAGATATCCTTGTCTCTATAATACTAACAACCTGTATCACACGTGCCCAAGCATGAAGTGTCACCGACTAGAAGGAATTTCATGCATTCGCACAGAGATCCTGTTCTCTCTTGCATTGGAGAGCAGAAGGTGGGGCTGCCCAGACCCAAGTGGCAAAGAAAATGAAAGCAGATGGCAGGGAGACCAGAGCAGCAAGGCTGGAGGAGTTTTCCAGGCACTGTTGACCCTAGAATTGAGGCAGGCCTACCACCTCTTCAGCCGGTACCGGGGCAGAAGCTGTAACATCAACAAGACCCCGAGGAAGAGGAAGCCCCGAACATCCTGCTCAGCCTGCCTCCGATCTTGCAACTAGGTGAGCCCAAAGACTTGCTTTACTCCTGCTTCCTCTCCTCCAAAGCCATCGCTGTGCTGCACGAGGTCCCCAGCCCCACCTTCTGCATCACCAACTGAACTCTGGGGAACGGCTTTAAATACAGCATTCTACAAGCACACCCGCACCCGAGGGCCTTGCCATAGGCCTCTTTGGCGTGGCCCTTAGACGGGGTTCAGGCAGCATAAGCAACAGAAACCCTCAAAGAAAGCCTACTACCTCCGGCAGGACAACCTCTGAAGACAATAAACCTCTACAATGGTAAACCTCCCATCTCTCTGCATATCGATCTCAAACTGACTCAAACTCATTACGCATGGCCTTGCCATTGCTGCCTAATTACACTCCAAGCTCCTTACAAACCTCTCAGCCTATGCTTCAGCAATTTAGTCCTTGATGCTCTACCTAGCTTTACTCCATACCCCAACCTGTTTTATCCGAAACTATTTTTTGATACTGTCTCATATCTCCACCTGATACACTGTACATCTTAGATTGTGCCATACTATCACATTGTGTACCTCCAACTGTTTTGCACTATAACATTGTACCTCTACACTCGTTCTATACTGCTTCAATGTTAACCCTCTGCTAAAATCAATTACCTAACCACAGAGGCGGCCCAAGGGGGGTGCGGGGCCATGTGCGGAGACTCGGTGCGGGGCCTCATTTGCATAAGTGGCCTTATTTGCATAAATATTTGCATAATGTTACCATACACTAACTTTTAGTAAACATGTCTCTTAATGAGTGTATGGATAAAGAAAGACTAAAAGATTTCTACATTACTATAATCCAGTGCCAACCGCCAGGCACATTAGGAACTACTACAAACGCTGCCCATTTAGAACCCATAGCAAACACGCCGTATCCTGACAGCATTACCAGGACTCACAAAGCACCATACCCTACCTATCAAAAGGCAACACTGCAAATATTAAACTAATACATTTCAGAGAATACTGGGGAAAGAGAACAAGTGGCAACGTCAAATAGGAATTACATAAACAGAATACCTCAGCTCAGTTACACATGCAGAACATAGACCATCACCAAACAAGGAATCACAATTTAGAAACAGGAAGGCAATAATTAAACTGGGAACCCCAAAAGCCAAACTTGGAATGTACAACAACACTGTAGAAATAAAACTATAAATTAATTTCCTCTTGTACCAAACAAAGCGCAGACGTTAATGATGCACATTTCCCAGAGCTTTCATATTCCAGTTAATAAATTCAAAATAAAGAGATATCTTTCTACCTTTTGGCATTTTTTTTCAGTTGCAATTGGTCCAGCCACTTTCTTCTGGTTTCTTCATGTTTTCTGCTAACTCTCCATCGTCTGCAGTCCATTTGTCCTTTCTTCTCTCTTCTAGTTTTTTTTCCATTCTCTCTCTCTACATCTGCTTTAACATACTAATCTTTCTCCTTTTGCTCTTTCCTCATTCCTATTTCATCCACACAAATTTTACCCCTCCATCCTCATTCCCCAATTACTCTCCCAATACCCGGCCAATTGTAGATTTTTCATCCCTCCTACACAAAATATTTTTCCCCTCTCCATTTTACTCTCCCAGCCCCATCCCATTCTAATCCTCCCCCAACATCAGCTCCCTTCTAGTTCCAGTCTCACCCAGCATCCATTCCCTTCTAGTCCCTGCATCAGCCCATTTCCAGTCCTAGCTCCCCCATCCATTTCCAGTCCAAGTCCCTTCATCAGCTCATTTCCAATCCTAGCCCCCCCATCAGCCCATTTCTAGTCATTTCCTAGCCCCACCATCAGCCATGTCAAATCATAGCTCTCCTCCACTCAGCCCAATTCCAGTCCAAGCCCCCCATGAGCCTACTTCCAGTTCTAGCCCTCCATGAGTCCATTTCAATTCAAGCCCCCACCACAGCCCATTTCCAATCTTAGCTCCCCCCAACAGCCCATTTCCAGTCCTATCCTAGCTGTTCCATCAGCCCATTTTCAGTCCTAGCTCCCTTCCCTCACAGCCCATTTCCATGCCAAGCCCCCTCCCCATCAGCTATTTGCAGTTCAAGCCTCCCCTTCCACTCAGCCCATTTCCAGTCCTAGCAACCCCCCAACCCATTACCAGTCCTAGCCCCCCGTCAATCAACTTCCAGTCCTAACCCCCATCACCCCATTTTCAGTTTAAGCCCCCACTATAACCCATTACCAGTCCTAACCCCCCATCAGCCCATTTCCAGTCAGCCCCCCATAGCCCATTGCCGGTCCTAAACCCCATCAGCCCACAGCCCATTACCAGTCCTAACCACATCAGCCCACCTCAAGTCCTAACCCCTCCCCATCAGCCAATTTCCTGTCCTAGCCCCCCATAGCCCATTACCAGTCCTAACCCCCAATCACCCCATTTCCAGACAGCCCCCATCAGCCCAAAGCCCATTACCAGTCCTAACCCCCAATCACCCCATTTCCAGACAGCTCCCATCAGCCCACAGCCCATTACCAGTCTTAACCCCCCATAGCCCATTACCAGTCCTAACCCCCCCCCCAATCAGCCCACCAGTCCTAACCCCCATCACCCCATTTCCAGACAGCCCTCATCAGCCCACAGCCCATTGCCAGTCTTAACCCCCACATAGCCCATTGCCAGTCTTAACCCCCCCCCATAGCCCATTGCCAGCACTCATCAGCCCACAGCTCATTGCCAGTCTTAACCCCCCAATAGCCCATTGCCAGTCCTAACCCCCCATCACCCCATTTCCAGACAGCCTTCATCAGCCCACAGCCCATTGCCAGTCTTAACCCCCAAAGCCCATTGCCAGCACTCATCAGCCCACAGCCCATTGCCAGGCTTACCCCCCCCCGCCCAGTCCCAGTCTTAACCCCCCCCAGCCCATTGCCAGTCTTAACCCCCCCATGCCATTGCCAGTCTTAACCCCCCAATCGCCATATGCCAGTATTAACCCCCCCTCCCCAGCCCACTGCCAGTCTTAACCCCCCCCAGCCCATTGCCAGTCTTAACCCCCCCTAGCCCACTGCCAGTCTTAACCCCCCCTCCTAGCCCATTGCCAGTCTTAACCCCCCCTAGCCCATTGCCAGTCTTAAACCCCCCCATAGCCCATTGCCAGCCCTCATCAGCCCACAGCCCACTGCCAGTCTTACCCCCCCCATAGCCCACTGCCAGTCTTAACCCCCCCTAGCCCATTGCCAGTCATAACCCCCCCCAAGCCCATTGCCATTCATAACCCCCCCCAGCCTATTGCCATTCTTAACCCCCCCTAGCTCCCTCCCTCCCTCATTGCCAGTCTTAACCCCCCCTCAGCCCATTGCCAGTCTTAACCCCCCCCCCTCGCCCATTGCCAGTCTTAACCCCCCCCCCTCGCCCATTGCCAGTCTTAACCCCCCCCCCCTCGCCCATTGCCAGTCTTAACCCCCCCCTCCCTCGCCCATTGCCAGTCTTAACCCCCCCCTCCCTAGCCCATTGGCAGTCTTAACCCCCCCCTCCCTAGCCCATTGCCAGTCTTAACCCCCCCTCGCTCCCTCCCTCCCTCATTGCCAGTCTTAACCCCCCCTCAGCCCATTGCCAGTCTTAACCCCCCCTCGCCCATTGCCAGTCTTAACCCCCCCCCCCTCGCCCATTGCCAGTCTTAACCCCCCCCCCCTCGCCCATTGCCAGTCTTAACCCCCCCCCCTCGCCCATTGCCAGTCTTAACCCCCCCCCCCCTCGCCCATTGCCAGTCTTAACCCCCCCCCCTCCCTAGCCCATTGGCAGTCTTAGCCCCCCCTCCCTAGCCCATTGCCAGTCTTAACCCCCCCCTCACTCCCTCCCTCCCTCGCCCATTGCCAGTCTTAATTTAATTTTAATTTAATTAGCAGGTTTTTATATACCGCAACTTCCATAGATCAGTTGCGGTTTACAATGAACAAGCAAGGCTGTTTTACAAGGAACGGCAGTAAACATCATGCTGTTTTTACATATAACAGTGTTAACAATAATAACAATTTCGGTAATAACAATAATGGGTTCAATCTATCAGAACAGATTGATAGTTGAGAACTATGTACATTGAACATGTTTAGAACTAAAATACAGTTTTAAATAGAATCTCTGGATATCTTACAAGGTATTAGTACTCATTCCAGGTCGAGGGTCAATTATCATTGCTGGTGCGGCTATCCCTTTTCATGTTGTGTTGGTGAGTTTGATACGGAAGCATAATGTGTTGAGAATAGGTATGTTTTGAGTTTTTTCCTAAACTCCATGATTTGGGGTAATGATCTTAGTTCAGCTGGGATGTTGTTCCACAGGATGGGGGCGGCATGGGAGAAAGCTTTCTTGTTCGTTGATTTTTTGGCTTTTATAAATTCCTTTGGTATTATTAACTTATTTAATTGGTCTCGTCTTTGAAGGTTGTGACTGAGTTCCTTGGTGATTAGGTTATTTACAGTACAGGGTGCCGTGTTATTTAGGGCTTTGTATGTGGTTAACAGGGTTTTGTACTGTATGCGGCATTGGATTGGGAGCCAGTGTAGGGATTCTAAGATAGGCGTAATATGTTGGAAGGGAACTGTTTTATGATGGTCTTGGCTGCTGCATTTTGTGCTAGTTGTAGTTTTTTTAAGTTTTGATTTGTTACGCCTAATAAGGTTAGGCTTGCAAAGTCAAAGTGGGGGGTTATGATAGCTTGTATTATGCGTTGAAAATCCTGTAGGTGCAATAGGGGGCGGAGTTGCTTTAATATTTTAAGTTTGAAATAAACTTTGTTATATTTCTTATCTGTGAGTCCATACTAAGGTGTTTGTCTAGTATTACTCCTAGGTACCGTAATTCAGTTTTTATTTTGATATCATTGTTTTGCAGTGAGATATGTGGTGGAGGGGTGGATGATGTGTTTTTGGTTACTATTAGGGCTTCCGTTTTTGCGTGGTTAATATATAAAAGTTATTTTCGTTTAGCCAATTGTTTATTTCGCTGAGGCAAGTATTGATAAGTAATGTAGGGATGCTTGGTATAGTGAAGGGTACAACATTATATCGTCTGCGTAGATGTGATATAATACATTGTGTTTTTTGAATATTTGGCAAATGTGTTTTATGTATATATTAAATAGGAGCGCTGACAGGGCAGAGCCTTGGGGGAGTCCTAGTTCCTGATTGTATGTTTTTGATGTAAGGTCACCGATGCGGACCGTTTGGGTTCTGTTGCTTAAGTATGAGGAAAACCATTTTAGAACAGTGGATTTTATTCCTATTTGTCGCAATTTACTTATCATCGTTGTATGGTGAACACTGTCAAAAGCTGCAGATATGTCAATGAAAATGAGTAGGAATGCCTGTTTTGAGCTATCAATGCCTCTTACGAGCGTATCAATTAGGACTGTTAGCAGTGTCTCCACCCCATGTCGAGGGCGGAACCCATACTGCTGATTGTCAAGGGGGGCTGAGCTGTCAATGTATTCCTGTGTCTGGATTTGAACTGCTTTTTCGATCAATTTAGCCAGAAATGGAATACTTGATATGGGTCTGTAGGACTTAGGTGATGATTTATCAAGAGTGGAGTTTTTTAAGATAGGGCGGATTTGAGCATGCTTTAGTGATGGGGGTAAGTACCCATTTTTTAGTGAGAGATTTATTATGGGGAGTATGAATTGGGATAGTATAGATATTGAGTTTTTTAGCCAATTTACTGGGCATGGGTCCAGGAGTGAGGTTGTTGTATTAATATTTGTTATAATGTTCTTGAGTGAGACAGTAGTTAGGGGTTGGAAGTCCGTCCATTCGTCAGTATGTTGGATTTGAGATGGTTGTTTAGGACTTGGTAACTGGGGGTTGGACGTGATTTTATTCATGTAATAGTTTGCCATTTCCTGTGGTGAGATTTCTACAGTATCATTGCTGGAGTTGTGGTTGGTGTTTGTTAGTTTTTGGGCTATTGAGAATAGTTCTCTAGGTTTGTTTATTGCATTGTTTATTATAGAGGTATGGTAGTTTTTCTTGGCATTGTTAGTTGCTTGTTTGTATGAATTAAGGAGAGTGAAGTATGAGTCCTTATTAATGGTGTTTTATTTTTCCTCCATTTGCATTCAGCTTTCCTTAGATTTCTTTTTAGTAGGTGTAATGTGTTATTATACCAAGGAGCTTGGGCAGCTTTAGTACGAGTGTTTTTCTTGGTCACCTGTTTATTAGCAGCTGCATTGTGAATGATTTCGTGCCAGTTTGTTACTGCTGTGTCGAGGTCCTGCGGAGTGTTAGATAGTTTGGGGATTATTAGGTCTAGAAATTTTTCTTCATTATATCTTTTAAATCTGTGGGGTAGTGTGGATGTTTGTGTTCGTCTTACTGTCGTGTTGTTTATTGTGATATTGAAGTTAATGAGGTGATGGTCTGCCCAAGGGGTTGGGGTGCATTTGAGGGAGTTGGGGTTATAGATTTTGTAAAGGACATCTGGCAGCAGGACCAGGTCAAGTATATTACCTTTACTGTGTGTGCTGGTGGTTATTATTTGGTGAAAATCCATGTCTGTGGTGGCATCGAGAAAGAGAGAGGCATTCGATGCTGCTAAGGAGGGGAGGTTAAAATCACCGAGCATTAGTATTGGATTCTGATCAGTGGAGGAGCTTAGGTAATCGTTTAAAGGGTCAAGGCCTTCTGCTGATTGGTCTGGGGGTCTATAGATCAGACAGATTGTTATTGAGCCAATTTTCATAATGATTGTATCGATGTTTGTGGGTAGTTTGGATTGTAATTTTTTGGCTTTGAGTTCTTTTTTTGACATTATTAGCACTCCACCACCTTTTTTGTGGGTTCTATGAGTGTAAAAGGTGTCATAGTTATTATTGCTTAGTTGGTTTATGTAGACGTTATCAGATTCTGTTAACCATGTCTCTGTTACACATAAAACGTCTGGGGTATTGTTTTCTAATATATCTGTGAAAATGGGTAGCTTATTTTTCATTGATCTGGCGTTAATTAGGGTTATAGATAAGTAATCAGTACTTATACATGGGTTAAGGTTTTTAGTCTGAGTGTGTGCCGTGTATTTTAAATGGATTAGTCTACTGTGGTTCACCTTGGGATGGTGTTCTTGGTAAGGTTGCCATTCTGAGGGGCTGTTTCTTATTGGGCTGTGTATGATTGGTATGTTTTTAAAGTTATTGTTATTTAGGCTGTTGGCAATGATAGTTAGTATAGAGATAGTGAGGCAAATTATTGATAATCTAGTTTTGGAGAAGCTAATTAATGGCATTTTGGCTTGAGTGGTGAGGGATAGTGTACTGTCAATTGTGGGTATAGGGTGAGGTAGTGTATTAAGAGGTATTGATAGTAGTGAAAAGGGTTTTACTGAAAACAGTAGCCCAGTTGGGATGGGCTGGCAGTAGTAATAGTATGTGAGAATGAAACTGATCACAGAGACTAATTGTGAAGCTGAGGAGGTAATATGACAATAATGTAACAGTAGAGTTGTATTCAACAGTATTAGGTATAGTGTATCTAATATTGGCTACTGACAACAGTAATTAAATATTGTTTATCTATTACTGGCTACTGACAACAGTAATTATATATGGGGTCACTGATAACATTGGATCATAAAATAAAGATTGGTACCATCTACAGTCGTGGATTGTGTTATAACTACTTACAACTGTAATTATTGGAGCTAACAGCTACTGGCAACAGTAGTAGAATGAAAAGCTACTTACACCTGTAGTTAGGTATAATTATCGGTACTGACAACAGTATCAGATTAAATGACAGTACTAACAATAGTAACGATACCGGCATTGGCAACAGTTAAGGATTGAGGTAAAACTGCTATCAACAGTAATGGTGTATCGAATCAGATTAGTCTGTGGCAGTGTCAGTTAAGTAGCGTTTGTCGAAGGTTATACTTGCTGTGATTAGGAATCCTTAGAGATGTGGTATGCGAACTCGACCTAGAGGGAGCTCAGCAGTTCTTGGACGTAGGTGTTGGACGTAGGTGTTGAACGCCACGATGTGTCTTTCGTCGTTGTTTCTTTAGCAATCTGGGAGACTTTCGGTGCCTTAGCCTAAGGGCCGTGCCAAAGGGCCCTCTGGCGAGGCCCTCAGGCGCGGGCCCGCAAGGCGCGGGTGCGCCTGACGGCGCAAACTTTTAAAGTCCTTGCTCGCCCACGATTGGTCGCTGCGAAGCCGGTGCTGTTCCTGCTACCGGAGGCTCTATCCCCCGACTGGGGAGAGCTGCTGATGGTAGCAGGGATGAAGAGGACCACGCGCCCGACGGCGCGAACTTTTAAAGTCCTTGCTCGCCCACGATTGGTCGCTGCGAAGCCGGTGCTGTTCCTGCTACCGGAGGCTCTATCCCCCGACTGGGGAGAGCTGCTGATGGTAGCAGGGATGAAGAGGACCACGCGCCCGACGGCGCAAACTTTTAAAGTCCTTGCTCGCCCACGATTGGTCGCTGCGAAGCCGGTGCTGTTCCTGCTACCGGAGGCTCTATCCCCCGACTGGGGAGAGCTGCTGATGGTAGCAGGGACCCCCCCCTCCCTAGCCCATTGCCAGTCTTAAACCCCCCCCAGCCCATTGCCAGTCTTAACCCCCTCCCTCCCTCCCTCCCTCCCTAGCCCATTGCCAGTCCTACCCGCCCCCCCCCCCTCGGCTCATGGCAATTTTAAAAAAAAAAAAAAAAAGCTGGCCGCTGCCGCCGCATGGAGTGTCCCGCGGGGCTCCCTCTGCCCGGCGGAACTCTCCCGACGCAGCTGAGCCCCTCTGTGCCGGCTTGCAGATACGCAAAGGTAGAGTGTCTCCCTCGCGTCTCTGTTAAGCCCGCAGGGGCAGATGGGAAATTTCCCATCAGCCCCTGCTTCCCATCAGCCCCTGCGGGCTTAACAGAGACGCGAGGGAGACACTCTCCCTTCGCGTATCTGCAAGCCGGCACAGAGGGGCTCAGCCGCGCCGGAAGAGTTCCGCCAGGCAGAGGGAGCCCCGCGGGACACTCCATGCTGCCGTGGCGGCAGCGGCCAGCTTTTTTTTTTTTTTTAAATTTAATTAAGAAAAAAAAGCAGAATGTTCTTTGCGCGGGGCCCCCCGAAACACGGGGCCCTGTGCAAAAAACATTCTTGCTCAATGGACGGGCCGGCCCTGCCTAACCAGACACCACTCAGTGCCTTTAGTATCCAGCACATCAACTATCAAAATGCATCCCCAGTTCTTAGCATCAATAATCATTGGTTCAATTATGCTATCATGTTTTACCATAAGAATCAACGCTCAATTCTCATCTCCCACACAACATGAAATAATACCAATCATTCGCTCACACTACAACCCACATAAATCAGACCACAGAGTAACAAATAACTTTCATACCTGTAGACTAATACACATCAACCCCATCCCCTTAGCTACCCAGGAGACACGTAGGGACCTCCAGAACACTTTACCCTTTAAATGTGCATATATAAATGCAAGATCTATAAAAAACAAAATTCCAATCATTTTAGATTATGCAAATGCAGTCTGCCCAGATATAATATTTATTACAGAAACATGGCTTACCAACCTGGACAACGTGCTATTAAATCAACTATGTCCACCCAAATACAAATTTTTTTACAACCTTAGAACAAGCAAGTGTGGTGGTGTACTAATCATAATAAGAGACTAATTAGAGCTTCAACTGCCCTGCTGCTCTAGTGCTATTTCAGACACAGACCTTCTAATAATCAATAGTGGAAATATAGCTTTTTGCCTTGTATACAAGACATCCAACTGCAGACCATGAGAGCCTCACAAACATTATTGAAGAAATAGTTAACATATCCTCAAAGAAAAAAACCTGTACTACTAGGTGATTTCAATCTTCCCTCCTTACAAAATTCACGATCTTCCTCCTTCACTAGTGCTATGGAAGATTTAAACTATAAACAAATTATCACTAACCCCACTCACAAGAAGGGTAACACCCTTGACCTTATATTCCCTACCGCATGAGATCCATTTGCTACACAAGGAGACTGCATCCTGGCTTAAGAATTTTGGCCTAAACATTAACTACAAAAAAACTAAGGTGTTAATTATCTCCAGGAATCAAACATACAAACCACCTCAAAACATTCCATTGGATGACGACATTACACTTGAAAACAAAAATGAGGTCAAATACTTAGGGGTAACTCTTGACAAACACCTTACTTTCCAGTCCCAAATCAAAAACACATAAAAAAAATGGAAATTACACTTACCTGGTAATTGATGTTCCTGGAGGAACTCCAGTTTAGTCCACACCTGGGTTGTGCCCCTCCTCCTGCAGCTTGGAGACTGGGCATGTCAAAAAAGTGACATCACTGGATGTAGTCTGCTGGCATCTCCGATCAGCCCCAGCGAACTACTGACAAAGCACACTTAAAGGAGCAACAAATAAGTAGCCAATCATAACCAATTAACTGTAATACAAGAGAACTTCCTTTCAGTAAAAATAGAACTTCTTCCTTGTGCCACATCCTTGCGCCTCACCAGAGCAACAGACCAAAATCACAAGAATAGACAGAAAATGAAAGAGAAAGGGATACCTACCGGTTAACCAAGCCTTCCTCCGACAGAACTGGCACTGCCAACGTACGATCCCGGGCGGGAATGAGGACTAAACTGGAGTTCCTCTAGGAACATCAATTACCAGGTAAGTGTAATTTCCATTTCCTGATCATTCCTCCAGTTAAGTCCCACACTTCTGGGATGTAACAGAGCAGTACTTATTGGGAGGGACCTTTCCAGCTGGCTTGCAACACTGCCGAACCAAACACAGCATCCTTTGCTGACAAAACATCTAGGCGGTAATGTTTACTGAAAGTATGCAAGGATGGCCACGTAGCTGCCCTACTAATTTCCACAGGCGGAACCAAACTGTGCTCCACCTGAGAAGTCGCTTGTGCTCTGGTAGAAAGAGCTCGCAATCCCGACGGAATCTGTCGACCTGACAAGAGATATGCCGATGCAAATCGCTTCCCTAATCCACCGAGAAATAGAAGCTTTCGCAGCCGATTCGCCCTTCCGGGGACCCCCGAACAGAACGAACAGACGGTCTGATTTACAAAAGGCCTCCAACACCTTTAAATAATGCTGAAGAACCCAGGTGGCGTAGCCCCCGGTCCGCTGAATCCCCACCCAAGGAGCCCAGCACCGGAAGAGAAACTGATTTAAATGAAACAGGGAGACTACTTTAGGCAAAAAGGATGGAACGGGCCGCAGCACCACCTTTTCACGAGAAAAAGACAAAAACGGCTCCCGGCAAGAAAATGCCTGCAACTCTGAAACACGCCTCGCTGAACATAGCCACCAAAAACAGTGTCTTCAGAGTTAAATCCTTTATTGATGGCCTGCTGCAACGGTTCGAAGGGCACCTTAGCCAGCACTCCCAAAACTAATCTGAGATCCCACGGGGGCACCAACACTCTACGAGAGGGACGCAACCTGGTGACTGCTTTCAGGAACCTCAGAACATCCACATGCACGCCTAGCGCCATTCCCTGAACCTTGCCTCTATAGAAAGACAGCGCTGTCAACTGAACTCTCAAGGAACTGGCCGCCAGGCCCTTATCAAAACCCTCTTGAAGAAAGCTTAAGACTATCAGCACAGACAACTTTGCCGCACGTACTTGTCTCCTCGAACACCAGTCCTCAAATATACACCATATACGAACATAGGCCAAAGACGTAGACGTCTTCCGTGCTTTAAGCAAAGTAGAGATAACTGCCCCAGAATAACCTTTCTTTCTTAGCCTTGCCCTTTCAATGGCCAGGCCGTAAGCAAGAATCGATCCACCTGAGGCATCCGCAAAGGCCCTTGAAGTAACAGACCCTCCAAGACCGGCAGCCTCCACGGCTCCCCGACGAGAAGACGTATGAGATCGGCGTACCAGGGATGCCTCAGCCAGTCCGGAGCCACTAGCAACACTACCCCGATGAGCTTCTATACGCTGAACCACCCGACCTATCATCGCCCACGGTGGAAATACGTATAGAAGACCGGACACTGGCCAACTCTGCATTAGAGCATCGATCCCTTCTGACATCCTTCCCGTTGTCTGCTAAAGAACCGACTCACTTTCGCGGACTGGAAGGTCACCATGAGATCCATGATCGGCGGACCCCATCGATGAACCAATTGCGCAAACACCTCCGGATGCAATTCCCATTCTCCGGCATCCACTTGAACTCTGCTGAGGAAATCCGCCGTCACATTGTCCTTCCCCAAAATGTGTGCTGCCGAAATCGACGGCAGCCGCTGTTCTACCCAAGCGAACAGCGCCTCGGCCTCTTCCTCCATGGCTGTAAGTCCTGTACCGCCTGGCCGATTGATGTAAGCTACTGTAGCGGAATTGTCCGATAGAACTCGCACCGCACGACCCTGCACCGCCGCTTCGAATGCGTGCAGGGCTAGCATCACCGCTCGTAGCTCCAACCTGTTGATCAACCAAGCGGTCTCCTGACCTGACCAAAGACCTTGCGCGAAGAGCTCTCCACAATGAGCTCCCCATCCCTCAAGACTCACGTCTGTCAACAATGGTAGCCACTCCGGCTGTTCCAGAGGCATCCTGGCCGATACAGAACCCAGACATAGCCACCATTCCAGCGCCTGCCTGACCCCGAGAGTACAGGGTAGACGCCTGCTCAATGAGTCGGACTGACAAGACCATCAGTGAAGCAACGTCCGTTGCAGCGGCCGCATATGAAACCTGGCCCAAGGCACTACTACCAAGGTTGCTGCCATTGTGCCCAGCACCCTGAGGTAACTCCACGCTGAAGGTGCCGGAGCTGCCATGAACTGGCGCACCAGTTCCTGAAGAATTTGGATTCGTCGATCCGGGAGAAACACAGCTCCCCACTGCGTGTCGAAGCACACACCCAGATACTCGAGACTCTGGGTCGGACTCAGGTGGCTTTTTGCCATATTGACCACCCAGCCGAGCCCCTCCAAGAAATTCACCACCTTCTCCGTAACTCTTATGCTTTCGTTCTTGGACTTTGCTCGAATCAACCAGTCGTCGAGATAGGGATGTACCAGAATTCCCTGCTTTCGCAATGCTGCGGCTACCACCACCATGATCTTGGTGAAGGTCCGCGGTGCCGTTGCTAGTCTGAAGGGCAACGCCTGAAACTGAAAGTGCCCTCACGGCAGAGCGAAGCACAGAAATTTTTGATGCCCCTCTCTGATCGGAATATGTAAATACGCTTCCGTAAGGTTGAGAGATGTCAAGTACTACCCCCCAACGCACAGCTACAATGACAGACCGCAATGTTTCCATCCGGAAATGCGGTACTCGGGGACACTGCTTCACTCCTTTGAGGTCCAAGATTGGGCGAAGAGCCCCGTCCTTCTTCGGGACCACAAAATAAATTGAGTATCGACCCCTGCCATAATCTTCCCCGGGTACCGGCACGACTGCTCCGATTTGCAAGAGTCGATTCAAGGTGTCGCGAACCGCCAGAACCTTTTGGTGACCTTTGCAGGGAGACATCACAAACGACTTGCAAACTGGCCTTGCGAACACCAGAGCATAGCCATCGCGGATTATTTCAAAGACCCACTGGTCGGACATTATTTGGGCCCAGGCAGGAAGAAAATTCCGAAGTCGCCCGCCTATTGGATCGCTTCCCACCGGAGTCCCCCTCGCTTCATTGCGACTTTTGATCGGTTGCTGTGGCCGCCGCGGTGAAACCTCTACCTGCGCCGCGAAACCCACGAAACCCCTGGGCTCTAGACGCAAATCCCCCTCTTTGAAAACTACCCAAGCAGGAAGTCAAAACCTTCTAAAATTTCTAAAGGAACCTCTAAAGGCCGGAGAGGATTTCCCCTGCTTAGGCTTATCCTCCGGAAGTCTACCCCCCTTAGACTCCCCCAAATCCTTAACCAGCTTATCGAGATCCTCACCGCATAACAGCCGTCCTTTGAACGGAAGTTTATCGAGACGGGCCGTAGAAGAACCGTCTGCCGCCCAATTTCTCAACCACAGTGACCTACGGGCGGCCACTAACAATGCCATGCTGTTAGCTAGAGCCCGGATTAAATCATAATGCACATCTGCCAAATAAGATGATCCTGACTCCAGACAATCTAGCTCTCGTAAGCCCTCCGGCTCCAGCTGGACCGACTGTCGCAACACCTGTGATCAGAGAAGACACGCTCTTGCCACCCAAGCCCCACATATGGAAGGCTTGCAATGACAAGCCGTTGGCTTCAAAGGACTGCTTCAGCAACCCATCCACCTTTCTATCCTGCGCATCTTTCAAGGCTGAACTACCTTCCACCGGAATAGTGGTTTTCTTGGTTACCGCCGATACCGCTGCATCAATCCGCGGAGACTGAAATCTTTTCTTGTCCTTATCTGCCAGAGGATACAACCTATTCATAATCTGAGCTCCTCTGAGCCCTGCTTCCGGCTGATCCCACTCGTCCTGGATCATGCGATCTACCACCTTGTGGACGGAAACACAATCTGAGTTTGCCGCACCGCATGAATGATCGGGTCTTCCCCAGTATCTTCCTCCACCGGCAGTTCTGTGGCCAGCTTTAGCATTTGAACAGATACTGTGATAAGAGGCGTCGACTCATCTTTTCGGAAGATGCGAATAATTTTCGCCTGATCCTCCGGCTCTGGAATCTCTCCTTCTTCCAACTCCTCCAATCCGGCCTCCAGGTCCACTTCGGTTTCGTCTGCTTCCTGCCACTCCAACTCAGAGAGAGAGCGATCCCGCGGTCTGGCCCACTTGGGTGGCCTAGCAGAACCGCTACCTGCCTGCGCCAGACCCAGCTGCTGCAGCTTTGCTGGCAAGGGCAATGGCTCCGGCAGCTTCCCTTGCCTCCGTAAACAAAAGGCCTGATGCATAATTAAGACGAAGTCAGAGCAAAAATCCCCAAGCTGAGACCCCGAGTCTGAAGCTGGAGGAACCCCCGAAGGCCCTGTCTGGGCCTCTGGAGCGTCCCCCGGCGAATTGACCAGCAGGACATCTCCTTCTGGTACAGCGGACACTCCTTGAAGATCCTGTCCTGCTTTAACTTCCAGCTGCTGCTCCACGCTGGCCGACACCGCCGTACAGCCTCGGCAGATCCCAGAATCCACGATAGCGCCCCTACGTGCACCGCAGACAATGCAAAGAGGACGGGACGCCATCTCTCACTGCTCTGGCAACCAAGCCCAGCGGTAAACCCAAAAACAGCAACTTTGTCTCAAAACAAGAATTTTTTTTTTTTATTATATAAAGTTCAACAATGTCCTTCCTCCAGCCAGGGGATGAACTCAAAATTTCCAAGTTCCCAGTACTGGGGAACGCACTCCAGGGATCTAGGATATGCTGCTATTAAACCTTATAGGAAATATAACTCTTCCCCCCCCCCCCCCACAAAGAAACTACAATAAGCACCTATGGAGCCCCAAAACTACCTAATAGTGACACCGGGAGACAAAACAAACAACAAACTAAAATTGCTACCCCATGCGATCCCTGGCTGAGCGGCACACCATGCTGTCAAAATGGCCGCCGCTGACTGAAGAAGAAAAAAGGGCGCCAAAATTGCCACGAGATGAGCCCCGTGCCTGCGGCCTTCCGAGCCCCAACAGAACTGGAAAAATGCTTTCCACACCCTACCTGCAAGTCCACCGGAGCGATCCGCTGCCTCGGGGCTCTAATCCACGCGGCCACGCTCAGCTAAATAGCGAGCGTGCCGCCGCGGACAAGCTCCCCACTGCCATCAATCAGCTGGATCTTGCAGGATCGCGGCTATCCCGGAGCGCCAGATGCAACTGCAGGTCTGCTGCCACAGGGCTCTCTCCCGAACCCCCCAGGGAGAGAGATCTGCACCGGACAAGTTCTTCACCAATCTCCTTTTGGAGTAGACACCCACAGACAGGCAAGGCAGGACACAGTACAAACAAGAGCAGGCACAGTAAAAACGGCCTTTTTTTTTTTTTTTTTAAAGCTACAGACCCCCCCCAAATTAAAAAACCTTAAAGGAGTCCCAAAAACTAAACAGAAACCTTTCCTATTCTACACTAATAGCTCCTTATGTGTTCCTCCAGTGAACCCAGCACTAAGGCTCACTACGTCCTCCTGCTGCATGGAAACTGGAGGCTGATGGGAGATGCCAGCAGACTACATCCAGTGATGTCACTTTTTTTGACATGCCCAGTCTCCAAGCTGCAGGAGAAGGTGCACAACCCAGAAGTGTGGACTAAACTGGAGGAACGATCAGGAAATATTCAATAAGATACGTCTCCTTCAACATGTAAAACCTCTTCTACAGCTTTCTGACTTCAGAACTATAATGCAAGCATTAATCACCCCATATATAGACTACTGCAATTATACTGCATGGCCTACCAAAATCATCCCTACACCCACTAATAATGGCTCAACACTCAGCCGCACGAATCATCCACAACTCACGCCGGATTGATCATGTCACTCCAATCCTATATGACTTGCATTGGTTACCCATCCAAAGCCGGATAAAATACAAATTACTGATGATCACATTCAAGATCATTAGGAAATTGCCCTACAACGCTCTCCCAACTAATCAAAGTAGCACCCAATAACCGACAAAGATGATGTCAAACACTCTCAATACTCCATCAGAGTTCTGTAATACCAAAAAATGCACTAACAGAATATACATCTCCAAAGCTCTGGAACTCATTACCAGCTAACCTTCAGAACATTACAGACCTATCCTCATTCCGTTCCCACCTCAAAACTCACCGCTTCATTGAACATTTTGGTCATAATGAAACCCCACCTGATACGGTCCCAACCGACATAGATCCTACTTAAGTAACTTCCCCCTCCTTCACTACAGATTTAATGACATTGTCTCTCATTTTGAATTGTAAATAAGTTTTACTGTAAGAATTAGGTAAATTTTCTGATCTTTTCAGCACCAGTTATACTGTTACATGTTCAATGTATCAGTTGTTTCAATTGTAAACTGCTTTGATTGCTCAATATAGCGGTATAGAAAACACACAAATAAACTAGGAGTAGCGAGGTTAGCAGGGTTTTCCAGGTCTTGTCAGATGAAGATCCAGACAAGGCAGCTGAGGCTGGAGTGGCAGGGGTGTGCCACAGCTTGCCACTGTTCTTCTCTGCTGGCATACAGCAAGTTTTGAACATGCTTGCAGCGGGTTGACAGAGAGGACGCAGAGTAGTGAGAGGCAACAACATGTTCCTGTTCTTCAAGGAACCTGAGACCATAAGAACATAAGATATGCCATACTGGGTCAGACCAAGGTCCATCAAGCCCAGTATCCTGTTTCCAACAGTGGCCAACCTAGGTCAAGTACCTAGCAGTAACCCCAAAAGACACAGGTTCCACAATGCTTGTACAGGGTCAAGCATTGATATCCTGGGTCCCTTCTTAATAATAGTTAATGGACCTTTCCTCTAGGAACTTGTCCAAACCTTTTTTAAGCCCAGCTACACTAACAGCCTTTACTACATCCTCCGGTAACAAATTCCAGAGTTTGATTACACGTTGAGTGAAAAAATATTTTCTCTTATTTGCCTTAAATAGTTTACGCTGTAATTTCATTGCATGTCCCCTAGTCTTTCTATATTCTGATAATGTAAACAATCGATCTACGTTTACCCGTCTGCTGAGGGAAGGAGGCAGAAGGCAGATGCTCGGGGGAGGGAGATAGAGAGGCATGAGGCAGAGGTAGGGAAGAAGAAAGGGGGAAAAGAGTGGCAGAAGGCAGATATTGGGTGCAGAGAGGAGAGGCAGGTCATAAATGGCTAAAAGGGTGGAAGAGAGGAGTAGCAGGGGGCAGATGCTGAGGGGAGGGGGAGGGGCAGGGGCAGAGGCAGAAAGACGGATGCTGGTGACTGGAGCAGCGAGGCTAACTGGTTCCCAGTCTCTGTCAGTTGGAGAAACAAAACCAGAGCCGGGGACAGATCAGAAGTTAATTAGCTGTCAGGATGTGAACCTGAACAGGGTCAGCAGCAAGGCAAGGTGTCCAGCAGTGTCTATAAAGATAAACACTGCTTTATGCTGCTCTTTTGCTTGCAAAACAAGACAAAACTCAAATCTTTTCAGATTTCTTTCTGAATACACCACCTGACAAAAATCACACTCTGGCCTTCAATTCACTCTTTGGTGTGGTCCACCCTTTGTGTGTCTGCTGAATCAGCACCAAAATTTTGGACAGATTATCCAGCGATTTCCAGGAACTCACTTAACTTCCTCTAGGGTTACTGCTAAGAGAAGGAAAGAGATACCTTTATCTGTGAACCAGTAGCCTGAATTCTCCTCACCTCTGCCAATAATTGAATAATGTGGGAAAATATCATGATAAACCTTTATTGAAATAATAAAGGAAAGAGAAAAGGCCCCAACAGAAAAGTGTGTGTTCTTCAGAAATACGCCACGTTTTATCTTCCCACATTGGTGGAAAGAAAGTCTGCCTAAGCAACCCCAGCAATGTGGTGAGAGCCATGCAAGGAGGCCTGACAAAAATTCAGAGAGGAGTTAGGGCAATGGAACAGTGCCAGCCAGACCAGAGTAATCTGCTGATGGAAGCACTGTAGATGCAATATTAGTAAAATTTAATAAAGAACCAATAAGCCTAACCAGTCTTCTTTCAGAGAAACTGGTGGCTGGCAAGGTCAATATAAGTGCTGTTTTTCCATTGTGTGCAGCGGCAGCAAAGAGAGCAAATAAAATGCTAGGGATCATAAGGAAAGGAATGGAAAATAAAGCAAAGGATATTATAATGCTTCTGTATCGATCCATGGTACAACCGCACCTTGAATAGTGTGTGCAATTCTGGTCGCCGTATCTTAAAAAGGATATAGCGTTATTAGAAAAGGTGCAGAGAAGAGCCACCAGAATGGTAAAAGGGATGGAAGGATACTCCTATGAAGAGAGGCTAAGAAGGTTGGGGCTCTTCAACCTGGAAAAGAGACAACTGAGGGGAGATATGAAAGAGGCCTATAAATTAATGAATGGAGTGGAACAGGTAAATGTAGATCGATTGTTTACATAGTCAGAATATAAAAAGGCTAGGGGATATGCAATGAAGCTACAGGGTAACCTATTTAAGGCTAATAAGAGAAAATATTTTTTCACTCAACGTGTAAATCAAACTCTGGAATTTGTTACCAGAGGATGTAGTAAAAGCTGCTAGTGTAGCTGGGTTTAAAAAAGGTTTGGAAAGGTTCCTGGAGAAAAGGTCCATAAACCATTATTAAAAGGGACCCAGGATATCACTGCTTGACCCAATACAAGCATTGAGGAACCTGTGCCTTTTGGGGAGACTGCTAGGTACTTATGACCTAGATTGGTCACTATTGGAAACAGGATACTGGGCTTGATGGACCTTGGTCTGACCCAGTATGGTATATATTATGTTCTTATGTTTATGCTTGAGCAGGTAGGCCAAGGCATTCATCTTCCTCACCCACCAGGAAATGGAAACCTGGACACCACCTTCCCTTTGCGAGGGCCTCCAAACAGGCCATACAGTCTTTTGGTCTTCCTAAACTGAGCTGCGGTTTTCAAGTAACAGAGGGAGCAACATAGAAACATAGAAACATGATGACAGAAAAAGACCACATGGCCTATCTAGTCTGTCCTTCCATAACAACTACAACAGTCCACTTTTTACCTTTAGAGATCCTCTGTGTTGGTCCCATGCTTTTTTGAATTCAGTTACTGTCCTCATCTCTACCACCTCCACTGGGAGACTATTCCACGGATCCACTACCCTTTCCGTAAAGAAATATTTCCGCATATCACTCCTGAATCTATCTCCCTTCACCCTCATCCCATGTCCCTCATAGCAGAACTTGCTTTCAATTGAAAGAGGCTCTCTCCCTGAACATTTATGCCACGGAGGTATTTAAACATCTCAATCATATCACCTCTATCCCGCCTTTCCTCTAAGGTGTACATATTAAGATCCTTAAGTCTGTCCTCATATGCTTTATAATGAAGCCCACTAATCATTTTAGTAGCCACCCTCTGCACCGACTCCATCCTGTTCACATCCTTTTGAAGGTGCGGTCTCCAGAATTGCACACTATACTCCAAATGAGGTCGCACCAAAGACTTATACAGAGGCATTATCACCTCCTTTTTTCTGCTAGCCATTCCTCTCCGTATGCACCCAAGCATCCTTCTAGCTTTTGCCGTCGCCTTTTCTAACTGTTTAGCTACTTTAAGCTATGTTCAGGAGCCGCAAAAGGGGTTCTGACTGGAATCCACCCTCGCCCGAAAATACCAGGAGGGTAACCTACTGATTCACATGGAATGCAGAAATCACCTTGGCAGGAAGGACAGAACCAGTCACAGCACCACCTTTTCCTTAGAAATGGCAAGGAAGGGTTCCCAGCAAGACAAAGCTTGCAACTCTGAAATCCTCCTGGCTGAACAGATGGCTACCAAAAAGATCTTTTTCAAAAGTCAAGTGCTTCAGCGAGCATTCGCCCAGTGGCTCGAAAGATGCCATGGTCAGTGCTGAAAGCACCAAATTAAGCTCCCATGCGGGAACTATAGACCTCAATGGGCGTTGAACCTGCTTTACGGACCAAAGGAAACGCACCACCTCTGGATGGGCTACTAGAGACTTTCCCACACTTTCCCCCAGTAACACGCCAAGGATGCCACCTGCACCCGCAGGGAATTGCATGCCAAGTCTTTTTCCAGCCCAGCCTGAAGAAAAGCCAGCAGCTCTAGGAGGGAAGCCTCCAAGGGTCTCAATTCCCAGTCTACACACCAGCTCTCAAAGAGCCTCCAGACCCTAATGTAAGCCAGTGTGATGGAACGCTTACATGACTGTACCTGAATAACCCCATTTAACTAACCGTGCTCTCAAGAGCCATGCCAAAGGCGAAAATCGATCCACCTGTGGCATGGCCAGAGGTCGTCTGTCAGCAACCTGACTAGATTGGCGTATTTGTCCTACTCTCTGTAAATAATGAATATGTGCTTAATCTATGTAAAAGTTAATATTTTCTCTGTAAAATAGTTATTATGTGCTCAAAAATGTTCTATATAATTGATATTTACCATGTTCTCTGTAAACCGTCCCTGATCTCTGGAAAGGGCGGTATAGAAAAGCACACAAATAAATAAATAAATAAATCACAGTCCGTGTGGCCAGTCAGGATGACCATCCCTCTGTGCACCTCGATCTGCTGCACCACTCGCCCTATCAGGGCCCATGGTGGGAACACAAAGCAGACCTGCTTCCGGCCAACGTTGCACTAGGGCAGAGGTACTCAAATCCAGTCCTAGAGGGCCGCAAACCAGTCAGGTTTTCGGGATATCCCTAATGAATATGCATGAGATATATTTGCATGCACTGCATCCATTGTATTTGAATCTCTCTCATGCATATTCATTAGGGATATCCCGAAAACCTGACTGGATGGCGGCACTCCAGGACTGGATTTGAGTACCTCTGCACTAGTGCGTCTAGACATTCTGACATCCATTCACTGCATCTGCTGTAGAAATGACTTGCCTTCACAGATGCAGGGGTCTCTATAAGGTCCATGACTGGAGGGGCCCCAGCAGCAAACCCGATGTGCAAACACCTCATTGTTTATTGTCCACTCGCCGGAATCCACTTGTACCTGCTGAGGTAATCGGCCACCACGTTTGTTCTTTCGGCCATGTGCACTACAGAAGAGGGACTTCTGTAGTGGTCTCATTGCTGCCATCAAGCCCAGCGCAGTAATAATAATGAGTGATTTCAATTACCCCTGGTATCAACTGGGTTAGTGTCACGGCAGGACATGCTAGGGAGATAAAGTTTCTAGATGAAATAAATGACTGCTTCTTGGAGCAGCTGGTTCATGAACCGACCAGAGGGGACGCCATATTGGACCTAGTCCTTAGTGGAACACCAGATCTAGTGCAAGAGATAAGGGTGTTGGGGCCACTTGGCAATAGTGATCATAGCATAATCACGTTTGATTTAATAAATGGAGGCAGGATTGTAAGGAAATCCACTGTACTACCTTTTAACTTTCAAAGGGAGACTATGATAAAATGCAATTACAAAGGGGTCTTGTTCAAACGCCATTCCATATTGAGATAGGTTTGAATGGTGTTTATTTATTTTTAAGGAAATGTAAAAAAAAACACAATATTTAAAGAAAATTGAAAAATTAGAGCCACACTAGTCCATGGTCATTGATGTAAACGGACACTTGATGGGATAAGCTTATTGCCCATGTATAAGTGTCAGAGCTAAACCGTTTATCTGAGACCGGTGACTAGAAGCTACATAAGTATTTTTTTGATTGAGTTAATAGTGAGTGAATTAGTGAGTTTTTTTGATGGCCTAATGGGAGACAGCCAACATGGCTTTAGACAAGGAAGATCTTGTCTTACTAATCTGTTATGTTTTTTTGAAGGTGTGAATAAACAGGTGGACAAAGGTGAGTCGGTTGATATAGTATATCTGGACTTTCAGAAAGCCTTTGACAAGGTCCCTCATCAGAGAATTTTGGCAAAACTAAAGAGTCATGGGATAGGAGGCAGTGTACTATTGTGGATCAGGAACTGGTTAAAAGATAGAAAGCAGAGGGTAGGGCTAAATGGCCAATTTTCCCAATGGAGAAAGGTGAATAGTGGTGTACCCCAGGGATTTGTGCTGGGTCCGCTGCTTTTTGACATATTCATAAATGACCTGGAAAGGGGAATAACGAGTGAGGTTATCAAATTTGCAAATGACACAAAACTATTTAAAGTTGTTAAAACCCAAGAGGATTGTGGAAAATTGCAAGAGGATCTTGATAAATTGGAAGACTGGGCATCAAAATGGCAGATGAAATTTAATGTGGACAAGTGCAAAGTTATGCACCTAGGGAAGAACAACCCAAACTATGGTTACACAATGCAAGGTTCCACATTAGGAACCACCACCCAGGAAAAAGATTTAGGCGTCATTGTGGATAACATGTTAAAACCATCGGCCCAGTGTGCAGCGGCAGTCAAGAGAGCAAATAGAATGCTAGGTATGATAAGGAAAGGAATGGAAAATAAAACAAAAGATATTATAATGCCTCTATATCGCCGTATCTTAAAAAGGATATAATGTTATTAGAAAAGGTTCAGAGAAGAGCCACCAAAATGGTAAAGGGGATGGAAGGATACTCCTATGAAGAAAAGCTAAAAAGGTTAGGGCTCTTTAACCTGGAAAAGAGACGGCTGAGGGGAGATATGATAGAAGTCTATAAATTAATGAACGGAGTGGAACGGGTAAACGTAGATTGATTGTTTACGTTATCAGAATATAGAAAGACTAGGGGACATGCAATGAAGCTACAGGGTAAACTATCTAAGACTAATAAAAGAAAATATTTTTTCACTCAACGTGTAATCAAACTCTGGAATTTGTTACTGGAGGATGTAGTAAAGGCTGTTAGTGTAGCTGGGTTTAAAAAAGGTTTGGACAAGTTCCTGGAGGAAAGGTCCATAAACCATTATTAAGAAGGGACCCAGGATATCAATGCTTGACCCAGTACAAGCATTGTGGAACCTGTGTCTTTTGGGGAACTGCTAGGTACGTATGACCTAGATTGGCCACTGTTGCAAACAGGATACTGGGCTTGATGGACCTTGGTCTGACCCAGTATGGCATATCTTATGTTCTTATGTTCACTGCCGACATTGCCTGGAGGTTGTCCTCTACCCATCAAATGGGCAACTTCGCTTTCCAACTGGGCGCTGCCTGTGCCCCCTTGTCTGTTGATATACACCACCATGGTGGCATTGTCTGAGAACATGCACACTGCCTTCCCTCAAAGATCATCCATGAAGGTCTGGAGGTACAGAACCACCGTTCACATTTCCAGCGTGTTTATGGCCCAGGTGACTTCCTCCACCAACCAGCTGCCCTGTGCCACCTACAACTGACAGTGGACACCCCAGTCTGTTAGGCTGGCATCCGTTGTGAGAGCAATCCACCTCGGTGTTTCCAACAGCATCACTGCTAACAGTTTCTCGGGCCTCTGCCACCAGCGGAGTGTTATCTTGACCTGCCCGGGCAAGGCAGTCGCTTCTCCAACGGCTGATGTTGGGCTGACCATCGCTTCAAGAGGGACCTCTGTAGTGGTCTCATATGTGCTCGCGCCTAAGGCACAAGCTTGATCATTGCTGCCATCAAGCCCAGGAGTTGTAGGTAATGCCAGGCCGTCAGTGTTGGTGTCCAAAAGAAGAACCTGAACTGTAAATGTAGCTTGTTCATCTGCTCTAATGGCAAGGAAACCTTGCCCTCTTGTGTCCACAACTGAGCTCCCAGGTAAATCAACTCCTGTGTTGGACTCATATTGCTCTTGACCACATTGATCATCCAGCCCAAGCTCTGAAGGAACTCGACCACCCAAGCAGTGGCCCTCACACTCTCTTTTCTGGACTTTGACCATATTAACCAGTCGTTGAGATAAGGATGCACTAGACTTCCTTCCTTTTGCAGAGCAGCCACAGCCACCACCATGACCTTGGAAAAGGTCCTGGGCACCGTTGCTAAGCCGAATGGCAGCACGGTGAATTGAAAATGTCCCATGGGTACCACAAATCTTAGGAATTGCTGATGCTCCCACTGAATTGGAATATACAGATAAGCTTCCATGAGGTCCAAGGATGTAAGGAACTCTCCTCTGATGGCCCCAATCACTGACCTCAGGGTTTCCATGTGGAAGCATGGAACCCTGAGACAACGATTCACGTGCTTGAGATCCAGAATGGGCCGAAGACAGCCCTCCTTTTTGGGAACTACAAAGTAGATGAAGTATTGACTGGAGCAGAGTTGGCTTCATGGCACTTCTGTGACCACCTGCAACAGTACCAGCTTCTGCAGGGTGTCCTACACCACCTGGAACTTGTGATATGTTCTGCAAGAGGATCACAAGAAGCTTTCCTTGAGCTGTTGAGCAAATTTGAGGGCATAGCCCTCTTTGATGACTTCCAGGACCCAGGCGAGGTAAAATTCGAACAGTCTTCCCCCTATGGGAACCAACTCCACCTGGATCCACCTCACTTCATTGTGGTTTCTTGTTGGATGTAGAAGTAGAAGAAAAAAAAACCCCTCCCTGCTCCCCAGAAGTCTTGAAAGGGCTGACCTCTCAAGGGGAATTTTCCTCTCTGGTAGGGTGCGAATCGTGTGGTCCTGAAGCAACGGTGATCTCATGTTTGACCCTGTCCTTGCACTGGTGAACATCACGGCTCCTGCTGGCCTTCCAGGAGTCTACCACCTTGGACTCTCCCAGGTCCTTAACCAACTTCTCCAGAGCCTTTCCGAACAAGAGCTTCCCCTTGAACAGGAGCCTACACAAATGAGATTTGGAGGACACGTCTGCCGACCAATTCCGGAGCCACAAATATCTGCATGCTGAGACTACCACAGCCATGCTTTGGGCTTGACACCTTAATCAGGTCGTAAAAGGCATCTGCCAAGTAGGCCGCCTCTGACTCCAGCTTAGCTGCTTCTGGGGGAGCAGCACCAGGCTCCCCTACCTCTTCCTGAAAACCTTATGCCCAGTATTGACAGGCACGTGCCATGACCACACCACATATTGGGGCCTCCAGGGAAGCAGCATTAATGTCAAAGGCTTGTTTCAGCAAGGTCTCCAGTTTCCTATCCTGGACATCCTTGAGGGCAGAACTGTCCTCCACTGAGATGGTGGTCTTTCTGGACACTGTCGAGACTGCAGCGTTCACCTTGAGAAAGCAAAACAGGTCTTGGCACGCCATCATGCGCGCCTCTCAGTACTGCCTCAGGAACCTCCCATTCATGCAGGATCATCTGCTTGATGAACCAACAGGGGAAGACAGTGTTTTCTTGACCACCTGGAACAAGGGATCCTCCAGAGGTTCCTCCTCCACCTGAGGGTCTTCAGAGAATGCAAGATCAGTGGCAACAGCTCCTCCCTATGGAACACTCGTACAATACGGGCCTCTTCTTTATGTGAGATCTCGCCCTCCAGCTCAACCCCCGCCTGTAAGGCTGTTGCATCATCCTGCTCCTCTGGGCCCTCCGAGAACATAGAGGTCGCGTTATCCCAGGGACCAGCCCCGCACCTGGCTTTAGCTGGTGGACATCTCCACTTCAGTTAAGGGCCTCTTCTGGGCCCCTTTCGTGGCTGAGGAACCCAAGCTCTTCTGCCTAATAGAATAGGCTTTGTGCATGAGGAGGAGGAGGATAAATTCTGAGGAGAAAACCTCCGAGAAATCCTCTGTCGGAGCATCCCTGGAGATGGAAGGCTAAGGGGCTTGGGATTCATGGACCTCTGTTGAGACCCTTGTCTGCTTGGAGGGAGATCCTATCTCGGCTCCTGGGACTTGGTCCTGCCACCTCTAGCAGGGGTTCCCCTGATTCTTCTGAGGCACCTGCCCTACCTTGCAGGTCATCCTCCAATGAGCATGCTTCTGTCTCACAGCCCCTGCACCAGCCCTCCTCTGAGACGGCCCCCCCCCCCCTTCTAGATTCACAGGCTAGACAAGTTGACCTGGCAGGCATTCTCTCTTTTTTTTTTTTTATTGATCAAGGACTTCCCAAAACACCAGCTCTCCTAAAGGAAAGAATCCTGCAATTACCGCATATGCTGCAGGGCCTGGCATCCATGGCGTGGGAAAGAGACAAAAATGGCCTCCCTCATGTTTCCTGCCTAAGTCAGAAGGAAGGGAAGGATTCCTTATGGTTAGGGCTTTCCCCTCCCTCCCAAAACAATAACCGTTGATCTACAAGCCTGGTGGTGCGGTTCTTGTGCTGCACACCGCTCAGCCTCCTGCCAGCTTCAGCGGCGAGGTAATTCTCCAGGGGAGTCAGAACAAAACTGCTGCATTGTGCAGGCATGCACCACTCAGCCTGCCCAGAGGCTTTGGTGGCTGCGCAGCTCTTGGCGGGAACCGGCTTCTACGGAAGTAGCAGCCACGCATTGCTCAGCCAACCAGGTGACTACAGCAGCCACGGGCACACTTGGGAAAGAGGTGGGTCCTCCGATCAGGTTCCCTCGTTTAAGGCAAGTCTGCACAGCCACTGAGCATGGAGCTCCCTCTCCTCGCTGTGGGCTAAAGTGGTCTTGCTGCCCAAGTTAGCAGCATGGGTCTTGCTGCCAAAATTCTGAGCAATGCAGAGTGTTCCAGCTAAGGAAGGGTCCCCCAGTAGGGCTTCCCCCTTCCGACTGGCATTGGTGCTATGGTCAAGAACATAAACAAAGGACTCGAAGAGAATAAAAAGACCCAGTGAGTATCCCTCAACAGGGAGACATGTCTCTCCAGCTACTTGGAGACTGAATACTGGGGGCTGAGAGGGGCTTCAGCTACCCAAGTATGCTGAGGTCAGAGATCTGACATGATCAGTCTTCAAACTGATGGACAGGCATCCATGATGGGACAGGACTGGAGGATTCAATAAGGAAGTAGACGCTTCTGCAGACGTCCTTTTGGGTATGTCCAGGTTTGTGAAACTAAAATTATCAATGCACATAATTATCTGTGCTTAATCTTTTATTAATATTGCATGCAACTGTCTATGTTGTTTAGTTTATTGATGTTTGAAGTATTCTGTATGAATTATTATTATTGTGCATACAACTCTCTCTCATGCATATTCATTGTGTTATCCTGAAAACCTGACTGGTTAGGTGTGTCCTGAAGACTGGGTTGAGAACCCCTGAATGAAACTAAACTCAGGGACATGCTGATACTGATTGATTACTACCACTACTAAGCGTTTATATAGCACTACAAGGCGTGCGCAGCAGAGCTACACAAACACATACAGAAGACAGTCCCTCTCGTAGAGCTTACAATCTAATCAAGACGAACAAAACAAGAGTAAACAAGGGATCAAATGGGGAAGAAGAAACAAGGAGAACAAAGGATTAGGATCCAAAAGCAGCTTCAAAGAGGTAAGCCTTTAGCATGGATTTGAAGAGGGGGTGAGAAGAGACTCGACAAAGATATAGGAAGTTTGTTCCATGCATAATGAGCAGCAAGGTGAAAAGATCGAAGTCTGGAGTTTGTTTATTTATTTAACAAGTTTTATATACCGCTTTAGCATTTCAATCAAAGCGGTTTACATTGAAACTTAAACTTGGTAATGTACATTATTATTATTATTTATTTAACACTCATTTATATACCGCATCTTCCAAAGTTCAGTTGCGGTGTACAATTAACAACAATTAACAAAGCGCAGTTTGTTTTACATAGAACATCTTAAAATTTTACATTGAACATCATAAGTTAACAAAGCAAAGTGTGATAAACTAAACAGTATATTTAAGTTAGAGCAATGAGGGTAACAATTAACTAACAAATGTAATGTCTAAACAGCGTAAGACAGTACATAACATATGTAACTATATACAAGTGGAGGTATTTGGGCATAAGAGCTTGGGTCGTCGTTTCATTTAAGCTATATGTGTTGTTCATTTAGATGGTAGGTTTGTGCTTGATGTGATCGGGTACCTGTTTAGCCTTTATCTAAGTTGAGTGCTAGGTTTTCCATGGAATTATAGTGTTTAGTGAATAGATACGTTTTCAGTTTTTTACGGAATTCCATGATCTCTGTTAGTGATCGTAGATCCTCAGGTAGAGAATTCCAAATGGTTGGTGCTATGTGAGAAAAGGCTCTATTGTTTGTTAATCTATGTGCTTTTATGAAGTCTTTTGGAATCTTTAGTTTAATTGTCCTTTTCTGTGAGTAGACTTAGATGGTTCTTTGCATATTAGATTACATAAAGTAGTCGGAGCCATGTCATTTAAGGCTTTGAATGATATTATTGTTTTGTATATTATCCTGGCTTTGAATTGGTAGCCAGTGAAGGGATGCTAGTATTGGTGTTATGTGTTGGAGTGAGTTTATTTTTAATATAATTCTAGCTGTTGCATTTTGAGCTAATTGAATTCTTTTAATGTTTTGTTTTGAAATGCCCATTAGTATTAGGTTGGCGAAATCAAAATGAGGGGTTATGGTAGCTTGTATTATATTAATAAAATCTTGTATAAATACTAGTGGGCATAGTTGTTTGAGGATTTTAAGTTTGAAATAAATTTTCTTTATAGTATTTCTAATGTGGGTTTCCATTGTAAGGTGTGTATCTATGATGACACCTAGATATCTTATTTCATTTTTTATTTTAATTTCTTGGTCTTGTAATATTATGTGGGTTGGAGGGATAAATGATTGATTTTTTGTTACGATTAGGACTTCTGTTTTAACATGGTTTATGTGGAGATTTTGAGTTTTTAGCCAAATTGTGATTTCGTTATAGCAGTCTGATAGGAGTTGTAATGGTAGGTTAGGAATCGTAAATGAAATGTACATCATGATATCATCCGCATAGAGGTGATATTGTACTCCAAATTTCTTAAAGATATTGCAGACTGGTTTTATGTAAATATTGAAAAGTAGGGCTGATAATGCTGAACCTTGTGGTAAACCTATTTCTTGCTTATATGTAGTGGAGGTTTGATTACCTATTCTTACATTTTGCGTTCTGTTATTTAAATAGGAGGTGAACCATTTATGTACTGTCGAGTTTATGCCTATCTGACGTAGGTTGTTGAGCATTATTGAGTGATGTACACTATCGAAAGCTGCTGATATGTCAATGAAAAGGAGGATGAATGCCTGTTTATGATTGTCGATTCCTCTTAGGAGGGTATCGATCAATACTGTTAGAAGTGTTTCGAGGGACTTCCGGTGGCACATGAGCGAGTGAGGACGTGCTCTCTGCTCGCTCCGGGGCCGCCTCAGCTTTAACACAATATTCTTTGCAATTGAAGCCTGCGGAGAGGGTGATCCTATACCCCAAACTACCCCACGAACACTGAGGGACACGGTGGCAACGAAACTGCCGAAAAAGATGCCTCCACCGCCGCGGAAGGAGCGGGAGAAAACCACCCGAGCGGGGGCCATGCTGCCTGGAAGCGCTAACCCGACCTCGCCGGGAGCGGAGAGCGTTGACTCTGCAACGGAGGAACTTGCAAAAGAGGTCGTAAAACTCCTAGACCCCAAATTCGACCGCATACTCTGTAAGTTGGACTCCATGGGCACAGCGCTGGCTGATTTGGGTCAAAGAGTGGAGGCGGTGGAGCACCGGGTCTCCACAATGGAAGATGCTGAGAACAGCAGAGCCGGGGAGCACGAGGCTCAGCGTGCACAGCTAGCAGCTTTAATGGAGAAGGTGGAGGACCTCGAGAATCGGTCCCGGAGGAATAATATAAGGATTGTGGGGATCCCGGAAACTACTACCGATGCTCTCCTGTTGCCTTTGGTGGAATCTTGGCTACCTAAGACTCTGGGCCTAGATGCTTTAGTGGGCCAGTTGAGAGTGGAGCGCGTGCACAGATTGGGGCCGAAAGTCGACTCACGCCCGCGACCGCGGGTGGTGATAGCCCGAATATTGAATTTCCAGCACAAGATGCAACTTCTCCAGGCCTTTCGGCAGAAGCGTGAGATATCTTTTGAGAATCACAACCTCTTACTTTTCCAAGATTACTCGGCAGCCGTTGCAACAAAGAGAAAGGGCTTTGCGCCGCTCTGCTCTGAGCTTTTCCGGAGAAAAATGCGCTTTACGTTGGCGTTTCCAGCAACATTGAGGATTTCCCACTCTGGTATGAACCATGCCTTTACAACGGTCGGAGAAGCGAAGTCTTTCTTGGACTCACTGTGTGCAAGACCAACTACGTCGCCGGTGCGGGAGGACAGCACCTGAGATTCTCAACCGGGGGGCACTTTTCAGTGAGCTCGGAGGGGCCATCATTTTACATGGACTCCTTGACTTGGTTTCTTGTAGATAACCCCACCCTACACGCTGTTCCGTACCCTGGGTGAGCAGGCTTGGGAAGGTCGGTGGCAGCATAATGTATCTGGGGGGGGGGGATCTGTTTTTTTGACCTGCTGTACTCTCTTGTACGGGTGGGGGATGGCAAGAGCCGGTAGGGGCTCGATGAGGGTATGTTACAGGTTGTGGGGGTTGCTTCTGGTGTGAGGAGCGGCCTGCCGCCTGCAGCAGAGGGCCTTGTGGGTACTAATTGACCACCGCAGGGGGGGCTGGGGCGGCCCTGTAGGGCCACACCCGAAGTCCGGCTCCGACTTTAGTGGTCGGGGGAGAGTTGTATAGTTGGGGGTTGGGGGTGGGGAGGTAAGTAGGTAGAGGGCTAGTGGGTTCTTTTGAGATGGGGGGTGGGGGAGGGGGAGGGATAGAGGGAAGGGTTGAGAAGAGGGGACGAGGAGAGATGCAGCTGGGAGGGGGGGTGGGTGGGGCTAGGGATGGGGGTAAGAGGCACTGGGCTTCTCTTTTGGGAATGATTCTAGGGGGTAGAACTGGGCTTCCTAACTATTTGGACGTTAGTGCAGCAGTGATGATGAGCAAAGATCCCGGAGGTGAGGCTGGGCGCCTCTGGGAGCAACATAAGCGATCTTGCCATTGGTTATCCTCTGTATTGACCCATGCCTGAGCTCAAGATAGTATCCTGGAATGTGGGGGGGCATTGGGTCCCCAATTAAGCACACCAAAGTTCTCCAGGGGCTCAAGAGAAAGGGGGCTCACATTGCCCTGCTGCAAGAAACGCACTTGAGTGCTGCAGAGCACAAGAAATTAGCCCGGGATTGGGTGGAAGTGGCTTATGGAGCAGAGTCGGGCACGAAGAAAGCGGGGGTGGTGATGTTAGTGCGGAAGGGGGTCTCTCTTGTAGTGAAAGGGATACAAACTGATGTGCAAGGGCGATATGTTTTGTTGAAGGGCCAACTGTATAATGAACCAATCTGGATTTTGAAGGTATACGCACCTAATGTATATGATCATGCCTTCTTTACTCATCTGATTGACCTGCTTAAGCATGCAGAGGGGGCAAAGGTCATTGTGGCTGGAGATTTCAATTGCCCTCATGAACCCCATTTGGACAAGTCTGCTCGGGGGGGAGTGGGAGCGTGGGCACGTAGAGGGATTGGCTATCTATGTAGGATGGGGGCCCTGGTGGATGTCTGGAGGGTATTACATCCAGGGATGCGGGAATATACACATCAGTCGCGAGCTCACCTTACGTGGTCCCGTATCGATTACATACTTGTCAGTGAGGGTGGGCTCCCCCGGGTAGGGCAGGCGGAAATAGAGCCCATTGCTATTTCGGACCATGGTATGGTCTGGATTACTTGGGAGTGTCAGGGGCCGGAGAGACTGGGATGGAGATTTCCCGCTTTTCTATGGGAGGATGAGGCTTTCCGGGTCTTTCTTTTAAAACAGTGGGAGGAATATGTACTCTTTAATGATCCCCCTAATTGTCCTCCGCTGGTCTTCTGGGAAGCTAGTAAGGCGGTGATGAGAGGCGCGATTATCGCGTACACGGTGTCACGGCGTAAACATCTGAATCGTAGTATTGTGGTTGCGGAGCGTACTCTCCGCACGCTGCAGCGTCGGGCCTCTCGGGATAGCGACAGGGCTCTACAGCGGGATCTTGCCGACGCGCAGACGGCGCTTAACACTTTGCTTCAGCGGAGAGCTTCGTTTTCGATGCATTACTACAAACACCGACTCCATTTATATGGTAATAGGGCGGGGAAATTATTGGCCAGATTAGTACGTGACCCCCGCGGAAATCGGTTTATTCCGGTCCTCCGTGATCAGACCGGGGCTTTGCAGCACCAGCCTAGGCACATCGCGCAGATTTTTAGAACCTTCTATAAGCAACTGTATAGTGAGGAGGTCCGGGACTATGGGCAGGGAGTAACCTTTCTTCACAGCTTGTCCCTTCCCACACTCTCAGGCCTGGACCTGGCACAGCTCAATGCGCCATTGAAGGTGTCGGAGCTCATGGCAGTGATTACACGGGGGAAGTCTCATAAGGCTCCGGGGCCCGATGGTTTTAGTATGGAGTATTATAAAATTCTGGGCCCGCAGCTTGCTCCTTCTATGGTGGTGATGTTTGAGGAGGCCCGAGCACAGGGTATTTTCCCACGAGATATGCGTTGTGCAGATATTACTGTGATCCCGAAGCCCGGGAAGGACTTGTTAGACCCGGCCTCTTACCGCCCAATCTCTCTTATTAACTGTGATATGAAACTCTTGGCTTCAGTACTAGCGGCCAGACTTGCACCTCTTTTACCGGCACTGGTTGACTCCAGTCAGGTTGGTTTTGTGCAGGGGCGGGACGCATCCCGGAATATTACCAGGCTACTGTTGGGAATGGAACACTGTTTGCAAAGGGATGAGGCGCTCCTTTTGGTAAGCTTAGACGCTGAGAAGGCATTCGATAGAGTAGCATGGACTTATATGTGGGACGCGCTGTCTGCCTTTGGTCTGCATGGTAACTTTGTGGGATGGATACAGGCGCTGTATGCTCAGCCCCTGGCACGAGTGGGCTCGAATGGAACCTTCTCGGAGCCTTTTGGATTAGAACGCGGCATGCGGCAGGGCTGCCCTCTCTCACCGCTGTTATTCATGTTGGCCTTGGAACCGCTCCTGCGGGCGATGCGGACGGACCCGGAGATAGCTGGTATACACTTGGGTGGGGAGGATATACGGGTTAGTGCCTTTGCAGATGATATGTTGCTGAGTCTTACGAACCTGCCTCGATCTTTAGTACGCGTATTACATTTGCTACAGACCTTTGGGAGCTTTTCAGGCCTGAAGGTGAATACTATGAAGTCAGTAGTCCTTGATGTTGGGGGTAAAGTCCGACCGCAATGGGAAGGGACATTTCCCTTGGTGTGGGCGGAGGGGGCGATCAGATACTTGGGGATACAGCTTCCTGATCGACCAGCACACCTATATCAAGCCAATATACCAGGGCTATTGGACAGAAGTAGTCGCACTTTCGCCGGGTGGAGAGGTCTCCCATTATCTTTGAGGGGACGGATTGCGTTGTTTACTATGGTAGAGTTTCCCCGTTGGCTATATGTGTTACGTACCCTACCGATATGGGTATTGGATACCGACTGGAAACGCTTTGAACGCTGCTTGCGGGGGTTCCTCTGGGGGGTAGGAGAGCGCGAATCGCCCTCCGAGTTTTAATGAGCAGGAGAGAGGAGGGGGGATTAGAACTGCCCTCCCTGCGTAACTATAATATCCGATATCTAGCCCGTCATATGCGGGCGCTGGTGGAGGGTGAGGGCTGTGCCCCGGTCCGGCAGTTAGCGGAGGTGTTGAAACCTTATCATGGGTTGTACCTTTTGCATGCTAGTTCCCTCCCTCGGGAGATACGGTTGGGGGTGGGGGGAGGTTATTTGGGGGCGCTACGGGCGGCCTGGAAAATGCTCTGTAGGCGCTTCGGATGGGCCTGGAATAGGTCACCATTACTACCGCTGGTGGGTAATCCGGAGTTTGATCCCGGATATACACAGCCTAACATTTTTTGGCATTGGATGGAGAGAGGGCTGGTGTGTTTAGGCGATCTGTACTCTGGTGATGCTGGCATTTTGGATAGCTTCCAGCAGGTGCAGCGAAAGTTTCTTATTCGTCAGCAGGACTTTTATGGTTATCTACAGGTTCGCTCGTACCTAGCCTCTGCCCCGGGGGTCGGGAGGGGGCGAGTGTGGCCCGCCTCTGAGTCCCCGCGGACTATTTTGGAACAGCTGGATGAGGGTAGTTCTGGGGAGCAGACGGTGCGTACGATCCTCCGACCCATTGGGGGCCCTGAGTTTCTTCAGGAACTCGCAGGCCGGTGGAGGGAAGACGGGATTGAGGAAATCACGCCGGACATGTTGCGGGTAGCATTTGAAGGGATACAACATGGGCCGGTATGGATATACCTCCAGGAAATGCAGTATAAATTTTTATGGCGTGCGTATATCAGTGATACATGGGCCTTTTATGCCGGTCTTCGACCATCTTCTACTTGCCAGTGGTGCGGGGGTGGTCCAGGGACACTAACCCATAAGTTCTGGGGCTGCCCGAAGATGCGGGCTATCTGGGTGCAAGTTTGCAATAAATTACAGGGATGGTTGGGGTTGGGTGAGATTTTACAACGCGAGGTGTGTTTATTCCATAACTGGGAGGTGGGCTATGAGCGGCTCTCCTACGCGCAACGTGCCCTGCTTGAGAGGGGGTTTCTGCTGGTTAAACGGGCTCTGCTGAAACACTGGGTAAATCCCTCACCCCCTTGCCTGATGCTGTGGGAGAACTTTATGGTAGACTTGCTCTGTATGGAAAAAACCACGGCCCAGCAGAGAGGGGGACAGTGTTGGGTGAGGTTTTTGGAAATATGGCCCCCCATGATTTCCCAGTTATCCCCCCGGGGACGGGGAGGGCTACTCAATTGGTAGTAGAGGTACCTTTGGGGGGGGGGAACTCCAGCCACGATGTATTCCTTCGTCTCGCTAGTGTTTCTGCATACTTCTGGATGCTAAGGGGAATGGTGCTACTGGAGGACGTGGGAGGGACTCGCTGGCTTGCTCCAGGGCGGGCAGTCCCATTCTTTCTCAATGTTTAAGTGCTGTTCTTATGATACTGTATGTGTACAATCTGACCTGTACTAATGTCGGTGTATGTATGCTAGTGCCTGGGGGGGGGTGGGGGATCTCTTTGGGCTGCTGGGAAGGGAAGGGAAGGGAGGGGGGGGGGAAAAAGAACGGGCTGTTACCTTTTCACGAGTACTGGGGTCGTGAGTACGAGCTTGTCTTCTGTTTCTGTTTCTGTTTGGGATTGGGAATTCATGTCCAGTTGAATTTGCATTGATGTGTGTATATGTGTGAAAAGCTTAATAAAAATGATTTGAAATAGAAGTGTTTCTACTCCATGGCGTGGCCGAAATCCATATTGTTGCTCATCAAGTGGGTAAGATGTGTCTATATATTCCTGTGTCTGTAATTGCACTACTTTTTCAATTATTTTGGCCAAAAATGGTATGCTAGAAATGGGCCTGTAAGATACTGGAGAAGTTTTGTCTAGATTGCAATTCTTTAGGATTGGGCGTATTTGCGCATGTTTGAGCGAGGGTGGGAGGTAACCTTGGGTTAATGAGAGATTGACTATTGGGAGAATGTAGGATAGTAGTGTTGGCAGTGTGTTTCTTATCCAAGATACTGGGCATGGATCTAAATAAGAAGTTGTGGTATTGAGTCCAGAGATGATGGTTTTTAATGTCACTTTTGTAATGGGGTAAAAATCTGACCAATCATCTACGGACTGGTGAGAAATGTTATAGGTATCTGAGGGTATTGAAGGTTTCTTTGATTTGTTTTGGTAGTGATTAGCTAGGGTTTGTGCTGAGATGTCGGTGATTTCGTTGCTGGAAGTTTGAGCGTTATTGGTTAGATTTCTGACAATGGTAAATAGCTCTCTAGGTCTATTATATGATTTTGATAGGGTTGCTGTATAGTAGTTTTTCTTTGTGTTGTCTATTGTTTCCTTATATTTTGTGAGATGGTTATTGTATATTTCTTTGTGTATTGTCAGCTTAGATTTTCGCCATTTAGTTTCAAGTTTTCTCAGTTCTTTTTCCATTTGTTTTAATGTATTGTTAAACCATGGTGTACGGTTTGTTTTAATGTGGACCCTCTGTTTATTTGAGTAATTATTTTTAGCTGCATTGTTGATAGTTTCATACCAGTTGTTAACCGCAACATCCAAATCTGATATGGATGGTAAGAGGTGGGGGATAGTTGAATCCAGGAATTCAGTTTCATTAAATTTTTTAAATTTTGAGGTAGGGCCAGTTCTTGTGTAATTTTTGGTGCTAGTGGTAGGGTGTATGATGTTTATTTTGATAATATAATGATCTGACCAAGGCGTCTCTGAGCATTCTACAGAATTTGAGTTGAGTAGCTTGACGAGTGTATCAGGAAGAAAAACTAAATCAAGTGTTCCTCCTTTGATATGTGTTGCAGTGTTTATTATTTGATGATAATCTATATCTGATATAGTGTCTAGAAATAGATTGGAGTCCAATACTGGTAGTGAGGGAAGGTTAAAATCGCCTAGCATGATTATGGGGTTTTGTTCGGTAGATGTGCTAAGGAGTTCAATAAGAGAATCCAGGCAATCTGATCTTTGGTCTGGGGGTCTATAAATTAAACAAATTCTCGCGTGGTTGATTTTTATCAACCATGTGTCTATGTTATTAGAGATGTTTGATTGGATTGATTTGGCATTTAATATCTTTTTTTTTTTTTTATAAACTTTATCTATCAACACCATGTAACAAGAATAGGCAATACAACAGGGAAACTCCCGGTGGGGGCCAACTCTTATCCCCATCCAGGAGAACAGAAACAAAGACATGTGCGTTGTGCAGTTTTCCAGTATATAAACCCCTAGCCACCCCCCAAGCTCCCCACCCCTCCCCCCCAACCGCCCCCTTTGTTGGTCGCATCCACACCCCGAAACCCCAGGACATCGCTCCCCAGAGTTAGCACCTCCATCGATCCCAAAACATTTAGGAGCCCAGTTGTAACACTTCATTCCTACTGCGGGAGCTCAGGCTCTGGATATAGGGGTCCCAGAGCAACTGAAAATGTGGCCAGCGTTTTACATTTCCCCGGGCATACCTAGCTTCCATAAGCATCATCTGGTGGAAGGCATTTCGCCACTCCCAAAACGAGGGCGCATTCCGTTCCCGCCATCTGCGCAATATGGGGGCCCTTACCCACCAGACAAGCCCTGCGCACAACAATCTCTCCCATTTACCCTTAGGCTGTGTGAGGCGCAAGTGATCAAGGAGAACCAAGGAGCTATCCCAACATATCTGCTGTCCCAGTATTCGCTCCATAAATGAACCTATTCTTGCCCAGTATGGCCAGATATATCTGCACCCCCACCACATGTGCACCAGATGCGCTAAGGGCTCCGAACACCTCGGGCAACAGCCGTCCGAAGCAAGATGGGAGCGGAAAGCCCGTCGAGGAGAGAAATGCACCCTAGTAAGAGATTTGTACTGCACCTCTCTCCAGCGGGCTCCCACCGCCAGCTCCCCTACCCGCTGCAGGGCCTTCAAAAGTGTACCCGGGCCAAGCTCCCTTCCCAACTCCGAAGCCCACCCCAACTCCACGGAACGATAGTCCGGAGACGGTCGGTATGGGGCCAAGCGCGCCTTCAACAACTGAATGGACAGTTGGGATCCCCCACCCAAATCAAAGAATTCTAAAATCTGCGCAGAACGCTCGGCCTGCAGCTCTACTGCCGGCAAGGAGGCAATATAATGCGAAATCTGCATATATGCAAATTGATGACCAGTCCCGAGAGCATAGTCGGTACACAGAGACCGAAACTTCTTGCAGCACCCTGAGGGTTCGACCACATAGCCTAAACTATGGAGACCTTTCTCCGCCCACACACGAAACAGCGCGTTTTCGGTTCCCGGAGTAAACAATACATTACCCTGAATCGGCAGCCAACTAGAAACCCTCCAATTCGTATTCCAGTAGGTGTTTAGCTGTCGCCAAGTTCGACAAACCGGGACAATGAGCACACTCCCAGCTAAGTGAGCAGGAAAAAGACGGTAGTCCAAGTGTAAGAGGGCGAGAACAGATGCTGGGGCAGCGAAGGCTTCCTCTAACCCCCGGGGAGTATAGACCTCAGTACCGCCCAACCAGTCTCCCAGATGCCGAGCCTGACAGGCCAAAGCATAAGCCCCTAAATCAGGGAGTTCCAACCCCCCACACCTCCAATTCCCCACCAAGCGGGAGTACTGAATACATGCGCGCACCCCCCCCCCCCCCCCCAGAAATCCGCTGATAAGTCCCTCCAACCGCTTCAAGTCTTTTCGCGGAGCCAAACGGGCAGCGTCTGTAGCCAGAATAGTATCCTCGGTAAAACTACCAATTTGACCGCAGCAATTCTCCCAGACAAGGACAGGGGGAGAGGTCGCCAAGCCTGCAACTGGGCTTGGAGGCTCTGAATGATTCTAGAAAGATTACTCTCATAGAGTTGTGAGGGCTGACCAGTCAATAAGATGCCGAGATATTTAAAATGATTAGCCGCCCATTTAAGGGGGAAGGGTCCTCGCCAGCTACCCCTCACAGAGCCCGAGATGTCTAAGGCCTCAGACTTGTCCATATTAATACTTAAACCGGCAAACTGACCGAAGATCTCAAGCTCTCACATTAAACTGGGGAGCGATTCATGGGGCCGAAGTAAATGCACAAGGAGGTCGTCTGCAAAAGCCGATAATTTAAAGCCGGTCGTACGAATACGCACCCACCGTATCTCCCGTGAGGCCTCCACCCGTCTAATGAACGGGTCCAAGGAGAGAACAAAAAGCAACGGGGAAAGAGGGCAACCCTGTCTAGTCCCCCTGTGTAAAGAGAATGTATCAGAAAGCACTCCATTACAGCAAATTGCCGCAACCGGGTCATGGTAAAGACTTCTAACCATGGCACAAAAAGAGCTCCCAATCCCGTAGCGAGGCAGCAAGTACCATAAATATTGCCAATCAACTCTATCGAAAGCTTTCTCTGCGTCAAAACTAATTAACAGAGACGAGAGACTCCGGTTGTGGACCCATTCTAAGGAAGCTAGAATCTTCCGCAGATTGCGGACCGCATACCTCCCTTTCACAAAGCCCACTTGGGAGTCATGAACCAAATGCCCCAACACATTCGCCAAACGATCGGCAAGAATTTTTGCTAAGATTTTAAGGTCAAAGTTAAGGAGAGAAATAGGCCGGTAGGATGCAGCACACAACGGGTCTTTTCCTGGCTTAGGAAGCAAGATCATATGAGCCAAATTACTGCCCCATCGAAACGTGCCCTGCTCAGATCTCCTAGTATGGACAACCAGCAGCGGAGACACTAAACCAGCCAAAATCTTGTAAAACTCGGCCCCCAACCCATCTGCACCAGGGGATTTATAACAACTCGCCTTGGCAATAACATTCTGCACCTCTTGAACAGAAATCGGTTGATCCATGTGCAGCCGCTGCTGGTCTGTTAACTGGAGTAAGTCCAGCCCTGCCAAGTATTCGGACATTTGCACATGCGAGCCGGGCGCTGCGGTATAAAGTTTCTGAAAAAACGAGCGAAAAACACGCGCTATCTCTGGATTTTCCCTACATAAGACCCCCTTATCGTCCTTCAACGCATGCACCAGCGTAGAACCCCTGAAGCCGCGCAGACACCGGGCCAATAACCTCCCTGGTTTATCTCCATGGCAATAGAGCTGAAATCTGTAGTACATAACCGACTTTTTGGCCCGCTGATGTAGGAGATCATTCAACGTCGTCTGTAGCTCCCAAAGCTGCTTCTTCAAAGCCACACTCGGATTACTCGCCCACTTCCGCCGCTGTAGTGTGACTAGGCGTTCCAGGCGAATAATACGCTCCGCCATAAGTCGACGTTTGCGCGCCATAAAACCAATAATGTCTCCGCGCAGAACCACTTTCGCTGTCTCCCAGACCAGCTCAGGATCCGCAGAGTGCCCACTATGGTCTGCTTCAAATTCACGCCAGCGCCTTTGTAGGAACTGACAAAACTGAGAGTCTCTATAAAGTTCCAAAGGAAACCGCCACAATCTCATCACGGGACGAGTCGCGCCCCACCGCATTTGAAGCCAGATAAAGGCATGGTCGGAAATTTACGCAGGTCCGATCTGCGCCTCCTCTACCAAAACAAACAGGCACTGCGAGGTCAGCAAATAATCTATACGTGCGCTAGAACTATGTGCGCGAGACTGGTGAGTATAGTCTCTTTCAGCGGGATGTAGCAGTCTCCATGGGTCCACCAAACCCAACCTGGTCCGCAAACCATTTAAAGCTCGGGCACCCTGAGAACGTTCCCGGGTCCCCTCACCCCGAGATGTGTCCATCGCCACGTCCATCACTCCATTTAGATCCCCCCCCAGATCAGTGGGAGCTCCGGAAGCTGCTCTACCTGGGAAGCCAGTCTAGTATATAGATCTCGGTCTAGCACATTGGGACTGTAAACATTACCAAGGATAACAGGTTTCCCCTCTAGCATGCCCTGTAGCAGAAGGAACCGCCCAGTTGGATCCGCTATTTCTTTGGTAACATCAAAGCGGATTCGCTTGTGCAATAGTATGGCCACCCCCCCCTTTTTTATTCTGGGCTGGCACCCCCCATACTTGTCCCACCCAAGATCTATGCAACTTAGCATGCTCCACTGCTGTCTGGTGGGTTTCTTGAAGGAAAGCCATGTCAGCTTTTTGCCTCGCCAAGGCTTGCAATATTTTTGCTCTTTTAAACGGGCTCCCCAAGCCACAAACATTCCATGAGAGGATCTTCAATCTGGGTTGATATCACTCCAATATCTTAAAAAAGTACCCAACCATATTCCGGGAAGAACCCCCCCAGCCTGGAGCTCCCCCCTGCCAGCCCTCGATGGTTCCCCCAATGCCCTGGTCCTCTTGGTGGGATGCGACCATATCCCCCCCTCTCCCCCCCTTCCCTCATCACCCCTTCCACCTGCTTCTCCATCCACTACCTCTATTAGGTAGCGAGCAACTGTAATGCGTACGGTCTCCTCCCCCCTCTTAAAATGTCCTAGGCATCCTCCACCTCCTGTAGTCAACCTGCCCGGTAGAAGGTTCCCGCCATAATCAAGTCCCCCACCCACCTTAAGAATTATACAACAGTGAGTAACAAAACATGACTGTAGGTAATACAATAATAAGGCATCTAAACAAGAATAGCACACACTGTGTCCTTGCATTTCCACTCTGCAGTACCTCGACTATGAGAACCGATGAGGGGTGTCAAAGCCGGAGGCACAAGAACAGGCAATCTCAGGGTCCAGACATTTAGCTTCCCCTCCATAAAACAAAGAAAGCCATACCCCTCGGAACACCGTATGGGGGAAGAAGGGGCCAAATTGCCTAGCAATCTCTACCCCAGATCATTAGAAGTAGCACACCTAAGGTAATTGCTCCCCCTAATGCAAGAAGGAATGCAAGGCTACACAGTAACCGCTAAATGTGAGAGCTTAGCAATATGGATACACAGTTACTGCGCAGTACAACGAACAGTAGCCAAATACACTTATAAGCTGCCTAAAAAACAGTAGGCAACAAGATACTATATAGGGAGCTACCCAACCCCAACAGAGCTACCTCCCCCCTGGTCCCGAACATGGTAAACCACAAATGGGCCCCGGAGAGGCCCTAAAGTATAACCCCCCCTCCCCCCCCGGACACATCCAATCCACGCAGATAGAGAAAAAAGAAAAGGAACCCAGCGCACTCAGTCAGGTAGTACCCCCCTCTCCCCACATTCGAACCCCACACCCAACTACAACGAACCACAATCTCACACATTCAACCATCTCCCCCACCCTCAATTCAGCCCTAACTTTATATGCCCAAGTCCCATGAGGGACAGAAGAGACCCAGGGGCCATCTCCAGCGAGCTCCGAAGCTCGCACTACCCACTACCCCACCCCCAGTACCCCTCCGCTGGGCTCAGCAAGACAGGTCGCCCCCCCCCCCCACCGCAGGACAGATCCCCAAGCAGAACTTCCCCAACAAGAAATTTAAAACTTAGGTCTCGTCCAAACAAATAGGCCCCTCTAGAGACCTTATTGAAGAGTAAAAGTCCTGAGTGAGGTTCACGGAGGCTGTACATGCGATGGGGACCTTCGCTCCTCTCCCACGATCGTCGCTACGTATCGTTTGGCGTCGGCCGCCGAGTCAAAGGTCTTATGAGTTCCTGCATGGAAAACATGCAGTCGGGAGGGATACTGCACGGAAAATTTAATTCTGGCATCAATTAGTTGCTTGCAGATTGGAGCGTATGCTCTGCGCCGCTGGCTAAGAGCAACGGAGTAGTCCTGTGCCACTCGTAGGTGCAAGTTCTCATGCTCCAGCACTCCCATCCTCCTAGCTGCTTGCAAAATAGCCTCCTTCTGGGGAAAATAGAGAAACTTGACGAGCACTACCCGCGGCCTGTGATCTTGGGGTTGCCTGCTCCCCACGCGGTGCGCTCTCTCTATAAGCAATTTCCCTCCATCTTCAACACCCTCAAAGATCTGGGGGAGCAAGTTTTCCAGATAGGACTTTAAATCTTTATCCGCAAGAGAGTCCGGAATACCCATCAGCCGCAAGTTATTGCGGCGTGACCGATTCTCCAAATCGTCGAGTTTAGCATCTTGCGACTGAACTTTAGATCTCAGCGTCTCCAACTCCTGGGTCAGGGAGGCCAGGCTATCCTCTGTGAGCCCGATACGATTTTCAGCCTCTTGCATGCGGTTACCCAAAGTTCCAAAAGCAGCATGTAAACTGTCTCATTTTTTCCTGCAGGATTGTAAATTGCAGGGCTAGAGCATCGGCTACAGCCGCGGACACCTCTTCCAGGAACGCCGATGAGGCCGGCGACTTCGGCGGGCCCACGGCATCCGCCATTTTAGGTGTTGGGGCTCCCCGCTCTTTCTCCTTCCTCGCGGCTTTAGCTGTCGCCGCCATCACCAGAATGGCTCCGCAGCCACAGGACCAGTTTCGGGTGCCTTTCCCCTGCACCAAAGTTAGCAACTTTGCGTTGAATCAGCTCTCAAGCCGGAAATAATGACCCGATTCGGGGTAGAGGAGACCGGAGCTCAAACGGAAGCCGTCCGCCGAGTTCACCGCATCATGTGCTCTCCTTTAATATCTTTTTTGTCATCATTAGTACTCCTCCGCCTTTTTTATTGGATCTATGTTTGTAAAATATGTCATAGTTTTCATTATCAAGTTGGTTTAGGTAAACAGGGACATTGATAACTTGGATTTTTCTGAGGCAATGTAGGGTTAAGTGACTTGCCCAAGGCCACAAGGAGTGCTAGTGGGAATCAAACCAAGGTCTCTAGGTTCCCAAGCCAGTGTTCTTAACCATTAGGATACTCCTCCACTCCTAGAAGGAAAGAGCACAGAGAGAAGAAAGCCAGAGGAGGTGCGGAGTTCATGAGGAGTGGTGCAGGGAGAGAGGAGAGGGGGAAAGGTAATGAGGGGCAGGGAGAGAGGAGAGGGGAAAGGTAATGAGGGGCAGTACAGTGAATGCATTTGTAGGTTAGAAGTAGTAGTTTGAATTGAATATGGAAGTGGAAGGGAAGCCAGTGAAGTGACTTCAGAAGAGGGGTTATATTTATTTATTTTATTTTATTTATTTCTTTTTTATACCGCGCTCTTTAGAATCAGTGCAGTTTACATGTATACTAACAGGTACTTTTTATTCCCTTGTCCCCGAAGGGCTCACAATCTAAGTGTACCTGAGGCAATGGAGGGTTAAGTGGCTTGCCCAAGGCCACAAGGAGTGGCTGTGGGACTAGAGACCCCAGTCCCTTCGGCCTGAGGTTGCTTGTCCCCATGCGGGAACTGAACCCCCGGCCTTCCGGTCTGAGGGGTTATATGAGTGTAATGGAGCTGGCAGAAGATATATGCGCAGCAGGGTACCTCTCCCTGTGCTGAAACTTTCTCCAAGACCTTCAGAGGAGGGGTTGAGAACCCGGGAATGGCACAAAAGGAGCAACAGCTCTTGCAGAACCAGACAGAAGACACAAGAAGCAAGAGCGATGATGACACAGCAACCTTTAATAAGTAGTCCCCAACGCGTTTCGGCAGATTGCCTTCCTCAGGGGGCACAAAACATGCACAAGTACTATCAGCAGGTCATCCGATAGTAAATTTTAGAGGGGCAAATAGCCAGAGACTCACTTGTTAAACGTCCTAGCAGAGTGAGCTTTGGCTATTTGCCCCTCTAAAATTTACTATCGGATGACCTGCTGATAGTACTTGTGTATGTTTTGTGCCCCCTGAGGAAGGCAATCTGCTGAAATGCGTTGGGGACTACTTATTAAAGGTTGCTATGTCATCATCGCTCTTGCTTCTTGTGTCTTCTGAACCCGGGAATGGGTCATAAAAACATAAGATATGCCATACTGGGTCAGACCAAGGTCCATCAAGCCCAGTATCCTGTTTCCAACAGTGCCCAATCTAGGTCACAAGTACCTAGCAGTTTCCCCAGAAGACACAGGTTCCACAATGCTTGTATTGGGTCAAGCAGTGATATCCTGGGTCCCTTTTAATAATGGTTTATGGACCTTTCCTCCAGGAACTTGTCCAAACCCCTTTTAAACCCAGCTACACTAGCAGCTTTTACTACATCCTCTGGTAGCAAATTCCAGAGTTTGATTACACACTGAGTGAAAAAATATTTTCTCTTATTAGTCTTAAATAGTTTACCCTAAGACTAATTCATTGCATGTCCCCTAGTCTCTCTATATTCTGATGACCTCTATTATATCTCCCCTCAGCCGTCTCTTTTCCAGGTTGAAGAGCCCTAACCTTTTTAGCCTCTCTTCATAGGGGTATCCTTCCATTCCCTTTACCATTTTGGTGGCTCTTCTCTATACCTTTTCTAATAATGCTATATCCTTTTTAAGATACGGCGACCAGAATTGCACACAATATTCAAGGTGCGGTCGCACCATGGAACGATACAGAGGCATTATAATATCCTTTGTTTTATTTTCCATTCCTTTCCTTATGATATCTAGCATTCTATTTGCTCTCTTGGCCACGGCTGCACACTGGATGGAGGGTTTTAACATGTTATCTACATCATGGAGGAAAGGATAAAAGAGAGAGGAGAAGACATGGAAGGTACCATGAGAAGGGTAGGAGGGAGAAGACATGAAAATGGGAGTCAAGAAGAGGACCCTGGAATAAGCCATGAAGAGAAGAGTAAGAGGGGGAGGACAGAAGCCAGAAGGAGCAATGGGAGGTGGGGGGGAGGGGGCCAAGAGTAGGAAGAAGATAACAGTGCTAAAATAGAGCCTGTTGGCTATTCAACAATATGGATTTTCTTTTTAACAGAAATACAAAGGCAGCTCAAAACATGAAAGAAACAGCAGTTATGACACTCACAGAAGATTTGCACAAATCATTAGTTAAAACGCTAACCACCATCCTGGACAGACTGGATGAGCAATTTCAGTCTTCATCTGCTATCATCTACTGTTGCAGCATGGAAATGGCCATGGGGAAGGAGAGCGTATGTAGGAATGTGCCAAAGAGAGAGTAGCAGAGGACCCTGAAACTGTCCTACAGCCACTGCTTTATAAAAATAAGGGAAGAGGACCCCATATATCTTCATTCCCATAGGACCTTCAGAGGGATATAATCCCCCCCCCACCCCCTGCTCCTGGGCCCCTTTGCAAAATCTGTTTTGTGGGCCTTGCGTTTGAACTTATATCACTAGCTTTTCTCAATCCATACCAACTCCCCCTCCCCAATGTCTGGCTCACTTCTCAATCTAGCTTTTCTTGAGAATGGTTAAGGAGTTTGCTTCATCAGCCTAAAGAAACTGACTTCTCCTGAGAATGGGTTTCTGCTAAAAGAGCTTGGAAAACACAAACCCTCTTTTAGGCTGCAAAGAAAATGCCAATTTGATTTGTAGCTTTAGCCCACAGGAAGTCTACACTCTCTTCCCTTCTCCTACCTCAGCACTTTCTTTCTTACAAGCCTCAAATAAGAGCATCGACTTTTCAGCCCTAATGTGGCCTCTCTGTTTCAGTGCAGAAACCACAGCATTGTACTGCAGCTGTTCTGCACATGTGTGCATGGGTGATGAGGCGGCGGCTGGGTCTGAGGTTAGAGAGATTAAAATCCCTCATTGGATTGCCTGCTATAGATCTTAGTCCAAAACCAGGAAGTTGATCCCTTAACTTTATTACTCCCCCCTTGAGTGGGTCAGATGCTATATTCTCAGCTCTTCCACTGGTGCATGGCGCGTAAGGTACAGCAAGAAACTTAAATGCTGCATCTCTTTTTGGATATGGAAATGAAAATGTATTTGCTCCACAAAGAGCAAGAAAATACGACGCAAGAACGAAGAGGAAACGGAGAGCAAATTAGAGATGAAGGGGAAAGTAGGAAACACAGAGAAAGTGTCAGACAAAATGCCATAGAAAGAGCAAGCTGGAAAGAGAAAAAGTGACAGACACACACAAGTAGGAGATAAAATGAATAGCAAGAGCAACTAAGACAGAGAGGAGATAAAAGAAAGTAAAAGTAACAAAGTAAGACACAGCAAGCAATAGACAAAATTAACAGTGAGTCAATGAAAGCAAGTGACAGGATACAGAGCATCAGAGAGAAAGAAAAGAGACAGTGTAATAGAAAATATGTGAGAGAAAGGTAGGATCACAGAATCAAAGGGGGCATTCAGGTATGCATAAGTAATTAAGTGGCATGGAGAGGAGGAAAGCAAAACAATAATAAAAATAAATATAGAGATGCAGAGAGACAAAGACAGACAAAGGAGGCAACAGAGAAGGATGGAAGACGAAACAAAGTGGATACAAGTGAAGAACAGAACCGCCCACAGTCCGACTGATCAGTTACAGAGCTGTGCATGTGGGAAACATGCAAGAACAGTTCTACGATGTGCAGCAATCATGCAGGGAACCAGCAGCAGAGGGGAACAGAGGATATGCGATAAGGTTCAATCTCAAAACCTCCGTATTCAACACAAGAAAACGGAGGTACTCTTCATCACAAGAGACCACAGTTTCACTCCACCACCCCATATAAGAGTCAAGGAAGCAGATCTGCAAACAAAATCTACAATACGATACCTTGGGATCACCTTGGACCAACGTCTGGATATGAAGGTCCACATAGGTAACATAGTAAAAGCAATCTACTTCAAGATCCGAACACTCAGGCACCTTCGCTCCTTACTAGATCCAGACGATTTCCGAACTATATACCAAGCACTAAACTTACCTCACCTCGACTATGCCAACGCCATCTTACAAGGCCTCCCATAGTCGACGCTGAACCCGCTTCAACTCGCCATGAATGCCGCAGCAAGGGTCCTTCATGGAGCCTCTAGGAATGATCATGTGACGCCTATCCTGACACAGCTTCACTGGCTCCCCATACATGGAAGGCTTGTGTTCAAGACCTTACTACTGTCCTTCAAGGCCGTCAATGGTCTTGCATCCACCTCACTAACAGAGCTCGTTCACGCTGTACCACCTAACAGATCCAGAAGAACTACAGCAGTAAACTCCCTAATTATTCCAAAGGCCTTAACAAAATGCACCCTCACAACTGCAAACAGGGCTTTCAAATATTGCGCCCCAAGATGCTGGAATGCCCTACCATCGAACATTCGTGCCATCACTGACCTAGCACAGTTCAGGAAGGCACTTAAATATCACCTGTTCCTCAAATACTATACAGTTCAGGAAGAGACTCAAATTTCACCTGTTCCTCAAATACTACCCAGTCAGCAAAACGCCTAGCTAGATAGCCTCATCAACTCTCTGTATGCATTTTCCGAGATCATTGAGCTTTATCATAAACCATGTTTGTAAATATTACATGTAAATAGTTCCCCCATGTTATCCAAGTTTGTACACCTGTTCTCTGTAAACAGAACAGCTTGTTGTTCTGGTCTTTGTTTCATGTAAACCGCGCTGGTGTCGAATAGTGCGGTATATAAGAGATTGTAATAAATAAATAAATAAGAAGTGGTCATTAGCAAATAGGGTGAAGAAAAGAGGGGATGGCAAATAAGTTCCACTGTCTTTCCTGTAACTGTTTAAAACCGTTTCTAAAATGATTTGTATACTTTCATTGACTAAATAAAGATTCTAATAGAGGGAAGGGTCTCTACTCTGTAACAGCTTTAAAATTATAAATTTTACTTGTCTTCAAAACATGAACTTGATGACTGTCAGACAAAACACACAGTGGCCACCTAGTTCACCTAATGGTAGCACTGGCCCTACCTATGAGCACGAGAGCAGTAGTCTGCATAGGGCCTTTGATTCAGAGAACATTCCTTATCATCCCTCCAGTCCAGTCCCACACCTCTGGGTAGTACACCTCCTCCAGCAGCTTGGAGACTGAGCGTGTCATCTTTTTGATGACACTAGTGTACATAAGCAGCTGGCAGCCCCAGTAAGCTCAGTCTCCAAGCAGCTGGAGGAGGTTGTGAGCCAGGGTGCTGGACTCACTGAAGAGACAACTAAGGAGATAGGTTTAGTTAGAGTTTGCTTTTAATTTCCCTTGTTAAGGTGCCGATTTCTTTGTTTTTAAAGGCAGAGGTGTAAAAAAAAAAAAATTGTAAGGAACAGCGAGAACCTGGAGGACAACAGGGCTGAGGGGAGGATATTCCTTCTTCCCCATCTCCCCCCCATGATTTGGGGGGGGGGGGAAGAGTTCTGTGGGGGCCTTCCTCAATCCGAGACTTCTGGCTGCTCCCGAACCCGTTATCGGGTGAAGAGCCGCTGCAGGGGCTGCAGTTGCTCAACATAAGTGAAAGCTGGCAGCCCCAAGTCACCCTCCTCACCGCCGAAGCCAGGAAGGAAGGCCGAGTGTGAGGGGTAGAAAAGCCATGCAGCAAAGAGGCTCCAAGGTAAGAGTGGCAGGAGGAGGACAGCAGGAACCCCCACACACCGCCAGAACAGGAGGAGACAGAGCGGCCTGCAGCTGCAATTTTGGGAGCCTGCAGCAGTGTGGGAAACTCCCCCTGCTTCATTTAGGCGTGATTTCTTCTTATTCAGGCCCACATGCGTTTAACCCCCTGCTGTGTTTTGGGTGCCTGGGAGAGGCAGCCACAGGAGAATAAAGCAGGACAGAGCAGCCTCTTTCTAAGGAGCCATTTGCAGTTTCTTTTTAATTTCTGTTTCAGTTAATTAGATATTGGTTTGGTTTTATTTTATTTTAGTTCAAGTACTCTAGTGCTCTGTGCCTAAGCCTGAGCCTGTGGAGATGCACTGTGCTGGGGATCCTTTTACCTACCTGGATACAAATTGAGGGCATTCCTGGGGAGTGCCCCCAGCCCTTCCCAACATGCCGGCCAGACCGCAGTGCCTGGTCTAGGATGGTATCAAGGGGCGTGAACCCCACTTAATCCTTAAGCATTCCTTGTGTTATATAGCTCAAAACTGATTCAGTGAACAATGACTTGATGCAGACGTGTGGGAAAGGCCTAATCAGATAGGCCATTGTTTGTTGCTGGGCAGATTTTCAGTGGGCTGTTGCGCTGGGTCAGGTGATGTAACTGGCACTTGGTTGAAACATTGTTGCTTTTTCCTGAGAGGGGTCTGATAAAAAGTCAGAGACAGAAATAAAGATAGGTGTAAGAGGAGCTGCATATAGATTTGTAGCAGCTACAGCTCTGGAAAACAGGAAGTACCTGCATACAAGAAATGTATGTAATTTTGAATGATAGTCAGTGGATTGGACGCATATGAAATCCTTCCATCTGTCTATAGTCAGTGAGTAACCTGACATGATCATCTCTTGTCGCTTAGCCACCAGATTATGTACCTATTAAATCTGTAATATTGCTTGTAAGGGAAGCTGTACTCCCTTATAGCCATTTGTAGTATTATAAGAAAAACAAACTTTATTCGGAGAACGTGTCAGTTTGATTGGATCAGGACAAGGTCCATTTCATATCTTTAAGATACAACACTGCAGTGCCATCTAAAAATCCTCAAGATATGCAGTCCCTGATGTGGTGTGGTGTGGTCTCAGAGGCTGGCGTCTGCCTAAACTGCACGTAAAAGGCTGTCATGGGAGCAGGACCTGCAGGATGAGATGAGGCAGGAAAGTCCCTCCCGGTTGCAAGAGACCCTGGGGGTGGGGGGGGGGAGGGCGCCATGTTACCTTCCATGGATCCAGCCTCCAGTCCCTGCACGATGCCCAGACCCATCCACCCCTTCAGCCCAGGGAGCAGTAGGGCTCCTGGGGGAGTTCTCACCAGAGATTTTCTTACTTTTGCTGAAGGCGTTTTGCCTACCAAGTGGCTCCTCAGCCTCAGAACACTGGGCTAAGAGTATGTCAGACGCAAAGAGCACGAGTCAGGAGCAGTGGCATCTAAGCGGGCTAGAGGCTTAGAGGAGTGGCAGCAATTACCATTGCCAGAGGGGCTGGATGGGGAAGATCTTGACAAGGAGCTAGATCTGCAGGAGGAGTTGGAAGAAGGAGAGCGCCTAGAACAGGAGGATCAGGCACGGATTGTTTGGGTTTTCCGCCGGGAGGAGCTACCAGTGCTCATCTTTATGCTTATGTTTATGCAATTTCTCGATATACTGCCCAGACTAAAGGCCATTAGGGCGGTTTATAATCACTACAAGCGGGTACTGATACAATTCCTCGTCCCCAAAGGGCTCACATTATATGTGCACCTTGGAGACCCTCAAGGCCCTGAATATGCCTGCTAACCTCCTGGCAGAGGAAGAGGTGCTGTCGGATCCGCTGTTCCAGGTGGTATGGAAATCACAGAACGTCTTACCAGTACATGGAGTAGTAGGGCAGATGATCCAGGATGAGTGGGATCTGCCGGAGGTTGGCCTTAAAGGGGTGCAATCCATGATGCGCCTATACCTGCTGCCAGAGCAAGAACGAGCTCCTTTGATCACCCAAAGTTGGCACAGCGGTGTTGGCAGCAGTTGAAGAGACCTTGACTTGTCTAATGCAGATGAGAGCCGTGGAACTGGTTCCGCGAGACCAGTACATCTGCGATCGATGCTTCATGTATTTCGTGGTGCCCAAATGGAAGGTTCCTTTCGCCCAATTCTAGACTTCGAGGGCATGAACTACGATCTCAGGGTACCACATTTTCACAGTAATAATGGCGGTAGGAAGTGGAGATTTTGGGCAATTCTCGATGTCGCTGAGGCGTATCTGCATGTTCCCATTAATCCAGAATATCGGCAGTTTCTCCGCTTTGTGGTGCCAAGGGACATTTCAAGTTTTGAGTGTTGCCCTTCGGTCTGGCAACCACTCCTCATACCTTTACCAAGGTCTTGGTGGTGGTGGCGGCAGCTCTCCACAAGGAAGGGGTTCTCGTCCACCCGTACCTAGACGATTGGCTGGTCCAGGCGAAGTCCAGGGATGATAGCAAAAAGAGCAACAGTGCGGGTGGGAGAGTTCCTTAAAAGTCTCGGTTGGGGTCAACCTGGCCAAGAGTCAGTTACGGCCGGCCCAGGAGCTAGAGTATTTGAGAGCGGGCTTTGATACCTGTGTGGGCAGGATTTTCCTGCCTGTTCGCCGGGCACAGGAGCTACGACAGTGGTTACAGCAGGTCCTGAAGATGGCAAGACCATCAGAGTGGCGGCATCTGCAGGTTCTGGGGACCATGGCGGCCACTCTCGTGCTAGTCCCATGGGCAAGGGTGCACATGCAACTGCTGCAGAGGGCTCTGCTCAGTCGATGGTCGCATCAGAGTCAACCCCTGTCCCAAGTACTCCCCTGCCCGTGGAGTGCCAGGAGAGCCCTCAGTTGATGGCTGCATGTGGAGAGCCTGGAAATGGGTTCCTCTGATGACCGATGCCAGCCTGTCAGGTTGGAGAGCCCATTGTGAAGGACACTTTGTTCAGGGACAAGAGTCCGCAGGAGGCCCTGTGGTGGATCAACAGGCTCGAGATGCAAGCGGTGACCTTGGTGCTAGAAAGTTTCGAGCCATGGTTGCAGGGGAAGGTTGTCCAAGTCCTCTCGGACAATGTGACCATGGTGGCTTACATCAACCGGCAAGGAGGCACAGGCAGTGCAGCCCTGGAGGAAGCGGCCAAAAAGCTGTTCGGATGGGCAACAATTCGTCTCCAGGTGTTATCGGTGGCACACATAGCAGGAGTTGACAGTGTGATGGCAGCCTACCTCAGCCGAGTGCACATAGACCCTGGAGAGTGGCAGCTCAATCAGGAGATGTTCAAGCAGGTGGTCCACCAATGGGGCACACCGGTCAAGGACCTAATGGCAATGTTCAAGTCGGCCAAGGCCTGCTGGTTTTTCAGCAGAAGAGAGGAAGTCCAAGGGCCTAGATGCTCTAATTCAGCCGTGGCTCGAAGAGGGTCTTCTCTGTTTTTCCCCTTGGGCGCTCATAGGCCAGCTAGTGCAATGGCTAGAGGTGCACCGGGGATTTCTAATTCTGGTGGCACCAGACTGGCCGAGGTGCCAGTGGTATGCTGACCTGACTCGGATACTGGCAGATTGACTGTGGTGGCTTCCGGTTGGAAGGATCTCTTGACACAGGAGCCGCTTCGTATGCCCCAGGTGGATCAATTATCGCTTACGGCATGATTCTTGAAAGGGCGAATTTGAAGAAGAAAGCATAATCAGGCTCGGGGATAGTGACCTTGCTACAGGCCCAGAGGTGGTCTACGAACCTGGCGTGCATCTGCGTAGGATGCATCTTTGAATCATGGTGCAGAGAGAGGCAGGTGTGCCCTTCCACTGCCTCCGTCCCGGACATCTTGGCGTTCTTGCAATCTGGTTTTGATAAGGGTCTAGCTGCCAGTTCCTTGAAGGTGCAACTGGCGGCAATTTCCGGTTATCGTGGGAAAGTCCACAGGGTGCCATTGGGTACACACCCAGATGGGCTGAGCTTTCTAGGGGCGGTGACCCACTTCCGTCTGTCAAAGAGGGCAGTGATATCGCCTTGGCATCTCAATCTGGTGCTGACAGTGCTGTCTGGGGAACCCTTTGAGCCATTGAGTCAAGCTTTTCTGAAAGATTTGACTCTGAAAATGGCATTCCTGGTGGCAATTTGCTCAGCACGCAGGATTTCGGAGCTTCAGACCCTGTCATGCCAGGAGCCATTCCTTTCCTTCTCCAAGGAGAAAGTGGTCCTGCGCTCGGGTACCTTCATTTTTGCCCAAGGTGATGTGAGCATTTCATGTAAATCAGGCCGTTTCCTTACTGGCTCTGGTGAGCTTGGATGTGGGCGAGAGCGGATATGGGCTCTGCCATTCCACAGCTGTGCCACTTGGAGGCAAAGGTATGTGAAAAGGGCTTTGTCCTTTTGGAGATCGGACCGTCTGTTGGTTCTGTTTGGTGGTCACGCAAAAGTGAGGCGGGCAGCTAAGCCTCCATTTCCAGATGGATCAGTGAGGCAATCACGTCTGCATACATCTTGAAGGGTAAAGCAGTGCAGGCGGGGTTGCAAACGCATTCCACGAGGGCTCAGGCAGCCTCCTGAGCAGAGTATAGTTTAGTTCCACCGGTGGAGATCTGTAGAGTGGCATACTTTATCTGAACATTTTCGCCTGGATGTCCAGGCGGCGGGGGATGCTCGTATCGGCTCGGTAGTGCTTCAGGCTGGTTGTGCGGGTCCCTCCCATTAGTCTAACTGCTCTGATACATCCCAGAGGTGCGGGACTGGACTGGAGGGACGATAAGGAAAGAGAAATTAGACTTACCTGCTAATTGTTTTTCCTTGAGGAACTCCAGTCCAGTCCCGGAACCCTCCCTGAGTGCTTTCTGTGATAATCTGTGCACACCCTGGTCCTGAAGCTTGTTCCGCTGGTAGGAGGAAGTGGCCAGGAGAAGCCGGGGAGGGGTGTGTAATCAGTGTTTGGGGGAGGGGCGGACCAGAAGAGCTGTCGGTTGCTCACCTCCCGCTGGTTGGAGTTGCTCAAGAGCTCCAGGTAGGCCTCCCCATCCTGGAAGGGGGGACAGGGTATCCCTTCCAGGGGATGAAGGGGGTACTAGTTTATTTAGACGTAGAAGTGTTTGTTGCATATTTAACTACTTATTTGTTGCTCCTCTGAGTCAGCTTTGTCAATAGGTACTGGGGCTGGTGGGTGGTGCCAGCTGCGTATGTACACTAGTGTCATCAAAAAGATGACACACTTAGTCTCCAAGATGCTGGAGGAGGTGCACTACCCAGAGGTACGGGACTGGACTGGAGTTCCTCAAGGAACAACAATTAGCAGGTAAGTCTAATTTCTCTTTCACAGAGCCCATCTCCTCTTCCCATTTGGGCTTCCTGTTAAGAACGGAAACCCATGCAGTGAGCACACACTGGTAGACAGAGCCCTGTGCTGACTGCTGCTACTGTTGTAGCCTTTTTGCTTTGGATAAGTCAGGGGATGGAGAAAGTGGATGAGAGAGGGGAGGGGAATACAGATCTGTTTTGTTTTCATCATCTTCTGACACAAGGTTTTAAGTGTTAAAATGGAGTCACAACAAGCAGTCTAGAAATCAGACAACGCACTGCTCTTGGCAGAATGGCTATGAAGGACTTAGACAAGATTCTCAAGAGCAGAGATGTCTCTCTCCATACAAAGATTCAATTTGTTCGAGTCACAGTATTTTCAATATCATATGGATGCGAAAGTTGGACAGTGAAAAACTGTGAAAAAGATAGGAAGAAAATCTATAACTTTGAATTATGGTCCTGGCAAAGAATACTGTGTTACCAAGGGCTGCCCAAAGAACAAGCTAGTCAATACTAGAGGAGATCAAAACTAAGCATTCCTTAGAAGCTCAGATGACAAGACTTTGACTTTCATATTTTGGACACATCGTGCGAAGAAAGAGATCATTAGAGAAAGACGACATGCTGGCAAGACAGAAGGACAACACAAAAGAGGAAGGCCAGCAATGAAATGGATCGATACAATAACAGCAGCTATGGGTGCCACTCTATCAACAGTGAGCTGCCTGACTGAAGACCGAACACAGTTTAGGACAACTATCTAGAGGGTCGCCATGAGTAGAGACAGACTCGACAGCGATTAAACAAAAACATATTGAGGGTCACATGACCACTTTGTGAGTAGATGCCCAAAGCCCAAGCTCTTCGCAGGACCCTTGAAAAATCTTGATTTAATGTAACCATGATAGACAAAGGCTAGCAATGGAATTATAACCTCCATGGCAAATAGCACAACACAAGTGAGGTGCCAACAAGAGTGTGGCAGCTGCTGGGGGATGTTGGCAAAGCCGCAACAAAGTGTAAGACTAAAGATATGGAGGCAAAGATGCCCATTGTGGCCTTGCATGAGGATACTATTTGGGAGCTTTCTCAAAATTTGACTGCAGCCATGGAAGATAGAACTTTCAAAAATTCAGGTGTCCATCCATGAGTTAAAGGTGAGCTGGGAGTCACATGGCCTGAATGCATCAGGCAGAAGAGAATATCCCTCCAGGAAGACTGGGTAGAAGAAGGTGAAGCAAAAATGTGGGTCTTGGAAATGAGCAACAAGCAGCTGCTGGAGCGCTTGGAAGATCAAGAAAAAAAGAGGGTGCAGGAATAATATACACCTTATTGGAGTCCTGGAGACTTCATGGAGCCCACACTGTGAACACTGGTGGAAAAATAGCTACTGGAGGTAGTGGGTCTAGACGATACGGGCTCCACAGTAAAAAGTGTACCATAAAGGAGTGCACAGAGAAGGCCAAGAGTGACTGAGGCTAGTCATGCCTTGGATATTAAACTATGCAGATAAAGTACAAAGAAGTAAGAGCTGTTATATAAAAGGAAAACAACAGTTAGTGTTCCATTATTTCTCCATGAAAGTAGCAGAAAGCAGGAGTGCTATGGCCCTCACTGCACAGAGCTTCACTGGCAAGGGATACATTTTGCATTTTTAGTTTCCATTGAAGGTGCAAGTCACACATGAAAAATGCATGAGACTGTTTGAGACGCTAGCAGAACTGAAGGCATTTACAGAGACACTATCTTAAAATTTTCGGAGGACTGCAGACTATTTTGAGGAAGGATGACTGGTATCGACATTTTGGACATGGAGACACAGTATGAAAATATAAAATGTGTTTAGTAGAGAGGCCAGCAACTGGTGCCGTAAGAGGGATGTAACAGCCATTTTGTGACTGGCCCAGTCATATGTAGTGGCCTGCTGCCACATGCTGGGTAAGGAAAAGGTCTTAAGGGGTGTAACCTAGTAAACTCAGTGAAGATTGCTGTGGGATGGTTGCAAGCTGCCTTGGGAACCTAAAAGAATAACTGAGCTTAAAGGACACTAAGACTTTTTAGAACCAAGTGGGCAATCATGAAGCTTTTCTCTTATTGAAGTATGAGAAGATGGACATAAATACAACTGATAACTATCGGTAGTAACTAGCTGGCATCTGGAAAACATCTGTGCTTATTTCAGAGCTAAGTTATGAAAGAAGCTATGTGCTGACTGAGCATAACTTGGGGCATGGCCATTGGACTGACTGGGTGAAGTATAGTACCATTGGCTTTGCAATTGAAAAATGACACCCATATCTCCTTTGAGTTTTGATGCTGAACCATCAAACTTTATATCAAGCATTATCTAATGTTCAAACTGCATGTATTGGAGCAGATTCTGTATAGTTCACATGGACAGTTACACGCTAGAAACACATGTAAATCCTATTCTCAAGGACTTATGCGTGTGAATGGGCACTTACAAACATGCTTGGGCCAGCTGCTATTTTATAAGTGCGCACTTACGTCCCACTGCATGTACTTTCCATAGGGGTGTGCATGGGGGAAATGCTTGGGAGGAGCACAGGCAGGGCCTCAATTCACATGCTAGGTTATAAAATCAAGTTGCGCGCAGTTAGCAGGCATAACTGCCGTGACTAGCTTGAGGTGCAGCAGTATACCCCTATCAACTGAAGTATGTGCGTGCTTCACTATATAAAATAGGCCCCAAATACGTACGCACTAATGTGCGCTGCCTGCATGAGGGTTTATAAAATTATGTTACTGCTGTGAGAAAGGGGACGGGAAGGAGCTGAAACGTATGGGAGAAGGGAATTGGATGTGTGTCTGGTGGGTTGGGAGGTGATGGAGGGAGGGAAGCTGGATAGGTGTGAATGTGACTGAAGTTGGCATCTGATGAGGAGTGAGGGGATGTATGTTATAGTGTAGGTGGCTTGGGGTTGGGGGACACAGCTATAGATAGAATAATGGGGAAAGCAGGTAATAGGCAGCTTGATGAAAGCAGGCAGGCTGCAGAGCAAATCCTTGTGCTCTGTCGGGTTTGAAGGGGGCTCTGCTGGGAGAACAGATTCTAAGTGGAAACGTGTGTGCATGGTTTGATGATTCTAGATGCTGGCTAATGTGAAGATGGTAACTTTAAATGTGGCATGACTTCATTCCCCAGTTAAAAGATCAAAGGTTTTTGTGGCAAGTGAAGCAGGAAAGGGTTGATATCGTCTTTCTGCAAGAAACTCATTTAAATGGGCAAAACACAGTAAATTAGGGAGGGAGTGGGTGGGAAGAATTAGGTTTTTCCTCTTTCAACAAGAGACAAAAAGAAACATAGAAAAACTATGACAAAGACCAGATAAAGGCCTATCTTAGAGAAAAAAAGAGAATGTAAAGCTTAGTAGTTGGTATGGAAAGCACAGTTACTTAACTGTAACAGGTGATCTCTGGGAACAGCAGAAATAAGTCTTCACATATGGGTATCATCGGTACGGACGGAGCCTGCGCAGGAACGCTCCCCAGCGTCCAGTAAGAAAGCTTTTGGGAGCATCCCACAGCACCTGCGCGCTGCCTTCCCGCCTTTCCCAACTGCCTCTCTCCAGTTCGAGTTTTAAAGCTGAGACAAAGAGAGAGAGAGGAAAGGAAAGATAGAGAGATACAACTCCTAGGGGAGGTGGGTGGGTTGTGAAGACTTATTCCTGCTGTTCCCAGAGATCACCTGTTACAGGTAAGTAAAGCACAGTTACTTACCTGTAACAGGTGATCTCTGAGAACAGCAGGAATAAGTCTTCACATATGGGGGTACGTCGGTACCGACGGAGCCTGCGCGGGAACGCTCCCCAGCGTCCAATCAGAAAGCTTTTGGGAGCATCCCTCAGCGCCTGCGTGCTGCCTTCCCGCCTTTCCAACTGTCTCTCCTCAGTTGAGTTTTATAGCTGAGACAAAAGAGAGAAAGAGGAAAGGAAGAGAGATAGAGAGATACAACTCCTAGGGGAGGTGGGTGGGTTGTGAAGACTTATTCCTGCTGTTCCCAGAGATCACCTGTTACAGGTAAGTAACTGTGCTATCTCCAGGAACAAGCAGGAATGAGTCTTCACATATGGGGACTCCCAAGCTAAGATGCCTGGAGCCCTAGTATGTTGGTGATTGAAACATGCTCAACCTCATATGCCCAGGCATCCCGAGGATGGAGGGTAGGAGTTGAAGAAGAGAGGAGCTGTAGGAGACAGCTGACCTAAAATAGGACTACAGACAAGGAGTCCCTGTATATATGATAAGCATCATGAAATGTATTGAAATGAACAATCACCATATGGACCTCACCTACTGGATTGCAGGAAGTAGAGAGGCTGATGGAATCTACTGGGGATCCAGTAGAGGAATCTTCAAGATGACCTCACAGAAGTGAGTTGAAGGTCAAAATATGGAACTGACAGGTGACCCCAGGATTCAACTGGGGAAGAACAAAAACGGAAGGTCTTTAGTAGAATGCTTTATGGAAAAAGCTGAAAACTCTTTTGGCTACAGAGTTAATTATAGCTAGGAGCAAAAGAGGAAGACTGACCGAGTTGGACAAAATTGGCTTAGTCCTTGAGGGAAGAAGGGGTAAGGAGAAAAACCCCGTAATCCCAAGGAAGGACAGATGTCTGAGGAGTTGGAAACCTCAGAGCTACTGAAGATCCCCCATGTCTGTCCTAACTGTCGAGAGGTAGGAAGATAAAGGAATAGGGAGCTTCAGGGATACCTGAACCTAAGGTTATGGTAAAAGCTGTCAGTACCACAGCAGTGGCTGTGTGCATAAAACCGAAACATACTGTGAAAAGTATGAACATGTGAAAACCCACTGTCTGGAACAGATAGGAAGGAAAAAACACCTTTATGAGCACAGACAGTTAGAGAGATAAGTATGTGAATACATATCTACCTAAAAGAAGTATCTTGACAGATAAACACATATGTGTGTATATATATATATATATATGATAAACACATATGTGTGTGTATATATATATATATATATATATATATATATATATGTGTGTGTGTGTGTGTGTGTGTTTATATATATATATAGATAGATATATTGGGTTATATATATATATATATATATATATATATTTATGGCGAGATCCAGGGGGTATAGTCTATGCACACATGGCTGACAGACATATGCATCTAAAGAAAGCATATAGACATATGAACCTATATGAATATATATATATAGGTCTAAAGAGAAATGTCTGCAATTAGGCAGAAAGAGATATGTCTACAGGAATCTTCACATTGAAGATGTGAAGAGGAATGATTCATCTCATAACAAGAAGGTGGAACCTACTTGAGAAGATATAGAGAATCTATTCCCTCTGGTTAAGATGGAGTAGAATGCTACCCAGTAAAATAACCAGGCTGGTTGCGAGAAAACAGAGGATAATATTAGTCTGTAAACAGCAAGTCCTGAGTCCAGTAGAACTCTAACATGGTGAAGGGACAGAATACGCATAGGAGAGACACCAGGTAGACCCACTTGAGGGACAAGGGGTGGGGTATCATGCGTTATTTAGTTAAATATGTGCTGTCCATGAAGGATTAGGATACCATGAGGACAAGCTGCAAGGAAAAAGAGCATATTTCCTGTAGGAAGTTGGTAACTCTTTAGACTGTCATGTAGGAAAGGCTTATGTCCTTTATTAAAAGGAAATAGAAGGGTGTAAAGAACCCTCACAGTCATGGGAGGTGACTGAGGAAGCCTTTTCCAACCATATAGGATAGAGAAAAAACCCTCATGCTCTCTAGCAAGGGCCCATAGTGAAAAGCTTCTCTGTAGGATTGCAGAGAGCATTATGCAGGAGAGTTGGGAAATAAAACTGGCTGTTGGAGACAACCAGCTGCCAGCTCAACTATACAGCCAACTCCAAGGATTTGGAGATGGCAGAAAAGAAGTTATAAGGATTATCCAAGATAGATGAGCACTATCTTGGAAGCACTACTAAGGTTAGACAAAAAGTAGTGGAAGACCATACTGGAACTTATAGAAAAGTACCAGTAGACCAATCACTGAAGCTCCTGCATGGGCAGCTGCTGAATGGCAGAGCAGAAAGATCTTTCTGTTTTTTAACAGAGAGAACAGACAGAACAAGAGGAGAATATCCTGTCCCTGTCTGACAAGCTGCCCAGATCAGGAAAAAAGGAAGACTGGAAAGGCTAAGAAAGCCTTCCATTGGTATGATACCACTGTTACAGGGGAACCCTGGAAAAGAAGGTAAAGAAAAAATAGGAGCTGAGGTGAGACTTGCCATATGGTAAGTCTGTAGAAGGAAAAATTCATGGTGGTATAGAAAAACTATCATGAGATAGTTGACAAACCTCTCTTCAGTGTAGGAAGAGGAGGAAAATCCTGTGACCCATAGACATGAATATCCTGACAGCTCAGCATACCTAAAAACAAGTGGATGTCCTGGAAACAGGAATCCAAGTGTAGAGGTTTAAATGAAAAAACAGTGAAAAAACTTCTAATGAGAAGAAGTGAACTGTATATTATAACAGATTAATTGGAACCCTATTGAGGGTTAATTTTCCTGGCTTGAGTTTGGATTCTTCAGACCAGGGCGAGGTTTCCCCTGTTTGGGAACATCTGTATGATGGGCAGGAGAAGAATAAAACCTTCTTCTTTTAGGGAAAGAAGGTTTGGTAGGGCATTTCCTACCTACTGGGGAAGGAGAAGGTTTAGGATAGCCCTCAGAAGTCAGTGGAGCAATGAGCAACCTGACGTAGACTCCTTGTTGAAGAGATTTTCTCCAGTACAAGGAGTGTTACCCAGTCTTTGTTGTGCCCATCTGCTCAAGTCTGAAGCTTGGAGCCAGGCTCTACATCGTGCTCCTATGGCTATAGCAGAGGTTCTGCTAACAGACTTAAAGGAGTCTAGGGAAGCACGAAAAAGAAACCTAGAGATATTCTGGCTATGACTAAGAAGCAAGGAATAGTCTGCAGCCTTGGGCTCTGAAAGAAAAGGAGTCAAAAGAGATGATTTCTCTGTGACCTCCTGAAGGGATAGACTCATATAAAAAATATATGAGAGAATCCTTGTTGCCAGCATAGATGTTTGGAAGGTTTGACGTCCAAAAGCATCTAGTGTTCTAGATGCACGACCTGGCGGGAAAGAAGAATGCTTCTTCTTGCTTTTTTTACCTTCCTCATTGCTGATTCCACTACAATGGAATAATGGGGAAGTTGAGTCTTTTGAAACCCTGGAGAGGGGGGCACCTGATACAGAAGAGCAGTTGCTGTAGAAGGTGAGGAAGCCCTTAAAGGTGTCTCCCATATTTTCAGAAGAAGATCCTGTAAAGAATGATGTAAAGGAAGCATTATATTTTCCTTTTTCCCAGAAAAGCCTTGTGTAGGATCATAGCCAGGGATAGGAATAGCCAGGAATGTTGCCATGTCAAGGAGAAATTTCTGAAAAGAAGGATCTCCAATGGGAACAATCCCTGGACAGGCTAAACTCGAAGAACTAGGCTGGGCACCAGAGGATGTACTTGTCCGGTGCAAAACAGGATCTCTAATGAATGGATACTGGGACTGGCGGGTATGACCTGAAACCGTCAGTACTGTATCGTCCATGCTAGGTATCGATTCCAAACTAGGTATAGAAAGGAGCGATCCTGGTGAAAAAAAGCATGGATGGAGCTGGTCCCGATGCTACTGCAGGTACCAGCATCGACACCGATACCGGTGGCTGAGCCGGAATCGAAGGCGATACCGACATCGAAACAGTCATCGGAGGCTGCTCAAACGGTACCGAGGAAACTCGAAAGTCTTGGTGAATATCCTCAATACCGCGCATCCGGAATCGGTGCATGTTGGTTCCGAGGCGCGTCGGTACCCAGTCTTCCAGACTAGATATCGATTCTAGACTCGGCATCGAAGGAAGCGAATCTATCGATGCATGTCTAGATGGTACCGACGTCAGGGGTCGTATCGACGGAGCTGCCGATACTGGAAAGTCAATCTGGGTATCGATCGGTCCCGAAGGCACCGAGTACACCAGATGACGATCCCTGGTGAGGAGTGGATCGCTCAACACCAGTGCCGATGCCGGGTTATTGGTACCGCTCAAAGCGGATGCCACCCCCAAGCATGGCTCAGGTATGTTCTGTGAGGGGTGAGCCCCAGGAACAACCTGAAACCCCTGAAAGGCTTTGGAGACCGAAGACTCCCGCTGGGGTTCTGAAGCCAATGAGGTCTTGAGGGCAATGCCGGAGCCGTCATCATGCTTGGCATGAGACCTACCACCCAAGGATTGGCTAGTCTTAACAGACTGTTCGTGGGTTACCTGATCCTTTAGAGAAGAAATGGTCGGTGCCCTTACACTGGAAGGGAAAACGGCATCGAGGGAAACTCGAAATGGAGAATTTCTTCTCATAAAATTGTAGCCTGACGGCTCTGGAGGAAAGGGGTCAGGACCCAAACAGGTTAGACACCAGTTATTGGAGTCTAAAAAGAAAACTGTATTTCCACAGTTAAGGCACTTCTTAGGAGAAGGCGGCTCCATAATGGAGAGGCCTTACAGGCCCAAAAATTCAAGACAGAAACAGAGGGAAAAAAACTCCCTGAGTTTTAGGAAAAAGAAAAGAAAAAACCACCGGTGGTACCGGTGGAGTCGGGGAAATAGCCGCAACCACAAGAAAACAAAAAGTAAAAGATTTAAAGAAAAAATTTTCTGCGGTGACAGGAAGACGTCCTGCCGGCTCCGCGGAAAAACGAAAACTGAGGAGACAGTTGGAAAGGCGGGAAGGCAGCATGCAGGCGCTGAGGGGTGCTCCCAAAAGCTTTCTGATTGGACGCTGGGGAGCGTTCCCGCGCAGGCTCCGTCGGTACCGACGTACCCCCATATGTGAAGACTCATTCCTGCTTGTTCCTGGAGATCTGTGCTATCTCCAGGAACAAGCAGGAATGAGTCTTCACATATGGGGACTCCCTAGCTGCAGATGCCAGGGAGAGACCCCAGAAGTTGTGTGTCCCTGAACAGGGCTCCACTTCCCCCCATGGATCTCTGGCATCCAACCAGGGTAGGTGGGTCGGAGTTGATTAGGAATGGAACAGGTGTTTGAGAACAGCCTGACCAAACAAGGCATCCCGGCGGGAGTCCTTGTCCAAGCAGTAATGGGCTGTGAAGGTATGAACCGAGGCCCAGGTGGCCGCTCGACAGATTTGGTCGATGTACACAGAGTTTAGATGAGCCATTGAGGCTGCCATGGCTCTCACATTGTGAGCTGTGACATGGCCCTCCAGAGAAAGGTTTCTATTCTGGTAGGCGAAAGAAATACACTGAGCAATCCAGTTGGACAGTGTTGTTTTAGAGACTGGAAGTCCTAAATGAGAAGGATCAAAAGCAACAAAGAGTTGAGAAGACTTTCTATGTTGCTGTGTTCTTTGTAAGTAAAAAGCGAGAGCTCTCTTACAATCCAAGGTATGAAGATTCCTCTCTGCACTTGATGCATGAGGTCCTGGAAAAAAGACAGGTAAATACACCTCTTGGTTCAGAAGAAAAGGTGAGACCACTTTAGGCATAAAGTGTGGATTGGTCCTGAGGACTACCTTATCATGATGAAACCTTGTATAAGGTGGATTGGCCACCAAAGCTTGCAACTCACTGATGCGGCGTGCTGAGGTGAGTGCAATGAGAAAAATAACCTTCCAAGAAAGAAATTTCAAGGAGGTGGTGGCTTCATAAGCTGGCCAAGAACCAGGTTTAAGTCCCATGCCACTGGAGGTGGTCTAATGGGAGGTTTAGTTAAAAGAAGGCCTCTCATGAATCTTGCTATAAGAGGATGAGAGGAAATAGGTTGTCCATTGAGAGGCTTGAGGGACGCTGCAATAGCACTCAAATGGACTCTTACTGAATTCGTTTTCAGACCTGCATGGGATAGATGCAGAAGATACTCTAGTAGAGAATTCAGAGGTATTGCAAGAGGGTTTAGACCCTTCCCTGAACACCAAATGGTAAATCTTTTCCATTTGACAGCATAGGAACGTCTAGTAGAAGGCTTTCTAGAGGCATGAATAACATCTCTGACTTGCTGGGAGAGATGAAAATCTTGAAGGTCTAGGCTCTCAGCAACCAAGCCCTGAGATGGAGAGACTGGGGGTTTGGGTTCCTTCTTCCTGGGATAGAAGATCTGGAGCAGAGCCCAAGTCGAGGGAGGGAGCTTGAGAGAGATGCAGAAGTAGAGGGTACCACACCTGGCGTGGCCAATGTGGTGCTATGAGGATCATGGTCCCTTGATCTCTCTGAAGCTTGAATAGTGTCTTGGGAATTAGGGGAATTGGTGGAAAGGCATAAAGGAAGTCTTGACCCAAGTGAAGGAGGAAGGCATCCTTGGCCTGAACTCCCTGACACGGAATTCTGGAACAGAACCGGGGAAGTTTGGCATTCCACGGACTTGCAAAGAGGTCTATGTCCGGGGTTCCCCAAATTCGAAAGATCTTGGCTACCTGGTCCATGTGGAGGGACCACTCGTGTGGAAGCAGAACTCGACTGAGTCTGTCCACCCAAGAGTTTTGAACGCCTGGAAGATATACTGCCAGAAGATGGATGTGATGCTCTCTGGCGAAGGCCCACAGTCGCAAAGCTTCGTTGCAAAGCACAGAGAGCCAGTCCCTCCCTGCTTGTTTACATAGAACATGGCTACTTGGTTGTCCGTATGGATGAGGACTGTAGCTGAGCAGGGAATGGAACACTCTGAGAGCTAAGAAAATTGCTCTGAGTTCCAAGAGATTGATATGCAGAGAAGTCTCCTTTGGAGACCAGATGCCCTGGGTGGAGAGATCCTGCAGATGAGCTCCCCAACCCCTTGGAGAAGCATCTGTTGTGAGAGTTGCTTGGGGTAGCGGTTGCTGAAAAGGGGACCCCAGCAAACAGGTTTTGAGAGGACTTCCACCACTGGAGAGACCAAAAAAGGCGACTGGAGTTTGCTATTTTGTCTGACAGGCAACCTGATGCCTGAGTCCATTGGGTGGACAAAGTCCATTGAGCTGCCCTCATGTGAAGGCGAGCATATGGAACCACATGCACGGTGGATGCCATGTGGCCTAATAGTTGTAACATCTCTCGAGCAGTTAACTGGGACTTTAACTGAATCTGGGAGGCTAACTGCACCAGACGTAGGCAACGGGCCTGAGGAAGATAGGCCCTTGCAGTTGTGGTATCCAGCAAGGCCCCTATGAACTCCAGAGACTGAGTAGGGGTGAGATTGGATTTTGGGATATTTATTACTAGTCCAAAATACTGAAGGATACGCATTGTGCAGGTTAGACAAGTATGGGCCTCTGACTGGGATGGGGCTCGAATGAGCCAGTTGTCCAGATATGGGAATACGAATATTCCTAGAGTGCGGAGAAATGCAGCTACTTACTGCCATGCATTTCGTGAACACCCTTGGTGCAGAGGCCAGACCGAAAGGAAGCACACTGTATTGGTAGTGCTTTCCTTGAAAATGGAACCGAAGGAACCTTCTGTGTGTTGGATGGATGAGGACATGGGTGTACGCATCCTTGAGATCTAGAGAACAAAGCCAGTCCTGACTCTGAAGGTATGGAAGCAGAGCCCCTAGAGAAATCATTTTGAATTTCTCCTTGAATAGAAACTTGTTCAATTCTCTGAGATCTAATATGGGTCTGTAGCCCCCTGTTTTCTTTGGGATAAGAAAATAAGGGGAGTAGAACCCTGAGCCCTGTTGAAGAAGAGGTATTTCTTCTATTGCCCCTTGGGCAAGAAGGGTAGCAATCTCCTGACCTAGAAGGTTGAGGAGAGATGTTGGAGACTTGAACTGTTTCACCATGGTGTGAGGAGGAAGACTCAAGAAATAAAGCTTGTACCCCCTTCCTTTATGATGGAGAGGGTCCATTGCTTTGCTGTGATTTGCTCCTATCTGGGAACAAAGTAAGTCAACCTTCCTGGAATGGTGAGGGGCTCTGGTTTTTCCAGAGCTACAAAGGCTAAGTTCTCTAGTTGCAAGTCAAAGGCCCTGAGGAGGTTGAGGCTGCTGGGCTGTGGTAGGCCTGGCAGCCTTTGACTTGGCCTGTTTAGGTGGTTGCTGACGCTTTGCAGCAAAACGACCTGCAGAAGATGTCTGCCCATGAGCAGGATAATATCTTCCCTTTTTAGAAAAAGATGTCTTTTTAAACAATCTTTTCTTAACAGGGGCAGAGGTAGACTTTGAAAGTCGATACAAAGCAGAGTTCTCAGCATCCATCTGAGTGGCCTTTGCTTGCCAATCCCTGCCAAACAGGTTTTCACCTGTACAAGGAAGGTTTCCCAACTCATCTTGGACCCAGAGTTCCAAATCAGAGGCTTGTAACCAAGCAATTCTGCGTGCACCTATGGCAATAGCCGTGGCTCTGTTTACACACTCAAAAGAGTCAAAGGCTGCACGGTTGGAGAATTTGGAAACATCTTGGGCATGTTTGAGCCAAGTGAGAAATTCCTGCCTTTTATCTTCTGAAATAAAAGGAGCTAAAGCCTGCAGATGATCTGTGACTTCTTTTAGAAACATCCCCATATAGAGACTATAGGACTTGATTCTGGCAGCAAGCATATTGGCCTGGAAAATCCTTCGGCCAAAAGCATCTAGAGTCCTACATTCACGTCCTGGAGGGTTAGATGAGTGTCTCTTTGCACTCTATTTTCTTCATAGCAGACTCAACCACAATAGAGTGGTGAGGAAGCTGAGTCTTATGAAAACCAGGACAGGGAGGGACACGGTACATGGTGTCCAACCTACGAGAATGAGGAGCAGTAGTGAGAGGAGTCTCCCACATGCCCAACATGAGATCATAAAGAATCTCATGAATAGGTAAGGTAGCCGCTTCCTTAGGAGCCTTAGGATATTGCAAAATATCTAATTGCTTGGCTCTAGGCTCTGACTCAGAGGCCACTGTAATAGAGAGGCCTCTAGCCACTTCCCTAATGAAGTCTTGAAAAGACCTCTGGAGGAGACATTCTTCGTTTTGGAGAAGCAGACTCCTGAGGAAGTAGTACCAGTGCATCGACAGAAGCCTCCGACTCATCAGAGTCTTCGGAGGAATCGAAGTATCGCCTGTCTGGATGCTCCTGTAAAGCCCGATACGCGTACCGAGTGGGATCGACATCGGGAGTAAGCGGTACCGGTTCGGTACCGATGGGCATCATAGGACAGGGTACCGTTGCAGTCGACACCGAATCCGATGTCGATGCAATCGGTACCGGCACCAGGAACGGTGCCGATGCCGGAGTCGGTACCGGCAACGGGGATTGTTGCGGTACCGAAGGCGTTGAAGCCTGCATGAACGCCGTAAGGGTGCGCTGCATGGATAGAATTTTCTGATCCATCGACGCCACCAAAGTCTGGATGTCGGTACCAGTGGAGGCCACCGGTACCCTAGAACACGGCAACAGGTGATCGGTCGAGGCCAAGCCATCGATGTCAACCTGTGACTCCATAGATAATACTTTGGAAGCCGGAACTTCCCGCCGGGGTAATTTTGCCAGAGCAGAATCCTCGAGGACAAGCCCGGAGGCATCTCGATGCTTAGAGGGAGATTTGCCCTTCGAGGACCGGCTAGATTTATGTTTGGTTACCTGAGATCCATGGGAGGAAGAAGCAGCCCTGGAAGACGTCGAAGCCACCGAGGCTGCATCAGAGGGAAACAGAGTACTGAGCTTGGCTGCTCGGTTCTGCCGACCTCTTTTAGACATCATGGTGCAGGACACACAATCCGTGATGGAATGGTCAGGACCCAAACATTTTAGACACCAATCATGGGTGTCGATGACAGAAATAGCACTGCCACATTTTGTGCACTTTTTAAACCCGGAAGCGGGCTTCACCATGAGGAGAAAAAATTTTAGGCCTAAGGCCCAAACTGAAAATGCACAGTTAAAAAAAAAAAATTATTTCTTCAAGTAAGAAAAGAAAAGACCGGAGGTACCGGTCTGACGTCGAAGGCAGACGCGCACACAGAAAAATAAAGAACTTCATCTGCGGTGACAGGAACACGACCTGCTGGCTCCGCGGAAAAGAAGAACTGGAGAGAGGCGGTTGGGAAAGGCGGGAAGGCAGCGTGCAGGCGCTGTGGGATGCTCCCAAAAGCTTTCTTACTGGACGCTGGGGAGCGTTCCCGCGCAGGCTCCGTCGGTACCGACGATACCCATATGCGAAGACTCATTCCTGCTTGTTCCTGGAGATTAAAGTAGCAATCCTAATACTCAAATGATCCTAACACACATCTGCATTCTTGCTTGAACCTTACAAGGTAATACTGGACCCGAAGAGGAGATATACCTTGTATGGCAGGTCTTTGGTGTGGGCATAAGGTGGTAATGAGCAATGTTTACACCACCAATGCGTATAGCCACAAATATTTCTCATCACGTGATCCTTAAGAGAGGCTTCAGCATCACTAATGATCTCACAATTCTGGTCACCGTATCTTAAAAAGGATATAGTGTTATTAGAAAAGGTTCAGAGAAGAGCCACCAAAATGGTAAAGGGGATGGAAGGATACTCCTATGAAGAAAGGCTAAAAAGGTTAGGGCTCTTTAACCTGGAAAAGAGACGGCTGAGGGGAGATATGATAGAGGTCTATAAATTAATGAACGGAGTGGAACGGGGAAACGTAGATCAATTGTTTACATTACCAGAATATAGAAAGACTAGGGGACATGCAATGAAGCTACAGGGTAAATATTTAAGACTAATAAAAGAAAATATTTTTTCACTCAACGTGTAATCAAACTCTGGAATTTGTTACCGGATGATGTAGTAAAGGCTGTTAGTGTAGCTAGGTTTAAAAAAGGTTTGGACTAGTTCCTGGAGGAAAGGTCCATAAACCATTATTAAGAAGGGACCCAGGATATCAATGCTTGACCCAGTACAAGCATTGTGGAACCTGTATCTTTTGGGGAAACTGCTAGGTACGTATGACCTAGATTGGCCACTGTTGGAAACAGGATATTGGACTTGATGGACCTTGGTCTGACCCAATATGGCATGTCTTATGTTCTTATGTTCACCAGATTGCAAACCACCCCAAAAAGCCCTGGACACAGAGAACAAGAGCCAATTTTATGATCTCCCAATTAGAGCTCATAGACGCCTGGTGAACACTGAATCCAACATTTTATTTATTTCCAGTCTCTTTTATGCCGCGCTATTCAACATAAGTGCGGTTTACAATAAACATTCCACTCAAATGCTCATGGGGTCTATGCCAAAATGGATTACAGTCTAATAACAGAGACCATGTTTGACAGTCTCCATGCAGCTCGTCCTATTTTCTGATCACTTCTTAGGAGCAACAGAAACCGAATGGGTACAAATAGAGAGAGATTCTGGAGGCTTAAACCCACCCTGTATTTAGATAAGTTGTTCAGAGCTTATTTAAGATGAGCTTGACAAGAGTATATGGCTAAAAATGATACTAGGGAAATAAATATTACATACTGGGAGGCAGCGAAAGTGGTGCTTCAGGGGAAGATTATAAGTTATGCGAAATTGCTGGAAATGGCCAAACAATTGCAGAAAGGTCAAAAGACACATATAAGCAGCCTAAGTAAGGCAGACCATATTTGGAAGAACAGCCTAAGTAAGGCAGACCAATATTTGGAAGATTGCAAGTGCATAGATGAATTACTCAATCAGAAAGTACAATATTCAGTTATACAAATATTGTTTGCATCGATGAGGAATCAAGACTAGGCAACTGCTTGTCAACATGGTGCACACCAGGGAACGCCAAAATTTGATTACGGCCATTAGTAAGAAAGGAGGTGCAATGCATTGGAGGGAAGAAGAAATTAGGCAACAATTTGTATATTTCTATGAGGCGTTATATGCGCCGGGGCTTAGCAATGGGAAACAGAAGTTTTTCAGAGATCTACAGTATCATACCACAGCATCACAGAGAAGCAGATGAGATACCTGAAAGCACTGTGTTCAGTGGGAGAGTTGCAGAGTAACATTAAGAGGCTGAAGCTCACAAAGATGCCAGGACCAGATGGACTGGGTACAGAATTTCATAAAATATTGGAAGCTGTATGGATTAGTAGGCCCTTTGAACAGAATGATTGATCCGATAAGGAAGAAGTGCTGGCTGGGCGCAACTAGGGCCAGCCCCAGGGCCAGTGCAAGGAACTGGGTGCCATAGGCAAATCTTCAGTCTTACGTACCTCCTTCCCCTGAGATTCTGATAATTCACCTGAACAATCATGATCATCTGACTGCCACCCTTCCAACAAGAACCCTGTAAAAATGCATAATTGGACATTGGGCTTCCAAAACGATCCCCCACTGTTTGTGCTTTGGATGTCCAAAAACTGACAGACATCTGAAGAGCCATTTAAGAAACTGGCTCTGGGGACGTCCCCAACATGAGGACATCCGAGTCTGAACAGGGGTGTGGCTGGGGCGTTCCCAGGTGCCTGGACATCGCCCCTTGATCTCAGAACGGTCATAAACGTCTAGTGTTGCGTCTAAGTTTAGACCTGCTCCAGGCATGAACAGGCATCTGGAGAGAGCTCATTTTGGATGAAAAACATACAGAGGAGGTAGAGAAAATAGCATTCCATTATCCCTCAGTACTCACCTGGATGTGCCTGCTATTTTTTCCAGACGTTCTGGCTCTTTTGCTGTCATAAGTTGACATTCAAATAGCAAATGTTGAAAATGGCCGTTTTCCAGATAAACCATGCTTCTGCCCCGGGACTGTCCTAGTCAGATAGTGCCAAGGCAATCTGTAATGATACCAGGCAGCACTACCCAGAGCTAAGTATGAGTAAAAAAGGCCCCAAGCAAAACAGCAACAGAAAAGAATGAAAAAGCAAGAAAATGTTACCTAAGTTTTCTAAATATTATATATCTGCAGCCTCACAAGGCAAACCTAAATTTAAGGCAAGCTCTAACTTTAATAGCACTGAAAAAGAAAGAAAATTAAATATGACACTTTTTTTGAAAAGTTTCTATATATAAACAAACGTTCTTATTGCTAACAAATACTATTTATTTATTTCTATTAAAACAAAAAAGCCTCATTTTCCTCCTACGCTGTGGAAAGCAATTTGCAAAATTAAGCAATAATTCATCCTGTTGCACTAAAATACAACAGGAAGAGTATCTTTACTACCACTAAAAGCGAGAACAGCACACTTGGATACCTTAAGATCTACGAAACGATATACAATAGTGAAAATAAAACAAAAGAGAATTTGTACTTTATAGGTAAACAAATCAGTATATAACCAGACTCTATTAAGTGAAAGAGAGAAACAGCAGAGCTGTTTCTTCTCTCTATGCAGCCTGGAAAAAAGAGGCAAAGGGGGACACCTCTGGGAAAGGGGCTCATTTATGAGGGTTTAGCCATGTTTCTAAGAAAAACTGAAATTAGACCTTGCCTGCTACATAAGAACATAAGATATGCCATACTGGATCAGACCAAGGTCCATCAAGACCAGTATCCTGTTTCTAACAGTGGCCAGTCTAGGTCATAAGTACCTGGCAGTTTCCCCAAAGGACACAGGTTCCACAATGCTTGTATTGGGGCAAGCAGTGGATTTCCAGTATCCCCTTTAATGATGGCTTATGGACCTTTCCTCCAGGAACTTGTCCAAACCTTTTTTAAACCCAGCTACACTAACAGCTTTTACTACACCCTCCGGTAACAAATTCCAGAGTTTGATTACACGTTGAGTGAAAAAATATTTTCTCTTATTAGTCTTAAATAGCTTACCCTGTAGCTTCATTGCATATCCTCTAGTCTTTCTATATTTTGATTGCATAAACAATCGATCTACATTAACTGGTTCCACTCCATTCATTAATTTATAGATCTCTATCATATCTCCCCTCAGTCGTCTCTTTTTCAGGTTGAAGAGCCCTAACCCTTTTAGCCTCTTTTCATAAGGGTATCTTTCTATCCACTTTACCATTTTGGTGGCTCTTCTCTGTACCTTTTCTAATGATGCTATATTCTTTTTAAGATACGGCGACCAGAATTGCACATAATATTCAAGGTGCGGTCCACCATGGAACAATACAGAGGCATTATAATATCCTTTGTTTTATTCTCCATTCCTTTCCTTATGATACCTAGCATTCTATTTGCTCTCTTGGCCGCCACTGCACACTGAGCAGAGGGTTTTAACATGTTATCCATGATGACTCCTAAATCTTTGTCCTGGTTGGTGGTCCCCAATGTGGAACCTTGCATCGTGTAATCATAGTTAGGGCTGTTCTTTCCTAGGTGCATAACTTTGCACTTGTCCACATTAAATTTCATCTGCTATTAGGATGCCCAGTCTTCCAATTTATCAAGGTCCTCTTGCAATTTGCCACAATCCTCATAGGTTTTAACAACTTTGAATAATTTTGTCTCATCTGCAAATTTGATTACCTCACTCGTTATTCCCATTTCCAGGTCATTTACAAATGAGCAGACCCAGCACAGATCCCTGGGGTACTCCACTATTCACCTTTCTCCATTGGGAAAATTGGCCATTTAGCCCTACTGTCTGCTTTCTATCTTTTAACCAGTTTTTGATCCACAATAGTACACAGCCTCCTTCCCATGACTTTTTAATTTTGCCAAAAGTCTCTCACGAGGGACCTTGTCAAAGGCTTTCTGAAAATCCAGATACACTATATCAACCGACTCACCTTTGTCTGCCTGTTTATTCACACCTTCAAAAAAATATAACAGATTATAGTAAGACAAGACCTTCCATGGCTAAAGCCATATTGGCTGTCTCCCATTAAGCCATGACATGTTCAGTAATTTTGTTCTTTATAATGGTTTCTACCATTTTTCCCAGTACCAACATTAGGCTCACCGGTCTGTAGTTTCCCGGATCATCCCTGGAACCTTTTTAAAAATTGGTGTTACACTGGTCATCCTCCAATCTTCAGGTATTACAGAAGATTTTAATGATAGTTCACAGTTTACTAATAGTAGGTCGGCAAAATGAAATTAGACTTATCTGCTAATTGTTGTTCCTTGAGGAACTCCAGTTCAGTCCCGCACCGCTGGGTAGTGCACCTCTTCCTGCAGCATGGAGACTGGGCAAGTCAGAGGTCTGGTAGATATACCGGTGGCACCTCCCACCAGCTTCCAGTGACCTATTGACAAAGCAGACTCTAAGGAGCAACACATAAGTAGTTATAACAAACTTGAAATATAAACTTAAGGCTTTATAGCCACTCAACTGATCCCTCTGAAAGAAGAGGATAACTTCTCTACCTCCCCTCCAAGGAAATAACATCAAAGAGATGTGAGACAGGAAAGAATACAGAACAGAGTATAGAGATAAACCAGCCACTTACCCTACATGAAAAGTAAAACTTTCTGTAATGTGTTTCTTCATCCGGCCGACCTCCTCTAACATCCATCAGCCCCTGACCCCCAACATAACTCGGGTGGGAATCGGGACTGAACTGGAGTTCCTCAAGGAACAACAATTAGCAAGTGAGTCTAATTTCACTTTCCTTTTCGCCCCTCCAGTTCAGTCCCGCACCGCTGGGATGTAACAGAGCAGTACATTAATGGGAGGGACCTGCCAAACCAGACCGCAAAACTGCTGATCTGAAACAGGCATCCCCTGCCGCCTGAACATCAAGTCAATAATGCCTACTGAAGGTGTGCAAGGAGGACCATGTGGCCGCCTTACAGATTTCCACTGACGGAACCAAACCATGTTCCGCCCAAGAAGTCGCCTCAGTCCTAGTGGAATGAGCTTGCACACCCATAGGCACTTCACGGCCTAACAAAATATAAGCTGATGCGATCGCTTCTCTAACCCACCTGGAAATAGAAGCCTTGGACACCGCTTCCCCTTTCCGTGGACTTCCAAAAAAAGAACAAATGCTCCAATTTACGAAACGACTCCGACGCCTTCAAATAATATCGGAGCACTCTTTTCACATCAAGCAACCGCAAACTACGGATCAGCCAAACTGCTATCCGCTGACCTCAACACTGGTAAGGACACGGACTGATTCACACGAAACGGCGAGACCACCTTCGGAAGAAAGGATGGTACTGTACGCAACACCACCTTTTCCTTGAAGAATGACAAAATAGGCTCTCTACAAGATAACGCTTGTAACTCCGAAACTCGCTGCACCGAACAAATGGCCACCAGAAACACTGTCTTCAGTGTCAGATCCTTCATAGAGGCTGCATTTAGAGGCTCAAAAGGTTGCCTCGTCAAAGCTCCCAACAACAAATTGAGATCCCAAGGAGGAACGACCAACCTGCGTGGAGGCCGCAACCGAGATACCGCTCTCATAAAACGCAAGACATCCGGATGAGCTCCCACAGAACGACCTTGAATCTTACCACAATAACAGGCAACAGCCGCGAACTGTACCCTCAACGAACTGGCTGCCAACCCCTTATTGAAACCATCCTGAAGGAAATTCAAAACCACCGGAATCGACACAGAGGACGGCTGCAACTGCTTAGCTGTACACCAGTCTTCAAAAATCCACCAGATCCGAACATAAGCCAAAGTCGTCAAACGTTTTCTGGCCAAAAATAAAGTAGCAATTACCACTGACGAATAACCTTTCTACCGCAACCGAGCCCTTTCAATGGCCAAGCCATAAGCGAGAACTGAGCTACCTGCGGCATGCGAAGAGGACCCTGCAAAAGCAGATCCTCCCGACTCGGTAATTGCCAAGGTTGCCTGTCGAGAAGTCTCACCAGATCTGCATACCACGGTCAACGCGGCCAATCTGGAGCTTTCAATATCACGGCCCCCTGATGCGCCTTGATGCACTGAATCACCCGGCCTATGAGCGCCCAGGGCAGAAACGAATACAGAAGCCCCAGAGAGGGCCACTGCTGAATCGATGCATCGATCCCTTTGGACATCCTGTCTCTTCTCCTGCTGAAGAAACGACTGAACTTGGCTGTCTGTCAAGTTGCCATGAGATCCATGACGGGCATCCCCCACTTGACTACCAATTGCTGAAACACTTCCAGGTTCAACTCCCATTCTCCGGAGTCCACCCGAACCCAGCTGAGATAATCCGCCATCACGTTGTCTACTCCTGCCATGTGTACCGCTGACAGCGCCACAAGCCGAAGCTCTACCCACTCGAATAGAACTTCCTCCTCCTTTTCCAGCACCACGCTGCCCGTGCCACCTTGTCAATTGAGATACGCTACCGCTGACGTGTTATCTGATAACACTCGAACCGAGCATCCCTGCAATACGGACTCAAATGCCCTCAGAGCTAGAGCTACTGCCTGTAATTCCAGGCAATTGATGGCCACTGAGCTTCCTGCATGCTGCAGACTCCCTGCACGAAATGCCCCTCGCAATGAGCTCCCCAGCCGGCCAGGCTGGCGTCTGTCAACACCGGAACCCATTGCGGCTGTTCCAATGGCATCCCTGCCGTCAGTTTCTCCGGACGTAACCACCAAAAGAGAGATGCTTGGACCCACCCCAGACAGGGCAAGCGCTTGCTTAGAGAGTCCTTCTGGTGCAACCAGCGATGGAGCAGAGACCTTTGCAAGGGCCGCATGTGCGCCCTGGCCCAAGGCACCGCTTCCAAGGTAGCCACCATGGTACCCAGCACCCGAAGATAATGCCAGGCCATCAGAACCAGCCATTTCAGAAATTCACGTACCAAAGACTGAAGGCCTTGCATCCGAGGTTCCAGGAGAAACACCGCCCAGACACGCGTGTCTAAACAAACTCCCAGACCTGCTCTTGGCGGCATTGATCACTCAGCTGAGACTCTACAAAAACGGCACCACCCTGGCCATTACCCTTACACTCTCAGCCTGGGACTTCACATGAATCAACCAATTGTCGAGGTAAGGGAGAACTAGCACCCCCTCCTTGTGTAAAAATGCCGCCACTTCCACCATTACTTTGGTGAACGTACGTGGAGCTGTTGCCAACCTGAACAGTAAGGCTTGGAACTGAAAATGACCCCACGGTACCGCAAACCTTAAGAACCTTTGGTGATCTGGCCTGATCAGAATATGCAAATAAGCCTCGGTGAGCTCGAGCGACGTCAGGAACTACCCCTGTCGCACCGCCACCATCACTGATCTTAACATTTCCATGCAGAAATGGGCCACTCGAAGACAGAGGTTCACGCCTTTGAGGTCTAGAATTGGGCGAAAGGCCCCGTCCATCTTTGGAACCACAAAATAAATTGAGTATCGTCCAGAACTGCATTGATCTAAAGGCACCGGAACCACGGCCCCTAGTTGCTTTAGGCGCAACGTCGTCATCTGAACCACCAACTCCTTGCTCCGTCCTCTGCAGGGTGAAACAACAAAGGAGTCCTGAACCGGTCAGGCAAACTCGAGAGCGTAGCCCTCTCAAATAACCTCCAACACCCACTGATCGGATGTTATCTGAGCCCAGGCAGGCCAAAATTCCCAAAGCCGACCCCCTATGGCTGAGCCCCCCTTTGAAACCGGCTGGCGAAGGGTTTTCGAGCCCCCTGCCCGCTCCTCTGAAACATCGAAAGCCTTGACCTCAAAAGGGATACCTTCCTCTCTGAAGGGATCCCAAATGCGATGTCCGAAAACGCCGAAAGTCACGAGACTGGCCCCTTATCACCAGTCCAGACTTTCCCAGACTCCCCCAAGTCCTTTACGAGCTTGTTAAGATCCTCTCCAAATAGTAGTTTTTCCTTAAAGGGAAGCTTACTGAGCCTAGATTTGGAGGAGCTATCCGCCGCCCAATTCCACAGCCAAATATAGCGACGCGTCACCACCAAAGAAGACATACTATTTGCCAAACTCCTGATCAGGTCATAATGTACATCTGCCAAGTAGGCCACCCTGGACGTCAGCCTTGACAAGTCCTGTACCTGATCCTGCGAGGGCTCTGCAGCCTGTTGCAAATGTTGAGACCAACGAAGACAAGTCCTCGCTACCCATGCGCCACAAATCAAGGCTTGCAATGAAAGTGCATTGGCCTCAAAGGCCTGTCTCACTAATGAGTCCACCTTTCTGTCCTGAGCATCCTTTAGGGCTGCGCTACCTTCCACTGGAATCGTAGTCTTTTTCGTGACCGCAGACACGGCCACATCTATCCGAGAATGAAACATCTCCCGTTCCTGATAAGCTAATGGATAGAGCCAAGACATGGACCTCACGCCCCTGAGAGCTACCTCCAGCAAGTCCCACACGTCCTGAATCATTTGCTTAACCACCTTGTGAACCGGAAAGACCGTCTGACTTCCGCACTGCTTGGATGAGAGGATCTTCTACACTCTCTTCCTCTACCGGTGAGGTCACGAGAGGTTAAGCGCTTGCAGCAATTCCGTGATCAGGGCTGTCAGCTCCTCTCTCCTAAACACACGAATAATCCGGGCCTGATCCTCCGGCTCTTGGATCTCTTCCTCTTCTGGACCGTCCAACTCCATATCCAAGTCGTCTCCTTCTATCCAATCTGAAGCCAGAGTATTCTCATGTAAAATGCGTGGTCTTTTAGCTAAACGCACCCCAGCACCAACTGCTGTCTCCGCCGCTGCCCGATGCAGCCCCCTGCTTACGAAGGCAATAAGCTTGATGTAAGAGTAACACAAAATCCGGGGAAAAAGCCCCCATAAGCAAGGCAGTCATCTTCTGAGGGTTGCTCGGGCCAGGCCACAACAAGGTTGAGGCCTGCAGCGAAGAAGAAGCCTCCAGCACCCCCCCCCCATCCTCAGAAACCCCCCCAGTCCCTTGGGCCTTGGAGGGGGGCCCGTCCTTAAGTATGTCCCGTAGCTCCAGCTCCATAGAAAAGTGCCTCTGCTGCACAACCACGGCACACGCCGTCGACCGAAACCATCCCCCGACGGGTACCACACACCAAGCACTGCTGGCACGCAGGCATCAGCCTCTGCAAAGCCCCACCAAGACACAGAGTGCTTTCCAACCAAAAAACGTAACCCCGGCAGCCACCCCACAGCTTCCTCTAGGGCTACCCGCTGAGAACTGCTTATTATTTGTCAATTCAATTTTCTCTTCATTACTCTTTAAACGTCTTTCTTCTGATTTAATTTATTTATTTTTTATTATTATTATTATTTTTTTTTAACTCCAAAAGCCTTCCAGCAGCTATAAGGAACCCCAGCAGAAGAAAAAAAGATGGCACTTTTCCCAACTCACACTGCCAGACATTTAGGAACCTCCTAAGAAGGAAAATAACTGCCCCAAAAAGAACCATGTGAAAAATGGCAGAGCCATGAAAATGGCGCTTGAAATTCAGCAGCCAGCTTCACATGAAGGGGCAGACCTCGCAGTGGAGAAACTGAAAATTGGACGCTCACCTGCTCCAAAAGTGTTCCCCCACCGATCCAGAGCAATTTCGGCAAAAAATACCTGTTTGCCTGTCAGCCAAGCCCTCGGCAAACGTGCAGTCAGACTCGGAAGCTGAATTAACACTGCAGACGTTTCTCCCCTTTAACACCCAGTACAGAAACGATCGGCAAACAGAGCACCGACTGAAAGCAGCTCCCCACCGTGCCTACTAGGTAGGGTGTGCAGCAGGGCACCATAAAAGAAGAATAAAGGAAAGAGGCTTTCTGCTCTTCCTTCAACTGCCCCCTTCCCTGCCCTGATTGGCTCTGTGTAATTGGGGTTTTTTAACGTTATGAAAACTCTACCAAATAAAATAAAGGTACAGTGTACCCAAAACAAAATCAAAAAACCCCAAATAGCCAAACACCACTTATATGCTCCTCGTGATGAGCCTAACTCCTAGGCTCACAACCTCTTGCTGCATGAAGACTGAGCACACTGGAAGCTGGTGGGAGGTGCCACCAGTTATGTACCAGACTTCTGACATGCCCAGTCTCCATGCTGCAGGAAGAGGTGCACTACCCAGCAGTGCGGGACTGAACTGGAGGGACGAAAAGGAATCTCATATTTCAGTTCTTTCAACATCAGATGATTTGCTACTCTTCAATATATCAAATAGTTGCAATACATCTTCCCGGTGTATCAATATTTCTTTCAATTCTTCTGCAGTATCACCTTTAAATACTATTTCAGTCATGGGTAACATCCCTACATCTTCCTCAGTGAAGACCGAAGCAAAGAATTCATTCAGTCTCTCCACTATGGCCTTGTCCCCTCTTAGTGCCCCTTTTACCCCTCTATCATCTAATGGTCCAACTAACTCTGTCACAGGCTTTTTGCTATGAATGTACTTGAAGAAGTGTTTATTACACATTTTTGCTTCCACAGCAAGCTTCTTCTCAAATAGTCTCTTTCCCTGCCTTATCAATGCCTTGCCAGTACTTGTGGTGTTTCACATTTGTCATTTGTCTTCTTTTTCCATTTCCAGAAAGATGCTTTTTTGGCAACAGCCTCTCTGAACTCACCTTTAAACCATGCTGGCAGGTTTTTGGACTTCCTTCCACTTTCTAAAAGTGTGGAATACAGCAGGTCTGGGCTTCCAAGACAGTATTTTTAAACACCCCCTAACCTTGATGTGTCTTTAACCTTTGCAATTGCTCCTTTTAGTTTTTTCTTAACTATTTTCCCTCATTTTATCATAGTCTCCCTTTTGAAAGTTAAAAGGTAGTACAGTGGATTTCCTTACAATCCTGCCTCCATTTATTAAATCAAACGTGATTATGCTATGATCACTATTGCCAAGTGGCCCCAACACCCTTATCTCGCACCAGATCTTGTATTCCACTAAGAACTAGATCCAAAATGGCTTCCCTTCTGGTCAGTTCACGAACCAGCTGCTCCATGCAACAATCTTTTATTTCATCTAAAAACTATCTCCGTAGCATGTCCTGCCGTGACACTGACCAGGCGATACCAGGGTAATTGAAATCATCCATTATTATTACTGTGTTGTAAGTTTTGCTAGTTTCCCTGATTTCTTTGAGCATTTCATCATCCATTCGTTCATTCTAGCCAGGTGGTCGATAGTGCACCCGCAATGCCATCGCCTTCCCCTTTTTACATGGAATTTCAGTCCATAGAGATTCTACAGTGAATTTGGTTTCCTGCAAAACTTTAATCCTTTGTGACTCAATGCTCTAACAGAGTGCAACCCCTCCACCAATCTGATCTGCTTGTACCCAGATATCACAGTGTCCCACTGGTTGTCCTTCCACCATATCTCTGATATACCAATCCTATCTAACATCTCATTTAGTTCTATATATTCTAACTCTCCCATCTTATTTTTTTAGACTTCTAACATATGCATATAAGCATTTTAGAGATTGTATTTTATTCATATTAATCTGGCCATCGGTAGGTAAGAGTAATTTGGAATCTTTAAGCTCTGTCTGCTCTGTACTCAAGGGCATTTGGGCTACTTTTGCATTTACTGGAAACTATCTGCTGATATGCCCTAACTTCAGTCTTTTGCTAGTATCCTTCAATGATACATTGTTCCAAATCATGCTCTCTCGGACAACTGTCGGCTCTCCCCTATTATCTAGTTTAAAAGCTGCTCTCTCTCCTTTTTAAAGGTTAATGACAGCAGCCTAGTTCCATCCTAGTCAAAGTGAAGCCCATCCTTTCCCCAGAATGTTCCCCAGTTCCTAACAAATCTAAAACCATCTTCCTTGCACCATCGTCTCATCCACACATTGAGACTCCAGAGCTCTGCCTGCCTTTTGGGTCCTGTACGTGGAACGGGAAGCATTTCGGAGAATGCTACCCTGGAAGTTCTGGATTTTAACATCCTACCTAAAAGCCTAAATTTAGCCTCCAGAACCTCCCTACCACACTTTCCTATGTCATTGGTTCCAATATGTACCAAGACAGCAGACTTCTCCCCAGCACTAAGACCTTGTCTAGGTGCTAATTTTCTTTCCTGTATCCATCCAGTCCAGTCAAGTGGATTTTGTCCACCGACCATCAGGTGGAGACTGAGAAAACACTCTCTTGAGACAGTATAAATAGCCTGTGTCCTCTGGGCTTGGTCAGTATTTTGGAAGTCATCAAGCAGAAATGGAAGGAACAGAGCCTAACTCGCCCATCTCCGACAGAAGCCCTTACGGGGAGTTCCAAAACACAAGAAAAGATCAATGCCAAGTGAAAACCTTGCATCCCCAATGTTGCACTCCACACAGACATAGGGAAACCTCCGGGCAGTCCATCCACTGCCTGGGGAGGTGACCACCCCAGTCACCTCCTCCAATCGCTAACACAATCGGTTACAACTCTCTTTAATTCTACTTCTCTTCGAAGTGTATTACCATCTCACAAGAGGCAAGACAGACACACACACAGACCAAAAATCCGAATCACTGCGTTACAAAGCTGAATCACAGGGGGGGGGGTCCTGGATTGGACTTGACTGGAGGGACTATAGGAAAGAAAATTAGCAGGTAAGGTCTAATTTCACTCTCCAGGGCATCTCTCCAGTGCAGTCCAGACAAGTGGGACATAGCAGAGCAGTACTAATTTATTTATTTATTTAAACATTTCTTATATACCTCCTTTCATGATATCAAGGTGGTTTACATTGAACGAACAAATTAAATTAAATTGAACAGGACATTATAACTTGGAGATAATTATTTTACAGGGAACATGGGCAATGGAGGGTTAACTGGCTTGCCCAAGACCACAAGGAGTATGTAATGTATGTAATGTAGGGTGGGCAATGACAGTCCAGCTTCGCAGCACACGCTCCCCAAACCAGGCATCCTGCTGCAATTGCACATCCAGGCAATAATGCTGCACAAAGGAATTTCATCATCCATTTATTCATTCTGGCTAGGCGGTCAATAGTGCACCCCCACTGCCATCGCCTTCCCCTTCCCGACCCTCCCCACTTCTGCTCAGGAAGAGGCCTAGGCTCTCGTCGAGTGGGCCTACAGGCCCACTGGCACCTGCCTGCCCTTCAGTAGATAAGTGAAAACTATCGCTTCCCACAGGTGATGGAAGCCTTCAAGGCTGCCCCCCCCTTCCAAGGGCCCCCAAACAGGACAAACAGCTGCTCCAAGCAGCGAAACAACTGTGTCACTGCCAGCTAACACTTCAGAACCCTATGGACATCCAATTGCAAGGTCGCCATGCGGAAGCATGGAACATGGAGGGCTCCGTTGACCCCCTTCAGGTTCAGAATGGGCCGCCAGGACCCCTCCTTCTTGGGGACCACAAAGTAGATGAAGTACCTTCCATACCCCCATTTGGCCCGAGGTACCAGGACCACCAAAGTGAGCTGCAACAGCCGATCGTGTCTCTCCTCCACTGTCTGCAGCTTGAGCAGACCCGCAGGGGGAGAACAAAGAGGTCTGCCAGGGGCCGGGCAAACTCACCAACATAGCCCTTGCAAATGATCTCCAAGACCCAGGCAACAGACGTGATATGGGCCCAGGCGGGCCCACAGGAGACTATCCACTTGCTGCACCCCCACTGCGATGGCTTAGAGGGGGTCAGAGAGGCAGAGGTGAAGCCTCGGCCACCTTGCGCTCCCCCTCAAAAGGAGGCTCCCCTCTGGAAAAAGCAGGTATACTGAGAATTGGCCACCCGAGAGAGGTGAAACCCCCCGTAGTCCCTGCCATGACCCAGAGAGGGGTCATCTCTGACCTTGTGCTTGTTCTCCGGACTTCACTAACTTCTCCAAATCCTCCTCAAACAGCAACTTGCCCACAAAGGGGAGCTTGCTGAGCCGTGTCTTAGAAGCCACATCTACTGACCAATTGCGAAGCCACAGGAGACAGTGGGCAGCCACCACAGTGGCCATGCTCTTAGCGGAGACCCGCAGCAGGTCTGCCAAGTAGGCAGCCCTGGATTCCATTCTCACATCCGGAGCCCTACCCATCGCCTCTGTGCCAGCTTCTTGGGGGCCCTGCGACCAGCAAAGGCAAGCCCAGGCCATGTAGGCCCCACAGATAGCATCTTGCAGGCCCAGAGTCAACACCTCAAAGACCCGTTTGAGGAGTCTCCATGCGACGGTCTTATGGGTTCCTTGAGGGCCGCACCACCCTCCACCGGGATGGTGGTCTTGCGGGTGACCGCCGCCACTATGGAATCCACCTTGGGAAGACACAGCTTCTCCCTCTCCTCCGGTGGAATTGGGTAGAGCCGAGCCATGCTGCACCCTACCCAAAAGCCTACATCAGAAGTATTCCACTCCTCGCCAGTCATGGCCCTGAGAACCCTGTGCACTGGAAAGGTTTGAGAGAGCTTACACATCCCTTCCATAAGAGGATCTTTGTTAGATTCCAGGTGCAGCAAACCTGGCTCCATGATCCTCAGGATCACAAGAGACTTAGAAATCAAAGCCAGGAACTCATCCCGATGAAAGATCCGAACAGCAGATGGATCTTCAGGACCTGGGATCCTCCTTCCTCCAGGTCCTCGGAGTTGCTCCAGGAGGTCCCTGGGCACCTTAAGGGGGTCCAAGGAGTCAGAGACCACAGAGCCCAAATCTTTCTCCACTTTCACGCAATCCCTCCAGGATAGCTTACCCTGCACTGACCCCCTCCCCTACCCCAAAGGAGCCGGGGGGGGGGGGGGTACTCTCCCACGCTGTGCTTTATCAGATATGCCTGATGTAACAGGAGCACAAATTCAGGGGAAAAGGGGTGCAGCACTAGCTGTCCCTATACATCCTGGCTTACTGGGGGCCAGTCCCGCACAAAAATCCTACTTTGCCAGCTGCCCCTGACACCCTAAAGCAGACCCAGAGGTCCGCAGCAAGAAATCCAAGATGACAGCGGTTCCTCCCAAATTCACAGACCCGCTGACATCAGCCGAGGCCTCCACCATGCCCAGCATGCTGGCCTCATCTAAGCTGGCGCGGTCCCTCGCATCCTTGAAGTTCTCAGCAGCAACTTCCCTGATTTCCGTCCGCCATGGCACAGCCCGATCTCCAAGAGCTATGCCCTGAGGCTGCTGCAAAGCACGCACTGGCCACAGTCCATAAGGCTACGTTCACGCTGTATCCCCCAGGCAAAAACGAGCAACTAAGCCAAAAATAACACCGGAGCCATAGGCAGACTTATTGGGATGCCGTCTCCTCAGTGTGCCTCTGAGCAAGCTTTCTTCCTTTTTTTTTTGTACTTAGGGGCAGAGGCAGCAAACCCAGCACAAGGTTTCCACCTCTGGCCCCCTCCCAAGAGTTGGGGAGGGGGGGAAAAGAATGAGCTACCAGAGGAATCTTCTGGGGGAGAATGGGGGGAGTATCATCGGTCGAGGCTCTACACTTGTAAATACCACCAACACATACTAACGCAGTCAATGGATTCTATACTGCACTCCCAGTACAAAAAACTGCCCAGGGCGGTTTACAACAAACTCTTTGTCAATAATAATTAAAACAATAATAGTGAAAAACCCCATTAAAACACCCATTCCCTATAAGAGAAACTTTCTTTCCCACCCCTTACCTCTGCAAACTAACCAGACATACCTCCAACAATCTTAATACAGAGCATTTTCCTTCCTCAAGTCTTTCAACAACATTCTTCTACTTCTTCCCCCCAAACAATCATGTTTCCAGTTTTTTTTTTTTGTTTTTCATTTATTTATTTATTTTAGAGTTCAGCCAAGGGCACAGTATTCCAGGATCTCTTACTGAGAACGCCCTTGCAAGTAGTTTACTCCTGCTCATCCCGTGACAACCTTGGAGTTCTCTCTGGATGATATCCTGTTTGTTCTATTTGTCTACCTTGAACAGACTGTAAGCTCTGTGGGGCAGGGACCGTCTCTTATATGTATTTGTACAGCACTGCATATGCCTAGTAGTGCTTTAGAAATAAGTTATAGTAGTAGTACCGATTTCCTCACTTAAGTACTCACCAACCCTTAAAGTTGAAAAAAGCAGCATCAGAAACTTGTTATACATGCATATAGGCAGTCAATGCAAAGCCTGTAGTAGATCTCGAAAAGCCCGTAGACCACTTTTGGGTCCAGCTGCCACTCGTGCGGCTGGAAGAGCCTGCTGAGTCTATCGGCCAGCCAGTTATCCTGGCCCGGCAGGTACACCGCCCTGAGAATTCCCTGTCAGACTGCGAATGAGCACAAGTCCAAGGCTTCCTGACAGAATGCCTTTAGGGCGAGATGGATTGCACGCAGTTCCAATAGGTTGATCTGTTGAGCACTCTCGTCTGGGGACCTGGGTGCGGTACCCCTGGCAGTGGGCTCCCCAGCCCAGCAGGGAGACGTCTTTGGTGAGGACCCTCGAGTGGTGAGCGGCCTGAAAAGGCATCCCTGCTTCCCAGTGACGGGGCGAGAATTACCAGGTCAGGGACTGCGCCAGGTGTCTGGTCACTTTGACTCTGTCCTGGAGATGCCCCATGGCCTGGGACCACTGGTCCCTGAGGCACCACTGCGCAATTCGCACGTGGAGGCGGGCATCTGGCGTGACACAGACCATGGAGGCCATGTGCCCGAGGAGGCGCAACAGGTGTCTTGCCGGCAATGAGGGACGGCGCTGTATGTCTTTGGCCAGCGCCATGAGCCTGCCTACCCTGTCTGCAGGTAGGAAGACCTTCGACTGAAGAGTATTGACCCTTGCCCCAATAAATTCCGGATCTTGAAGGCTGGACTTGGGATAGTTGATAACGAAACCCAACTGCTGAAGGACCTTGATAGTGCGTGCTGTGGCCTGCTGCACCTCGGGGGGCATGGTGCTCCTGATAAGCCAGTCATCGAGATAGGGGAAGACAAAGATCCCCTGAAGTCTGAGAAAGGCGGCAACCACCGCTAGGCACTTTGTGAATACCCTGGGGGCTGAGGCGAGGCCGAAGGGAAGCACCCTGTATTGAAAATGATGGCCCCCACCACCACAAAGCGTAGATATTGCCTGTGGATTGGGTGGATTAGGATGTGTGTATAGGCATCCTTTAAATCTAAGGAGCATAGCCAGTCTCCCTGGTGGAGGTAGGTAGCAATGTTCCAAGGGAGAGCATCTTGAACTTCTCCCTCACCAGGAATTTGTTGAGGTTGCGCAGGTCGAAGATGGGTGTAAGGCTCCCTGTCCTCTTTGGCACGAGGAAGTACCTGGAATAGAACCCCTTTCTCTCGAGATGGTGGGGCACTGGTTCCACCGCTCGGTCCTCGAGAAGACCTGCCAACTCCTTCAAAAGAAGGTCCCGGTGAAGGGGAGGCCGGAAGGGCTCTCCGGGGAAATAATGTGGGGACACTTCAGCTAGGCGGAGGAGGTAACCCCTCCTTGATCACCTGTAATGCCCATTAATCAGTGATGATAGCTCCCCACCTGTTGGCATACAGGGTGAGCCGACCTCCTGTGGGCTGCCAAGCTCTGGTTAGGAGAGAGACCATGCTGCAGGAATCAAAAGCTCCCTCCAGGCCGGGCCGGAGCTGGAGCCTGGGGCTTGTGAGCCGCCTTCTTATGCGGGCCATGCCCCTGTCCCTTGGCCTGCTGCCCCTGCTGGAGAGCCGGGGAGGCCTGGTACCAGGGGTAGTTTTGGTAAACAGTGGACTTTTTACCCGAGCCCTTCTTTTGGGAAGGGGCAGAGGTCTTCTTAAAGAGTTCATGAACTCAGACTCCAGTTCAGCGGCCTTGTCGGTCATGGGTTTGCCAAAGAGGTTCTCTCCCCCGCATGGGACATCGACCAACTTGTCTTGCACCCATTGTTCGAAGTCCGACGACTGTAGCCAGGCTTGGTGGCATGCGCCGATGCTTGCCGTGGCTACCCTGGCCGCCGACTCGAACCCATCATAGGCCACCCGAGATGAACTTGGAGCATTCACCGATGGCTTTGGATAGGCCCCTGAAGCGCTGAAAAGGCTCCTCAGAGAGACCAGCTGAGAACCCGGCGATCTCCTTCTCCAGGTATCTCAGGTACATGCCCATGTACAGCTCATAGGCCTGGATCTCACAATTCAGCATCACACCCTGGTAAAACTTTCTGCCGAGGGCATCCAAGATGCAGGCCTCCCTGCCGGGTGGCACCGAGGAGTGCATCTTCTGATTTTTCAGTCGACGCATGGCCGACTCCACCACCATGGAGTTATGCGGCAGTTGTGACTTCTGAAACCCAGGACTCTGGCGGATCCAATACATCAAGTCGAGCCGCTTGCTGATCACCGTCATTGAAGCCAGCGTCTCCCACATGCGGAGCATAAGGCATTCCAGGATAGGAGGAATGGGCACCGTGAGGGGAGCCTCATACTGGAGGATCTCGAGTTCGTCTGCTTGAGGGTCCTCCTCGGACCCCATAGGGAAAGCCAAAACCTTGGACATATCCCGAAGTCCCGAAACCCCTTCTTTGAGGCTCTGATACCGGGGAATCAGACGGGACATCTCAGTGACGGCGGGGGTCCGGTGACTCCTTGTCCTCGGACTCCCAAGCAGAGGCCTCCGAGGAAGACTGGTGGCACTCCTCGGGCCCCGAGGGGTCTGGTGCCATCCGTCCTGGCACTCGCTGGCTTGCCAGCAATGACCTCGGTCCCGATGAACGGGAGGCCAAGCGCGACCTCGGCTGAGGATGTACTTGGGCCCGCAGGGATTCGAGGATCGGTTTGGCCTCTGGGGTAGATTCGACGTCGAACACCCGGTGGTCGGGGCGAAGGAACCAGACGTGCCGGAAACCAATGCCTGCTGCTGCTTTAGGAAGGCAGTGATCCTGTGCTCCAAGGACACCATCCTGAACATCAGTTCCGGAGTCTCCGCAGCCTTTGGCTCGGGCACCGACGTGCTTGGGCTCGAAGCCGGTTCCCCCAGAGGGGAGTCCTTGACTAGGATAGGATGTACTTGCCAGGGCTGGTCCACAACCGGGTCTTTTCGGGGAACCCTGGCTGGGCGCTCCTTCTCAGATGCCTTGGGCTGGCGCTTGGGGCTCTGCGACCAGCCCCACGAGGGACCTGGCTGTTCCAAGCCATCCAGAAATGCCGCTGTCGAGGATTTCTTCCTTCTTTTCGGTTCCGAGGGAGAACCCCTCTCCGAGGCCCCTTGACGACACTCGGGTTCGGACTGCTCCTCCCAAGGCATGGAAGCCTCAGACAAGGTCCTGGATCTCGGAAGCATGGGGGAAATCAGGAAAAAAATGTTCATGCTGCTGCTGGCGGCTTCTCAATACCTTTGAAGACATCTTTTTTCAGAGGCCACAGGCCGCCAGGTCATGGTCCAGGCCAAGGTACTGGAGGCAGCAGTCATGCATATCAGTGAGGGACATAATCTTCCCGCACCGATCACACTTTTTGAACCCGCTGGTAGCCATGGGGGGGAAAAAACCCTGAAGACCCTTCGAGCTGCGAGGAAAAAAGGGGCAAAGATGCCCAAGAGAGAAAAATCGAAAAAGAAAAGGGGACCGGCCCTATACCGAGGTACTGGGGACGGGCAGGAAAGGTACCGGTGCAAGACCGGAAAAAACAGCCAAAAGACAAAGAAGAAAAGGAAAGAAAAAAAAATCAACTTTTTCCGGGACAGGGACTGACTACGTCTGATGGGCTCCATGGAAAAAAGGAGATTGAGCAAGATGCTCCTTTGGGCGGGAAGGGGACCACACATGCGTGGCAGCAATTCCCCAAAGCTCTCTTTGAAAGCTGGGGATTTGCTCCGCGCGTGTTCCATCGGCGTCACCCATATGTGAGGACTGACTTCCTGCTTGTTCCTGGAGAAATATTTTTTCACGGAAAGGGTGGTGGATGACTTGCCAAGTTACCCAATTCCACGAGTGAGATTTTAAGCCAGTCCTGGATTTTTGACAATCTCATCATGATGCATTAGGGGACATGCAGCACTTATTCCAATGGGTAAAATCAGGATCTACAAATACCATACTGCATTGCAATACAAATTTAAAATCAGAACTGGCAGAAAATCTCAGTCCTGGAAAATTCCCCCAGCCTTGCAGTTTGTTCTCCTGAAGCAGTCTTTTGCAAGTTTATTGTGATGAAACTCGAGTTGAGCATAGGGTCAACAGCTGAGAGGGTTTATGTTGAGTTCTTTGGACATTTGAAGCCAAGTACTTCTTTTTTATATGCATTTAAAAATTTTAAAAGTATGTGGACTTTGATAAGGACCGCTGCACACTGGGCCGAGGGTTTTAACATGGTATCCACAATGACGCCTAAATCTTTTTCCTGGGTGGTGGTTCCTAATGTGGAACCTTGCATCGTGTAACCATAGTTTGGGTTGTTCTTCCCTAGGTGCATAACCTTGCACTTCTCCACATTAAATTTCATCTGCCATTTTGATGCCCAGTCTTCCAATTTATCAAGATCCTCTTGCAATTTTCCACAATCCTCCTGGGTTTTAACAACTTTAAATAGTTTTGTGTCATCTGCAAATTTGATAACCTCACTCGTTATTCCACTTTCCAGGTCATTTATGAATATGTCAAAAAGCAGCGGACCCAGCACAGATCCCTGGGGTACACCACTATTCACCTTTCTCCATTGGGAAAATTGGCCATTTAGCCCTACCCTCTGCTTTCTATCTTTTAACCAGTTCCTGATCCACAATAGTACACTGCCTCCTATCCCATGACTCCTTAGTTTTGCCAAAAGTCTCTCATGAGGGACCTTGTCAAAGGCTTTCTGAAAGTCCAGATACACAATATCAACCGACTCACCTTTGTCCACCTGTTTATTCACTCCTTCAAAAAAACATAACAGATTAGTAAGACAAGATCTTCCTTGTCTAAAGCCATGTTGGCTGTCTCCCATTAGGTCGTGACTATCTACATGCTGAGTATTTTTATTCTTTATGATGGTTTCTACCATTTTTCCCGGTACTGATGTCAGGCTCACCGGTCTGTAGTTTCCCAGATCACCCCTCGAACCCTTTTTAAAAATTGGTGTTACATTGGCGATCCTCCAATCCTCAGGTATTAGAGATGATTTTAATGATATTAATGATTTGATAGTCTGTTCAAGGTAGTATTTTCAGATTCAAGCTGATTAGCCTTGTCCTGCCAGTTCTTGCCAGAGATTTTCTCCTTTACAAGGAATGTTTCCCAGCTTGTCTTGCACCCACTACTCTAAGTCTGATGCCTGAAGCCAGGCAATACGACGTGCATCTATGGAGATAGCAGAGGTTCTATTTATGCATTCAGAGCAATCAAACGTTGCATGGTTCATGAATTTAGACACATTCTGGGCGTGCTTGACCAGGGTAAGGAAAACTTCCCTTTTGCTCTCAGACATATTAGGGCTCATGAGGTCTAAGTCACGTGCAACTTCTTCCAGGAACATGCTCATATAAAGAATGTAGGAACTGATCTTGGCTGATTACATGGAGGATTGGAAGCATCGACGCCCAAAGACATCGAGTGCCTCGATTCCCGGCCTGGAGGATTAGAAGAATGCGTTTTAGCACTCTTAATTCAATGCATGGCCGATTCCACTACCATTGAATGGTATGGTAACTGAGACTTTTGAAAGCCAGGACAGCTTGGCACTCGGTACATGGTATCGAGGAGTCGGGAATGTGGAGATACCGTTAAAGGAGATTCCCACATCCTTAGCGTAATATCATGCAAGATCTTCGGAATGGGAAGTGTAGCTGCTTCTTTAGGAGCCATGTGATATTGTAGAATTCTCAATTCTTCTGCCCTAGGTTCCTTTCCTGGAATCACCGTGATTGAAATACCTTTGGCTAAATCACGTATGAAATCCTGGAAGGACATGTCTTCTGGAGGAGACATTCTGCATTGAGGAGAAGGAGTTGAATCCTCTGGTAGGATCGTTCCAGTACTGGTAGAGTCAGAGTCATCGGAATCAGAAGATTCAAAGTATCTCGGTGACCGGTGTTCGTGCAACGCTCGGTACCGGTACCTGCTGGAAGTCAGCATCGGGGTGTCTCGGTACCGTCCCTTGGATGCCTGAGATAGACTCGGAAATCGGCATGGGCGGAAGCATACCTGCCGAGGCAGATGCATGCGGTACCAGCACCGATGTCGGTACTGATACCTGTGGAACTGTCTGTAGCGGTCTTAGGGGGGTACCGAAGCTGCTAAGAGGGTCACTAGACTGCGTTCGATAGCGCGGATTCTCTGATCCATCGCTCCTGCCGATGCCTGGGTGTCGGTACCGGTGGAAGCGGCCACAACCCCAGAACATGGCACCAGTAGTTCTGCAGAGGTAGAAGCCTCTGGAACATCCTGGAGCCCCGTTAATGCTTTGGAGACCGAAGACTCCTGCCGGGGCTGTTTTGCCGGTGAACTTTCCTCGAGGGCAACGCCAGTGGCATCTCGATGCTTAGAAGATCTACCCTTTGAGAACCGGACAGTTTTGGAAGATTTAAGGTTACCTGAGATCCATGGGAGGAAGACGAAGCTCTGGAAAACATTGATGCAACTGACATCGTATCCACGGCAAAAAGGGTACCGAGTTTTGCAGCTCTATTCTGCAGGCCCCTCTTGGTCATCTTTCTGCAGGAGACACACTCCAAATGACAATGTTCAGGACCGAAACATTTAAGACACCAATCATGGGTGTCAGTGACGGAAATAGTACCGCCAGTTAGAACATTTCTTGAAACCACTAGCTGGCTTCTCCATGTTTGAAGAAAAGTGGACCTAGTGCCCAAAATGGCGCCTAGCACCAAAAGAAGAAAGGCCCCTGAAAGAAAAAAATCTTTTAGAAAAGTAGTTTTTGGGTTTTTTTTTAAAGAAAAATAGAGAACTGGCGGTACCGGTAGGCGCCGAGTAAAGACAGACGCGATCACAAAAAACAAAAGAATAAGAATAAATTTTCTGCGGTGACAGGGTACACGTCCTGTCAGCTCCGCGGAAAACGAAGTACTGAAGTGAGAGAGGTAGAAAGGCGGGAAGGCAGCACGCAGGCGCTGTGGGATGCTCCCAAAAGCTTTCCTATTGGACGCTGGGGAGCGTTCTCGCGCAGGCTCTGTCGGTACCGATGATACCCATATGTGAAGACTACATTCCTGCTTGTTCCTGGAGAGCACTGTTTCTGCAAATGGTGCAGAAAATTGCTGCATATCTACAATTTCCCTGCGTTCAGGGCCGGCCTCTCCATTGAGCGAGAATGTTTTTTGCACAGGGCCTCGCGTTTCAGGGGGCCTCACGGAAACAACAGTCTGTTTTAAAAGTAAATTTAAAAAAAAAAAAAAAAAAAAAGCTGGCTGCTGCCACTGCAATCACAGCAGAATCGAGTGTCCCGCAGAGCCCTCCCTCCCTGCATCAGTCCCTCTCTGGCCGGCTTTCAGAGCTGCGAAGGGAAAGTTTCCCTTTTGCGGCTCTGTTAAGCCCGCCGGGGCTGATGGGAAACAGGAAATGCCCGTTTCCCATCAGCATCGGCGGGCTTAACAGAGCCGCGAGGGAGAAACTCTCCCTTCGTGGCTCTGAAAGCCGGCGCGGAGAGGGACTGATGCAGGGAGGGAGGGCTCTGCTGGGCAGGGGGTCCGCAGGACACTCGATTCTGCCGCTGCCGCTTCCAGCTTTTTTTTTTTATTTTAAATTTTCCCTGGGCTGATGGGGGGAAGGGGGGTTAGGACTGGTAATGGGCTATGGGGGGCTAAGACTGAAAATGGGGTGATGGGGGGTTAGGATGAGGTGGGCTGATGGGGTTAGGCCTGGTAACTGGCTGTGGGCTGATGTGGAGTTAGGACTGGTAATGGGCTATGGGGGGCTTAGACTAGAAATGGGCTATGGGGGGCTTAGACTAGAAATGGGCTGATGGGGTTAGGACTAGTAATGGGCTATGGGGGGGCTAAGACTGAAAATGGGGTGATGGGGGCTTAGGAATGGAAGTGTGGTGATGGGGGGCTTAGGACTGGTAATGGGTTGGGGGGTTGCTAGGACTGGAAATGGGCTGAGTGGAAGGGGAGGCTTGAACTGCAAATAGCTGATGGGGACGGGGGCTTGGAATGGAAATGGGCTGAGTGGAGGGGAGCTAGGATTTGACATGGGCTGATGGTGGGGCTAGGAAAGAACTAGAAATGAGCTGATGGGGGGCTGGGATTGGAAATGAGCTGATGGAGGGACTCGGATAGGACTGGAAATGGGCTGATTCGGGGACTAGAAAGGAGCAGATGTTGGGTGGGGCTGGAACTAGCAGGGAGCTGATGTTGGGGGCAGGATTAGAATGGGATGGGGCTGGGAGAGTGAAATGGAAAGGGGAAAAAATATTTTGTGTGAGAGAGAAGAAAAATCTACAATTGGCCGGGTATTGGGAGAGTAAGTGGGGATTGAGGATAGAGGGGTAAAATTTGAGTGGATGAAATAGGAATGAGGAAAGTGCAAAAGGAGAAAGATTAGTACGTTAAAGCAGATGTAGAGAGAGAATGGAAAAAACTAGAAGAGAGAAGAAAGGACAAATGGACAGCAGACGATGGAGAGTTAGCAGAAGACACGAAGAAACCAGAAGAAAGAGGCTGGAGCAATTGCAACTGAAAAAAAATGCACAAAAGGTAGACAGATATCTCTTTATTTTGAATTTATTAACTAGAATATGTCAGCCCTGGGAAATGTGCATCATTAACGTCTGCGCTTTGTTTAGTACAAGAGGAAATTAATTTATAGTTTTATTTCTACAGTGTTTTTGTACATTCCAAGTTTGGCTTTTGGGGTTCCCAGTTTAATTATTGTCTTCCTGTTTCTAAATTGTGATTCCTTGTTTGGTGATGGTCTATTTTCTGCATGTGTAACTGAGCTGAGGTATTCTGTTTATGTAATTCCTATTTGACATTGCCACTTGTTCTCTTTCCCCAGGTGGTCATGTATTGTTATTCTCTGAAATGTATTGGTTTAATATTTGCAGTGTTGACTTTTGATAGGTAGGGTCTGGTGCTTTGTGAGTCCTGGTAGTGCTGTTACGATACAGCGGGTTTGTTATGGGTTCTAAATGGGCAGTGTTTGTAGTAGTTCCTAATGTGCCTGGTGGTTGGCACTAGATTATAGTAATGTAGAAATCTTTTAGTCTTTCTTTATTCATACACTCATTAAGAGGCATGTTTACTAAAAGTTAATGTATGCTAACATTATGCAAATATTTATGCAAATGTGGCCTCTTATGCAAATGAGGCCCTGCACCCCCCTTGAGCCGCCCCTGCCTGCGTTATCTGTTAATGCACCCAGATAGCATGCACTATCTGGCGCATTAATGGTTGGTGCATTAATGGTTAGCTCAGCTTAGTAAACATCTGCCTAAATATTTTTTATTGCAGTGGACCCTAGAATACCCATATATCTAGTCAGAAACCTAAGCAAGCCAAATTACTATTGATCCTTACATAGAAGCTCCATGCTAACAGAATACCTGGCCATGGCCACAAACCGAGAATATAGATAAATCCACACCAAGCACAAAATAAATTAACACAAATTAAAAATTAAATGATGTAGACAAAATTTAAATTGAAATACCAAAAACCCAGACTCTGAATGCAATACAATACCAGAGAAATGGAAAGAGCTACAAATGCCCCTGTACTCTGCAGAGTATAAACAAAATATGTACATACAGCCCAATATTCAAATTGGTTTATCAGGTTAGCAGTATCTGCTAACTGGACAAATACTGCTGAGAGGGATATTCAGCAGCACTAACCGGCCAGAGCTGCTGAATATCCCCTCTAAACACTGTGGTACTGTTTGGAGAGTTCCAGGGTGGTCCATGTGTGGGAAGAGGGTAGCCCCAGCACTTAGCTGGTTAGCAGCAGTAATCAAGAAGCAACAGTTCGAATGAAAAATCAGCAAAGGTATAGGACAAGGCTGCATACTTTCCCCGACCTCTTTAATTTATATGCAGAACAAATCATCAGAGAAGCAGGACTATCTGAAGACAACCGAGGTGTGAAGATTGGTGGAAGACTCAACAACCTTTGCTATGCTGATGATACTACATTATTGGCTGAAAGTGAAGACTATCTGAAACATTTGCTTCTTAAGATAAACGAACAATTTTAAAATGGGCCTGCACCTTAATGTAAAGATGACAAAGATCTTAACAACTGGCAAAATCAATAAGTTCATCGTTTACGGAGAAGAAATTGAAATAGTTGACAACATTAACCTACTTGGATCAACTAATAAAGAAACAACAAGCAGTCAAGAACTCAGACAATGCATTGCTCTTGGCAGAATGGCTATGAAGGACCTGGACAAGATTCTCAAGAGCAGAGATGTCTCTCTCCATACAAAGATTCAACTTGTTCAAGCCATGGTATTTTCAATAATGTCATACGGATGTGAAAATTGGATAATGAAAGAGATAGACATGAAGAAAATCGATGCCTTTGAATTATGGTGCTGGCGAAGAATACTGTGTATACCATGGACTGCCCGAATAACAAATCAGTCAGTACTAGAGGAGATCAAACCTAAGCTTTCTTTAGAGCTCAGATGATAAGATTTTGACTCTCATACTTTGGACACATCATGTGAAAAGAGATCATTAGAGAAAGATATCATGCTTAGCAAGGCAGAAGGTCAACACAAAAGAGGAAGGTCAGCAATGAGATAATTAATACAACAGCAGCAGCTATGGATGTCACTCTATCAACAAGGAGCTGCCTGACTGAAGACCAAACACAGTTTAGGACAACTATCCAGAGGGTCGCCATGAGTCAACACCAATTCAACGGCACTTAACAACAAAAAACAGCTGTGTCCGTATAAAGTCAGATCATCTTAACTGTCCTGTGTGGTTTCAGCTATTTATTTTATTTATTTATTTATTTACATTCTCTTATATACCACGCTATTCTGCATCAGTGCGGTTTACATTGAACAAACTGAAATTACATTGAACAGGGCATTATAACTTGGAGATAACTATTTTACAGGGAACATGGGCTATGGAGGGTTAAGTAGCTTGCCCAAGACCACAAGGAGCACCTGTGGGACTAGAAACCCCAGTCCTTCCGGCCCAAGGTTACTGTCCTCTAGTGGGATTTGAACCCCTGACCTTCCGGCCTGAAGTGCCTTGCCCCAACCACTAGGCCACTCCTCCACCCCTAGATAGCAGCTGAATATTGCTGTCTGGATAGCTGTGTTATGCAAGGCTGAAACTGGATGTTGAGCACCAGAGGATTATCCAGCTTCTAGCACTGAATATCTGGTTTCACTTTTGTCCATGTCGGTCAGGTGCTTTTAAAACGCTGTCACAAGTTGAATATCAGGCCTGCAAAGTCCAAAGACAGACATTTTCCAATCACTAAATTGCAAATAAAAATTACATTTTCTACCTTTTCTGTCTGTCATTTGATTCTCTCATCGTGTTGATCCAAGTCTCTGGTTTCTGCTTTCCTCATTCTCTCTTAACTCACCCTTCTCGGGTCTCTAGTCCATCTACACCTTCTTTCCCCTCCCATCTTATCGACTTCCTTCTATCTGACAATAATCTTTTCCTTTTGGCTTTCTTCTATTTTTCTTCATCAACTCAGATTTTATTTCTCTTTCTAACCATCCAGTTCTCAATCTTTTAACTGCTTGCTACCGGAGGATGTAGTAAAAGCTGTTAGTGTAGCTGGGTTTGAAAAAAGGTTTGGACAAGTTCATGGAGGAAAGGTCCATAAACCATTATTAAAAAGGACACTGGATATCGCTGCTTGACCCAATACAAGCACTGAGGAACCTGTATCTTTTGGGGAAACTGCTAGGTACTTATGACCTAGATTGGCCACTGCTGGAAACAGGATACTGGGCTTGATGGACCTTGGTCTGACCCAGTATGGCATATCTTATGTTCTTATCACTTTTCAACCTTTAGAGCAGGCCCCATCTCTCTATCCTTCCCCAGCCAATAATTCCCAGTTTAACTCTCTCCTTTCTTTCTCTCTTCCGCCCTCTGTGTGTTCAGCATCTCTCCCCTTCTCTCCGGCCGTATTGTTTCCCCCTCTCTCACCGTCTAGCACCTCTCCTCTCTCATCCTATCCCCTTAATGTTCAGCATACCCCTTTCCCTCACCCTGTGCCCAGCATCTGCTCTCCATCCATACCGTGTTCAGCCTCTGCTCACTATCTCCTATACCCCAATCCGGTGTCTAACATCTACCTTTCTTCCCTCTATGGCCCCTACCCTATGTCTACTCTTTACTACTTACCCCTCCATCCCATGTCCATCTGCTCTTCACCCCCATGCCACCAGCACATGTCCAGTATCTGCTCCTTCACGTCTCTACCCTATATCAAATCTGCACTCACCCATGTCCAGCTTCTGCTCTGAACCCCATGTGCAACATCTGCCCTCCATCTCTCTACCCCACCTTGTATCCATCATGTTCCCTCTATCCTAATATGTCCCCCACCCTGTGTCTACTGTCTACTCCTCCACTATCTGCCATCCCCCCTATCGTTGTCCCGCATCTCCCTTCCAGCCTCTCTCCCCATCCCCTTCTGTGCCCTGATCTTCCTTCCAGTGTCTTCCTCCATCCCCTTCATGTCCTGCATCTTCTTTCCAGCCATTTTCTTCCTGCCACCCCCCTTGCTGCTGCCTTTCCTACGACTGTAGTGGCGGCAGAACTTAGACGTCAAACACTCGGGAAAAAAAGAGCACCGGTCTTTGTGACTCACGTTTTGAAGGTCTAACAAATGCCGCCCCCTCTGATGCAAATGATGCATCTGAAGTGGCGGGTATTTGCATTTCCTCCAAGCAGCGGCAGCCGCCATAATTATTATTTGCTTTTTGTTTTTTTAACGTACACACTATGGTTTATTGAGGACGATGAATATCAAACCAAAAAAGAGGAATTCATCCAAAACAACTTACTGGGAGTGACTTATAACGCTATTATATTTCTAAATGCAGCTTAAAAAGTTTTTCATTGATAATAATACCCAGTGTGAAAGGTCTCAGACTTTTGCTGGCACTATTTTTCAGACTTACATCTGGATATATGTTATGTGCCAAATTGCATCAACGACCCATTAATTCACTGTTTTTTCATTGATAGAGGTATATTAGTATATCTTTTACTTGTCAGTAAATTCAAAGAGGTGCAAATTCGCTGGCTCAATAGCATTTACATAGGCAAAACAGCTCTATATCTTTCACCTCCATATAAACTGATGCCATTGTTGCAAATTCTCATGTGTGCGATATACTTAAAAAGTCTCTTAACAAATACTTAGCTTCTGTTCCTTTTTTTCATCTATCGCTGTAATCCAACTTTCTACTTTCGCTGCTAATTCACTCGATCCCAACGCTCACCCCAGGTACCACCGTAGCGTTTGACCGCTTTGGTTTCCTCGGGGGATCAACTATTTACTCTCAATTTATCGTGATCGATGCTGCCCGCGTCAAAAATTCTTTTACACAGAACCGGCTCACGCCGTACTCTTCAGTCTACAAAAAGACGCCACCGCGCATCTTTTTGTAGACTGAAGAGTACGGCGTGAGCCGGTTCTGTGTAAAAGAATTTAAAGTATATCGCACACATGAGAATTTGCAACAATGGCATCAGTTTATATGGAGGTGAAAGATATAGAGCTGTTTTGCCTATGTAAATGCTATTGAGCCAGCAAATTTGCAACTCTTTGAATTTACTGACAAGTAGAAGATATACTAATATATCTCTATCAATGAAAAAAACAGTGAATAATGGGTCGTTGATGCAATTTGGCACATAACATATATCCAGACGAAAGTCTGAAAAATAGTGCCAGCAAAAGTCTGAGACCTTTCACACTGGGTATTATCAATGAAAAGCTTTTTAAGCTGCATTTAGAAATATTATATCGTTATAAGTCACTCCCAGTAAGTTGTTTTGGACAAATTCCTCTTTTTTGTTTTTTTAAGGCAGCGTGAAGCAGCTGCCACTGGCCTGTTTTTTTCAGGGGGAGTGGGGGGGCATTTTTGCCGCTCCTAAAATTTGCCACATGAGGCAGCCAGCCTCACTCTGCCTCATGATAGAGCTGCCCCTGAGTAGTCTAATGGCTAGAGCATGCAGCTGAGAACCAGGGACCCAGAGTTCAAGCTCCACTGACACTCTCCTTGAGATCCTGGGCAAGTTACTTTACTAGTTCACACTTAGACTGTAAGCCCTCTGGGGACAGGACAATACCAACTGTACCCAAATCTAACTCTTCTTGAGTTATCACTGAAAAGAGTTAAATCCAAAATCCCTACCCCACAGTAATAAATGGAAGTCCTAGCAACAATACAAATGCTCATGCAGTGAGGGTCTGTGCCAGGCTATGCAAGCCTTGTTTTGGGTGGATGAGAGCGGCAGAGGGGAACACTCAGAAAGGCCATAGGGACCTAAAAGACCAACTGCACAGAATTTGCCACAGGGACGAGAAGACAGCAATTTACAGGGCCAGGGGAAACTGCACACAGTGTTCCCTTTCCTCATATTTTCTTCATTTTGGAGAGTACAAGAAGTTGTAGAAGGACAACAAAATAAACTTTTATTTAAATCCATAAATAACAGATGTAGTCAGGGTTGTACCAAGGGCTGCAAGTGGTGTGGCCACACAGGGCTCAAGTACAGAAGGGGTGCTGATCTCATCACTGGGCTTTCAGGAAATCGAATAAGAGTAAGTTTCTGCATATGGCTATGGAGGCAGGAGGGTACCAGGTTCATGAGTCACACAGGGCACATCGATGCAGCCGTGAGAAAAGCCATGGACATCTTCAGGCCAGCTCCCAAGCAGCCAGTCCCCTTGCAATATCCAACCGTGAAATACTTTAAAAGAACAATTAGAGCAAAGTGCTGGAAGATGAGACTCCAAGGTTGGAAGGCACTCAACTAGCTACTTGGAAGGAGCTAAAGACTTTTCAGGGTAAAGGCAGCATTTATGATGTGGTTGGATCATAGCCCTCGGGACATATGACTGCTGATGTAGCTGCGCATGAAATGAGAGTCAGAAGCTATGAAGATGTCTTACATATTGGGACATGGAACATACAAAGCATGAACCAAGGGAAGTTGGAGATGATCAAGAATGAAATGGAATGTGTACAACTTGATCTGTTGGGTGTCAGCGAACTGAAATGGACTGGCATCGGGCACTTTGCATCAGATGATCACATGGTCTACTATGCTGGAAATGAAAGAAAGAAGAAATGGTGTTGCATTTATAATTAAGAAGAAACTTGCAAGAACTGTAATGAAATACAATGCAGTCAGTGAACACTTAATCTCTATTCATCTACGAGGAATGCCTATCAACACAACTATAATTCAAGTATATGCTCCAACAACAGCTTCAGAAGAGGATGAAATTGATGAGTCCTATAAACAAATACAAGCTGAAATTGACACAACATGCAAATAGGATATCCTGATAGTCAAGGGTGATTGGAACGCAAAGGTTGGCAACAAAGAAGGTAAAATAGCTGGAAAATATGAACTTGGCAATAGAAATGAAACTGGAGAAAGACTATCTATTCATCTCAAACACCTTCTTCCAGCAACACAAGCAGTGACTGTACACATGGACTTCACCCAACGGATTGTACAAAAATCAAATTGACAACATCTGTGGAAGTCAACGATGGAAAACCTCTAAAACATCAACAAAGACAAAACTTGGAGCTGGCTGTGGTACAGATCACCAACTACTAGTATGCAAACAAGTTAAAGCTGAAAAAGAGCAAGCCACTCATGAATGTAGCAAAATATGACCTTGAGAATATACTACTGGAATTTAAAGACTGCCTGCACAATTGATTTGCTGCTTTAGATACAAATGACAGAACTCCAGAATAGTTATGGAATGACATCAAGAAGGCTGTGTTGGAAGAAAGTAATAAGTCTCTACAAAAGGTGAAAAAGCAAAAACGGCCAAAATGGATGACGGACGAAACTCAGAGAAGCTAAAGCCAGAGGAGAAAGAGAGGCAATCGCAGAACTCAGATTTCCAACGTGCAGCAAGACAGGACAAGGAAAAGTACTACAATGATGCATGCAAGGAAACCGAAGCAGAAACTATTAGAGGAAGAACAAGATCGCAATCCTAAAACTAAGAGTTAAAGAACAAATTCCAGCCTCGAATTGGAATGTTACAAGATGCTCTAGGATCTATGTTGAATGATGTGAGATCATCAAGAAAAGGTGGAAAGAATATACAGAGTTTTTATATGATAAAGATCGTGGACCAACAGCCGTTTCAACCTGTACCTTATGATCTGGAACCATTGGTGATGAAGGAAGAAGTCAAAGCAGCATTGAAAGCCTTATTAAAGAACAAAGCACCAGGTATTGATGGCATTCCCACAGAGGTATTACAGCAATCTGATGCAGTTGTTACCATACTTACAAGGCTCTGCACATCATGGCCAACTGACTGGAAAAGATCTGTGTTTATACCAATACTAAAGAAAGGTGATCCAACTGATGTGGAAATTATCGTCCAATCGCTCTGATCCCACATGCCAGCAAGATTCTACTGAAGATCATTCAAGAGAGACTACAACCATACCTGGAACAAAACTATCTGAAGTGCAAGCAGAGATGACTACAGCAAGGCTTTTGACTGTGTAGACCATGAGAAACTCTTGGTCACATTAAGAAGCATGGGTATACCAGAATACCTGATTGTTCTCTTTCACAATCTGTACATTGATCAAGCAGCAACAGTTCGAGCGGAACAAGGAGAAACAGAATGGTTTAAAATCAGCAAAAGTGTACAACAAGGCTGCATACTTTCCCCCTACCTGTTTAATTTATATGCAGAACAAATCATCAGAGAAGCAGGATTGTATGAAGACAACAGAGGTGTGAAGATTGGTGGAAGACTCAACAACCTTTGCTATGCTGAAGATACCACATTACTGGCTGAAAGTGAAGATAATCTGAAACGTTTCTCATTATCAAGGAACATAGTCTTAATGTAAAGACGACAAAGATCATGACAACTGGCAAAATGAATAAGTTCATTGTTGAAGGAGAACAACTTGAAATCATGGACAACGTCAATTTACTTGCAACAACTATCAATAAAGAAACAAGCAGTCAAGAAATCTGATGACGCATTGCTCTTGGCAGAATGGCTATGAAGGACCTAGACAAGATTCTGAAGAGCAGAGATGTCTCTCTCCATACAAAGATTTGACTTGTTCAAGCCATGGTATTTTCAATAACAGTCTATGGATGCAAAAGTTGGACAGCAAAAAAGATAGACAGGAAGAAAACTGATGCCTTTGAATTATGGTGCTGGCGGCCAAAACTGCATAAACCATGGACTACCTGAAGAACAAACCAGTCAGTACTAGAGGAGATCAAACCTAAACTTTCTTTAGAAGCTCAGATGACAAGACTTCAGCTTTCATACTTTGGACACATTATGCGAAGAGAGATCATTAAAGAAAGACATCATGCTTGGCAAGATAGAAGATCAACGCAAACGAGGAAGGCCAGCAATGAGATGGATCAATACAGTAACAGCAGCTATGGGTGCCAGTCTGTCAACAATGAGCCTCCTGATTGAAGACCAAACACAATTTAGGACAACTATCCAGTGGATCGCCATGAGTCAATACAGATTCAATGGCACTTAACCACCAGATCTGCCAGTTCCAGGAAAAAAAAAAAGAATACACATCTACTGCCACTTGAATTCCAGAGCAATTACTTTCATTTCAGTCATTCTTTTTTTCCCCATCTAAAACTACAAGTCCAATAATTTTCTACTCAGTAGGGATTTAATAGTGAAAGACCGTAGATCATTTCCATGACCTGGCAGAGTCTTGAGGATTATTTTTTCTATTTGGTATAAAAATGTGAAATTATGTGAAATAACGTGTGAGGGTGGTTTTGTTTTGTTTTGTTATAAATGTTTTAAAGTTTTAATTTGTTGTTTTTACAAAATATATGCAGAACACAATGGAAGTAGAAATCTATAGGATGTTGTTTGCTAGTTCTAATAATTTGCTCACATACTCCATTTTCTTTTGCTGTACAGAGCATACATTTTTTCCTGGCCTTGCAAATCCTAGGTTCCCCCATACACCCCTCCCTTAGTTTCTAGGCTACTACACATGAGAAATAAAAGAATTAGAAGCTCAAGGACAAAAGGAACACTGAGTGAAACATGCTGATACAAAATTTGCTGGTGCAGAAAAAGAAAAATTTAAAAACATGAAAATTAAGAACATGGGCACTAAGGGAGGGGGGGATTTCTGAGAACCCATAAGACTGGTAATATAACCATAAAAGGAATAAGGCAAATAAGGGGAGGGGGCAAAAGGGGCAAGGATTGAGAGAAGTAAATGGAGGCGGAGATTCACATGACCTGAATAACAATCACTAATAGGTAGGAGATTAGAAATACTTACACCAATAAAGTAATAGGGGAGGAATTTGTAGAAGAAATGAATGTAATAAATATGGAACTGTTTATATGACAAACTGTGCTCACAGATAATAAATTATGAACACCCATCTTGCAAGATTGAATAAATAAATAAATAAAAGAAACTGGTTTCACTGAAATGTCTGTTATTGTGATAAAATTTATTATTGTTTATTACAGATTGGGCGCTCGTCCCGGGATTGTGTCATCACTGGAGGAGGCCGCCACCGCTGAGGATGGGGAGACGCATCCCGTTGAGTTCAACAGCCTCATGTATTAGCGACGGCAGACTCCACCACTGTACTGACAGCAGAATCCGGAGACTGGTGAAAGCAATACAGACTCAGTGAACCAGACCAGGTATAGTGAGCACAAGCGCGCCAACCAAGCAATTCCGTACATGGACCATGGTAAGAAATAAGACTGTAAAGTATTACCTTGGTGGTTGGGTATCGAGACAGAGTGTTGTGTGTGTGAGACGTGTCCTGGACATGAAGTGAGTGTGGAGTCTTAATCCGTGGTTCCGACACATCCGTGAGGAGTGCAGCCGGAGAGAGACGAAGCAAAAGACACATTGGTGATAGTAAGTCTCGATGGGAAATAAAGGCTCTAAGAGAAACTCGAGTAAGGATGGGGCTGGTAGTACAGGCCCCGGGAACATCCCTCCAGTCAGTCTATTAGGGAGGATGTTGAAGTACATCAGGAAAAGGAAGAAACACCTTCTGCTTTCCTGCAGAGACAAAGATCAGATGAAAACGTTTTCAGGAATAAGTGCAGACAGTGAGGTAGCCAAAGGACTATTAAAGGTGCATTTTGTGACCAAGTCCTGGCCAGACATAAGGAAAAAACTTGAAAAGATAGAGGGTTTGGAATGATAAACCACTAGAAGATTTGCTGAGAGAAGCACAGAAAGTGTATGTGAAAAGAGAGGATGGGTTAACAGGAGTACAGGGCAAGAGTGGCCGGAATACTGGACTAGTAATTCTAGGTCCAAGCCCCAAGTGCAGGCAGGATGTTATCACTGTGGGAAAATAGGTCACTTCAAGAGAGAGTGTCCTGAATTAAAGCGAGAAGAAGAAATATTACCACAGATGAATTTTGATGAAGATTAGGGGTGTCAGGGGTTTCTTAATCTAAGGTCCCACAAGAACCCTTGATAAATGTGAAGATGGGGCCAAAGGAAGAGGAAGTCGTATTTTTAGCAGATACAGGGGCTGCCTGACGTTCTTTAAATTATGTACCAAAAGGAATGAAGTTATCAAATCAAAAAACTTAGTGTTTCAGGAATGAAGGGAGAGGGGTTTCCAGTTTCAATATTTGAACCGACATTGCTAAAGTTAGACAATAAAGAGATAGATGGACATTTGCTGTACATTCCAGAGGCAGGGAGTAATCTATTAGGAAGGGATATGATTGCACAGTTAAACTTAGAAATAAAGGTAAAAGATGACCAAATTGTTGTAGGAATGGCTCTCCTCACTGAGGAGGAAGAAAGCCAGATAGACCCTGTAGTATGGGCAAGGGAAGGAAACAGGGGAGGACTGGATATTCCACCCCTAAAAATAGAATTAAGGAAGAAGGGCGAGATAGTGCGCCAAAAACAATATCCCATTTCCTTGGAAGGCTACAAGGGCCTCCAACCTGTTATAAAAAGCTTACTCCGGGATGCACTACAAGAACCATGTATGTCCCCATTTAATACTCCCATCTGACCAGTAAGAAAACCAGATGGATCATATAGGTTAGTACAGGACTTGAGGAAGCTAAACCAAATAGTACGGGTAAGGCACCCAGTGGTGCCGAACCCCTACACAATACTGAGTAAAATACCCCATGAGCATAAGTGGTTTAGTGTTATAGATTTAAAGGATGCATTTTGGACCTGTCCCTTAGACCCAACTAGTACGGACATGTTTGCTTTTGAGCGGGAAGACCCAGATACTAACCGGAAACAACAATTCCGGTGGACAGTGTTACCCCAAGGGTTTACAGAAATCACCCAACTTGTTTGGACAAGTGCTGGAACAGGTGTTAGAAAAGTTTTCTACACCATCCTGTGTGACTCTCTTGCAATATGTAGATGATCTTTTAATATCAGGAAAAAAGAAAACTCAAGTAGGTGAAGCTACCAGAGCCCTATTGGAGTTTCTGGGAAGTCAGAGGTTCCGAGTTTCCAAAACTAAATTACAATTTGTAGAGAAAGAAGTAAAATACCTTGGACATCTGATTAGTGAAGGAAAAAGGCGAATCAGTCCAGAGCGAATAAAAGGAATTGCAGATTTACCACTTCCAAAGACAAAAAAGGAACTAAGGAAGTTCCTGTGATTAGCCGGATACTTTATGTTATGGATAGACTCATATGCCCAAAAGACTAAAGGATTATACTTGAAGCTGTTAGAGAAAGAACCTAACCTTGAGTGGAGGAGTGGCCTAGTGGTTGGGGCAAGGTACTTCAGGCCGGAAGGTCGGGGGTTCAAATCCACTAGAGGACAGTTATAATGCCCTGTTCAATGTAATTTCAGTTTGTTCAATGTAAACCGCACTGATGCAGAATAGCGTGGTATATAAGAGAATGTAAATAAATAAACAACTTAATTTGGAAAGAAGAGGAGCAGGAGCTAGTAAGAGAACTAAAGCAAAGCCTGGTAGAAGCCCCAGTCCTGGCTTTACCCTTGCTGCACAAACCCTTTCACCTTTTTGTCACTGTTGACAAAGGGACTGCGTTGGGGGTCCTTACTCAAAAATGGGCAGGGAAGAAACAGCCAGTAGCATATTTATCTAAAATTCTAGATTCAGTGTCTAGAGGATGGCCGGAGTGTGTCCAAGCAGTAGCGGCAACAGCCCTACTGGTGGACGAGAGCAGGAAATTGACGTTTGGCGGGGCCCTAGTAGTAAGTACCCTACATCAAGTGAGAACCATCCTAACCCAGAGGGCTGTGAGGTGGCTCACTGATTCACAAATCCTGAAATATGAGGCAATACTAATGGAAAAAGATGATCTAGTGTTAACCAAGGAGCAATGTTTAAACCCAGCCACTTTCTTATGGAAAGGTGAAGGGGGAAATGAGGAACCAGAACATGATTGCTTGGACATCATAGAATACCAGACCAGGGTAAGACCAGACTTAGGGGATACCCCCTTGCATACAGGGAAGCATTTGTTTGTAGACGGATCCTCCAGGGAAATAAAAGGGAAAAGACGAAATGGGTATGCAGTAGTAGAAGGAGAAAGTCACTGCTCCCTTGAAGCAGGCAGGCTACCCAATTGGTCAGCCCAAACATGTGAATTATATGCCCTGAATCAGGCTTTGAAGCTATTAGGGAGTGGAGATGGGACCATCTTCACGGACTCAAAATATGCCTTTGGGATGGTACAAACCTTTGGAAAATTATGGGAGGAATGAGGTTTGATAAACAGCAAGGGAAAGGAGGTAGTGCATAAGGAATTAATTAAACAAGAGATAGCAGTAGTGCATGTAAAGGGACATCAAGCTGGGAATTCATTTGAGGTGAGGGGGAAGAGAATAGCCGATGAGGCTGCTAAGGAAGCTGCCTTAGAGGAAAACATATCCCCTATATTCTACTTAACCCCAGAAGTAGTGAGTCACACAGTAAATTCCCCATTTACTGCAAGGGAAAAACAACAGCTTGAGGAAATAGGGGCAACAGAAACAGAAGGGGGAAAGTGGGTTTTACCTGATGGAAGGCAGAGGGTAAACAAACAAATCATGAGAGAAATTCTGGCCATTCCACACCGAGGAGTCATTGGAGTGTACAAGCAATGTGTGATCTGGTTCTAAGGTACTATGCATTTATGGGGATATACACAGTAGCCAGGCAGGTGTGTGAGAGGTGTATAACCTGTAAGAGAATAAATAAAAAGGTCCTTAGGAAACAACCGCAGGGAGAGAGAGATCTGGTCTCCGCCCATTTCAAAACATACAGATCGATTTCACTGAATTTCCCCTGGTTGGGTGGGTGAAATACCTCTTAGTAATAGTGGATCACCTGACGGGATGGGTAGAAGCATATCCCATGGCCACTGCCACGGCAACAGGGGTAGCAAAGATAATTTTGAAGCAAATCATTCCAAGATATGGAATGATAGGGCACATTGACTCTGACCAAGGAAGTCATTTCACAGCCAAGGTATTGCAGAAAATAACAGAAGCTCTTGGAATAGCTTGGGATTTTCACACTCCCTGGCATGCATCCTCAAGGAGAGTGGAGCGCATGAATCAAATCAACTATAAAAAAGCAGTTAGCTAAATTGATGTTAGAAACAAAACTGCCCTGGACCAAATGTCTACCCTTAACATTGTTAAGAATCCGAACAGCCCCTCGGAAAGATCTGGGGCTGTCTCCCTATGAAATGCTATTTGGGTTACCCTACCTGGGGCAATTAAAAGAAACTCCTCAGTTTGAAACAAAAGGACAAGTTTCTAAGAGAATATATACTTGCGCTGTCCTCCTCTTTATCTTTCCTCAGAAATAAAGGGCTCTTGGCACAGACGCCTCCTCTGGACTTTGCAGTCCACAGCTTTAAACCTGGACAGTGGGTTCTGATAAAATCCTGGAAGGAGTCTAAGCTGTAGCCGGATTGGGAGGGACCATTCCAGATACTCCTGAGCACAGAAACAGCTGTGAGAACAGCAGAAAGAGGCTGGACACACTACACCCGAATCAAGGGACTAGTAGAAGCACCTTCTCTTTCCCCAGACTTTGGAGTGTGGGAGGCGCAGCCAACTGAAGACCCCATGGTCGTGAGTCTGAAAAGAAAGCTCACAATATCTGAAGGAGGATTATCCCGTTACACACTGCTTGAGAATCCTGCTTAAGATAATAAAAAGACAGGCTTGTCTATCTGTACTTATATATATATAGTGTTAGAACTGTATTATCTTATGCTATTAAGTGAGGAGTACATTATAGCTGAGCTAGTGCTTTTAATTACGATAGGTGTGATAATAATTTGCTGTTGGAAGAAATCCTGGTTCTGGGGGAAGAATAAATTACAACATGGGGAAGACCCTATTTTGGTTGTAATGGGATGGGACTCTTAATGGTAATACTGAAAGTGAGTGAAGCTGGATTTGCAGTAATTCTATAAAGTTTGTGATTAAGGTAAAAGAAAGCTACACACCCAAGACTTTTCAGTTTGATGCATGTAAATTAATAGAATGTGGAAGTTTGGAGAACCAGAGGAAAATAGCTAATGCTGAGAAATATATGTGTAAAAATTAGTTTTGTGGTACCTGGAATCAGGTATGGTGGACCACCACCCCTGGGGGATGGACAGCAAAGGGACTAGGAAAATGGCAGGGAATTATATCCATAATTAAAGGACCAGTGAAGCAAAATTGTGGCAAGAATGAATGTAACCCTGTAATTATAACTTTAAAACATTTAACATGAATATGAATGGTACAGTATGTGGTATGAGAATAGATGTACCAGGAATAGATCCAAGGGATTGTTGTTTTCAAATTTGAAAAGAAAAGAAGGAGAGGGCTAGCATTGGTAGCACAGTGAGGCTGACAGTTAATTTCCAACCCCCTATCGATGCCACAGTAGTGAAAGTAGTGGAAGTTAAGGATCTTAGACAGACCTTTGAAATTGAAACAGGGTATGGAGAAACAAATGCCTGAACTGAATGGGTAAAATATACTGTTAAAAGTTTAAATAAGAGCAATTGTTATGCATGTGCCTCAGGAAGACCCATAGCACAGGTAGTACCTTTTCCTGTGAACTGGAAGACATATCCGGATGGAATGAACTGCATGATCTCTCTCTATCAAAAAGCAACTGCCTGTGGAAACGAGAACTAAGTCCCTTGCTCGTCTACAGTATTTCCACCTCTGAAGGTGACGGACATGAAAGTGCCACCGGTGTTCTCTGCAGTATATAGGAATCACTCTGCCTGCCTCACCAGTAGGGTTGCCAACTGGCCGGTTTTCAGCCGGCCTGGCCGGTTTTTCCATGGCCAGGCCGGCTGCCGGCGCAGATGTAAAACCGGCCCTTGAAAAGCCGGTTTTTTGCTCTGGCCACAAGATCGGGAGCGGCCAGAGCAAAAAAACGGCTTTTCTTCTGACCCGAAGTCCAAAAAAAAAAAACCCCCACCCAGGGCCGGCCCACACACCAGAGGACTTCAGAGGGAGCCAGGGAAGCCTGCAATGCCCTTTAACCTTTCCCAGCATTCGCGGCTTCACAGAAACAACCGCCAGCGTGAAGGAAAAGGCTCTTCACGCTGGCGGTTGTACAGAGGGAGCCGGGGCCTCGCACAGGCTTCCCCGGCTCCCTCTAAAGCCCCTCAGACAGCCGCGGTGCTGGTTGAGGGGGGGAGGCCAAGGACTGCATGGGCTGTGATGGGGGGGGCTAGGACTACAAATGGGCTGTGATGGTGGGGGGGCCTGGACTGGACAAGGGCTATAGGGGGAGGGGGGACTTGGACTGGAAATGGGTTGTGATGGGGGGGGGGGACCTGGACCGGAAAAAGGCTATGGGGGGGACCTGGACTAGAAATAGGCTGTGATTAGGGGGGCTAGGACTGCAAATGGGCTGTGATGGTGGGGGGAGGCTAGGACTGCAAATGGGCTGTGATGGTGGGGGGGGGACTCGGACTGCAAATGGGCTGTGATGGTGGGGGGGACTCGGACTGCAAATGGGCTGTGATGGTGGGGGGGGCCTAGGACTGGAAATAGGCTGTGAGAGGGGACTTGGATTGGAAATGGGCTGTGATGGGGGAGGGGCTAGGACTGGAAATGGCCTGTGATGTGAGGGCTAGCACTGGAAATGGGCTGATGAAGAGCTGGAATAGGACTGGAAATGGGCTGATGTGGGGCATGGGAGAATGGACTAGAAGGGAGTGGATGCTGGGTGGGTCTAGAACTATAAGGGAACTGATTTTGGGGAAGGACTAGAATGGATGGGGAATGAGAATGGAGAGGGGAAAAAATATTCTGTGTGGAAGAAAAATCTATGATGGGCCGGGTATTGGGAGAGTAAGAGGGGCTTGAGAATGGAAGGGTGAAATTTAAATGGATGATAAAGGAATAAGGAAAGAATTGGGGGAAAGAGCAAAAGGGAAACAATCAATATGTTAAAGCAGAAATAGAGAGAGAATGGAAAACATCTAAAAGAGAAGAAAGGACAAATGGATAGCTCGCAGAAGACACGAAGAAACCAGAAGTGACTGGAGCAATTGCAACTGAAAAATAAAATGCCCAAACAGAAGGTAGAAAAATACTTTTTATTTTGAATTTATTAACTGGAATGTGTCTGGTCTGGGAAGTGTGTATTGCTAACATCTTTGCGTTTTTGTTTAGTGCAAGAGGAAATTACTTTATAGTTTTATTTCTCCAGTGTTGTACATTTCATGTTTGGATTTTGGGGTTCCCAGTTTAATTATTATCTGACCAAGGAAGTTAGCCTACACGTATCCTCAGTAAGTTTTGTGGGTGGAGCATGGCGAGCCACAGGTGTCGGGTTTTTCTCCGTGAAAAAGTTGGTAACCCTACTCACCAGGCAGGGTGAGAACTATACCAAGGCTGTAGGGGAACTAACCTTGTGCACTGAAGTCCTTAACCTCACTAGAACCAGCGACATGCAAAGAAACTACTCCAGGCTGAAAGTACCCAGGGCAGATCTGTGGTGGTACTGCAGAGGGAAGATCTTGAGGCAGACACTACCAGAGCTATAGTCAGGAACATGTGCAATTGTTCAATTGGCTATTCCATTCACCCTGGCATTTGAAAAAGAATGAATAACTTATAAGGGTAGAAGCAAAAGAAATGTGATAGGAAAATCATTTGATGATAGAATCTACATTGATGCTATAGGGGTACCCCGGGGAGTTCCAGATGAGATCAAAGCTAGAAATCAGATAGCAGCAGGGTTTGAATCAGCCTTATTTTGGTGGTCCACCATTAATAAAAATGTAGATTGGATAAATTACATATATTATAATCAGCAAAGATTTATAAACTACACAAGGGAGGCAGTAACCAAACAAATGACAATGAGACCTCCAACATATAAAGAAACCCTGCTATTTATGGATAAAGGTAACCAAGGGGAAAATGAGAATCAGAAATAATGTTGTCTAGGTTAGAAGCTTCATATGAAATTGTTTAATGAATGTAAAAACACCAAATGGTATTAAAAAGAAAGGGAGGAATTGTTAGAAATGCTTTAAAGTTTTAATTTGTAGTTTTTACAAAATATATGCAGAACACAGAATAGAAGTAGAAATCTATAGGATGTTATTTGCTAGTTATAATGAATTTGCTCACATACTCCATTTTCTTTTGCTGTACAGAACAAACATTTTTTTCCTGGCCTTGCAAATCCTAAGTTCCCCCATACATCCCTCCCTTAGTTTCTAGGCTACTACACATGAGAAATAAAAGAATTAGAAGCTCAAGGACAAAAGGAACACTGAGTGAAACATGCTGATACAAAATTTGCTGGAGGAGGAGATTCACATGATCTGAATAACAATCACTAATTGGTAGGATATTAGAAATACTTACACCAATAGAGTAATAGGGGAGGAATTTGTAGAAGAAATGAATGTAATAAATATGGAACTGTTTATATGACAAATTGTGCTCACGGATAACAAATTGTGAACACCCATCTTGCAAGATTGAATAAATAAATAAAAGAAACTTTGGTTTCACTGAAATGTCTGTTATTGTGATAAAATTATTATTACAGTTTTTTGCATCAAAATGCATCATCCCTCAAAACAAGACTGTTGGCAGCCCTACCTGGAGCGAGTTTTCCTTACTTCCTTTTTTTCTCCCCCAACACAGCTCCCCTATAGCTCTGAAAAGCAAACACATTTCAAAATACTACTAGCCGACTCTACGAATGAACCTCCCCAACCCTGTACTCAACTCCACGCCTGTCACAAGCACTGCACTCTGCAACACCGCCTCCGCATCACTCGCACTGGATGCTTCCTATGAAGGCCGTTACAGGCTGCGTTGCGATTGGTCCATTGATCTGTCAATCTCATATTCTCCTTAGCTACCTTTCTAAGTACCATCAAGGGATAAAAGCCCTTCCCCCGCTATCTCCAATCCAAACATGACATACTTATCTCCCACCCTCAACAAGAACCCATCAAACCCAGTTTAGGCAGGACGAAAGAAAGTCCAAATCGGTATCAGTTCTTCCAAACAGCATACAAGACAACCTCACAAAGAAAGTAGTTCCTGCTCCCTTCCCCAGGCAGCACACAAAGCAACATTCAAAAGTAGCAAATTGTGCAAAACTTCTCAGCTCCTCCACCCTACACGCTGTGACCCCCCCCCTCGTCAATCGCCAGACACGTCTGCATTTTGCACATGGACTAAAGTAAAAAAAGATGTTCTAAAGCTGTGCCTGCCGTTTTCTACAGTTGGCCCTAACTTTTTTGCGTGTGACTGTTTCTTTGCCCCATAAAAGGAGGGGGATAGGAAAGCAGAACTGAGCTCTCTGACTTGCTATATAACCTTTATGTATCCTCACCTTTCTTAGAGCACTTACCTCGTTTCAGGGAAAGCAGATCACATTCTCGCTGTTTAGTTAAGAGAGCTGCAGGATACAGCTCCACTGAGCCCAGACATGGGAGACTCCTGCTTGAGATCGTCGGTAGGGGCTCCAAGTCTCCACCCAGCTGTTTACAGGATTTCCTTTGGAGAGAGAAAAACGGAAGGGAAAGGAAGCTGTGCATTCCCTTCTGGATGGGGGCAGACCCGAGGAATAGGCAAAGTTTCTTGATTGATGGGTCAGGGAAGAGGTGACAGTGTTTATACTGTTGGATATTCTGGATACACCACAGCCCTAATTGTTCAGATATCATTCCAGACATTATTTTCTTTTAATAATGTATTCTAGCTCAAAGCATTTCAAGGGAATTTTTGACCTCTCTCATATTCTCACCTTATCTATCTCAAGAGGAAGAGAAATAATGGCAAAGCGAGGTTACTTATCTGTAACGGGGGTTATCTGTGGACAAGCAGGATAAGTCAACCACACCTGGTGACGTCCTCCGGGCGGCGCCATAGACAGAAGTGCTCTCCAGAGCTCAGAAAGATGAACCTTTCTGAGCATGCCCAGGTAGCCCCCCCACCTTACCGGTCCACCCCTAGCCCGGCCAGTGTGTTACTAGCTAGGTTTTTCCGACTAGAGTGCGTGCCAGTTCAGGCTGACCTCATCCAGGGGAGGTGGGTGGGATTGTGTGGTTGACTTGTCCTGCTGTCCATGAAGAACCCCCATTACAGGTAAGTAACCTCGCTTTCTCCATGGACAAGTAGGATGCGTCAGTTACACCTGGTGCCTCCCTAGCTGTGCAGGTGCGCGCTGAGGTGGAGGAGGGAGGCGTGATCACCAAGAAGGCTACGGGGTCGCCGAGATTAGGCAAGATATTTTAATGACAAGTCAAGCAGAGTAACAGTGTAACAGTTAAGCAATAGTGTGAATGCAATAGTAACAATGTGCATAAATAGTGCAACAATAACAGTGCAACATCGACACAATGGTGCAATGATGGCAAGGTGCAATAGTGCAATTATGAGCAGTCATGAAAAATATGTACAGTATATGTCAAACCGTCCGTTCATAGTCCAGAGTCAGGGTGCCTCGGTCTCATGGGGTGAGGCATCAGTTGTTGAAGCGGCCGGCCGAGATGGCACAAGGACACCATCCACTACGGTGAGAGTACGGCTCTGCCCAGGGCGCAGTCCTGTGACCCGAGGTCGAGGCAGTAGTGCTTCTGGAAGGTGTGCAGTGAAGGCTGCCTTGCAGATGTCGCTCACCAGAACCGAGCGCAGGTTGGCTAGGGAAGTGACTAGTGCCCTGAGCTGGTGTGGCCCCACTCTTGGAGGCGTCTGCGTGCCGGTCGGGTCAAGGCAGTAGGAGACACAGGCAGACACCCAGTGAGAGAGGGTCCTCTACGTGACAGGTTTTCCAAGACTATTTGGGTCCAAGGATACGAAGAGCTGTTTGCCCTGTTGGCTGGGTTCTGTTCTGTGGAGGTAGATGCGGAGGGTCCTGAGACAGTCCAAGGTGTGCAGCCGCTGTTCTTCAGCTGACAAGCGAGGCTCCAGGAAAAAGGTGGAAAGCTCTATGATTGGTTTGCGTGAAAAGCGGATGGCATCTTAGGAATGAACCTAGGGTAGGTATGCAAAGATGCACGGTCATGGTGCAGTTGTGTGTATGGCAGTTGTGCCACAAGCGCTTGTAGTTCGCTGATTCTCCTGGCAGACGTTATGGCTATTAGGAATTCTGTTTTCCAGGATGCGAACTTCAGGTCTGTCGACTGCAGCGGTTCAAAGGGTTCCCGGTTTAGCCGCTGGAGGACAACGTTGAGGTCCCAGAGTGGAACCAGGGATCTGAGGTTTGCTAGTCTCTTCATGAAGCGTGCGGTCAAGGGCAGCATCGCAATGGAGCTATTGGAGGTTCCGTCTGCCAGAACATGAAAGGCCGCTATCGCAGAGAGGTGGACCCTGATGGATTGGGTCTTAAGGCCGAGGTCGGAGAGAGAGGTACTGCAGGATGTTAATGACTGGGCATGTAGTTGGGTTGAGGTAGCATGCCGCGCACCAGATGCTGAACCTCTTCCATTTGAGGCCTTAAGACTTCCTTGTGGATGGCTTCCTGGCCGCCAGGACCACGTCTTGTACCTCTACCGGCAGGTGGAGTGCTGAGAGATTCAGCCTCTCAACCTCCAGGCTGTGAGAGCGAGGGCTTTGAAGTTTGGGTGTCTCGTTCTGCCTGTGTCCTGTGTAACACCAAGGGAGCACCAAACCACGTAAAGAACAGAACAGAATGGAATAGGCATTAACACGAGAGGAGGCTTGTTCTGCCTAGCAACAAGTGATGCTAGGAATATGACGCTGGTTTCCTGCGTTTAAGACAGCGCAGACGCGGGCGTCTTTTGATGGATCAGATGAGAGAAGACTGCAATGAGTTTGGCGATTCCCTGTGTCGCTGAAAAGTGAGAAGGTACAAAAATGTTTTTGGTTGCTATCCAAATCAGTTTTATTGAAAATGACAGGGTTAGTGTAATGGTGTGGTTGGAATTTGAAATAGAAGATGTTATATGAGTAGTTGAAAGTCAGTGATTAGAATTTATTGAGTGTGTAAATCTATTCACTGGAGGAACAGATGAAATAATAGGCAAATCCCCCCTTGTTCTCACTCACTCCGGCTCCTAATTTTAGTATAGTTTTTAATATAGTGTTAAAAATTAATTGAATATGCATGAGGAAGATTGTAGCCTTGAGCAGTTGATGTAGTGATATGGCATTTTTATCCCTCCTCACTTCGGCTCCTGATTTTAACACAGGAAAGAGTGTATGATCGATTTAGTATGGATGTATTTAATTGTTTATAAGTCCTTTCCTGTTGACATAGCAAGTTCAAATGGTCATATGTTTCTGTTTTGTTTTAGTAAAGTCATCATAATAGAAATATCAACTAATTAAGGTACAGTATTAGAACACCCTTTCAAGAATCGTTTATTTTATTTTATTGATTATCTATGATAAATTATTTTTTATCCATGTACGTCACACTAGTTATATGGTTTTATGTGAGTAATGCCCCGTTTTATACATGGTTTATATATGTTTTTTAATTATTTATTATTTTATGGTTATATTCGTATTTATGTTTAAACATGTTGAGTTGTGATGTTATTTATGTTTTTAATTATTTATATATTATGGATGCAGCACACCAGAAGCCCCTGACGAAGATTGATCGAAGCACGGCTCGTGTCGGGCTGGTGAGCTAATGTAAGTGCAATAGAATAATAAAGAATCCTTCCTGGTTTACCACGAGTTTTAGACTGGGTTGTGTCCTGTGTAAGGCAGGTCCGGCCTGGGGGGAGTCATATTGGGGGCCCCCAGGCAAGGCACAGCAGGCGCGCAAACCACATCTGATGTGGCCAGTGGGGCACCACTAGGATGACGTGCGCTGTGTCTTGGACGACACACTGTAGTGCTGCCAAAATGAGGGGGGAGGTCGGTGGGAAGGCATACATCAGTGACCACTCCCCCCAACACACGTCGAATGCATCTGCTGCTAATCTTTTGGCTGATAGGTGTTTGGAGCAGAACAGGGGGCACTTGTCATTCTGTTCCGTGGCAAAGAGGTCGATTGTCGGTGTTCCCCACTGTCTGAAGATGTTGCCGACAATCTCCGGGAGGAGGGCCCATTCGTGAGGTTGTAACTGTCTGCTCAGCTTGTCTGCCAGGGTGTTCTGATCTCCTGGGCGATAGGAGGCCCATATCCTGCATTTGTTTGCAAGAGCAAGGGACCATATCACCAGCGCTTCCTTGCAGAGGGAGCATGACCCAGTTCCCCCTTGTTTGTTTGTAGAACATTGCCACCTGGTTGTCTATCTGGATTAGGATGGCTTTCTCTCGGAGGCGTGGCAGGAACACCCAAAGTGCATATCTGACTGCCCTTAGCTTGAGGAGATTGATGTGCAATTGTCTTTCCTGTGGAGTCCATGCCCCTTGGGTGCTGAATTGCAGGACATGCTCACCCCAACCGGTGTTGGACACGTCCGTAGTGAATACCACCTGGTGCTCATGTTGGTGGATGTCCTTGCCTCCTGAGAAGTTCGCTGGCGCTGTCCACCAGCGCAGCTGTGTCTTGACCCGGGGAGCCATAGGGATGCGGGTGGAGAGGGCCTGAGAGAGTTGGTTCCAATGAGTGTGCAGGTGCCACTGGAGCATGCACATTTGCATTCTTGCAAGTGGAAGGACCGATGTCGTGGCCGCCATATGCACCAAGAGGCGCAAGATGCAGCGTGCGGAGGCTTGCCCTGCTGTGGACAATTTCCCCGCCAGTGAGGTGATATAAGCGGTCTGGGAGGTAAGCCTTCGAAGCACGGGTGTCGATGACCGCCCCTATGAATTCCAGTCGCTGGGAGGGCTGCAGCTGTGACTTGTCGTAGCTGATGATGAAGCCCAGGGCATATAGCAGTGTTGTGGTCCTCTGAAGGGACTCCTGTAGCTCCAGAGCCGAAGGTGCTGCGAGGAGCCAGTCACCCAGGTAGGGGAAGACGGTGATACCTTGTTTGTGGAGGTGTGCTGCTGCTACGGCCACGTACTTCGTGAAGACGCGTGGTGCTGGTAACATGCCAAAGGGGAGAACCCTGTACTGGTAGTGTTGTCCCAGTACATGGAAGCGGAGGTACTTCCTGTGAGACATGTGTATGCGGACATGGGTGTAGGCCTCCTGCAGGTCCAGGGATGCCATCCAATCGCAGGATTGCATCAGAGGCAGGACTGAGTTAAGGGAGTACATCCGGAATCTTTCCTTGGTGATAAACTTATTTAGTTTGCAAAGATCCAGGATGGGGCGTACTCTGCCTGAGCTTTTGGGAATGAGGAAGTATCTGGAGTAGAATCCAGTGTTGGTTTCGGTTGCTGGCACCTCCTCTATGGCACGAGAGATCAGGAGGTGTTCAGTTCTGTCGCCATGGGGGCTACCAGATGGGGTGGCGTATCGCTGACCGGCTTGGAGCGCTGACATGGCAGAGCAAAGAAACGTATATGGAACCTCTCCCGGATGATTTGTAGGACCCAGTTGTCAGTAGTGATCTTCTCCCAGGCCTGCAGAAATTGTGAAAGGCGCTCCCCGACCTGGGTAGACGCCTGCAATTGTCTGTCAAAAGGAGGGTCCGCTTTTGCTAGCTTGCATGTTGGTATGCTTCTTCTGCTTATGGTCCCTCTGGGATTAGTGCTGATGAGAGGAGCCGTGGTAAGTGTTTTTGTATCTTGGGCCCTGCCACTTCTGGTTGGAAGGGTACCTTTTGTTGGAAGGGTAATAGGGTTTACGCTGATAGTTGCCCTTCTGGGTGCCGCTGTGGCGCTCGAGACCGTCCTCTGCTGCGGTCTGTAGGATAGTGCAGTGTTCCTTCATGTTGTTCACTGCGTCTCTTACCTTGTCTCCAAAGAGCGACTCATCCGTGCAGGGTGCATCAGCGATTCTGTCATGTATGTCGTCACACAGGCCGGATGCTCTTAGCCACACCCTACATCTGGTGGAAATTGCTGTCCCTGCGGTCCTGACTGACGTGTCAAAGGCGTCAAAGGTGTGCTCGCTAGATGCTTGTTGCATTCGGCTATATCGGTGAGCGTGCTGGAGATCGAATCCTGTGTCTTCTTAGGGAGGGTTGTGATGGCATTCTTGATGTTTGCCATAAGGGTGTCTTGAAAGAGAATGTGCTGGAACTGCTGTGCCACGATTCTGGCACTGAGCATGGCCCCTTGGCCCCTTGGACTTTTTCCAATGTCGAGGAGCTTGTGGTCTCAGCCAGGCGGGTTGTTGGAGAGTGCGCGTGAGGACATGATCCTTTTTAAAGCTGAAGATACGATGATGGATTGGTGGGCCAGCTGGGGTTTCATGAATCCCGGTATGGGCTGGACTTGATACTTAGAGTCCAGCCTTCTGGAGAAGGGGCGGCACGAAGCAGGGGCCTGCCATAGCCTTAGATGGCTGTCCCGCAGTTTCCGGTGGATTGGCAGCACGAAGGAGGACTTAGGGGCACTGAGGTACTTCAGGACCTCTGGTTCCGGTTTGTCTGATGCATCCGGTAGCGTCAGGGCTAATGTGGTCGCTACTTTCCTTATGAACTTGGGGTAAGGTCTTCTGGGGGGGGGGGGCGGTGGACCTTCAGGCTCCAGGAAGGGTCCGTTTTCAGAGGGGGTATGATCATTGGATGCTGAACCAACAATCATAGCCTCAATATCCTGTCCTTCTGCAGTGCTATCTGGAGACCGTGTATCTGGGGATAGCGGGGCCAGCGAGGAGGGCTGTGCGCGGTCTGGAATGCAGGACATGAATTGCTGGCTGGGGTCGCTGAAGTTGGGGGAGTTGTCTGCTGCACAAGTTGAGTGAGCAGCTTCAGGATGGCAGAGGAGTTGGCAGAGTCTATGCTCTGGTGGTGGGCCCTCCCACATTGGCTGCTGCTAGAGCTGAAGGAGTCAGATCGCATCCTGTGCTTCTTGGCACGTCAGGAGGTGCAATGGCGTATGGCACAGTGTCCCTTGTGTCTTGAAGACCTGGCGCTGGATTCGCTGCTGGTGCTTGTAGACTTGCCTCTGCTGGCCTTGCGCCTTTTGCTGCTGCTGCTGGGATCGCTGATGCTGAAGTCGCTGTTCCCCCGTGTGTGTCTCCTTCTTTTTCCTGTGATCGTGGGTATGGAGCCGGCAGTGGTACAATGTTTTGCCATTGGCGCCATGAATGCTCGCTGAATTTGGCTGTGCGGCACCGTTGGATGGAGCAGGAGCTTGATTGAGACTTCTTGCATCAGCGCGGTGATGTCTGGGGCTCCGTGATCTGTTTCCCCCCTTTCCTCCCTCCCTCCCCTGGCACTACAGCGGTGCCAGCCCAATCATTAGGCAAGACTAGGTGGTTGCCTGGGACAGCAAAGAACAGTAGCAAAGCAAAACAATAGATCCCAACAGCCACAGAAACTCAGAGCCATCAATACCTTCCTTTTACCTACAGGGAGAGCATGCCCACACAAAGCAACATTTAATATGTAAAAATATCATATCCAATTATAAGGGGCAGCCCAAAAGTTGGATCAAGGTGATGATGTACTAGGCAGACCTTACGTTTTACACACAGGGCCAGCCCATCCACTAGGCAGCTGCCTAGGGCAATAGACCTCTGTGGGCAGCACAGCACACATGACCTGTTGCCCTCCTCCACCTGTGCTGAACTGAGCCAAACCACTGCCCCCTGCTGCCACCGATTCTGGCAGCAGAGGCAGGGGGGGGGGGGAAAGAAGCTCAGCGGCAGCGGCCCTGGCCCACGGCAATCTATGTACTTTGGTACACGTGGCCTGCTGCTTCTGACCCCTGCAAAGCTGTGTCAGAGGGGAGTCAGAGGTGGTGCAGCACAGAGAATCTTTGCCATTTGAAGGCATACACCTATCTTGTGGAAGTCCAAAGGGAGGCCAAGAGGACCTCCCCTGAAAGGTTGAAGGGGACCAAGGTTACCCTTTCAGCAGCCAAGCTATTAGCATCAGAAACCCCAAGTTGGGGGTAGGAGGTAGCCCTCCTCTTTTGACAGCATCCCTGGGGCACTCCTCAGGGGGACCGGGGGGTGCCAAGATTAAGTGAAGAAGCAACGGGAACCACGGTTGCCTGGGCCACCGAGGGGCTGCTAGTATCAAGTACACTCTGTCGTGTTGAACCTTGTACAAGGTCTTGGCATTCAACAGTGTGGGAGGGAAGGCATAGAGGAGGCCATCCGTCCACAGGATGAGGAAAGCATCTTCTGCCAACCAGGATGGGTGTGGCTGCCTGGAGCAGACATGGCACAGCTGATTGTTGACCAGGCTAGCGAAAAGGTCCATCTGTGGAGTCCCCCAGAGCTGGAAGAGCCGACAGGCCATTCTGGGGTCTAGCTGCCACTCGTGCAGCTGGAGGATCCTGCTAAGCCTGTCTGCCAGGGCATTCACCTGGCCTGGCAGATACACTGCCCACAGGAGCAGCCCGTGGTGGTTCACATATGAGCAGAGAGCTACTGCCTCTTGGCAGAGTGTGTACGACCCCATGCCCCCCTGCTTGATGCAGAACATCGCAACTTGATTGTCTGGACCAGCACTGAATGGTGTTGCAGGTGGTGACAGAGGGCTCGGAGTGTTAAGGATATGGCCCGAAGCTTCAAGAGGTTGATCTGCTGCAGGCTGTCCGCCTGCGACCACCTGCTCTGAGTGCAGAGACCGCCGCAATGAGCTTCCCATCCTAAGATTATATCTCTATGCCGATTAATTAAAAGCTGCCACTATTCCTACCCACTTTGTTTGAGAACACAGTAAGAATGATGGATCTGAACCCATTCCTATTGCAAAACCACACATAGCTATCATAACCTTGTATAGTATCTTTATATTGTACTGCAATGATGTATATTGTTACCCTAACACTGTATTCAGTCAATTGTAAAACACCGTGAGAGCACAGGTCACGCTGAACACAGAAACACAGTCACAGACATGAACTAAGTGGAAAGACAGAGTCCTTTATTACCAAACGGCTGCCCGACACAGGCCGTGTTTCGAACCCTTCATCAGGGGCTAGCCAGGCGAGAAACTAAAAACAAACATATTCAATTATAAAAACAATAAAGGAACAGACAAACCATCCCATGATAAAACATTACAGACACTAATACATTAAAAACATAAAACAATAAATATTTAAAAGCTATACATCTAAGATATAAAACAATAAATATTTAAAAACTGCTTAAAAACAAGCGTACAGAAAATCAAAACATAATAAATACAAATGCTGGAATCAAATAAAGTGCTGGTGGACCAAAATGAAGAATGCTACATAAAATAAAATACTAACCTCTGTTGCAGTTCGTGAAGAAAAATTAACTTCACACTGTTGTACTAATGTATAAGTGGTATGCTAATACTAAGAAATAAAAAAAATATACAATTAAGAAAACATATAAACAATTATAACCAATAACTCTAAAGCAACTAAGCGGGAGAACACAAAAGAAGGACATAAAACAGAGTGTCTCAATGAAGTACTTATAAAAAATACAGTGAAAAAAAATAGGCAACAAATAACTGACATGGTGTCTATAAACTAAACAGAAAAAACCAGGACGACATAGGACAGAATATGTACAAGCATCTAAAGTAAATGTAGCCATAATATCACATGAAAAAAGAGGAAGAAAACAATTGTTTAAAATGCTAAAGGAGTGAGTCAGTGAGCCTTTCGATGCAAACACTTACTTACATGAGTTATATGCTGAACTTATCATATCGATAAAAACAGCAGTATGCCAGTCTATAAATATAAAATAAAAAGGCATCTTAGGAAATGTCAGCGTGTATAAACTAACCCTGCACACAATAATTATGGAATGAAACACCCAGGAGGGGATCCTAATGATGCAAAATGCAATGTGTGCCTTCGAGTCAGTCCTGACTCCTGGCGACCCAGAAGCTCCTGGGTTTTCTTGGCAGTGTCACCGGAAGTAGATTGCCAGGCCTTTCTTCCAAGGCAATGGAGAGTTAAGTGACTTGCCCAAGGCCACAAGGAGTGCTAGTGGGAATCGAACCCTGGTTGCTTGGTTACCAAGCCAGTGTTCTAACCACTAGGCTACTCCTCCACTCTTGTAATCTAAATCAAAACGACATCAGAACTACCATTGCTAAAAAAGTGAAAAGAAAATATAAATTCTAAAATACACAAGGGGTGAGGCTGTAGACTTTCCGATGCAAAAAATTGCTTCCATCTGGGTGTTTCATTCCATAATTATTGTGTGCAGGGTTAGTTTATACACGCTGACATTTCCTAAGATGCCTTTTTATTTTATATTTATAGACTGGCATACTGCTGTTTTTATCGATATGATAAGTTCAGCATATAACTCATGTAAGTAAGTGTTTGCATCGAAAGGCTCACTGACTCACTCCTTTAGCATTTTAAACAATTGTTTTCTTCCTCTTTTTTCATGTGATATTATGGCTACATTTACTTTAGATGCTTGTACATATTCTGTCCTATGTCGTCCTGGTTTTTTCTGTTTAGTTTATAGACACCATGTCAGTTATTTGTTGCCTATTTTTTTTCACTGTATTTTTTATAAGTACTTCATTGAGACACTCTGTTTTATGTCCTTCTTTTGTGTTCTCCCGCTTAGTTGCTTTAGAGTTATTGGTTATAATTGTTTATATGTTTTCTTAATTGTATATTTTTTTTATTTCTTAGTATTAGCATACCACTTATACATTAGTACAACAGTGTGAAGTTAATTTTTCTTCATGAACTGCAACAGAGGTTAGTATTTTATTTTATGTAGCATTCTTCATTTTGGTCCACCAGCACTTTATTTGATTCCAGCATTTGTATTTATTACGTTTTGATTTTCTGTACGCTTGTTTTTAAGCAGTTTTTAAATATTTATTGTTTTATGTCTTAGATGTAAAGCTTTTAAATATTTATTGTTTTATGTTTTTAATGTATTAGTGTCTGTAATGTTTTATCATGGGATGGTTTGTCTGTTCCTTTATTGTTTTTATAATTGAATATGTTTGTTTTTAGTTTCTCGCCTGGCTAGCCCCTGATGAAGGGTTCGAAACACGGCCTGTGTCGGGCAGCCGTTTGGTAATAAAGGACTCTGTCTTTCCACTTAGTTCACGCCTGTGACTGTGTTGTTTCAGTCAATTGTAAGACAGTTTATTGTACATAAGTTTTAAGTTCATTGTAAAGTTTTCAATTGAGTTCAATGTAAACCGCCCTTGATCTCTGGAAGCCTGCCTAATAAATAAATAAGAGGGAGGCCTCCATGGTCAGGACCCTCTGAGGGCAGGGGCCTGGAAGGGCATCCCAGCCAGGAGGTGCTGGGGGGCTTGCCAACAAATGAGAGAGCTGGCCAATTGGCTGGTCACCATCACCCTGTCCCCTCAGCTGTCCTGTAGCCCGAGTCCACTGGGAGCGGAGGCCCCATTGAGCCACCCTCTTGTGAAGGCAGGCATCCAGGGTAACATGACTGTAGATGCCATGTGACCCAACAGGTGGAGCACAAGACAGGTGAGCACAGAGTGTCGGTGCTGCACCGCTGCGGCTAGCACCCTGAGGTGACAGGCCCTGTCCCGAGGGAGAAAGGCTTTGGCCTGAATGGTATCCAGCCTTGCCCCTATGAACTCAGCCTGCAGCAGATCAACCTCTTGGAGCTTCAGGCCATTTCAGACATTCCCTCAAGACCAAGGAATTCCCCAAAGGTCTGCACTTTCTGCCCTACTTTTCAATTTTTACCTACAACCAATCACCATAATCTTCAGAAACTTTAACATTGAGTATTACATCTATGCTGACAACATTATGCTGTCCCTCCCCGTAGATATAACTAACGTTAATTATCACAGGCTCTCAGAATGAATCAGTGAAACCGAAGCCAGGTTGAATGCCAACAACCTTAATATCAACTTCAAAAAAAGAAAAGCATTATTTATTACAAGGAATCAAAATTTTACCCCTCCTCATATCATCATGATTAACATGGCACTCCCTGTCAAACAGGAAGTGAAGTACCTTGGCATCATACTGGACCAAACTCTCAGTATGATCCCCCACCTAAAACAGCACAAACCATTTTCTTCAAGCTTAAAACATTGCACCATCTTACTTGACATCCATGACTTCAGGTCGGTAGTCTATGCCATCATTACTCCCCATTTTGACTACTGTAACAGTCTGCTACAGGGTTTATCAATCAAAAACAAACAAACATCCTACAAACACCACAAAATATAACTGCCAGAATAATCTAGCAATAAAGCTCATTTAACTGATCACATAACCCCTATGACCTCCACTGGCTCCCAGTATCGAGCCGGATAGAATACAAGATACTACTGACAATCTTCAAACTGATCAACATCATCTCTCCGTCATACCTATCTACCCTCATCCAAACCCCATCAGATTCCAGATCCTGCAGGCAAAATGCAAACCACTCTCTTGTAATACCCCACTCTATATGTAGGACGAAACAGACTACGAGCTCCAGAGCATTCACATTCAATGATCCAATCCTCTGGAACTCACTACCCTTAACTATTCGTATGATCAAAGACCTCCAGGTATTTAGAAGGGAGCTAAAAACGCACCTATTCACAGAGCACTATGGAAATGCTACTGAAAACCCTGCCACACAAACATCCATTACACACACCCTACGACTCCCTGCCACACCCCCGTAACCCACCCACCTATGCAACACACTTTCCTCTCATTACCATATAGAAGCTCTATTGATCAGATATCTTGTATAAAGTTCCTAGTTTCTTGTAACTACCCCACATATAGGTAACAGTTTATCTCCCTGTTGAATTGTAACATGTAATTCTTTCTAAATAGTTCAGCCACTGTACCATGTAATATGCCCTCGTTGACTGTAAAATGTAACCTGTAACTATGTAAATAGTTCAATTGTTCCATGTAAGATGTTTTTGTTTATTGTTAAACGCCCCTGATCTCTGGAAGAACCAGATAAATAAAATTTAAAAAAGAATAAACTCTAGACATTGTGTTGGGAGGAAATGGGACTTTCAGTGGTTTATTACGAATCCTAAGTGCTGCAGGATGAGGATGGTGCACGCCATTGCATGTTGCACCACTATGGCCATGTGGGCCCTTATGAGCCAGTCGTCCAGGTAGGGGAAGACAAAGGCATTCTGGAGACAAAGGTAGGCTGCGAGCACTGTCAGATACTTGGTGAACACTCTGGGTGTGGAGGCCAGCCCAACAGGTAGCACCCTGTACTGACAATGGCCACCTCCCACCATGAACCTGAGGAATTTCCTGTGGTTGGGATGGATAAGGATGTGTGTGTACGCATTCTTTAAGATCCAAGGAGCATAGCCAGTCTCCTGACTGGAGGTATGGTAGCAGTGTTCCAAGGGAGAACATTTTAAACTTCTCTTTCACCGGGAATCTGTTTAGGTCCTACAGGTCCAGAATGGGCCAAAAGCCCCCGGTCCCCTTGGGTACAAGGAAGTACCGGGAGTAGAACCTCTTGCCCTTGAGATGTACGGGCACTGGTTCCACCGCCTTGTCTTTGAGATCTGCAGTCTCTTGAAGCAGTAAGGTCTGGTGGAAGGGAGATCTGAGGGGCTCTCCTAGAAAAAACTGATGGGTGCCTGTGGCAGATGGAGGAGGTAACCCTGTCCTTCATAACCTGTAGTGCCCAGGAGTCAGTGATGATAGATGGCCACAGGTGGGCATAGAGAACCAGATGCCCCCCTGTGGACTGCTGGGCTGGGCTTCCTAGGGAAAGAGAGGCTATGCCCAAGGAGTCAAAAACTCCCACCAGGCTGGGCTGGAGCCGGTGCCTGGGGTTTGGGAGCCTTGGGCTTACGAAGGCCATGCCCTTGTCCCTTGGTCTGCTGCCCCTGTTGGGGAGCTGGGAAGGCCTGGTACTGAGGGTAGTTTCCATAAGCCTTCCTTTTCTTCAGGTAGAAGGGATTATTACCTGAAGACTTCCATCGGGAAGAGTCAGCAGTCTTCTTGGAGAGCCTGGTCCTCGTCAGGAACTCAGACTCCAACTCTGCAGCCTTATCCGTCATGAGTCTGCAGAAGAGATTCTCTCCCTGGCAAGGGACATTGACCAGCTTGTCCTGAACCCATTGCTCCAGGTTGGAGGACTGTAGCCAAGCCTGGCGTTGGGCACCGATACCTGCCGCAGCAACTCTAGCCGCCAACGAAACTGTCATAGGCTGCCCGAGTCATGAATTTGGAGCACACTGACACCAGAGGCCAGGGTCCGGAACCGCTGGAGAGGATCCTCGGAGATACCAGCCGAGAACCCAGCAAGTTCCTTCGCCAGGTCTCTCAGGTACGTGCCCATGTACAGCTGGTATGCCTGGATCTAGCCAATGAGCATTGAGCCCTGGTAGCACTTTCTGCCCAGGGCATCCAAGGCGCAGACCTCCCTTCCTGGGGGGCACCGAGGAGTGCATCTTTTGACTCTTAAGGTGACGCATGGCCGACTCCACCAGGCAGCTGTGCTTTCTGGATGTCGGGGCTCTTGCAAACCCGGTACATCAAGTCTAGCTGACTGCTCACTATAGGCACCAATGTGGGAGTCTCCCACATGCGGAGGAGCAGCTGTTCCAGCATCAGGGGAACAGGCACTGTGAGTGCCTCCTTCGGGGGGGGGGGGCTTGTACTGAAGGATCTCGAGCTCTTTGGTCTGAGGGTCCTCCAAGTCTGTCTCGAAGGCCAATGCCTTGACCATGTCCCGCACAAAGTCGAGGAAAGCCGTGTCCTCAGGTGGGGACCAACGTCTGGTCTCGGGGGAGAGTCGTCGGAGGGCATATCCCAGTGCCAATGGATATCTGGGAACTCATCATCCTCGGTCTCCCAGTCAGACTCGTAGTTGGTGGAGATGTTGAGGGTGGCCCGGGCTCTGGGGTCATGCCCTGAGTCTGACAGCCCCCGGCCTCCAGCAGCCCTGCAGTCAGAGCCATGGGCACTCAACAGAGATGACCTCTGTCCTGAGGATTGGGACGGAGATTGGGACAGATGTCGAGGGATCTCTTGAGGCTGGTGGCACTCGAGAGTCGGCTTAACGTCTGGGGAGTTCCTCGAGGTAAAGAGCCTGGTAGTCGGGAGTGATGATCCAGCAGAGCCAGGCATCAGAGTCCATGTCTGGGCCTTGAAGGCATATAGCCCATGCTCCAAGGCTGCCATCCTGCTCGCTCTAGGTCAGATGGCTCTGCAGCCTTCGGCATGGGCTCCGAGGAGCTCAGGCCCCGATGCCGGCTCCATTGAGGGGGAGTCTTCGACCAGGATGGCCTTGGGGGTCCAAGGCTAGTCGCCAAATGCCAACAATTCCCATGGGGTATTTTAGTCAGCTGCTCCTGCTCCTTCCGCTTGGACTCACGGCAAGGACTGTGGGTCCGGGACCCATGGGACTTGTCCACCTTTGCAGGTGCGTCCTCTAATACTGTCAGAGGGTTTCTGGCTCTTCTATGGTTCTTCCTCTGGGGTCTGGCTGGAGGACCCATGGCCTCAGGATTCCAACAGCCCAGTCTCCCCGGGGTTCTGGAGGGGGCCCTGGAGTGCAATGTCACCAGAGACTCCAGTTCAGAGTCCATCTTAAGGGAGGAGGATTCCTGCTGCTGCTGATGGCTGTTGATAGCCTTGGAGGTTTGTTATCTTTTTGCAGTCTAAGGGGTCATGGTCCAGCCCTAGGCATCTGAGGCAGCAGTCGTGTGGGTTGGTGTACAACATGGTTTTGGCTCATCGGTCACAATTTTTAAAGCCACTGGCCGAGGCCATGGTGGGAAAAACAGCCCCTGCAAGGTCAGAAACCTCTGGCCCAGCCAGGGACAAAAAAGGTGCAAAGCTGGTCAAGAAGCTTTCGAAGGGAAAAAAAGAAAGTACGAACCCAAGACATGGTGCCAAGGCAAGCGAGCTCGGGGGGCAGGAAAGGGAACTGGTACACCACTTGAGAAAGAAAAATCGAGAGAAAAAAACCCTAACACTTTTTTGGGGGAAAACAGATACATCTGGTGGGCTTCGCGGAAAAAAAAAAAAGACTGAGATGGTAAGAGGACCATGCATGCATGGTGCATCTCCCAAAGGCTTTCTTTGAAAGCTGGGGAGAAGCTACCATGCAGGCTCCGTCGGCACCATCACCCACATGTGAGGACTGATTTTGTGCTTGTTCCTGGAGAACTTGTCCAAATGTTTTCGAACCCAGCTATGCTAAACGCATTTACCATATCACCCAACGGTGAATTCCAGAGCTTAATTATACATTGAGTGAAAAAACTATTTTCTCTGATTTTACATTGTTCTACATGGTAACTTCATGGCATGACCCCTAGTCTTTGTATTTTATGAAAGAGTAAATCAATGGGAACACTCCACTACACACAGAATTTTGTATATCCTCTCAGCTATTTGTACTCAAGCTGAAGAGCCTTTCCGCATAGGAAATGGTTATGTTTTAGGCACTTGATATAACGCCCTTTACTGTGCATATCAGATTACAGGTACTTTTTTTTTTAGTCGTTTCATCCCCATTATCATTTTGGTCACTATTCTCTGTACCTTCTCTAATTCCATTGTATCTTTTTAAGTTGTAGCGACCAGAATTACACACAGTATTTCAGGTGTGGTCACACCATGGAGTAACATGCAGGCATTATGATATTCACTCTTTTATCCTAAACTTTGTTTTTTTTTGCTGTAGCACCGCATTGAACAAAATTGAGAAAATTGCATGGTTATTCACCTGTAGCAGGTGTTCTCCATGAACAGCAGGAATAAGTCCTCATGTATGGGTGACTTCATCAACAGAGTCCTGCACAGAATGCTCCCAGCTTCCAAAGGAAGTTTTTGGGAAGTACACCGCACCTGCCTTCCCACCCACCATAGCGCCCTATCCTCTAGTAAGATATAATAGCAGAAGCCAAAATGCACCTCCCCAGGGAGATGGGAGGGCAGTGAGGACTTATTCCTGCTGTTCACAGAGAACATCTGCCACAGGTGAGTAACTACTTTTTCTCCATGAGTAAGCAGGAAATAAGTCCTCACATATGGGACACCCAAGCTACAGGCTGCCAGAACCCAAGGAGATGAGCAGCCCAACCAAGCAACAAGAACTGGAGAAGTCCGGAAGATGAGAGGGGAAGTCCCTCAAGGGACTCATCTGATTCAGTATCCTCAGCAGACATTGACCTGAGGAGATACTTTAGCAGGCAGTCTGGATGGACAGAAGGGCCAGTGAGTAGGAGTGGACTCAGACTCGAAGAGATGCCAAAGCATGGCCTGGCCAAAATTGTTGTGCTGTCAGGAATCCCCAACCAGACAGTAGTGTGCTGCAAAGGTATACACTGAAGACCACATTGCAGCCCTGTAGAGTTCCTCTGCAGACAGCAAATATGAGGTTGGCCATCAATGGCCATGGACATTGTGAGCTGTGACACGACCCTCAAGACAGCACAGCCAGAAAGTATGCATGGGTGATGCGATCTGCTAACCAGAGGATAGCATATGCTTTGAGACAGCAATGCCCAGCCTATTTGGGTTGAAGGAGACAAACATTTGAGTGGATTGGCAGTGCACCTTCGTGCCCTCCAGACTGAAGGCCAACGCACTCTTAGAGTGCAGCGTGTACAAAGCCACCTCACTGTGTGTTGTGTGAGGCCGGTGAAAGAACATCGGAAGGACAATGGACTGATTGAGATGGAATGCCAAGACCACCTTCAGCAGAAAGCAGGGTTGCGTGCGGAGCACCGCCCAGTTCTGCTGAAACCTGGTATATATAGAGGGTGGGCAACCAGTGCTTTGAGCTCACTGATGCTTCACGCTGACATGACAGCCACCAAGAAGAGGATCTTCCAGGTCAAGAACTTCAGCAAGCATGAACTTAGGGGCTCGAAGGGGGCCTGCATCAGCTGGCCAAGGACTACATTGAGGTCCCAAGCAACATAGGGGTCCTGAGCAGAGCAGGCCCCAAATGAACCGGGCCACCAGTGGCTGTACCAAAACAGCCATGAGGTGGACACACAAAATTAGACTTCAGCCCAGAGTTGAAGAGGTGCAGGAGGTACTCCAACAGCTGCTCCACCAGACAGACAGAAGAGATCCAGGGCCCTACTTACACACCAGATGGAAAACCACTGCCATTTTAGTGCATAGGTCTTTTGCATTGACTCCTTGTGAAATGCCAGCAGGATGTCTGTAATGCCCATGAGAAGATCAAGCTCCACGAAGACCACCCTCTCAGCATCCATACCGTGAGCACGAGGGAGCGGATGTTGGAGTCTAATAGGGAGCCGCCCTCCTACGAGATGAGGCCTGGGTCGGAGCCCAAGTGAAGAGGCTCCCTCAGCGAGAGCTGCAACAGCAGACGGAACCAAAGTTGTCAAGGCCAGTATGGGGCAACAAGGATCATGGAGCCCCTCTTGGCCTGGAGCTTTAGGAGAGTCTTCATGACAAGCTGTATCAGAGGGTAGGAATACAGTAGGCCCTCCCCCAGTGGAGGAGAAAGGCATCCGCAACCAGGAAACCACTGGCTGGCCTCCGAGCAGAAAAGAGCCACCTGGGCATTTTGCTTCATGGTGAAGGGTCCACCACCAGAGAGCCCACTCTCAGAAAATCCAATTCACCACTTCTCTCGTGAGAGTCTACTTGTGAGGCTGGAGCACCCGACTGAGACAATCTGCCAGGCTGATGAGCTCTCCGAGCAGATAGGTCGCCCTGAGATCCATGCCATGGAGCAGGGTAAACTGCCTTCCAGCACAGAAGGTACAATCCCGTGCCTCCCTATTTGTTCACACAGAACATAGCCACCTCATTGTCCATTTAAATCAGGACCACCAGATTCTCCAGGTGCACACAAAAAGCACAGAGGGTGTTGGCAATGGCCCAAAGCTGGGGGAAACTGGTTTGATAAGACTCCATGGCCCCTGGGTGATGAGCCCATCCAGGTGTGTACCCCAGCCCTGCTTCGATGCATCCATTATAAGCAGCTTGCAGGTGGCTGCCAGCTGAAACAGAAGGCCCTGCAGCAGATTGTTTGGCTCAAGCCAAGTCAGGGACTGCGCCATTGGTACGGTGACCACAATTTTTCCATAGCTGGCCCGATGCTTGCTTCCATTGTGTGGACAGGGTCCACAAGGCCTGCCGCATTGAAAGGTGAACCTGAGTTACATGTACCATGGCAGCCATGTGTCTGAGGACCCTCAACAGCCCACGGGCCATGGTATGGTGCTGGTGCTGCAGCGTGCCTACTACCTCGACAAGACACTGCTGGCAGTGCGCTGGTAGAAAGGCTCAAGCTCGTGAGGTATAGAGGAGAGCTCCAATGAACTCTAGCTGCTTTGTTTGCTGGAAGTGGGACTTCAGGTAGTTGACCACAAAGTGAAGGCCCTCAAGCACTTGAATTGTAAGCACAGCAGACAGTTGGATGCCGGAGGGCATGGTGGCTTTGATCAACTAATCATCCAGATATGGGAAGACAAATACCCCCTGCATCCAGAGGAAAGCAGCCGCAACTGTCAAGCATTTCATGAAGACCCAAGAGGCCACGGCCAACCCAAAGGGAAGCACACAGTACTGGTAGTGCCAGTCACCCAGTACAAATTACAGGTATTGTCGATGATGCAGGTGGATCAGAATATGCACATGTATGCATCCTTCAGATCCAAGGAGAATAGCCAATTGTCCTGTATGAGATATGGGAGTAGCTTCCCTAACAAGACCATTTTGAACTTCTCACGCATCAGGAACCGGTTGAGGTTTTGCAGATTTAGAAATGGACGGAACCTGCCGGTCTTCTTGGGTACCAAAAGGTACCTTGAATAGAAGCCTTGTCCAAGCTGAGCCCTGGGAACCAGCTCAATGGTAAGGTTGGAGAATAGGGCTTCGACCTTGGCTGCATGAGGGTCCATTGCACTGGATCCATGCGGGTACACTCTACCTGGGATTGTACAAAGGTAGCAGCTGAGTGAAGTGCAGCCAATATCTCTTTTGGATAATTTGCAGTACCCAGGTGTCAGAGGTGATGAGGGGCCACCGGTCGAAGTGCACGAACCACCCCCGACCTTCAAGGGTACCTCAACAGGTAATGGGCGATTGGCTATGCTCCTGAGGAACCTGTCAAAATCTCACACCCGGCTTGGGCTGAGGAGCAGGATGGGCCTTCGGGGATGTTCTGCTGGGCATGGGGAGTTTGCAACTTAGAATGCACCTGCAGCTGGGCCATGAAGTAGCAGTGTGGGCATGGATAGGCGGCCTTCTTGGCATGGAATTTTTTTCATGCTGTGTCCACGGTCTTCCTGGAAAGCCTGGTGAGTGAGCTGTTTTTTTTCCAGCTCCTCAGCTTTCTCCTCCACAGGCTTGCCAAAGAGGTTGTTGCCTCAGCAAGGGATGTTGGCGATCTTGTCCTGGACCCACTGCTCCAAGTCAGATGCCTGCAACCAGCACCAAACCTAGCCCTGTGCGAGCGGAGCAACCGCACAGTGCACAAAAGAATTAGGGGCACATGTCGGGCTGCTGGCCCCGGCCTGCTCCCCCTCCCCCCCCGCGTTGCCCTGCTACCACTGCCACCACTTTTTTGTTTTCTTGGAGGCAGTGATGGCAGAGGCAGTGAGACAGACCCGCATTTGTAGGCAGGCCGGGTCCCCCCCTCCTCTTTAATGTAGGTCGTGTCAGAGGGAGGGAAGTTCCAGGCTCTGTTGATGACATCACATATAAATGAGGGCTTATTTCCTGCTTGTTCATGGAGAATGACCATTTATCCCTAACTTGATGTTTTCTCTCTCTCAACAAGTTTCCAGTCCACAATAGAGCATTGCCTCCTATACCATAGCTTTTTAATTTCCTCAAGTCTCCAATGTACGACTTTGTCAAACACTTTCTGAAAGCGTAGTTACTCACCTGTAACAGGTGTTCTCCGGGAACAGCAGGAATCAGTCCTCACATATGGGTGACGTCGGCACCAATGGAGCCCGCACGGGGCATTTCCCCAGCTTTCAAAGAAAACCTTTGGGAATGCTACCATGCATGCTTGGTCCACTTCCCACCCAAGGGTGCCAACTTGTTCAGTCAGATGACAGATTAGGCAAAAGACAAAACCAGGGAGAGGAGGCAATTCCCAGAGGAGGAGGGCGGGTTGTAAGGACTGATTCCTGCTGTTCCCGGAGAAAGCGTAATTACTCACCTGTAACAGGTGATCTCCAGGAACAGCAGGAATTAAGTCCTCATATATGGGTATCGTCAGTACTGACGGAGCCTGCGTGGGAACACTCCCCAGCGTCCAAAAGGAAAGCTTTTGGGAGCATCCTACAGCACATGCGTGCTGCCTTCCCGCCTCACTACCTCTCTCACTTCAGTTGAGTTTAAAACTGAGTCAAGGAGAGAGACAGAGAGAGATAGAGAGACAGACAACTCATAGGGGAGGTGGGTGGGTTGTGAAGACTTAATTCCTGCTGTTCCCGGAGATCACCTGTTACAGGTGAGTAACTACGCTATCTCCAGGAACAAGCAGGAATGTAGTCTTCACATATGGGGACTCCCCAGCTGAAAGATGCCAGAGGAATGACCCCAGCAAGCTGTGAACCCATGTGAACAGGGTCATACTTCCTCCCATGGATCCCTGGCATCCTACTGGGATGGAGGGTAGGAGTTGCATTAAGTCTGAAAGAGATGCTGTAGGACAGCCTGGCCAAATGAGGCATCCCGCCAGGAGTCCTTGTCCAGACAGTAGTGGGCTGTGAAGATATGTACTGAAGCCCAAGTAGCCGCTCTACAGATATCATCTATAGACACAGAGCGGAGATTAGCAACCGAGGCTGCCATTGCTCTGACATTATGAGCTGTAACATGGCCCTCGAGGGAAAGACCTTTACTATCATAAGTGAAGGATATGCAGTTTGCAATCCACTTAGATAGGGTTCATTTGGAAACTGGAAGTCCCAAACGACTAGAATCAAAAGCAACAATGAGTTGAGAAGACTTCCTATGTTGTTCAGTTCTTTGAAGGTAAAAAGCCTAAAGCTCTTTTATAATCTAAGGTATGAAGGTTCCTTTCTGCACTGGAGGCATGAGGCCTAGGGAAGAATACAGGAAGATAAACTGACTGGTTTAAATGAAAAGACGAAACCACCTTTGACAAAGTGTGGATGAGTCCTGAGGACTACTTTATCATGGTGGAATCTTGTATAAGGAAGGTCAGCCACTAAAGCTTGCAGTTCACTAATGCGTCTAGCAGAAGTTATTGCAATTAGGAAAATGACCTTCCAGGAAAGGAATTTTAAAGTCGTAGTGGCTAAAGGTTCAAAAGGCGGCTTCATAAGCTGCCCAAGAACCAGATTCAGGTCCCATGCCACCGGTGGCGGCTTTATGGGGAGCTTTGTCAATAGTAGACCTCTCATGAATCTTGACACAAGTGAATGAGAAGGGATTGGTTGTCCATCCTGGGGCTTGTGGAAAGCCGCAATAGCACTGAGATGGACTCGCACTGAATTTGTCTTAAGACCAGAATTTGAAAGATGGAGGAGATACTCCAGAAGCGACTCCATGGGCACGGAAAGGGGGTTAAGCCCCTTTTTTGAACACCATATAGAAAACCTTTTTCATTTGAAAGCATAGGAACGCCTTGTGGAAGGTTAGCTTGAAGGATATCCTTCACTTGCTGAGAGAGGTGGATATCTAAAGGTCTAATGCCTTCAGCAGCCAGGCCCAGAGGTGCAGGGACTGAGGATTGGGATGCAGAAGCTTCCCGTTCTCCTGGGAAAGGAGATCTGGAGCATATCCCAACTCTAGAAGAGTTGCTTGAGAGAGACGCAGAAGCAGATGGTACCACGATTGCCTTGGCCAACGTGGAGCTATGAGAATCATATAACCCCTGTCTCTCTGAAGCTTGAAAAGAGTTTTGGGAATTAGGGGAAAGGGTGGGAAGGCATAGAGGAAGTCCTGACCCCAATGGAACTGGAAAGCATCAATTTGCTAGACAGTATTGAGCCGGAATTCTGGAACAGAACCGGGGAAGTTTGGCATTCTGTGGACTTGCAAAGAGGTCTATATCTGGTGTTCCCCAGGTTTGGAACACTCGAGCCAGTTGGTCGGACTGGAGAGACCACTTATGTGGCAGCAGTATTCGACTGAGCTTGTCTGCCCACAAGTTTTGAATGCTTGGAAGGTATACCGCTAGAAGGTGAATTTGGAGCTCTCTGGCGAGGGCCCATAGTCGCAGAGCTCCATTGCATAGCAACAGAGAGCCCTTTCCGCCTTGTTTGTTTATGTAAAACATGGCAACCTGATTGTTGTTTTGGACCAGAACTGTCTTTTGACTGAGCTGGGCCTGAAATGCTATCATAGCATTGTAAATGGCTCTTAGCTCTAAGAGGTTTATTTGAAGAGAGGCCTCTTGTGAGGTCGGGAGACCCTGAGTGGAAAGATCGTGCAAGTGGGCTCCCCAACCCAGCTTGGACGCATCTGTTGTCAGGGTGATCTGGGGCAGTGGTTGCTGGAAGGGGGAACCCTACCAGGAAGTTTTTGAGGGACTGCCACCACTGTAGGGACAAAACGAGACATGTCGAATTCTTGATTTTGTCCGTTAAGCGACCTGTGGCTTGTGTCCACTGCGAAGAGGGTCCACTGAGCCGCTCGCATGTGTAGACAGGCATAAGGAACCACATGTACCGTGGATGCCATATGCCTCAGCAGTTGAAGCATTTCCCGGGCAGTTAGTTGGGTTTTCTTTACTGCTTAGGAAGCCAATTCTATTATTCGTAGACAGCGTGGCTGTGGCAAGAATGCCTTTGATTGCTGCGTGTCTAAGCGAGCCCCTATGAACTCTAGGGATTGAGAAGGGGTGAGGTGAGACTTTGGGTGGTTGACTACCAGATCCAAATATTGGAGAATTCTCATGGCACGAGAAAAAGCTCGTTCTGTTTCTGGAGCTGTTGGTGCTCTGATGAGCCAATCATCTAAGTAGGGGAAGACGAATATCCCCAGAGTTCTCAGGAATGTTGCTACTACAGCCATGCATTTTGTGACGACTCTTGGGGCAGAGGCCAGCCCGAATGGAAGGACTCTGTATTGGAAGTGGTTTCCTTGAAAGAGAAATCGAAGGTACTTCCTGTGATTTACATGGATGAGGATATGCGTGTATGCATCTCTTAGATCTAGAGAACATAACCAATCCTGATGCTGAAGGTATGGTAAAAGTGTTCCGAGGGAGATCATCTTGAACTTTTCATGGAACAGAAATTTGTTCAATTCTCTGAGGTCCCGGATAGGTCTGTATCCCCCTGTCTTCTTTGGGATAAGAAAATAGGGGGAATAGAACCCCCTCCCCTGTTGGGATATGGGTACCTCTTCTACTGCTCCCTGAGCAAGAAGTGAAGAGACCTCCTGACACGGGATGTCGGTGACAGGGTCTTGAGAATTGAATTGTTTTATGATTGTAGGCAGGAGCATGCTGAGAAAGTGAAGTTTGTACTCCTGTCCTACAATGGACAGAGTCCAGTTTTCTGTTATTTGTTGCCATCTTTTGGCAAAATGGCATAATCTGCCCGGAATGGTCAAGGGCTCTGGACCCTTCAGAGGCAAAATGGTTAAATTCTCTAGGTAGAAGTCAAAGCCCCTGCGGAGGCTGTACTTGCTGAGCCAGTTGAGCTCTTTGAGCTTGCGGCTTTCTTTGTTGTCTAGGTTGCTGCCCCTTCTGGGGAGCATGAACTGGACAGTGAATTGGATGGGAATAAGAGTGGTAAGATTTTTTCTTTTTGTTAAAGAAAAAATTCTTGCCTGTTTTTTTCTTTGATGGGTTGGTTGTAGACTTCGATAGTCTATTCAAGGTGGTATTGTCAAATTCAGATTCAATCTGATTAGCCTTGGTCTGCCAATCCTTCCCAAATAAGTTTTCACCTGTGCAAGGAATGTTTCCTAACTTCTCTTGCATCCACTCCTCTACATCTGATGCTTGGAGCCAGGCAATGCGCCATGCTCTGATAGCAATAGCAGAGGTTCTGCTAATAGCTTCAAAGCAGTCAAAAGCTGCACGATTCACAAATTTGGAGAAATTTTGAACATGCTTGAGCAGAGTGAGGTACTGACCCCATTTATCTTCAGGAAGACGAGGGCTCATGCGTTCCAGATCTGCTGTAACCTCCTCAAGAAACATTCCCATGTAAAGTGAATATGAGCTAATCCTAGCTGCTAGCATGGAGGATTGAAAGCATTGACACCCAAAGGCATCGAGTGTCCTCGATTCACGGCCTGGCGGGTTGGAAGAATGCGTTTTAGCACTCTTTATTCTCCTCATAGCTGATTCCACTACCATGGAATGGTGTGGTAACTGAGTCTTCTGAAACCCTGGAGAAAGTGGGACTCGGTACATGATATCAAGGCGTTGAGAATGCGGTGACACCGTTAAGGGAGTTTCCCACATTCTGAACAAAAGATCTTGAAGAATCTGATGAATGGGCAGCATCGCTGCCTCTTTGGGAGCCATAGGGTATTGCAGAATTCTTAGTTCTTCTGCCCTAGGTTCCTTCTCAGGAGTAACCATGATTGAAAGCCCTTTAGCTACATCACGTATGAAATCCTGAAAAGACATGTCTTCTGGAGGAGACATTCTGCGCTCAGGAGAAGGAGATGGATTCTTCAACAGAACTGCTCTTGTATCGGGTAGAGTCATCGGAATCAGAAGACTCATCGGAGCTTTGCATCGATCAATGCTGGTACCGATGAATATCGGTACCGTGGCATTTCGGTTCCAACCCTTCGATGCCGGAGAAACTCTCAGGGCTCGGCATGGAAGGAAGCCGTCCCACCTGAGTGGGTGCCACTGGAGCCGGTACCGGTGTCGGTACTGAGCTCATTTGAACCGTCTGTAGCAGTCTTAGCGGTACCGAGGCAGCTAAGAGGGACGCTAGACTGCGTTCAATAACAAGGATTCTCTTATCCATTGCTAATGCCGATGCCTGGTCGGTACCGGTGGAAGCAGCTACGACCCCAGAACATGGCAACAGAAGTTCTGCAGAGGTGGAGGCCTCTGGAACATTCTGAGACCCCGTTTGTGCTTTGGAGACCGAAGACTCCCACCAGGGCAATTTTGCCGGTGTACTTTCCTCAAGGGTAGTGCCAGTGGCATCTCGATGCTTTGCAGGAGCTTTACCCTTCACGGACTGGCTAGTCTTTACAGACTTTTGTTTAGTTACCTGAGATCCATGAGAGGAAGATGAAGCCCTGAAGGACATTGATGCAACTGACAACGTGTCAACCGTGAAAAGAGAACCGGCCTTTGCAGCTCTGTTCTGCAGGCCCCTTTTGGTCATCTTTCTACAGGAGAGACACTCCACTGGACAATGTTCAGGACCTAAACATTTGAGACACCATTTGTGGGTGTCGGTGGCGGAAATAGTACCGCCACAATTTGAACATTTTTTTTAAAACCACTAGTTGGCTTCTCCATGCCTGGAGATTTTTTTGGGCCTAGTGCCCAAAATGGCGCCTAACCCCAGGAGGGGTGAGGCACCGATAAAAAAAGAAGAAAAGTTTATTTTTTTTAAAGAAGAAAATAAGAAAAGAGAACCGGCGGTACCGGTAGGCGTCGAAAGAAGGCAGACGCAACCACAAAAAACAAGAAAGAAGATAAAGTTTTCTGCAGTGACAGGAGAGACGTCCTATCGGCTCCGCGGAAAACAAAGAACTGAAGTGAGAGAGGCAGTGAGGCGGGAAGGCAGCACGCATGTGCTGTGGGATGCTCCCAAAAGCTTTTCTTTTGGATGTTGGGGAGCATTCCCGCGCAGGCTCCGTCGGTACCGACGATACCCGTATGTGAAGACTACATTCTTGCTTGTTCCTGGAGATCACCTGTTACAGGTGAGTAGCTACGCTTTCTCCAGGAACAATCAGGATGTCTGTCCTCACATATGGGACTCCCTAGCTCCAGGCTGCTGGGACCCGAACAATGACAGCACCAGCTGTGACCACCAGGGGAGGCTGCCAGTTGCAAAGGACAGGTCCCTACACAGACTCCGCAACGCTCAGCAATCCTCGTCGCCAACAGTCCGGAAGCCTGACCATCGACGGGTTGGAGGGCAGGAGTTGCCTAGACACAGAGTATGCTATGAATTACCACCTGGCCAAAGGCACTGTCCCTGCGGGACTCTCTCTCTAGGCAGTAATGTGCTGCAAAGGCATGCACTGAAGACCATGTGGCAGCCTTGCATGTCTGTCACTGGTATTGAGCGTAGGTTGGCCACTGAAGCAGTGAGTGGTGCTCTGGTGCTCTGGTGCTCTGACGCAATGAGTGGTGATCTGGTGCTCCAAGGAAAGGCCCACCTGCTCGTAAGCGAAGGCAATGCAATCTGCCACCCAAGAGGACAGAATCTGTTTGGTCACTGGCAGCTCCAGTTTACTGGGGTCAAATGAGACAAAGAGTTGGGGAGCTTTGCGATTGTCCCTGGTCCTATGAAGATAGAAGGACAGAGCCCTCTTGCAATCCAAGGTGTGCAAGATCGACTCCACCCTGCCAGAGTGAGGCCGTGGAAAGAAGGTAGGGAGAACCACCTCCTGGTTGAGGTGAAAAGTAGACATCGCCTTGGGAAGGAACTCGGGATGCCCCGATATTTGGGCGTTACCTTGGATTCCTCACTCTCTTTTTACTAATATGTCAACTCTGTTGTACGTCGTTCCTTTCTCACGCTGTGCCAGTTGAGAGCAGTACGTTCTGTTCTCCCGGCATCTTCTCTGATTACCCTTACAGTGTCTCTTCTCCTGTCCAGACTTGATTATTGTAATTCTGTTCTGGCCAGCCTCCCCCAATACCAGCTCCACCATTTACAATTGTTACAGAACACAGCTGCCCGGCTCATTATTCATGCCTCCCGTACTGCTCATGTATCCCCTCTTCTTTTCAATGTGCACTGGCTCCCTCTTCAATACCAGTATTAGTACAAGGTCCTTATCACTGTACATCGGGTACTTCACACTGGCACTCCTCAATATTTGACAGACCTGTTGAACATGCACCCCCCCACCTGTGCCTTCTGTTCCATTCACAATCACCGCCTGTTTCTTCCCTCCCCAGCTTGTGCACATCTGGAACTCACACGCTATTCTGCATTCTTCTTTCTCGACCCGGCCCTTTGGAACTCTTTACCATCTACCCTCCGTGCTGAGCAGTCATTCACATGATTCAAGGCAATGCTGAAGGCCCATTTCTTTGGCAATACCTTTGATCTCGCCCCCTTTTTCTTTCTCTTCCCATTTCTGTTTTCTCTCTCTCCAGCATGCTGTCCTCTTCACTGTCCTGTCATGACTTTGGCATTCTTTTCTCTCTTTTAGCAGCGATTTGTTTTATTGTACACCGCTCTGATGCTTCAGCCTGGGTGGTTAATCAAATGTGCGAATAAAAATAAAGATAAAGATAACCCTGTTCGTGTAGAACCGGGTGTAGGGAGGATCCGCCACCATGGCCTGCAGCTCGCTCACCCTGCGAGCAGAGGTCACAGCCACCAGGAAAGCCACCTTCCAGGAGAGGTATTTAAGGAGACAGGTGGCCATAGGCTCAAATGGCAGTCTGGTGAGGTGGGACAGCACCACACTGAGGTCCCATTCTGGCGCTGGAGGGCGGCGGAGGATAGTGACAACAGAGGTCCCTGAGGAATCTAGAGACCATAAGAAGGGTCGGGAGGGGCCTCCCCTCTACAAGGTGGCAGTTCGCAGCTTTGGCACCGAGATGCACCCTGACTGAATTAGATTTCAGGCCTAAGTGTGAGAGATGCAAAAGATACTGTAAAACAAGTTGCATCTGGCAGGAGAATGGGTTCACATTCCTGTCTGCGCACCAGAGGGAGACCCTCCTTCACTTGAAGGCATAAGCTTCCTGGAGGCCAGGAGAACCTCCTCGACCTCCCTCTTGAGGTGGAGAGGAGCCAACGCTACCCATTCAGGAACCACACTGCTGTCAGCGTCAGAGCCTTCAGGTTGGGGTGCAGGAGGGAGCCTTCCTCCTGTAAGAGGAGGCCTGGGGCCTGGCCCAGGGGTACCAGGGCTGACACCGACAGAGAGCGCAGCAGGGGGAACCAGGGTTGCCTGGGCCACTTGGGGGCCACCAGGATCACTGAGGTATGCTGGCTCAGAATTTTGAACAGACACTTGGTTATCGGGGGGGGGGGGGGGGGTCGGCGGGAATGCGTAAAGCAAGCCCTACAACCATGAGATCAGAAACACATCTGCTGCCACGCTCCTGTGGTGCAGTTGAGGAGAGCAGAACCGCAGAAGCTGAGCATTGTCAGAAGAGGCAAACAGGTCCAGACAGGGTCTGCCCCAGAGCCGGAAGCCTCTGGGCCACCTGGGGTCCAGCCACCACTCGTGGGGCCGAGGACTCTGCTGAGCCCGTTCGCCAAGGAGTTGTCCTGGCCCGGTAGGTACACTGCCCTTAGGGTCATGTGGTTGCACACCGCAAAGGAATGAAGTGCTACGGCCTCCTGACAGAGGGAGTAGGAGCCTGTTCCACCCTGCTTGTTCATGTAAAACATGGCCACCTGGTTGTCTGAATGAATGAGGACTGGAAGGCCTCGGAGCAGATGGTGGAAGGCCTGCAGAGCCAGAAAGATAGCCCGGAGCTCGAGGAAGTTGATCTGCAGAAGAGACTCCTTGAGAGACAAGTGGCCCTGAGTGCACTGGCTCTAGCAGTGTGCACCCCAGCCCGCCAGGGAGGCGTCTGTAGTCAGAATCCTTCGAGATGCTGGTGTCTGGAAAGTTATCCCTGCCCTGAGGTGGTATGGGGACTTCCACCAGGCTAGGAGCGTAACGTGCACCATTGAGGCCATGTGGCCTAGCAAGCGGAGGAGCCGACAGGCTGGCACCAACCTGCAGGCTTGCACCTCCCCGGCCAACTGCATCAGGCGGTGAGCCCTGTCTTCTGGGAGGAAAGCCTTGGCGAGCCGAATGAGAGAACCCTGTACTGGAAGTGGAGACCCCCACCACAAAACTCAGATATCGCCTGTGGGAAGGATGAATCACGATGTGGGCATAAGCGTCCTTGAGATCGAAGGAGCAAAGCCAGTTTCCCTGGCGGAAGTAGGACAGCAGTGTTCCAAAGGACAGCATCTTGAACCGTTCCCTCACCAGAAACCTGTTGAGGTTGCGTAGATCCAGGATAGGCTGGAGACCTCCTGTTCTTTTGGGGACAAGGAAATACCTTGAGTAGAATCCCCTGCCCCAGAGGTGGTGGGGCATAGGTTCCACCGCCTTGTCCCTGAGCAGGTTTACAAACTCTGTGATGAGTAAGGCCTGGTGAAAGAGGGGACGGGGTGGCTTCCCTGGAAAGTACTCTGGAGGGCTTTGTTGCAAGTGGAGGGAATAACCCTCTCTCACCATCCGCAGAACCCACTGGTCTGTAGTGATTGTGGCCCAGCTGTCGGCAAAGGAGGCCAGTCAACCCCCTATGAACTGAGGTGAGTCTCCTGGGGGAGGGAAGACCCTGCCCACTGAATCAAAAGCTCCCCCCTGTCTGAGGGGGTGCTGAAGCCTGAGGCTTTGGGCTTCCTGTGCCCATGCCCTTGGCCCTTTGGCTATGTGGGTTGGTGAGGCTGATTCTGGTAAGGCTGGTAATGGCTGGCCAAGGGGTAACCCTTTTCTCGGGAAAAAAGGTCTTCTTTCCCGAGGGCTTCTTCCTGGGGAGAGCCGAGGTCTTTTTGGAAAATCTCTGCCGGGTAACTACCTTGGCCTTTATCTCAGTGGCTTTATCTGACATCGGCTTCCCAAAAAGGTCTCTCCATTGCAGGGCACGTCCAGAAGCTTTCCCTGCACCCACTGCTCCAGGTCAGCAGCCGCCACCTGGGCTGAGGCCTTGAACCCAAAGGCAGCTCTAGAGAGTAACTTTGAGCAGTCCCGAACAACCCCGGTCAGGGACAAGAAGCGCTGGAGATGTTCTCTGGCAAGGCCTGCCGAGAACCCCGAGAGCTCTTGGACCAGGCTCTTCAAATATATCCCAATATACAACTCATAGGCTTGTATATGGCACCCGAGCATGGAGCCCAGGTAGCACTTACAGTCCAGGACGTCGAGAGCCCGGGCCTCCTTGTCCGGGGGCACAGATGAGTAGGTCTTGACTCTTAAGCTTTTGCATCGACGACTCCATCATCACCGAGTTGTGGGGGGAGCTGAGGCTTGTGGAACCCCGCACCCTTCCGGACTTGGTAAATAGTGTTGACATGAGGACTAACTACTGGCACCAAGGCCAGGGTCTCCCAAGTCTGGAGCAGGAGCCTCTTGAGGATGAGTGGGATCAGGACTGTGAGAATCTCCTAAGGTGGAGACTCGTACTGTAAAATTTCCAGCGCCTCGATGCACTGGTCCTCCTCAGACTCCATCTGCACTGAGAGAGCCTGGGCCATGTCCCGAATGAAATCATGGAATGGCACATCCTCAGGTGAGTGGCGTCGAGGCTGAGGGGATGAAGGCTCCGAGGGAACGTCCCGATGTCGGGAAGTCTGGGGAGAAGCCTCGTCCTCTGTCTCCCATTTGGAGCCCAAGGTCGTCGAGGACTCTGCCTCGGGGGTAACTCCCAGGAACCAGGGATCGCCCGAGGACCAGGGGTCAGATTCCCGCAGGCTTGCCAGGGAGGATCAGAGCTCCGGGTCTGGGACCTCGACCGGGGCCGAGGACTTACACATGCTCGGTGTTTGGTTAGATGACCCGGGCATCCCCTGAGGTCGGGGGATCAGGTGTCGAAGCTGAAGATGCTGGGAGTCCAGACAACGCCTGCTGCAAGGCCAGAATGGAGAAGAGATTCTGCTCCATGGCCGCCATACGGGCCTGGAGACCTGATGGCTCAGCAGCCTGTGGCATGGACACCATGAGCCTCAGGTCTGGCACCGGCACTCCAGAGAGTGCGTCCTTGAGGACTATGGGTTCCCGAACCCTGGTGTGGTCACCGATGGGCGAAGGCTCCTGCCTCGAGAGTATAGGCAGGCATTGCACTGAATCGCCAGAGTCCCGTCGCGGGACCTTCCCATGTTTCACCGGCAACTCGAGCAGCTGCACCTTCTTCTTAGGAGGGTTCAGCGACCTACCGGAGGAGCCACCACCGTAGGACTCCAAGGACGCCTGGACCTCCCTCAAGGAGTCCTCCTTCGGACTGGGAGAGTGGGATGTCGGAGCAGAGTCTAGCTTGGGAAACAGCTTTCCCTACAACTCCAAATGTTTCCTGTTGGTCTTGGGCGTATTGGCCCAGCACCGGTCACAGGAGGAGCTGTTGTGGTCAGGGCCCAGACAACAGAGGCAAAAAACATGAGTATGCGAGTTCCAGGGGTGATTTGGGAAACTACAGACCAGTGAGCCTGATATCAGTACCGGGAAAAATGGTAGAAAGCATCATAAAGAACAAAATTACTGAACATATAGATAGTAATGACTTAATGGGAGACAGCCAACATGGCTTTAGCCAAGGAAGGTCTTGTCTTACTAATCTGTTATTTTTTTTAAAGGTATGAATGAACAGGTAGACAAAGGTGAGTCAGTTGATATAGTGTATCTGGACTTTCAGAAAGCCTTTGACAAGGTTCCTCATCAGAGACCTTTGGCAAAATTAAAGTGTCATGGGATAGGAGGCAGTGTACTATTGTGGATGAGGAACTGATTAAAAGATAGAAAGCAGAGGGTAGAGCTAAATGGCCAATTTTCACAATGGAGAAAGGTGAATAGTGGAGTAACAGGGATCTGTGCTGGGTCCGCTGGTTTTTAACATATTCATAAATGACCTGGAAAAGAGAATAACGAGTGAGGTTATCAAATCTGCAGATGACTCAAAACTATTCAAAGTTCTTAAAACCCATGAGGATTGTGGAAAATTGAAAGAGGATCTTGATAAATTGGAAGACTGGGCATCAAAATGGCAGATGAAATTTAATGTGGACAAGTGCAAAGTTATGCACCTAGGAAAGAAAACCCCAAACTATGGTTACACGATGCAAGGTTCCACATTAGGAACCACCACTCAAAAAAAAGATTTAGGCGTTATCATGGATAACATGTTAAAACCCTCCGCCCAGTGTGCAACGGCGGCCAAGAGAGCAAATAGAATGCTAGGTATCATAAGGAAAGGAATGGAGAATAAAACAAAGGATATTATAGTGCCTCTGTACCATTCCATGGTGCGACCGCACCTTGACTATCATGTGCAATTCTGGTCACCGTATCTTTAAAAGGATATAGCATTATTAGAAAAGTTACAGAGAAGAGCCACCAAAATGGTAAAGGGGATGGAAGGATACCCCTAAGAAGAGAGGCTAAAAAGGTTAGGACTCTTCAACCTGGAAAAGAGACGGCTGAGGGGAGATATGATAGAGCTCTATAAATTAATGAATGGAGTGGAACGGGTAAACATAGATTGATTGTTTATGCCATCAAAATATAGAAAGACTAGGGGGAATGCAATGAACCTACAGGGTAATCTAAGACTAAGAAGAGAAAATATTTTTTCACTCAGTGTAATCAACTCGAATTCGTTACCGGATGATGTAGTAAAAGCTGTTAGTGTAGCTGGGTTTAAAAAAGATTTGGACAAGTTCCTGGAGGAAAGGTCCATAAACCATTATTAAAGGGGACCCAGAATATCCACTGTTTGACCCAATACAAGCATTGTGGAACTTGTGCCTTTTGGGAAATTGTTAGGTACTTGTGACCTAGATTGGCCACTGTTGGAAACAGGATACTGGGCTTGATGGACCTTGGTCTGACCCAGTATGGCATATCTTATATTATGTTCAGTAACCGATATGGTTTGCCCACATCGGTCACGCTTTTGAAACCCAACGGGAGCATGGTGGAAGAACACCCGGCCGGGGTCGAGGACCCCAGCGCAAAAAAAGGCTCTAATGCCGATCAAGGAAGAACCTCGACAAAAAGGGACCGCACAAAGCCAAGAATGGCACCGGGGTACAGAGACCGAAGTCAAGAATTTAGAAGGGAAAGTATCACTTTTTCCGAAAGAGATGAGAACCATGTCCGTTGGGCTCCACGGAAAAAAGGAGACTGAAGAAGATGGCATCCTTGAGCGTGAAGGGGACCACGCATGCGTGGTAGCATTCCCAAAGGCTTTCTTTGAAAGTTGGGGAAATGCTCTCTGCGGGCTCTGTTGGCACAGACATCACCCATATGTGAGGACAGACATCCTGCTTGTTCCTGGAGAAAGTCCAAGTACACTATCAGCTGGCACACCTTTATCCCCATGCTTATTCATGCATTCAAAGAAATGTAGCAGATTGATGGAACACGATTTCCCTTAACCAAATCCACGTTGACTTTGCTCCTTTAAGCCAGTTCTACCTATACATTCAGTAATTTTGTTCTTTATAATAGTTTTTAGCACAGACATCAGGCTCACCATTCTGTAGTTTTCTGGATCAGCCCTAGAGCCCTTTCTAAAACCTTGCCATCTTCCAATCTTGAGGTACCATGGATGATTTTAACAACAGGTTACAAATTACTAAAAGTAGCGCTGTAATTTCATCTTTGAGAATTACAGCACTCTTGGGTTTATCGTCAGGTATTCCACTGTTTTACTACTTCTGTTGACTTTTCCTCCTCTCTTTCTTCTCTGTATCTGTTCTGACTGCCCTGCTGTGGAGCATGACTCCTTCCCTTCACTCCCGCTCCGATTTCCACCATTTGGGGACGTCGCCCACCTCGTGGGCAACCCCTCCCTGGGCATCTCTGTCTGTCCAACTTGATCATTTGCTGCCTCCTGTCTTCTATCAGCAGGTCCTCCTCATCTTTCCGTGCCTCTGTTAATGTGCAGTCCCTCCGTGTGGGCCTCGTGAATTGCCGGGCCCTCTGGAGCAAAACCATCTTGATCCAAGATCTTGCACTCCGTTCAGACCTGGACATTCTTTTTCTCACAGAAACATGGTTGCGGGAAGGTATGGACCCGCTCCTTGCCTGATGCCTCCCACCTGGTTACTCTGGAACAGCTACCCATCGCTTGGGATGCTCTGGTGGTAGAGTGGCCGCCCTCTTTTGCTCCACCTTACCTAATCATTCACTGTTCCTCCATTTCCCTTCTGTACCCGGAGTCCCTTCTTCTCCACTTTTGTTCCTCTCCTCCCCTCCATCTTCTTCTTCTCTATGTCCCTCTCAACCTATGTCCACACCTCTGGGAGTCCCACACCTGCACTACCTCCAAGGCCACTCTTTATTTCCCCCATCTGTTCCTTCTTCGTGATTTTAACATCCATCTGTCCCCTCCTACCACAGCTTGTGACAAATCTTTTGTCATCCTGCTCCATGACCTAGGCCTTCATCAGCAGGTGCTCTTACCCATTCATTTCGGCCAGCACACGCTGGACCTTCTAATCACCCCCTAAGACTCCCCCCTCTGTTCCCACAGACATTACAGTGACCCCTTTGCCTTGGACTGACCATTCCCTCATTTCCTGTCTCCTTTCCTCACCTCCAGTCCATGGCAGAATGAATGCAGCTGCATCTGTGCAGACCCTCACCCTGCCTGTTTATCCCGCCATATCCTGCCTGCTACTGTTCGGCACTTTCCTCCAGCTAATCAACTTTTTTCTGCAGATTTTCCACCCTTGCTCCAGAGAAGCAAGCCCTTCTCTGGCACTCCAGTCTCTCCTCAGCCCTGGACCACCTTGCCCCCTTGCGTCCATGCACCTCACGATCCACCTCTTCCCACCCAGGCCTTTGCCTGCAATGGGCGCAACTCCGTCGTGCAGACGCATCTGGAAAAGAAAGAGATTCAGAGTCCCTTTACCATTTCCAAAGTTGTCACACTCACTATCGGTCCCTCATACTAGAGGCAAAGTGATCTCATTTTTCCTCTGTCATCTCCTCTGCATCCAACTCTACCCATCAGTTGTATACTTCCCTCAGATCCCTCTCCTCATTTCATCTTCTCCCTGCTCATAGGGAGACCCCATCCAGAGCCCAGTCCTTCCTTTCTCGCCTCCTTTGCTGCTAAAGTTCAGGGACTTCGTTCCTCCTTTAGTATCAATCCTTCACCACTTACTTCACCTCCCCCCCTAACAGGGGCTATACATTTCAAACAGAGGATAGCTGGGAAACTGGCTGGTACTTTGCTAGATCTCTCTCTCTCTCTTGTTTTAACAGATCCCTAAGCTTCATGAACTGAACAATGGCTGGGAAAAATTGTATCGCTAAAACTTTTGCCCCCGTTACAGCTTCTGCCCCTGTCCAGACAGGGGTCCCAATGCCAGTTGAAGGACCGGTTCCATGTGCAGGGTGCCTGCATGCTGAAGCTCTCAGGAAACAAGTGGAGGAACTCAGAGAGGAGGTGGTTAGGCTGAGGAGCATTCAAGACAGTGAAAAGTATATTGATGAGATGCTTCTTGCAACATCCAAGCTCTCGAGCAGAGGAGAAGATGGGTGCCTATAGAATGACGAAGGATGGACACAAGTCACCAGGGCCTGCAGCATCAACAATCCAACTTCTCCAGCCCTTGAATTGAACAACCATTATGCAGCCCTGGAAGTGGAGATGGTGAAAGCATCCCTGGAAAGGGAAGAACCAGAGTTCAAGTACCCCAAAGTTGCAGAATCAGTGAGCAAAAGGAAGCGAAGGGTAGTGGTGGTTGGTGACTCTTCCGAGGAGTACTGAGGCGTCCATCCGCCAACCAGACTTGATGTCCAGAGAGGTATGCTATCTGCCAGGTGCCAAAATCCAAGATGTTACAGAGAGTTTGCAGAGACTCATCAAGCCCACTGACTATTATCCAATGTTGCTAATCCATGTCAGCACAAATGATACTACCAGGTAACTCTCTGAGCATATCAAAAGTGACTTCATGGCTCTGGGACAGAGGGTGAAGCAGATAAGTGCACAGGTGGTGTTCTTTTCAATCCTCCCTGTTGAGGGTAAAGGCCAAGGCAGAGAAGCTCGCATCCTGGAGATAAATGCATGGCTGCGTGGATGGTGTAATCGAGAGCGTTTTGGTTTCCTGGACCATGGGATGCTGTTCCAAGGGTTGCAGTGCAGAGATGGTGTCCATCTGTTCAAGAAAGGTCGACGTGTCTTCAATAGCAGAGGGCTTTAAACTAGATTCGTTGGGGATGGGTGAAGAAAGCCCCCAGGGTAAGTAAAACATTAAATACCTTTATGAAAATGGGTAAAAGGGGCAACATATGGAAAGCGGTAGGCATAAATGCCTGTAGCATGGGAAATAAGATCCCAGATTTTGAAGCTTTAATGGGAGTGGCTGACTTGGATTTAGTGGCAGTTACAGAAACATGGTTCACAGAAAACCATGATTGGGATGTAACTATACCGGGCTATACTTTATTCCAAAAGGACAGGGTAGGAAAAAGGGAAGGAGGAGCCCCACTATATGTAAAAAATAATATTAAAGCTTTGGAATTACAGAGCTTAAAAAGGAGAGAGGAGGCACTGTGGGTTAAACTAGAAAGAGGGAAAGAGAAATCTATTTACATTGGCGTGATATAAAGACCTCCCTCACAAGAGGAAGAGGTGGATTGAGAGTTAACTGAAGACATACGCAGCATTGCTAGGAATGGGGAAGTGCTACTGATAGGGGATTTCAATATGTCAGATGTTGACTGGCACATTCCTGCTGCAGTATCATCTAGAAGTAAGGAGATCCTGGATTCTCTACAGGGAGAACTATTCAGGCAATTGGTAACAGACCCCACACGTGAAGAGGCCATACTGGACTTGGTGCTTACCAATGGTGAAAGTGTTTCTGATGTTATAGTGGGAGATCATTTTGCATCCAGTGATCACCAGATGGTGTGGTTCAGTATTAGGACTAGGACTGATAGAATCCATTCAAAAACGAGGGTCTTAGACTTTAGGAAAACTAACTTTGCCAAGATGGGCCAATACCTCAGGGAGTCATTAGCAAGATGGGAAAAGCTGGGGGATGTAGAAAAACAATGGGCAAAACTGAAAGGGGATATTTAAGGGCAACCAACCTTTTTGTTAAAATGGTAAATAAAGGTAAAAGGAAAAGAAGACCGCTATGGTTTTCAAAAGAAGTAGCTGAAAAGGTAGAAGAAAGAGGGAGGCCTTCATGAAATACAAGAGATCACAGAGAGAGGAAGACAGCCATCTATATTTGGAAAAACTTAAGAGAAGCTAGCAAAGTAGTCAGGAAAGCAAAGATTCAAAAAGAGGAGGAAATAGCCAATGCAATAAAATGGGGGGGATAAGACATTTTTCAGATATATGTTAGTGAGAAGAGGAAGGACAAAAGTGGTATTGTCAGACCCAAGAGTGAAGGGGAGGAATATGTAGAAGCTGATGAGGATAAAGTGGAATTGCTTAACAAATATTTCTGCTCTGTGTTCACAGATGAAGAACCAGGAACAGGACCTCAGAAAACACCCACAAACAGGAACTGAAGCGAGGGGCATCTTGAAGAATTTTCAGAAGACTGTGTTCATGAGAAACTAGCTAAACTTAAAGTAGACAAAGCGATGGGACCAGATGGGATACACCCTAGAATACTGAGGGAACTTGGGGACATTCTAGCAGCTCCACTGACTAACCTTTTCATTGCCTCGTTGGAGTCAGGAGTGGTGCCAAAGGACTGGAGAGAGGCTCATGTGGTCCCTTTACACAAAAGCGGAAGTAAGGATTTGGTTGAAAACTACAGGCCGGTTAGTTTAACTTCGGTGGTGAGTAAATTATTGGAAACGATGCTGAAAGAGAAAATAGTGAGGTTTCTGTAGTCCAGCGGATTACAGGATCCGAGGCAGCATGGATTCACCAGAGGCAGGTCTTATCAGACAAATCTGATTGATTTCTTTGACTGGGTGACCAGAGAGTTGGACCAAGGGAGAGCCCTAGATATGGTGTATTTAGATTTCAGTAAAATCTGACACCGTTCCTCACAGGTGACTTATAAACAAACTGAGCACCCTAGGGATGGACCCTAAAGTTACTGCGTGGTTTAGAAATTGGTTGAGTGGGAGGCAACAAAGGGTACAGGTAATTGGAGCTCACTCTGAGGAGAAGGAAGTTACCAGTAGTGTGCCCCAGGGATCTGTCCTTGGTCCGATTCTTTTTAACATCTTTGTTAGTGATATAGTAGAAGGGCTGTCAGATAAGGTTTGCCTCTTTGTGGATGATACCAAAATCTGCAGTAAAGTAGACACCCAGGAAGGTGTAGATAACATGAGGAGGGATCTAGCTAAGCTTGAAGAATGGTCTAGAATTTGGCAGCTGGGATTTAATGTTAAAAAATGAACTCCACTCATTTTATGCACCCCCGTCAGTCCAGTTTCTGTTCGGGCCATAGTACCGAGACCATCCTTCTGTCCTTCCTCAATGAACTCCACATCTCTCACGACCATGGTGACATTTCTCTAGCTGTCTCTCTGGATCTCTGCTGCTTTCGACCTTGTTGACCACTCCATTCTCCTCTCACGCTTCAGAACTGCAGGTCTTCAGGGGACGGTTTTCCGATGGTTCCACTCCTTCCTCTATTACCGCTCCTTCTCTGTGGTTTCTAATGACCACACCTCTTCTCCTTTATCACTTATTTGTGGGGTTCCCCAGGGCTATGTTCTGGCCCCCCTTTTATTTAACATTTTCCTGGTTCCCCTCACCCTCCTGGTGCAACAATCTGGGATCTCAGCTTACTACTATGCTGATGATGATATTCTTCTCCAGCACACCACCCCTGAGAATCCAGATCTCCCCCCTCAATGCCTGTCTCTCACTTGTCACCACCTGGCTATCTTCTAATCTACTCCACCTCAACCCAGTCAAAACGTCTGCAATGTGGTTCACCCACTGTGGTCCCCAACCAGCCCTCTTCTCCTCTTCTTCTGGATGCCCAAATCCCCCTTCTAACCTCACTCCGGTACCTGGGAGTTATCCTGGATCCTGGCCTCTCCTTCCACGCTTACATCTCCTCCCTTGTGCGCCGCTCCCACTTTTTTCTTCGTCAGATTCGAGCCATCAGTCCTGTGCTCTCCCCAGCATCTCTCATAACCCTTCTCTTTCTAGTAATTTTGCGTCTCAATTACTGTAATGTTGATTTTGCCAGTATCCCCCACCATCAACTCCACCATCTACAGCTAATTCATAACACCGCTGCTTGCCTCCTCACTCATACTCCTCCCTTCAATCACATCACTCCCTCCTTGATCCACCCGCACTGGCTCCCCTCCCCTACAATGTTACCTTCAAACTCCTAATCCTAACACATAGGGCCCTGCATTAGCACACCCCTCAGTATCTCACAGACTCAATACACTTTCATACAGTCCCCTGCACACCAACCGCCTTGACCTTCCCTCTCCTGCCCATGCCAGCCTGGAGCAAACCCGGCATTCCACCTTCTTTTTTCTAGCCCCATCACTGTGGAATTCCCTTCCTCCCCTAATCCGTCAAGAAGAATCATTTCCCAAATTCAAGTCTCTCCTGAAAATCCACTGCTTCTGTACTGCCTATGACTTCCCTGCCCTGACCCCCGTTTCCTCCTCTCCTTCCACTTAGGTTCTTTTTCTCTTTAGTCCTGTATAGGTGTGCACTTTCTTGTCTGGCATTGTAGTTCCTTTTCTGTTTCTGGCTTTTCTTATATATATTATTGTTATTGTAAACCGCCCAGATGGCTCCCTATGGGAGGTCTATCAAATATTTTAATAAAGATAAAGATATATCTTCCAGTGCAGACAGTAAGTGCTACTGCATGAGTTTTCAGCAAGTTTCTGGTGCTGGCACAGATAGGATACAGCGGCTATCAGTGACCCAACATGCACCTCTCATTCCTCCTACTGGTTATCCATAGCAGCTGAAAGACTGAATGAATGTTAATTTAGTTTAACAATTTATATGCCACTTTTCCATAAAAACTGCCCAAAGCAGATTACTGCATTACAAAGCAAACATTTTGCAGATTTTAGAAGCCCTATTCGTGCCATGGATGTCTGAAAATGGACATATACATATCCCCATGCCCATTTTAGAAGTCGGGTCCATGGACGTCTCCAGCACAAGGACATAAAAGTCAAAATGGAGGTGTGGCTGGAATGATCCCAAGAACTTGATGGTCCCCACCAAATTTCAGAAATGTCCTGGACATCCCAAGCCACATCAAAGATTATACCAGCTCCAGGCATGAATAGGCATCTGAAAAGTGCTCATTTTATCAGGCAAACGTCTGGAGGGGGTGGTACACTCATATCCCCTTTATTTTACAATTTATCAACGAACACCGACAGGGAATGGGAGCTCATGTTTATATTTTGCAGGTTGCTAGATGTCCCCATATGCAACCTTGCTAGAGATGGGTGTCCTTGCCCTACAGTTTCATAGTGGGAATGTCTATATGGATGGATGCAGACAGGAGTGGGCATCCATGTTTCTAAAGTGGGGGCAAAACAGATGTCCCCAGCATATTTCTTCACATTCTGCCCTGGACACCCCAGACTGCACTTGGACATCCTTTTTAAAATAGCACTTTACCCAAAGCTTGCATAAAATGTCACAAATTTTAGCAAAGATTTTAATGGCTAAACCAGACGTTCCCAAACCTTTCCTGGGGGCTTCCCAGCCAGCAGGTTTTCAGGATATCCACTATGAATTTTCATGGATAAATCCTGCCAATTTCAACCCCTCCTTTCTCAATCTCACTCCTTTCCCTCCTTTGAGGTCCACTCCATCTGCCTTTTTACTCCACTACCTCTCCGGGTAGCTGTTATTTATTGACTCTCTGACAAGTCCACCTCTACCTTTCTCACTGACTAACTCGTGGCTTTCCTTCTTTCTGGATTCATCTTCCCCTTCTCTTATTCTCAGGAATTTTAACATTCATGTTGATAACCCCTCTGACCTTTATGCTTTAAAAATTCCTTTTCCTTACCTCCTTCACTCAACCTCCAACTTTGCTCTTCTGCCCCCATTCACCGGCAGGACCACTGCCTCAACCTTATCTTCTTCTGTAATTGCTTACCCTCAAACTTCTGTACTTCATTTCTTCCCTTATCCGACCATCACTTGCTAAGCTTCACTCTTCATCACCACCCCCCCCCCAACCGCCTCAACCTCACCCAGTCTCCTCCAACCTCTTTCAAAATCTCCATGCTACTGACCCACTGGCTCTCTCCACCACTATTTCTCATCACCTCTGAGTCTGTTGATGAGATGAGTAGCTTCTTATAACACTGCACTTATCTGCTCTGGATGCTCTTGCTCTGCTCTTGCTATGTCCAGTGAGGCATACTGCACTTCAGCCCTAGCTGTCTTTGACTACCTGCTATCTACGTTCCTGTGCTCGCTCAGCTGAACGCACTGGCTCAAACCCCACAGTTTTGTGAACGTTCTACACTTCAAATTCATGCTTGCCTCTTTCCAATCAGCCATAGCACTTGCCAAACAAGACTATTATGCCCATCTGACTAATTCTCTTGTCTCTGACCCTCGCCGTCTCTTTATAACTCTCAAATCTCTCAAGGTACCTCCATCCCCAATCCTTCCTTCCCTCTCTGCTCAAACTTTGGCGGATGATTTTCATGACAAAATCCACAAAATTACACTTCACTTAACCACTAGGTCCACCCCATCCCCCTCTTCACTATCAACTCTCCCCCACAACCTCTGTCTTCCTTTCCTAAGATCTCAGAGGAGGAAATCACACATCTTTCCCCCTCTAAACTCAGTACTTGCAACTCTGATCCTATTCCCACCCATCACCCAACATCCATAGCTCACTTTGCAGATAACGCATTTGTATGTAGTTATATTACAATATCCACACATGCCTGCTCTCTTCAAAGCTATATTGCAATAGTCCCCTGCATGCCTCCTCACCCTACGTTGTATGTAACTTTTATAGTTATGCTGTAAACTGCTTTGATTTTAGGATAAAGCAGTATAGAAATCTGTTTAAATAAATAAATTCATCTCCTCCACTGTCACCCCTTCCATCTCTCACATTCTCAACCTCTCGCTCTCCATTCCAACTGTTTCTGCAGCCTTCAAGCATGCTCTGGTCACACCCCTAACTCAAGAAACCTTCACTTGACCCTATCTATCCTAATTATCAACCCATCTCCCTCCTCCCCTTTGTTTCTAAACTACTTGAAAATGTGGTTCACCACCATTGCCTTGACCCTCTCTTCTCTCAAGCCCTTCTGGCTGTCCTCCACGGGATAGAGAGGCTAAGCTCAAGGAGTCAGAAGCTTCCCCCTGGCTGGGCTGGATCTGGGGCTTGGGTGCCTTCTGCTTAAGAGGGCCTTGCCCATGCCCCTTAGCCTGATGACTCTCGCTGGGGAGCTGGGGAGGCCTGAAAACATGGGTAGCTTTTATAAACAGCCCCTTTCCTTGGGTAAAATGGCTTTTTACCCAAACCCTTCTGTCAGGGAAAGGCAGTGGTCTTCTTGGAGAGCCTGATCCTCGTCATGAACTCTTACTCGAACTCGGTGGCCTTTTCTGTCATGGGTTTGCCAAAGAGGTTCTCCCCTTGGCATGGGAAATCGACCAATTTGTCCTGAACCCATTGCTCGATGTCAGAAGACTGTAGCCAGGCCTGGCATCATGCACCGATGCCCAACGCGGCTACTCTAGTCACCGACTTAAAGACGTCATAGGCTGCTCGAGTCATAAATTTGGAGCACTCATGGACAGTCTTTGATAGGCTCCTCAGAGAGCCCAGCCGAGGACCCAGTGAGTTCCTTCACCAGGTCTCTCAGGTACATGCCCATGTACAGCTTGTAGGCTTGGATCAGGCTGATGAGCATTGAGCCCTGGTAGCCCTTTCTGCTGAGGGTATCCAAAGTGTCGACCTCCCTACCCGGTGGCTCTTTAACCTGGAAAAAAGACAGCTGAGGGGAGATATGATAAAAGTCTATAAATTAATGGAGTGGAACGGGTAAACGTAGATAGATTGTTTACGTTATCAGAATATAGAAAGACTAGGGGACATGCAATGAAGCTACAGGGTAAACTATTTAAGACAAATAAGAGAAAATATTTTTTCACACAGCGTGTAATCAAACTCTGGAATTTGTTACCGGAGGATGTAGTAAAGGCTGTTAGTGTAGCTGGGTTTAAAAAAGGTTTGGACAAGTTCCTGGAGGAAAGGTCCATAAAGCATTATTAAAAAGGGACCCAGGATATCAATGCTTGACCCAATACAAGCATTGTGGAACCTGTTTCTTTTGTGGAAACTGCTAGGTTTTGTGGAAACTGCTAGGAGGGAGGAGTGGCTCAGTGGTTGGGACAGGTTACCTCAGGCTGGAGGGCCGGGGGTTCAATTCCCGCATGGGGACAAGTAACCTCAGGCCGGAGGGACTGGAGTCTCTAGTCCCATGGCTGTTCCTTGTGGCCTTGGGCAAGCCACTTAACCCTCCATTGCCTCAGGTACACTTAGATTGTGAGGCTTTCAGGGACAAGGGAATAAAAAGTACCTGTTAGTATATACATGTAAACTGCTCTGATGCATAAGTAAAGGGCGGTATATCAAATGCCTAAACCATAACCATAGGTATGTATGACCTAGATTGGCCACTGTTGGAAACTGGATACTGGGCTTGATGGACCTTGGTCTGACCCAGTATGGCATATCTTACGTTCTTATGGCACCGAGGAGTGCATCTTCTGGCTCTTGAGCCTAACACATGACCGACTCCACCACCATGGAGTTGTGCGGCAGCTGTGACTTCTGGAAGCCCAGGCTCTGGCAAACCCAATACATCGAGTCTAGCCACTTGCTCACCACTGGCACCGATGTCTGTCTCTCCCACATTCGGAGCATTAGCCATTCCATTCCATGATGGGTGATGCAGTCTGCCACCCAGGTGGACAGGGTTCGCTTGGTCACCACCTCCCCCAGACGACTGAGGTCATAGGAAACGAAGAGCTGAGAAGCTTGTCGGTGGCCCTGGGTACATTGAATGTAGAAGGACAGGGCCCTCTTACAGTCCAAGGTATGAAGTATGGTCTCTGCCCTAAAGGAGTGAGGTCTCAGGAAGAGGGTGAAAAGACGATGTCACCTTCAGGAGGAATTTGGGGTGCATGAGTAGCACAACCCTGTTCTTGTAGAACTTGGTATACAGCACCTTAGCCACCAGGGCTTGGAGCTCACTGACCCTGTGAGCAAAGGTGAGCGCCACCAGGAACACAGCTTTCCACGAGAGATACCCCAGGTGGCAGGTAGCCAGGGGCTCTAAGGGCAGGTGGGTGAGCTGCACCAGCACTACATTGAGGTCCCAACTCCGTCACCGGAAGGCGGAAGAGGATTTTTGACAGCAGGAGCCCCTTCAGGAAGCAGGTTACCAGAGGCTGGGCTGAGAGGGGCTTGCCTTCAATAGGGTGGCGGTGGCACCGCCAGGGCACTGAGATGCACCCTGACTGAATTAGATTTGAGCCCGGATTGCAAAAGATGAAGATATTGCAGTACCAGTTGCACCGGGCAGGAGAACGGGTTCACCCGTTGCTCCGCACACCACACCAAGAACCTGCGTCATTTGAATGCGTAAGCCCTCCTGGTGGAGGTTTTACAGGAGGCCAGCAGAATCTCTTCCACTTCCCCTGAAAGGTTAAAAGAGGCTAAGTTTACCCCTTTCATCAGCCACGCTGTCAATATAAGAAACCCCAGATTGTGGTGTTGGAGAGAGACCTCTTCCTGAGACAAGAGCCCCGGGGAACTCCCCAGAAGGATCAGTGCCTCCACTGAAAAGTGGAGGAGCAGCAGGAACCACAGCTGCCTGGGCCACCAGGATCAATGACACTCCATCACAAAGAGCCTTGAAGAGGGTCTTGGCAATCAACGGCATGGGTGGGAAGGCATACATGAGGCCCTTCCGACCACAGGATGAGGAACGCATCTGCCGCCACCCAGCTCGTTTGGGGCTGATGGAAACAGAAGTGGGGCTACTGGTAGTTGTCCGGGCTGGTGAAAAGGTCTACCCGCGGGGTCCCCCAGGGTCAGAAGAGCTGGGTGGCCACTCTTGGGTTCAGCAACCACTCGTTTAGTTGGAGGACCCTGTTCTGTTTGTCCACCAGGTATACTGCCCACAGGACCATTCCTGGATGGACTGCATAGGAGCAGAGTGTCATGCCTCGCGGCAAAGGGTGCAAGACCCCATGTCCCTTTACTTGTTCACATAGAACATCGCCACTTGGCTGTCCATTTGACCACACCAGCTGGTGCTTCAGACGGTGGCAAAAGCTTGGAGGGCTAGATATATTGCCAGAAGCTCCAAAAGGTTGATCTGCTGGTTGCCCTTGGCCTGTGACCAGTTGCCCTTGGTGTGAAGTTCCTCACAGTGGGTTCCCCATCTCAGTAGGAGGCATCTGTTGTGAGGACTCAGAGGGCTAGTGGCTTCAAAGGACATCCCTGCCTGAAGGTGCTGTGGATGTTGCCACCACGTCAGGGAGACCACCAACTGGTGGATCACTGATATTCTGTCTTGGAGGCAGCCCTTGGCCTGTGTCCACTTGTCACAAAGGCACCATTGGGCAACCTTTATGTGCAGACGGGCATCTGGGGTGACATGGACCGTTGAGGCCATGTGGCCAAGGAGGTGCAGCAGAAGCCGAGCCAACACTGAGGGATAGTGTTGCACATCTGCAGCCAATTCCCTGAGACAGTAGGCCGGATCCAGGGGGAGCAAGGCCTTTACCTGAATAGAGTCCAGCTTTTCCTCTATGAACTCCAGACATTGTGTCAGGAGGAGGTAGGACTTGGGGAGGTTTATCACGTACCCCAACCTTCCCTGGATCCATCCATTCTTTCCCATTGGCACCCGGTGTCCAACCTTCCCTTCCTTGCTAAACTCCTGGAGCGCTGTGCTTTCGATCAATTGAGCTCGCATGTCGAATCCACCAACTCACTTCACCCACGACAAGCTGGTTTCCGTCGGGGTCATAGCACCGAAACCGTCCTTCTTGCACTGCTGAATGAATTACATGTCACTCACGACCGTGGTGATGTTACCCTCCTTGTGTCCCTTGATTTGTCTGCAGCCTTCGACTTGATTGACCACCGTACCCTTTTGTCCCGGTTATCAGACATTGGCCTCCGAGGTACTGTCTGGCATTGGTTTCGCTCTTTCCTTTCATCTCGTTCTTTTTCTGTACACGTTAATGGCCAGTCCTCAACTATCCTTCCTCTCACCTGTGGTGTGCCACAGTGTTCTGTTCTCTCCCCCTTACTATTTAATATTTTCCTCTCCCCACTACCTCTAATCATTCAGCAATATCCTGTTTCATCGTACATCTATGCAGAAGACATCATTCTTCTTTTCCATACCTCACCATCATCTCCAGATATCTCCCAGCTTAATCTCTGTCTTGCCCATATTGCTTCCTGGCTTTCAGAGAATTTTCTCCATCTTAACCCATCAAAGTCCTCAGCAATGTGGGTATCTTTGAGTGGTCTGTGCCCCACACTTGCTCCCTCTATCGGAACGACTAGTATTCCCCTTACATCTTCTTTCCGTTACTTGGGTGTTCTTCTAGATCCCTCTCTCTCCTTTCACGAGCATATCTCTTCGATCTCCCGCCGCTCCTTTGCTGCTCTGCGGCAAATCAGGGCCGTCCGCTCTGTGCTGCCATCTAGTTCCTTAGTCACCCTTGTGCTCGCTCTGGTCATCAGTAGACTAGATTATTGTAATGTTTTTCTGGCCAATCTCCCAAATTATCAAATTCAAAGATTGCAACGTATCCAAAATACAGCAGCACGTCTAGTCACATTTTCCAGTCAATTCGATCATATCACCCCTATTCTCCTCCGGTTACACTGGTTGCCCCTTCGCTATCGCTTTCATTATAAATTTTTGATTTTGATTCATCGGGCTCTCTACACTTGCAACCCCCTTTATTTAGCAGATTGTATTTCTTTACATTCTCCCCATCGTCAACTTTGTTCAATCCATGCCAACCGGTTATCCCTACCCTCACCTTCCGAGCCCATTTGGAGCAGACACGCCATTCAGCTTTTTTCTTCCTTGGACCTTTATTATGGAATATGTTACCAGCTCCCCTCAGGTTAGAACCATCATATCCTCAGTTTAAATCACTACTTAAGACTCATCTGTTTCAGAAAGCATTTGACCTTTCCTCTGAGGCTCCTCCCTGATTATGTCTGTCTGTGACTTTTGTCCTGTCATAAGCCTCAATTTGCCTTCCCTTTGTCTACAGTTTGTGTTGCCCGGTTGGGCTGTGTCTTTATTATGATTTGATAATAGTGTGCGGTGTCTCTATTCTATCCTGTTTCCTCCTGTCCTGTTTATTTTTGGCGTTCCTTTTCTTGTTTGCAGTGCCTAACCTGTCTTTTTATTGTACACCGCTTAATGTTTCTACAATAGCGGTTTATCAAATGTTAAATAAAGATAAAGATAAAGACACTTGGTGAAGACCCTGATGGCAGATGCCAGACTGAAGGGTAGTACCTTGTACTGGTAGTGGCCTCCCCCCCACCATGAAGCAAAGATACTGCTTGTGGCTGGGGTGAATGACGATGTGGGTATAGGCATCCTTCAGATCCAAGGAACATAGACAATTTCCATGTTGGAGATAAGGCAGCAATGTTCCAAGGAAGAGCATCTTGAACTTCTCCCTCACTAGGAACTTGTTCAGGTTCCGCAGGCTTAGAATAGGCCGTAAGCCCCCTATTCCTTTTTGGCATGAGGAAATACTTGGAGTAGAATTCTTCCCCCCCCCCCCCGAGATGGTGGGGTACTGGTTCCACCGCCTTGTCCTCAAGAAGGCCTGTGAGTTCCTGCAATAGGAGGTCCTGGTGAAGGGGAGACCTGGGGGGGGAGGGTCTCCTGGGAAGGAGGCGTCTGTACCAGGTAAAGGAGGTAACCCTCCCTGACCACCTGGAGTGGTGATGGCTGGCCACCTGTGGGCATAGTGGATGAGACGTCCCCCTGTGGGCTGTTGACCTCCTTGGGGTAGAGGGGCTATGCCCAAGGAGTCAAAAGCTCTCCCAGGCTGGACTGGAGCAGACCCCTGGGGCTTAGAAGCCCTTCCTGCTTATGAGGGCCAATGCCCTGTCCCCTAGACTGCTGACCCTGCTGGGGGGGGGGGCTTGAAAATGTGAGTAGTTTTTGTAAGCAGCCCCTTTCTTCGGGTAAAAGGGCTTTTTTACCCGAACCTTTCCATCAGGGAAGGGTAGCACTGTTTTTGGAGAGCCTGGGTCCTCGTCATAAGTTCGGTCTCCAACTCTGCAGCCTTCTCCATCATAGGTTTGCCAAAGAGATTCTCCCCTTGACATGGGACATCGACCAATTTGTCCTGAACCCATTGATTAAGGTCGGAAGACAGTAGCCAGGCTTGGCAACAGTCACCGATGCCCGCCACAGCTACTCTAGCCGCAGACTCGAAGCCATCACAGGCTGCTGGAATCATGAACTTGGAGCACTCACTGCGGCTCTGGACAGGTTCCTAAACCACTGCAGGGGTTTCTCAGAGATACCAGCTAAGAACCTGGCAAGCTCCTTCGCCAGGTGTCTCAGGTAAATGTCCATATATAGCTGGAAGGCCTGCTCATCAGCCGGATCCATTGAGCCCTGGGAGCACTTTCTGCTGAGGACATTCAAGATATGGGCCTCCCTACCCGGGGGGCACCGAGGAGTCTCTCTTCTGGCTCTTCAGCTGACACATCGCCGACTCCACCACCATGGAGATATGCGGCAGTTGTGCCTTTTGGAAGCTTGGGCTCCAGCAGACCGGATACATCGAGTTGAACCATTTACTTGTGATGGGCACCGATGCTGGTGTTTCCTACATGCGGTGCATGAGTCATTCCAGGATGGGTGGAATAGGTACCGTCAATGACTCCTTTGGTGGAGTCTCGTATTGGAGGATTTCTAGTTCCTCCATCCGTGGGTCCTCCTCCAATTCTGTTGGAAATGCCAGCGCCTTTGACATGTCCCATGCAAAGTCGAGGAATGCCTTCAGGCAGGGACCAATGCTGAGATTTGAAGGAGGATATGTCCGAGGGGACCTCGTGGTGGAGATGGGTGTCAGAGGACTCCTCATCCTCAGTCTCCCATTCCGAGTAATTGGTGGAAGACTCAAGGAGAGGATGACCCAGAGGCTCTGGGCCCAAACCCCTTGGAGGCCCCACGCGGCTGGTGTTGTGCCCACTAGCTGGGCAAGATCTGTCCCCTAGACTGGGACCTCTGCCGAGGATCGGCTCGGCCTCCAGGGACATCCTCGATGTCGAGGGCCTGGTGGTCTGGGCTGAAGAACTGGCCGTGCTGGACAACACCACCACCATTCTGGTCTCCAGTCCAGTTGGCGCCAGTTCCTCCAAAGGGGAGTCCTCAACAAGGATGGCCTCGGGTGTCTGGGGCTGATCTCTGGGCAATTTCTTCCAGGAGACTTGGTAGACTGCTCCTGCTCCGAGCCTTTGGAAGAGTGGCGTGGACTGCAGGACCTGGCTCAGGGCTTACCTGGCCTGCCGGAACAGTCCAGGGACGCTGCCTTCGAGGGTAGTTTCTTCTTCTTGTGCTCCCTCAAGGGAGATCCCCTTTTTGAAGGCCCACAGTGCTGACCAGGGTCTGTAGGGGTACCACGAGAGTCCGAGGCTTCAGATGGGGCCTTGGCCTTCAGAAGAGCCAAGGATTCTGGGAAAAACTTATCGTGCTGTTGTTAGCAGCTCTTAAGGGCCTTGGTGGACATCTTTTTACAAAGACCACAGTCCGCAGGGTCATGGTCCGGCCCAAGGCAGTGCAGGTGTGTGAATCAGTAAGGGATATGATTTTCGTACACTGATCATACTTCTTGAAGCCACTAGTAGCCATGGGAGAAAAAAATGCACCCCGGCGTGGTCGAAGACCCACGGTGCTGCCAGTTGGGAAAAGGGTGTGAAGGCACCAAAGGGGGGGGGGGGGAAAGAAACCTGATACAGACCAAAGACTCTATGCCGGAGCAGTGAGTTCAGGTAACGGGAAGAGTACCGGTGCACTATTGGAGAGAAAAGTATGGAACTCAGACATCTGAAGGGCTCAGCAGAAAAAAAAAAAGAAGACTGAGTAAGATGGCACCCTTGGGCAGGAAGGGGACCACGCATGCATGGTGGCATCTCCCAAAGGCTTTCTTTGAAAGCTGGGGAGATGCTTCCACAAGGGCTCCATCGGTGCTGTCACCCATATATGAGGCAAGATTTATTTTAGCCGAAAATTTTTCAGTTTCATTTTTTTTTTTAAATTTACACACAAAGGTACAGCCATGGGGATCACAATGGCCCTGAATGTGGCTACTTTGTATGCAGACAATTTTGAGAAGGGTTGGTCATCACAGTCTCCATGGTGATTTTATAGAATTGTCTGGAAATGTTTTATTGATGATGTCTCTCTTATATTGGTCAAAAAACAAACACATAAATCCTGAACCCTTACTAAAGATCAATATGGACCTCTGAATAGCCAGAGCAGATATTGCTTCTCGCAGGAGAACCCAAAGTATTTACGGCCATACAAAGCCAGAATTGCTCATCTCTCATCAATGGTCTAAAAAGGACTCCTAAATATAAGTCATAATGCCCCAAAAAAGGATGCAGGGTATATATATATATATATTTTTTTTTTTTAATTTTCCTTATTTTGTTTATTTTTATAAAAAGAAATTCTGAATCACAAGAACAACATCTCAAATTCATTGAGCATTCTGATCAGCTGACAAACATTACCAAAGGGACATCTAAATACAAAAAAGTCCTGGATATTTTTATATTTAGATGTCCCTTTAGTAATGTTTGTCAGCCGATAAGAGCATTTAATGAATTTTTGAGATGTAATATTTTTGTGAAATTTTGAGAGATTTTGAATTCAGAAAGAACAACATTTTTGTAAAAATATACCAAATAAGGAAAACTGTAAAAAAAATATCCTGAAGCATGTTTTAGGGCATTATGATTTCTATTTAGGAGTCCTTTTTAGACCACTGAGAGATGAGCAACTCTGGCTTTGCGGTCTTAAATATTTTGGGCTCTCCTGCAAGAAGCAATATCTGCTCTGACTATTTTGAGGTCCATATTGATATTTAGTAAGGGTTCAAGATTTGTGTATTTGTTTTTTTACTTTAATCCTGTCCAATTAAGACTTTTTGCTTATTTATTTTATTTTAAAAGCATATAAACTGCTAATTGCTAAAGCATTCATGGTGGTATACAAAACAAAATCACCACCATTACAATGCATTGAATCCCTAACCCCCAATAAAATAAAAAAAAACGAGACAAAACAAAACTCCCAGCCCCTAAATGTGCTATTTGCTGTCCTAATCAATAAGGAGCCCACCAGAGAGAAGCTACTTGACCTACTGTACATTATGGAGAAAAAAAGCCTTTAAGGTCTTCCTAAGCAATAGTAAATTTGTCTCCTTCCCAAGTGCCACTGGCAGAGAATTCCGCCACATAGGAATTGTCACCGAAAAAAATCCGTGCTTGCTATCACTGTAGATGTACCTCAGAACAACTTGGCAGCACCAAATGACATTCCTCCGCAGAACACAAGGTCCAACTCTGTACATACCAATGTAAGAGCTCCAAGTACCAAGGTCCAGTTCCCCACAATACTTTGAATGCCAAGACCAATAATTAAAATACACACCATTGTTTCATCGGAAGCCAATGCAGCTAATGCAGAACTCCGCCACCGGATCATGCTTCTGCAGACCCCAGATCATATGTGCAGTTGAGTTCTGCACCATCTGCAACTTCCTCAAAAGATAAGGAGGCAGCCCCACATACAATGCGTTACAGTAGTCTAGGCAGGCCATTACCAATGCCTGGACCATCCCACACAATGCATCCTGACTCAAATAAGGTTTCAATTGCTGAACCAAATGCAGGTTAGCAAAAGCAGTACGTACCACCTACGACACCTGTTGCCAAAAACCAAGCTCACCATCCAAGATGACCCCTAAGTCCAGAATCTCACTTTTCCAGGGTAGTTGAATATCTCCACTAGAAAACACCAAATGCTGACTCTCATCACTAAGGTTCCCACAAGACAGTACCTCAGATTTCTTAATATTCAGGACTAAACGAAGCAAAAGTAATCAAAAAGCAATATCTTCCAAACAAGAATTCACTCGCTGGCACGTAGCAACTTCATCATCATCAATCTCAATCAAAAGCTGGATATCATTGGCACATAGAAAACCCATAACCCCATGACTCCTACAAAATAGCACCCAGTGGATTCAAATAAATATTAAATACTGGGGACAAGGCTGATCCCTGTGGGACCCTGCATGACCAGTGTCGAACCTCAGAATATTGTGATCTCAAATGAACACAAAACCGCTGACCGGTCAAACAAGATCACCCACTGAAGGACCAAACCAATCCAAGAGAATGTAAATAAAAATCATCAATCCCTAAGGCCTTACAACAAATGGCCAGAGCCTCTGTATCTACTAAATAAAACATGGCCAACAGATCCAACATCACCACACACCAATATCATTCTCCCCCAGCCTGGATTTTACCCAAAATGTCTAACACTGTGACCAGCAAGGATTCTGTACCTGACCCTGCCCGAAATCCAGCCTGCTCCCAGTCTAAACCCTCCCTCCCGATCCAAAAAAGCTGACAATTGTACCAAAACCGCCTTCTCCACCACCTTCGCCAACCTCATCAGGGAGGAGATAGGACACAGATTGGAACAGTGAAAGCATAGTTACTCACCTGTAACAGGTGATCTCCGGGAACAGCAGGAATTTAGTCCTCACATATGGGTATCGTCGGTACCGACGGAGCCTGCGCGGGAACGCTCCCCAGCATCCAATCAGAAAGCCTTTGGGAGCATCCCACAGCGCCTGCGTGCTGCCTTCCCGCCTTTCCCAACTGCCTCTCTCCAGTTGAGTTTTAAAGCTGAGACAAAAAGAGAGAGAGAGGGAAAGGAAAAAGATAGATAGAGAGATACAACTCCTAGGGGAGGTGGGTGGGTTGTGAGGACTAAATTCCTGCTGTTCCCGGAGATCACCTGTTACAGGTGAGTAACTATGCTATCTCCAGGAACAAGCAGGAATGTAGTCATCACATATGGGGACTCCCTAGCTTTAGGTGCCAGGGAGAGACCCCAGAAGTTGTGTGTCCCTGAACAGGGCTCCACTTCCTCCCATGGATCTCTGGCATCCTACCAGGGATGGTGAGTAGGAGTTGATTAGGTATGGAACAGGTGTTGGAGAACAGCCTGACCAAACAAGGCATCCCGGTGGGAGTCTTTGTCCAAGCAGTAATGGGCTGTAAAGGTATGAACCGAGGCCCAAGTGGCTGCTCGACAGATGTCGATAGACACAGAGTGCAGATGAGCCATTGAGGCTGCCATGGCTCTCACATTGTGAGCTGTGATATGGCCCTCCAGAGAAAGGTTCTTACTCTGATAGGCGAAGGAAATACACTGAGCAATCCAGTTAGACAGTGTTCTCTTGGAGACTGGAAGTCCCAAATGAGAAGGATCAAAAGCAACAAACAGTTGAGAGGACTTTCTATGTTGCCATGTTCTTTGTAAGTAAAAAGCTAAAGCTCTTTTACAGTCCAAGGTATGAAGATTCCTCTCTGCATTTGATGCATGAGGCCTTGGAAAAAACACCGGTAGGTAGACCGCTTGGTTCAGATGAAAAGGTGAGACCACCTTTGGCATAAAGTGTGGATGAGTCCTAAGGACTACCTTGTCATGATGGAACCTTGTATAAGGTGGTTCAGCTACTAGCGCTTACAACTCACTAATGCGGCGTGCTGACGTGATTGTAATGAGAAAAATAACCTTCCAAGAAAGGAATTTCAAGGAGGTAGTAGCTAAAGGTTCGAAAGGTGGCTTCATGAGCTGCCCAAGAACCAGGTTTAAGTCCCATGCCACCGGTGGTGGCCTAATGGGAGGCTTAGTTAGAAGAAGGCCTCTCATAAATCTTGCTATAAGAGGTTGAGAGGAAATAGGCTGTCCATTTAGAGGCTTAAGGAAAGCTGCAATAGAGCTCAAATGGACTCTTACTGAATTTGTCTTAAGACCTGCATTGGATAAATGAAGGAGATATTCCAAGCAATAATTCCAGAGGTATCGCAAGGGGGTTAAGACCCTTTTGTGAACAACATATGGTAAACCTTTTCCACTTGAAAGCATAAAAGCATCTTGTGGAAGGTTTCCTGGAAACAAGAAGAATATCTTTCACTGGCTGAGGGATATTAAGATCATAGAGATCTAGGCTTTCAGACTGGGGATTGGGATGCCATAACAGTCCATCCTCCTGGGATAGGAGATCTGGAGCAGACCCTAACTCCAGGGAGGGAGCTTGAGAGAGATGTAGAAGCAGAGGGTACCACACTTGCCGTGGCCAATGTGGAGCTATGAGGATCATATGGCCTCTGTCTCTCTGAAGCTTGAACAGGGCTTTGGGAATTAGGAGAATGGGTGGAAAGGCATACATGAAGTCTTGACCCCAGTAAAGGAGGAAAGCATCCCTGGCCTGAGCCTTCTGAGCCAGAATTCTGGAACAGAACCGGGGAAGTTTGGCATTCCACGGACTTGCAAAGAGGTCTATGTCCGGGGTTCCCCAAAGTTGAAATATCCTGGTCACCTGGTCTGCATGCAGAGACCACTCGTGTGGAAGCAGAACTCGACTGAATCTGTCTGCCCAAGAGTTTTGAATGCCTGGAAGATACACTGCCAGAAGATGAATTTGATGCTCTCTGGCGAGGACCCATATTCGCAAAGCTTCATTGCAAAGCGAAAGAGAGCCCGTTCCCCCCTGCTTGTTCACATAGAACATGGCTACTTGATTGTCCGTATGAATGAAGACTGTCTTGCAGCTGAGAAGGATGTGGAACACTCGCAGAGCAAGAAAGATTGCTCTGAGCTCCAAGAGACTGATATGTAGATAACTCTCCTGTGGAGACCAGGTGTCCTGGGTGGAGAGGTCTTGCAGATGAGCTCCCCAACCCATTGGAGAAGCATCTGTTGAGAGTTGCTTGGGGTAGGGGTTGCTGAAAAGGGGACCCCAGCAACAGGTTTTGAGTGGACTTCCACCACTGGAGGGACAAAATGAGGCGACTTGTGTTTGCTATTTTGTCTGACAGGCATCCTGATGCATGGGTCCATTGGGTGGATAAAGTCCACTGAGCTGCCCTCATGTGGAGGCGAGCATAGGGAACCACATGCACGGTGGATGCCATGTGGCCTAGTAGTTTTAACATTTCTCGAGCAGTTAGATGAGGCTTTAGCACTGCTTGAGAAGCTAACTGCACCAAGTGAAGGCAACGGGCCTCGGGAAGATAGGCCCTTGCCTTTGTGGTATCCAGGGAAGCTCCTATGAACTCTAAAGACTGAGTGGGAGTCAGCCTGGATTTTGGGATGTTTATTACCAGCCCTAAATACTGAAGGATACGCATTGTGCAGGATAGAGAAGTCCTGGCCTCTGACTTTGTTGGGGCTCGAATGAGCCAATCGTCTAAGTAAGGGAAGACGAATATCCCTAGAGTGCAGAGAAATGCTGCTACAACAACCATGCATTTCATGAACACCCTTGGTGCTGAGGCCAGGCCAAATGGAAGCACTCTGTATTGGTAGTGCTTTCCCTGAAAAAGGAACCAAAGGAACCTTCTGTGAGTTGGGTGGATGAGAACATGGGTGTACGCATCCTTGAGATCTAGAGAACAAAGCCAATCCTGACTCTGAAGGTATGACAGCAGAGATCCGAGAGAAATCATTTTGAATTTCTCCTTGACAAGGAATTTGTTCAATTCTCTGAGGTCTAAGATAGGTCTGTAACCCCCTGTTTTCTTTGGAATAAGAAAATAAGGGGAATAGAACCCTGTACCCTGTTGATGAGGGGGTACCTCTTCTATTGCCCCATGGGCTAGAAGGATAGCGACCTCCTGACCTAACAGGTTGATGAGAGAGGTCGGAGAATTGAACTGCCTTACTATTGTGTGAGGGGGCGTGCTTGAAAAATGAAGCTTGTACCCCTCCTTTATGATGGAGAGTGTCCAATGCTCTGCTGTTATTTGCCCCCATCTGGGGGCAAAATGACATAACCTTCCTGGAATGGTGGAAGGTTCTGGTCCCTCCAGAACCAGGAAGGCTAAGTTCTCTAGATGAGAGTCAAAGGCCCTGTGGAGGCTGAGCCTGCTGGGCCGATTGAGGCCTAGCAGCCTTTACTTTCTTCTGTTTGGGTGGTTGCTGACCTTTCCTGGCAAGCAGACCTGCAGAACGTCCCTGCTGAACATAAGCAGGATAGAATTTTTTCTTTTTAGAAAAGAATGGTTTCTTAAACAATTTTCTTCTAGCAGGATCAGCAGTGGACTTGGATAATCTATCCAAGGTGGAATTTTCAGCATCCATTTCATTGGCTTTTTCCTGCCAATCTTTACCAAACAGGTTCTTACCAGTACAAGGGATGTTTCCCAATTTGTCTTGTACCCAGAGCTCTAAATCAGATGCCTGGGGCCAAGCAATTCTACGTGCACCTATGGTCATAGCCGAGGTTCTACTTATGCACTTAAAGCAGTCAAAGGCCTGCACGGTTTGAAAATTTTGAAAGATCTTGGGCATGTTTGACCAAAGTGACAAAAGCCTGTCTTTTATCCTCAGGAAGAAAAGGACTTAAAGCCTCTAAATCATCTGAGACCTCCTTCAGGAACATTCCCATATAGAGACTATAGGAACTGATCCTGGCAGAAAGCATGGAAGCTTGGAATACCCGACATCCAAAAGCATCCAGAGTTCTGCACTCACGTCCTGGAGGATTAGAGGCATGTCTTTTTGCACTCTTGATCCTTCTCATAGCTGACTCCACTACAATAGAGTGGTGAGGAAGCTGAGTCTTATGGAATCCAGGACAAGGAGGGACTCGATACATAGTATCGAGTCTACGAGAATGAGGAGAGGTAGTGAGAGGTGTTTCCCACATCCTTAACATGAGATCATATAGAATCTCATGAACGGGCAAGGTAGCTGCCTCCTTAGGAGTTTTAGGATATTGTAGAATTTCCAACTCCTTGACCCTTGGCTCTGTTTCAGGGGCCACAGAGTAATGGACAGGCCCCGAGCCACCTCCCTGATAAAATCTTGCAAGGAAATATCCTCTGGAGGAGACATCCTGCGTTTAGGGGAGGAGGGCTCCTCTGGGAGAAGCATCGCTGCATCGACAGAACTGTCAGAATCCTCAGATTCTTCTGAGGACTCAAAGTATCGTCTGTCCAGATGCTCTTGAAGAGACCGATATCCGTACCGACCAAAGTCGGTACCGGGGTATCAGTACCGGAGATCATCAGATGACTGGGTACCGGCAAAGCAGACACCGATGCCATTGGTACCGGTACCGAGGCCGGTGTCGGTACCGGTGTAATTGTCTGTTGCGGTTCCGAGGACTTCGATGCTGCAAGGAAAGCCACCAGACTGCATTCCATAGCCAGAACTCTCTGGTCTATCGACGCTGCCAATGCCTGGATGTCAGTAGCGGAGAAGACCGCCGGTACCCCAGAGCATGGCACCAGTAGTTCTGCCGAGGTCGAGGCCTCGAGAACATCCTGGAACCCTGATAATGCTTTGGAAGTCGAAGCCTCCCGACAGGGTAATTTTGCCGGTGCAGAATCCTCGAGGGCAACGCCAGAGGCATCGTGATGCTTAGAAGGAGATCTACCCTTCGAGGACCGACTGGATTTATGTTTAGTTACCTGAGATCCACAGGAGGAAGAAGCAGCCCTGGAAGACGTCGATGCCACCGAAACAGGGTACTGAGCTTAGCAGCTCGGTTCTGCCGACACCTTTTAGACATCATGGCACAGGACATACAATCCGTGATAGAGTGGTCAGGACCTAAACATTTTAGACACCATTCATGGGTGTCGGTGACGGAGATGGTACCGCCACACTTGGTGCACTTTTTGAAACCTGAGGCAGGTTTCTCCATGGTAAGGAAAACATTTTGGGCCTAAGGACCAAAAAGGCGCGTGCACCTGAAGAAAAAGAAAAAAGAGAATATATATATATTTTTTTACAGAAGTAAGAAAAGAAAAAAACGGCGGTACCGGTAGAGCGTCGAGGAAGGCAGACGCGACCACAAAAAAGAAAGAAATAAAAAAGAATTCTTCTGCGGTGACAGGAACACGACCTGCTGGCTCCGCGTAAAAAGAAGAACTGGAGAGAGGCAGTTGGGAAAGGCAGCACGCAGGTGCTGTGGGATGCTCCCAAAGGCTTTCCGATTGGACGCTGGGGAGCGTTCCCGCGCAGGCTCCGTCGGTACCGACGATACCCATATGTGATGACTACATTCCTGCTTGTTCCTGGAGATAATTAATACCCTTTTTTGGAATTGGGGTTAACGTGGAGCCTGATTCAGAGAGGGGGACATCTGGATGTCCATGAGGAAGACGGGCCAGTTAGGACCTGATTCTCGACCATGAGAACAAAACGTTCCCACGGTGCACACAATCGAGCCTGTGGACATTCTCCCCGCAGGTGCTCCCGACTCCTGCAGCTTAGGCCCCCCTTCTTCCCTGCTGCCTGATCCACAGCTGGCCTGCCGAAGCCTGGATTGGGCATCAGGGCCCCCCCCCTGCACCCAGCCCTGGGGGGGGGGGGGAACCCCGGGCCTGATCATCATGTCGGTGCGGCTCATTCCACCGTCGAGGTGGAAGTAGCAGCACATCCCCTTTGACCCGGCAGGATGTACAGGACCATGACCTGAATCAGCCCTGTACATCCTGCAGGTCTGGCCCATGCATGCTCTGCCCAGATTCCTCCCCCTCCTGCTGGCTCTCCCCATCCTGCTGCTCAGGACTTATGGGGAGAGCCAGAGGGGGGAAAGCTTACAGGGATGCACGTCCTGCTGGGATGTACAGCACCGCAACCTGCATCTTGGAATCGGGCCCTAGCTGCCTTCAACTCAGAGGGATAGTTGCCCTGGAGAAGAGAAGCATTTGACCAGGTTCGCCGCCATCCACTCTAATATTGACTCAGGGGCCTGTCGGAGGAGCTGTCCTGGTACTAGATCCCAATGCATCCAAGTGAGATGTAATCCCTGTAGTATCTCCCTCAAATCACCCACCAAAATCACGGTGAAAGATGACCATTTCACATCCACTACCGACTCCACCACTTTCCCTGGATTCCTCATTACCTGAGCCCGTAGACCCTCCACCTTATCTAAAAAATAGTCCCTGTCCATATCCAACACCTGCCCATACTCACTCAACCTCTTACATTACCCTAAAAGGAGATGAACTATCTGAAAAATCGCTCGAGGCTTATTTCCAGATGCAGTAATCTGAGCAGAACATTGCTGCCACGTAGCATCCTGAAGGTGCCGATGGGAAGTATTAGCCGCTACTTGCCATTGAAGTCTATCCTCCCTAGACCCAGTTTTCCACCATCGTCTTTCCAACCTCCTCACTGTGGATTTCAAGCTCTTTAGCTCTGCTGAGAGCCACACACAATTTCAAATCAAGTCCTCCCTTATCCAAACATGCCTCGCAGGGGCCACCTTTTCTAACACCCCACCCACCGCTTCCATTCAACTATGAACCTGCATTTCAACAGGTTCCTCCCTTCCCACAGTCCACTTACTAAGCACTAACCATAACCTACCTTCATCTATCCTCCCCTGCCGTTTACCCAAAACCTGATCTAAATCTACTCCCCCCACCCCACACAAACCCAAAGAGAATTATAAAATGCTCTGACCAAGGGACTGGTATACCCAGTTGCACCATCAAATCCCACCCATCCACAAATCTCTCTGATCCAAAAACCAATCTAAAGTATTCCCCTTACAATGCGTGGCCCCTGTACCATCTGCTGAAGACCCATGTCGCTAAACAAAGACGATAAAAACGGAAAAAACTCCTAGGCAGATTTACTAGATTAAAATGTCCTAAAACCAATAAATCAGGATAGTCTAAATGAACTAATGCCATACTATCCCCAAATGCATTCCACTGCTCCTGGAAAAGACCAGGCAGACAATACACCAATAAAATACCCACTTTCCCAGAACCTCTCATTAGTAAGCCTTCACATGGCTGAGGAAACCCCCATTCCACTTGACTAATATCCCACTTAGTATGATAAATTATAGCCACACCCCCACCCCGCTTGCCAGTCCTGGCCATTTGAAGACAGACATAAGTTAGAGGACAAAGCAAATTAGCTACCACCCCTCCCCCAGAGGAATGTTATAAACAGAAAATCCAACCTTTTGTCCCTAATATCAGATAAAACATGCTATTTTTGAGAAGCAGAACGGGCACTGATCAGAGCACAGTGTACATTCTGTCTTCCCTGTCCCTCTCCAACACTTCTCCTTACGCCCTGAAAATCACTTACCCTCCCTAATCCCCTATGAATCTGTATTCCAAATCTAACCCTACCATGCCCTGCATAAACTCCTTGCCTCGTCACCACCTCAATTCCTTCCCCCTATTAGAAGAGAAACACATACTCTGTCACCTCACTACCACTCAACATACCACTCCACACCTACTGCCCCCAATTATACAGCATTACCACCACCTACTCTAGAGTTCCCTGTGGCATTCCAAGTGGTGTGCTAAGTGGACTACCAAAAGGGACTGCTACTTCTGGAGAGAGATCTGCACTTTTAAGTATTTACTTCTGGGAAATTTTCTAAATCTTGTGGAAAAATAAATTCTTTAGATTAAAGCTGATTAATCTGTGTAAATTAGAATCCAGTGTATTTATTAACTCAGTCAGGGCCTAGTATGAACAGATAGCTTTCAGTTTAAATTTAAAACCCAGCTGAGGGCTTTCAGTTTAAATTCAGAACCCAGCAGAGGGCTTTCAGTTTAAATTTAATACTTAGTCAGGGCCTAGTATCAGCAAAGAGCTTTTAGTTTAAATTTTAGAACTCGGCAGAGAGCTATTATTTTAAATTGAAAACTCAGCAGAGAGCTTCTAGTTTAAGTTTAAAACTCAGTCAGAGCCTAGTATCAGCAGAGCGCTTTAATTTAAATCAGAGTATAGCTTAGCAGAAAGGAAAAACAGGGTCAATATTCTTTGAGCAGAAAGGAATAAATTGTTTCTAGAGACCTTTACAAAGGGGCCTTCTAGATAGGGGACAAGAGACCTGTGAAATTGTTTTAAATAGATGTTAAAGCCAAGTTACAGATCAAAGGGGCACTTTGAAAAGCTCCCTCTATCAAAGCAAGGGCTGTGTGAATCACCCAGGAAATTGTTCACTGATTAGAAGCACAGATCTGGGACCCGTGTGGCAAGCCAGCCTTTACTAAGTATTAGTTCCCTCCCACCCCAGGCATAATATTAGCTTTATAGGTTCTTAGACCTATTAAAGGGGGAGGGGTATTCAAATTCACTTTCAGGTTTAGTTGGTTATCCTCACTAAGAATAGATGAGTTAAGGCCCTTAAAGTAATTAATCTTGATGTGAACAAAGTCCCTTAAACTTATTTGGTATAGTTCTATTAGTACAAGTATCCCTAGTAACTTCAAACAAATAGCTAAACAAAACTTTCAAACTAAGATGCAGACAGCAGTCCAGCAGTGAGATGGGGATTATCCAGTCTTCTGCAGAGTGTCATATGTACAATTTTCTCCCAGTTGGTGAGGTGTCTTATGTGTACACTAGGTACAAGGAGCTCTTTGCCCTAAGGGAATGTGTGCAATCTCTGGAGGCTAGAGTAGCAGACCTGGACATAAGGAAGTCAGAGAAGTACATAGACAAGACCTATAGGGACGTAGTATTGCAGCCCCACCTGTAGTCTGGCAGCCTCTCAGTTGCCATGGAGGAGAGGGGTCACGTGAAAGGAGAGCTAGGACCTGTCCACAAGGAGATGTAATACTCTTGTACAGAGGTGGTTTCTCCAGGGCCCATAAAGGAAGGGTTAGGACTGCTGTTATAGTGGGTGATTCAATCATTAGGCATGTAGATAGCTAGTTGGCTGATGGACATGAGGATCGCCAGGTAACATGGCTGCCTGGTGCAAAGGTAGCAGATCTCATGCACCACACAGACAAGGTTTTAGATCGTGCTGGGGAAGAATCTGCTATCATGGTAGATGTTGGTACCAATGACATAGGAAAATGTGGTAGGGAGATTCTGGAGGCCAAATTTAGGCTTAGGTAGGAAGTTGAAATCCAGAACTTTCAGGGTAGCATTCTCTGAAATACTTCTTGCACGACGTGCAGCACCCAAAAGGCAGGCGGAGCTCCAGAGTCTCAATGCATGGATGAAACGATGGTGCAAAGAAGAGGGTTTTGGATTTGTTAAGAACTGGACAACATTCTAGGGAAGGGAGGGGCCCTTCTAAAGGGATGGGCTCCACCTTAACAGGGATGGGACCAGGCTGCTGGTATTAACATTTTAAAAACTGCTCTCTCTCCTTTTTAACTAGATAATAGGGGGGAAAGCCGACAGTCACCCAAGTGTGCATGGTTCGGAAGAATGTATCCTTAAAGGATATTAGAAACAGAGGGAAGTTAGGACATCCTAACAAAGGTTTTGATAAAGATAAAAGTAATCCAGTTGCCCTTGAGTACAGAGCTGAAAGATTCCAAATTACCCCTATCGACTGATAATCAGATTAATATGAATGAAATACCTCCTCTAAAAATGCCTGTATGCAAATGCTAGGAGTCTAAAAAATAAGATGGGAGAGTAAAGGACTTCCGTAAGATGTTAAAAACACTTGTGTTTGCGGAACACTATGGTCCCTCCCAGTGATCATAACCCACTGTCAACGACATCTCCTTTTTGCCCTCCTTTATCCCTTACATAAACAGTAAATATCTCCCAAGTAAACTACTTTGATTGAAGGAAAAGGTGGTATATAAATCTTGATAAATCAATCAATCAGTCTCAGAGACCTGGTGGAAAGAGGACAACCAATGGGACATTGTGATAGCTGGATACAAACTATATCGCAATGAGAGTAGATCAAATTGGAGGAGGGGTTTGTGGTTTGTTAGAGGCAGCACTGAGTCACACAGGATTAAAGTTTTACAGGAAATAAAATACGCTGTAGAATCTCTATGGATACAAATTCCACATAAAAAGGGAAAGGCAATGGCAGTGGGGGTGTGATACCGACGATCTGGCCAGAATGAACAGATGGATGAAATCAGGGAAGCTAACAAACGTTACAACACAGACACAGGTACACTACCAAAAAACTGCCTCCAGTTTTGCAACTGATTCCTATAGATTTTGGGGTGCTGAATCCAGGAAAAATAGCCAAAATGTTCCATCACGTCACGTTTTCTTGCAAAATTAGAATTCTTACCCATATAAGGAATGTTCACATAATTTCTTTTTAGCCGACTGCAGTTTATTTTCTTGGCCCAAAATAGAGGTTGTAATGGTTAACTAACTAGAAACACTCCCTCATGATATTTTAGAGTGTTTTGTATTCATTTTATACATTAACAGGACAATTGGGAGGCGGGGGGCTAAATCCAGTACTCGCGCTGGCGCATGTTCTTTCCTGTTCGCCTCGCCTCGTTCGCTCGCTCAAACACGGTGGTTGCGACATGAACGTTCCTGTCAAATTTCAGTTTCTTGCAAGTTCATTATTACCTTTTGTTTGCTCAGTCGTAATCCAGCTTTATTCCGAAGTGGTTCACTACAGTTGTAGTTTGCAGTGCTGTGTATTTGTGATGGCTCACAGAGCCAGAGGTTGCGTCAACTCTCCAGACAGTTTTTGTTTTATTTGTGGGGAATATACCGTGAAAAAGCGGCAGAGGAACATTTCTGCATTTATTAAAAAAGATATTTCGCCTATTTCGGTTTGAAGTTAGGCGATCAAGACAAACAGTGGGCTCCTCACAAAGTGTGCAAGACATGTGAGGAAGATCTACGCTTATGGATGAAAGGTAAAAAACAAGCATTTCGTTTCGGAATACCTATGATGTGGCGTGAACAAAGAGACCACAGCAGTGACTGCTATTTTTGCTCTTGCATTGTGAAGGGATACAACTTAAAAAATAAGAACGTAATAAGTTACCCCAACCTTCCCTCAGCAATTAGGCCTATGCCTCATAGCAACGAAGAACCTGTGCCTGAACCACCAAAATCTTTGGATCATATTTGTGTGGACGGTTCTGATCATGATGAGACTCATCAGATGGCTTTTCCCGATGAGTCCAGTACTTCCGAGTTTGAAACTGAACCAGATCCGAAACCTGAACTTTTCTCTCAAGCTGAATTGAATGATTTAGTCCGGGATTTAGGACTCCCAAAAGATGCTGCCCAACTGCTAGGTTCTCGGCTTAAACAGAAAAATCTATTGTCACCAGGAGCAACTTTTTATTGGTACCGCAACCGCGAGACACAATTTTTGAAGTATTTCAGCAAAGAGGAAGATTTGGTATTTTGCAACGATATATACGGAGTGATGGAAAAGTTTAAACTCAAGTATGATCCTGCTGAATGGCGGCTGTTCATTGATTCGTCAAAAGACAGCATAAAAGGTGTTCTTCTTCATAATGGCAACACATTCGCTTCAGTTCCTATTGCTCACTCTGTTATTCTCCAAGAAAAATACGAGAATTTGGCCTTGATTCTTCAGAAGATTTGTTATGATGAGCATAAGTGGATGATTTGTGGAGACTTTAAAATTCTATCCATGCTATTAGGGCAGCAATCCGGTTTCACCAAATATCCCTGCTTCCTTTGCTTGTGGGATAGCCGGGCCCGCGACCTACACTGGGGGAAAAAAGACTGGCCAATTCGGGAGTATTTGAGACCCGGTGAGAAAAATGTTCTTCATGAGAGCTTGGTACCTCGTGATAAAATTCTATTACCACCTCTCCACATTAAGTTGGGTCTCATTAAGCAATTCATCAAGTCCCTTCCAAAAGATGGTGAGTGCTTTCGGTACCTTTGCTCAAAGTTCCCCCGACTTTCTGAAGCAAAGCTAAAGGAAGGAGTGTTTGTTGGCCCTGATATAAGGAAACTCATTTCAGATGGAGCATTCGCTGAAACGATGTCTGGGAAGGAAAAAGAAGCCTGGGATTCCTTCAAGGATGTTGTTCTCAAATTCTTGGGGAACAGGCGGGATGAGAACTATAAGGATATTGTTGCCAGGATGCTCAATGCCTTCAAAGAACAAGGCTGTAACATGAGCCTGAAAGTCTATTTCTTGCACTCCCATGTGAACTACTTTCCCGAAAACTTGGGGGCGTACAGTGAAGAACAAGGTGAAAGGTTTCACCAGGACATCAAGGACGCAGAGAGAAGGTACCAAGGAAGATGGAACACCACTATGATGGCTGATTTCTGCTGGCTGCTGCTGCGGGAAACCCCAGATGAAAAATACGCCAAGCAGCGCACCAAGAGAAGCATTCGGGGGAAGAAGAAACGGGCCCACCAGGAGATTGATTGACCCAAGAATGACTTTAAAATCTAAACTGTGTTGACAAATATCGTGTTTTTACTAAACTTTGAAATAAAAATTTGCTAGTTATTACCACAGTGTCGGATCTCATTTATTAGAATTTTATTTTCACACCATCGGGTGTTTGTCTTCATGTATTGCAATGGTGCGGTTTGCGTTTTCTATTCTTACATACATACCTGTACAACATTTTTTGCACATTTCTTTGCTTTGCTTTGTGTCTAACCTCGCTCTTATATGCTCAATGTTTGTGCACATGTATGTGGCTGTTTTAAGTGCAGACAATTTTGCTACCATCACAGTGTGTTTTGTTGACATTACTCTATTCTTATGTGCTGCCTTGTTACAATTTTCTTTATTCTTATTTGAATAACTACTAAACAATTAGTATAAAGAATTCATCCAAGAAACTTTTATCTCGATCGCACTCAATCTGAAACGTTCACCTCAAACTGCTAACCCAATGTAGCAAAAAATCTGTATGTGATGGAGCAAATTGGTTACCAGATTTGGATTCAGCGCACCAAAAAACGTAAAAATCAATCGAAACATTAGAGGCAGTTTAAAAAAAAATTTTTTTAGTGTACCTGTGTAATGGGTGCTTTCAGTTACCTGCATATCGAATGGGTTAATGTCACAGCATGACTTGCTAGGGAGAAAGGTTTTAAGATGAAATAAACGATTGTTTCTTCGTGCAGCATGAACCAACAAGAGGGGAAGCTATTTTGGACCTAGTCCTTAGTGGAATGCAGGATCTGGTGCAAGAGATAAGGGTGTTGGGGCCTCTTAGCAATAGTGATCATAGCATGATCGCGTTTGATTTAATACTGTAAATGGAGAAAGGACAGCAAGGAAATTTACAGTACTACCCTATAACTTTCAAAAGGGAGACTATGATAAAATGAAGAAAAAAGTTAAGAAAAGACTAAAAGGAGCAACTTCAAAGGTTACAGATTTATATAAAGCATGGGCATTGTTTAAAAGTACCATCTTGGAAGCCTAGAACAGAGGTATTCATCGCTTTAAGAAATGTGGAAGGAAGGCCAAAAAACTGTCAGCATAGTTTAAAGGTGAGGTCAGAGGCTATTGCTGCCAAAAAAGTATCTTTCAGGAAATGGATAAAGGAGCCACTTGACAAAAATGGGAAACAGCATAAGTATTACCAAGTTAGATGCAAGGCATTGATAAGGCAGGCAAAGAAAATTTGAAAAGAAGCTAGCCATGAAAGCAAAAATGCACAATAATCTTTTCAGCAAAAAACCTGTGAGTCAGCTGGACTATTGGATGATAGAAGGATAAAAAGGCACTAAGTGAGGGACAAGGACATAACGGAGAGAATGAATGAATTCTTTGCTTTGGTCTTTACTGAAGATGTAGGGAATTTATCCATGCCTGAAATGGTATATAAAGGTGATATATCTGGAGAACTTGTGGTAGGCGATGGCCTATATAGATGTGAAAGGCCTGTAAGATAGGCCTGGATTCTAACCCCCACCTTCCTGTTAGAGTAAAGAATTAAAAGTTAGAAAAATCAGTTTATGACAAAGCTTGCACAATACTTCCATACTAAATGGATACTGTTGCATTCCTTGAGCTAGATATGACCTTGCAGTAGAAGTGTAGTCATAACATAGAACTGTGCCTTTGTTAGACTAGTCTGAGAAGGGTGAACAGGGAGCAATAGCCCAGTGAGGGTCCCCGATTAGATAGGTGCAGGGGGCGTTGGGACCAATAGAAAGTCTGCCTGTATCAAACTGTGAAGCTTTTATATAAGGAAGTTGTTCCTGTTCGCCAGGGCTCAGTCCTTTGATGCTTGGGCCTTGTGCACAATAAATTGGTTTGGATCCTTGCACTGACTCCGGGTATTATTTATTGCATGCTATCAGTGCTGCCACATGTCTTGGTGCGTTGGCCGGGAAATGTGAGTAGTGTGATGGTGTTCAAGTAAATATGCCACGACTTCTCGCCTCAAAAGGTTTTGTCCGGCCTGGAGCCACCCCTGGCTGATTGCAGGAGAGCCTTCGGCGCCACCCATCCTCTTGTATCGGGGAGTGCTCCTCCTTGCCTCCGCAGGTGGCCGGTTCCGGCCGGCCTACACCTCGAACCTGAGGGGAGTCCAGGATCCAACCCATGATCCGGTGAGTAGAACTATTCTGCTAATCAGTCAGTCAGTCAGGCTAGTCTGTCAGTCAGTCAGGATTCTGGAATAAGCGCTTGAGAGTCTGATCACCTCTCTCGGGGCGGTCCTAGTAAGTCTCAGAAAGTCTTAAAAGGTATAAGCAGAGACTGAACCCACCCAACCCCCCAGTCAGTCAGTCAGTCTGTTTTTTGGGGAATTTTATTCTGTCTTGGATGCCTGCTTGTGTGAATGAGAGGTCTTGAGAATACAGACCGAGCGAGGTGCTGGCTCCTGACTAGTGCATTGCCAGGTCGCGAGAAAGGAGAAAGTGTTTGGTGTGTCTCCCTTATTGTCTGTTGTGTTTACCGATTAGGGAATAGTATTAAAGCAACAACTCAGAAGTCACTTTTACAAAGACAGCTGTCTCACTGAGTGTGAGTCTCTCTCTTGCAAGCGGGGAGAGAAGGGGACGTGTCTTTCACACAGCCCGGAGACAAAGACAGGAATGTATCCTTTACTTAACGCTTTGAAGGTTTCAATTATTCTATGCTCTGCAGCTGGGTTAATTGTGCTTATTTCAGGAAAATTGTACCTGTTTTATTCAATATGTTTTAATAGCGATGTTCCTTCTGCTATGGCCATGTATTATATATCACTTGATAGGAATGTTATTAACCCCGTTCGGGTTCCTCAATGCATTTATGGGCTTAGCCTTGTCTTGTGTTTTTTATGTTCCAGTCGTTAGCAAACACTGTTCAAAAAGAAATGATAGAGAAATTAATGAGACTGCTTTTGTTTCCCCTTTGACCTACGAAGTGGAGGTTAAGACCCCTGATAGGACTATGAAGCATCCCGAGCCAGTAACTACAAAAATGCTTGAAATTTTGTCTCTGATATATTTGGTTTTGACTGCATATGCTATCGAGTAAAACAGGGTCTTTTCCTATATTATAGCAAGCACCGCATAGAGGACATAATTATTGTTCATAAATTACGGGAACAACAATACGAGCTGTAACTGTATTTATTTAGGATTTATTTAGTGTTTACAGCCGCTTTGTCTAGTAATTTACGGCTGCTTTGAGAGCCAGGAGAGAGACCTACTGTTTATCTTGTTAAGATAATGCCTGTCTTTCCCGAACTGTGTTGGTGTCCAGAGAAACAATGTACTGTGTTTTGAAAGGGTCTTTTAAAGTCTCAGTTTCAGAAGTACAGTCTTAGTTTAAAGCCTTTAAATAGGTTCAGACAGTTGTTGTATAGAATGAGCACACACATCCATTATGCTTAGTCCACAGGGAAATGCAGCCCGCCCCCTCTGTCTGTTGACAGCAGCCCAGGAGAATTTGCATTTTTGTCAGTCAGTCCCAGAGAGATATAAAACAGAAATTGCAGAAACTGGATGGATTTGCGGGCATGACAGTTAATGGAAGTTGCTCAGAAAGTTTTTGTGAATTGTGAAAATGAATGTGACAGAGAAAGTAGAAAAGAAAGCAGATCTTCTTGCAGCCGCTTTGGTTGAACGATGTGGAGGAGGTTTTCCTAATTGAAAGAGCAGAGGAAAGCGGAAGGGGTCGTGAAAATGATTAGTCCTCTCTGGGTGCAAATCAGTGCACCCATTGCAGAGAAGGACACTAGAGAAGTGAATGCCCGTATCAGGAGAGGAGGAGGGAGTACTTGATTTCAGAGTCATGGAAGAATAAACCGAGCACAGTGTTCCAGCAAGAGAGGGAAGCAGCTATAGAGTGAGTGGCAGCCGAAGAGGGCTACAGCATGGATGAAGACTAGGCCAGACCGGATTCCAAGTTTCCCTGGGTCCCCAGGAGCCTATGGTCAGTCTGTAAACAGGGGACCAATATATGGACTTTATGGGGGATATAGGAGCAAAATACTAAAGCCAGTAGCCCCTTTGTTTTCTCGATGCATCACCATTGTCAGAGCTACTGAGCCACTAAACCTTTCCCGCATGTGTGAACTAGGAGGACAGAAAATAGCGCACCAGTTCCTGTATATGCCTGAATGCCCTATTCCAGCTAAGCTCCAGGCACAGATACCCTTTGCTGAAGGGGAGAAATGCAAATGACTGTGAACCCAAAGCCTGCTGGATTGATGGTGCTGACTGCTCCCCGAGAAGAAGAATGGTGGTTTTACAGCGTATCTCCAACCAAGCCAATTAGTTCCTGTATACCCACCAACCTTGTAGCCCCGCCTGAAGTATGGGCAGAAGATAATCCACCTGGCCTAGCGTAGAACATAGCCCCTGTCATCGTCACCCTCAAGCCAGGAACGGAACCAGTGCATGTGAAACAGTATCCTCTTCCCTGACCAGCTATTGAAGGTATCCACTGCCATTTAATGAAACTGCTGAAGTATGAAGTATGGTGCCAGTCACCTTAGAATACCCCCCTTCTCCCAGTTAAGAAGCCTGGGACAGGGGATTACCGCCCAGTACAAGATTTGAGGCGAGTGAATGATGCAGCTGAAACTATACACCCAGTGGTACCAAATCCTTATACTCTCTTGGGACTGATCCCCGCTGAGGCTACTCATTTCACTGTCCTGAACCTGAAAGATGCCTTCTTCTGCATACACCTAGCCCCCCCGAACTTTTGTTTGCTTTTGAATGGCAAGACCCCACAACAGGAAGGCGGGGCCAACTCACCTGGACTTGATTACCCCAAGCTACTATGTGAACCCAGGAGAAAGGGTTCTTCTTCAGTATGTGGACGATCTGCTCAAATGCAGAAAGTGAATATCTACAAGCCACCAGTGAACTCTTGCACCTTCTAAATGAGGCTGGATACAAGTCTCAAGAGCCAAGGCACAATTATGTTAAGCCGAAGTGAAATATCTAGGATTCCAGTTGACCAGCAGAATACGACGCAAAGAAACTGTGTGCAGTAATCCCACCAGGAGGCAAGTGAGAGCCTTCTTGGAGACTGCAGGATATATGGATTCCCAATTTCACCATTGTATCAAACTACCAAAGGAAGGGAGAGGTCTCCATTGGAATAGAAGCCTGAACAGGATGCAGCATTTCGATCTTTGAAGGCCGCCTTGATGTCATCACCGGCTCTGGGTCTGCCAGATGTCCAGAAAACCTTCTCGCCTCTATGTCCATGAGTCACAAGGAAATGCTTTGGGAGTGTTGATTCCATCTCTTAGAACTTGGCAGCGACCAGCTGGATACAGTTGCAAAAGGCTGGCCCCCTTGTTTGAGAGCTGTTGCAGCTACAGCCCTCCTAGTGAGCAAAGCAGACAAGCTCGCTTTGAGACAGAATCTTCAAGTTACTGTACCACACTCTGTTTTGACCATTATGAAACACAAAGGAAACTTCTGGCTAACAAACTCACGAATGTTGAAGTATCAGAGTATGTTGTGTGAAAACCCCCAGATACAATTGAAGGTCAGTCAAGCTTTGAATCCTGCTACGTTGTTACCAGTTGGTCTTGACCCCCCCCTGATCATGACTGTTTAGAAACTATGGACACTATATTCTCAAGCCGCCTGGATTTGACTGATGTTCCTTTGGAGAACCCTGAACGAACTTTCTTTGTAGATGGAAGCAGTCTTGTCATCATTAATGAACATTGTTGTGCCAGATATGCAGTGGTGACCCTTGATCTGGTAGTTGAGGCCTCAGCTATGCCCCCAGGAACTTCAGCACAGAAAGCCGAATTGACAGCTCTCACTAGAGCACGGACAATAAGAAAAGGGCTCTGTCTAAATGTGTACCCAGATTCCAAGTATGACCTTACAACCTTGCATGCACATGGGGCCCTGTACAAAGAATGAGGGAGGAAGCAAGTCCATTAAGTATGATCCCGCGATATTAACATTATCAGATGCATGCTGCCTACAGACCTCAGAACTTAGGAAAAGTAGACTGTATGAGTAGAACCCTGAAATCCCAGTTGTCCAAACTTGGCCAAGCAGTTCACCTGAAGTAGCTCCAGTTCTGAGTTCTTCCTATAGCCCTTCTCAGGATATGTTTAGTCCCTACTAAGTCTTTAGGAGTTTCCCCTTTTGAGATTCTGTATAGGCAACCCCCGCCTATGGTGCAAGGAACAAAAGGAGATATGAAACAGATTGGATCTGAAATTACTAGACAAGAACTATTGGTTTTAAGTTCTGTTTTGCAGAGTCATCAGCTGCCCAGGGGTCTCGGTGTGGATCACAGAGTGGAGGAGGACACCGTGGATACCGCGTTTGAAGGGACCTTATGTTGTCATCTTAATAACACCAACAGCAGTTAAAGTTGCAGAGCTTGAACCTTGGATCCACCACAGTCGAGTAAAGCCAGCAGCCGCTCCTGAACTTGGTCTTTCCGTAAATGACCCTGAAACGTCATTGTGGCTCACTTTGCGATGACAACCACTACTGTAAGAGACTAAGAATCTACAACCCTACTCCTGTCACACGTCGTGGGAGCCAGGGTGCAATGGAAGCTATGGGAGAAAGACAACCCTGGGATCCCTTGGAATGACTTTTGCCTTACTCTCCCCCTGTTCCAACGTTCCTTCTCATATAAATCAAATAGACGCCGCGCATCAGGAACGTTGGAACGGAAATTTATACTAGACGTGGGCAGCATTGTCGATCCAAAACAGATCCCCTGAAGAACCCGAATAGGAGAAACGCAACACAAGCGCTGGGGGACTAGCGTCGGGATAAGGATCATTAAGTAGCACCAGAGTGTTGTACAATCATGGACAGTGGCATTGGATTTTAGAGATGAGTGATCACCTATGATATTGTATTTTGAATGAAGTATGGTCACGAGTGATCACCTGATATTACAGTTTTGCAAAGCCATAGCCATAATTGTTAATAATCGCAGTGGAGGTCGTTGATGTGATATAGTACGTCTGTTCCTGGGTTGAAGTTCATTCACAGGACCGGTACTAGGCTGAGACCACCCTGCGATATTTTATTAAAGTTCTGTGCTGAATGAGAAGAAATAGAACGAACACTTTTTGTGTATTTGTTATTTTGAACGTGAGATTATTATTGTTACCGTGAGGATACGTTCAGGAAGAGACCAATATTGACATGATTTTCACTGTATAGTGTGCCAGAATACAGATTTGTGGGTTGAGATAGTAGATAGTCCAACCTAGTCCTCAAGGAGAAATTTATATTTAAATGTGAAACTTCTACATAATGAACAATGCTGGATTTTTAATTTAAATAATATTTAACAGTATGATTTAAATTTCGATACGAGTTGGCTGCATTTTATTAATACAAAAATGTGTTTGTGTGTTGCAGGTTGTTGTCATGGGGGTGGAGTTTTCCCTTTAAAAATGGCATCTGGCATGGAAACAATAAATGCCAAAGAGGTTAAAATCACAAATTACAAAATTACTCCATACAAACATGCAGCAATGGTTAGTGTGGCTAGCAGGTATATCTTTAAATAAACCAGGTGGGTGCCGAAGTCCGCATGCGCGGCGTTTTTTCAAACTACAAGGAGATATTGAGGAACGTGAGCAGAAGTCAACAAGTGAGTAGTTTTCAGTGAGTTTCCAAATGGTGTTTTTGGATACTGATTGACGTAAGATAACATCATTCCTCTTTCTTAAAAAGAATTTTTAACACCAAAATTGCAATTGCTATGGAAAAGTGTTCCTAATGGATGTGTAGCGCTATTGTTATATTCTTATCTTTTTAGACCCTCCTGAAGAAACTCCGGTGTGGAGTGAAACGCTCAGAAAGGTGTCGTGGGAGGCGTAGAGATCAAACAAGAGAATTCATGTTGAGATAAGCTTTTTCAATAGCTTTTAAAACACAACGGTGGTGGAGAATTGGTGATATTGCTATACACCCTTATATAAAATGTTTTTTTCCCACAGTGGTCATTGATGCTATCAAAGCGCTGTCTGTTTTCCACTAAGATAGTGGTGTAGAGCGCTACTGAGGTCTGAGACTACACTTGGGAGTAGAAATACATTGAGAATTTAAAGATATACCTGCTAGCCACCCTAACCATTGCTGCATGTTTGTATGGAGTAATTTTGTAATTTATGTGATATTCCTATACTCCGAGAAGACCAAGATCTATTGCTTGTAGATATACAAAGAGGTTAAAATGGCAAAGGATTGCCATATTTTTGTTATTCATTTGGCATTTTAAAAAAACAAAATGTCCCAGGGGCTGGTTTTGGGTGAAACATTGATGTTGGGCATTCAGAGTACTAGAAGTGAGTGGAGGAGTGGCCTAGTGGTTGGGGCAAGGTACTTCGGGCCGGAAGGTCGGGGGTTCAAATCCCACTAGAGGACAGCAACCTTGGGCCGGAAGGACTGGGGTTTCTAGTCCCACAGGTGCTCCTTGTGGTCTTGGGCAAGCCACTTAACCCTCCATAGCCCATGTTCCCTGTAAAAATAGTTCTCTGTGTGCTGTGCTTTCCTGTCTAATCAATGTGTTTATACCTCAAAAATTTCCTGTCATGATTTGACAATTTCCAATCTGTAATCAAACCGCTGCTGATCGCTGGAAGTAGCGGTATACAAATGTATACTAAATAAATAAAATAAGATCAACGAAAGAGATTAGTATTGGAGGTAAGAATTGCGACTACTTAAAAAGTATATGATATTAATTTTTTGAAGATTTTAGTTGCAGAAAAGAAGGATTGCTTATGTGTAATGATGGTTCTCCATGGACAGAAGGATAAATCAGCCTCGCAGGTGAGTGATATCATCTCAGAGCCCAGAAGAGTCTAGAAAACCCTCCTGGGCATGTGCAAGCAAACCCTCCTGTGTTGTCTGTTGCTCCTCTCCCCTTAGTCCCTCCCAGAGCCTAGGTGACTTCAGTCAAGAACCATGGTAGCTTCAATCTGTATTGGAGGAGGAAGGGATTAAGGGGCTGATTTATCCCACCGTCCATGGAGAACCATCATTATAGGTAAACAGCCTCTCTTTCTCCATGGACAAGTAGAATATAATCAGCTACACAGATAGGTGAATCCCAAGCTAAGGGTATAAAGATCAAAATGTTCAGATTACTAAAGAGCCCCTTGCACGATGCTGTAGTGGACTGAAGCCAATAGTCATGGAATATCTGGAATGGAGATTGCTAAAGTTTGACCCCTTCGGAGGCAAACAGGCACACTGTCCAGCATTTATCCCTCGTCTGTCCAGTACGTCCCCCTGTCTCTTCCATTTGTCCATGTCAGCCCCCCTCCCTCCATCCATGTCAGCCCCCCTCTCTCCCTTTCTCCATCCATCCCTCCATGTCAGTCCCCCCCTCTCTCCAGGTCAGCCCCCCTCCCTCCATACATCCATATCAGCCCCCCCTCCCTCCCTGTCCGCCCCCCTCCCCCATGTCAGCCCCGTTGCAGGTTCCCTGCTCCCCTCTCCCCATGTCTGCCTCCTTCTTCTGCAGCCATGGCTCCCTGTCTCTTAGGGAACCGTGGCTATGCCTGTAAAACTGTTGCAGAGCCTGTCTGTCTCTAAATGGGCTCCGGCAGCATTGTCCCGCTGCCAAAGGAAGTGGTAAACAACTTCCTTTGAAGGCGGACAATGCTGCACGGAGCCCGTCGAGAGGCAGGAAGGCTCTGCAACGGTTTTACAGGCATAGCCGCGGTTCCCTAAGAGGCAGGGAGCCGCGGCTGCAGAAAATTGGAGTCTGTGAGTTTGCCGCTGCCGAGAAGCGGACTCGGCAGTGGCAGCAACTTGTGCGCTTTTTTTTTTTTAACGGCGGAGTGAGGCGACCCCCGTGGGGGTCGCGACCCACAGGTTGAGAACCGCTGCTATAAAGGAATTAACTAAAACAGAGCTAAAAGAATGGTTTACAGAAATAAAAAAAGAGGTGCAAGCAGTGAAAATGGAGCTGAGTGAGCTCATAGGCAATCTGAAGGAAGATATAGCCGAACTGACACACACAGCTGGAAATCATGAGAATTGCCTACAAACAGCAAAAAGAAGCAGATCAGCAATGGCAGACTAAAATGCAAAAGTGGCAAGACACCATGCAATATAAATTAGAAGATTTAGAAAATAAGTCCCAAAGGAATAATCTAAGGATCCGAGGCATTCCAGAGGACAAAGAATTTCAGGACAGTGCAAAAGTGGCAGCTCTAATATGCTCAGAGGTGCTCAAGAAAGGGAGAGAGGCAATGGCTCCAGAGGAAATAATGGACAGAGCACATAGACCACTGGGGGCACCGAGAGAATATAGACCCAGAGACATTATTTATCTGACAGGGTATAAAATGAAAGAACGGATCACAACAAAGATGAGGAATCTGAGGACTATAAACTGGCAAGGGTACCCAGTAACTATCTATGAGGACCTATCTATTGGAACCTTACAGCGTTGAAGAGCAATGCAACCAGTGACAGACCTTAAGAAGTGTGGACATCAAATACAGATGACTGCTTTCCTTTGGACGTTCATTTACTCAAAAAGGGAAAACTTGGAGAGTGCGCAATCAGTAGAGGAGGCGAAGGTAGCACTCCAAGAAGCAGGGATCAGTCCCCAGAGATCAGAAAGCAGACAAGAGACTGGACTAGTAGGGAATGAGGAGAAGCCGCTGGCGGAGAGAAGCTCCACACACGCGGCCCAGTGCAGAGCTCCCCGATCAGGGTCGAGCACCTGAGCGGGAGCCTTGAAACCCTTCCACTCAGAGGCTCCAGCCCAATCGGGGCTGTGGGAGAAGAGGAGGGGCCTTAAGGAGAAGCCACCGCCAGAGAGAAGCTCCACACACGCGGCCTGGTGCAGAGCTCCCCGATCAGGGTCGAGCGCCTGAGCAGGAGCCTTGAAACCCTCCCGCTCAGAGGCTCCAGCCCAATCGGGGCTGTGGGAGAGGAGGAGGAGGGGCCTTAAGGAGAAGCTGCTGCTGGAGAGAAGCTCCACACACACGGCCCGGTGCAGAGCTCCCCAATCAGGGTCGAGAACCTGAGCGGGAGCCTTGAAACCCTCCCGCTCAGAGGCTGCAGCACAATCGGGGCTGTGGGAGAGGAGGAGGAGGGGCTTTAAGGAGAAGCTGCCGCCTGGCGCACCAGCACCGGGCAGGCTCCCGCTGGAGGGCCTCGCCAGAGGGTCCTTTGGTGTGGCCCTTTGGCAGGAGCCCTGGAGCGGGAAACCAGCTGTTAGCAGAGGGGACTCACAGGCATCACGCTCAGCAAAGGAACACAACCTCGGGGAGTCGAAAGCTCCTACACCTAAACAATGCCGGCAGGTAGGTGTAGCACTACCTGCATGGCGTACCCAGGTGAAGCCCCCTCCAACTGCTCCACCATTCATCTGCCACATCACTGCTTGCTGGCTCACTGCTTACCGATGCACATATTATAGACTGTAGCCTTACTAATGCCTAACTTATTGCTGCAAAAATAGTCTGTATAACCTGCTATAAATCTATGTACATGTACTGTAAATATACATTCTGTTAGCCTACTGTAATATGTTTAACCTACTGTAGAACACATGTGCTGTAAATAACACATGCTATAGTTAACAAATACTGCTTAGCCACTGTAGATAACATATGTTACTTAGTCTTTTAATCCTATTGCCACCCTAATCTGTTGCTTGTATGCTTGTTTAATGCTTCACTAATTGTATAACAACATTTTGTACAGTAGACAGAACCTATCATTAGACTTGAGTCTCATGGAGGGAGGAGATACCAACCAAAGAAAACAGGCAAATTAAAGACACATGATAAGGATCAAACGCCCACCACTAACTGGATACAACTCAAGTAGATCCTACATCAGTAATTCACAAAAATGCAATCCACTCCTTACTACCTTATTGCCTATCTAACATTCCTCCACGCATTCGCAACCTTCTCACAGGGCATTGGACCCAACCAGCAATTCCCCCTGCCCCACCTATATCCAACCAAACTGCATGGGCATTAGGCTCCTCCAGCCTTAAGGAGCACAGGCACGCTAAGCCTACAGCTCACAGACCGCACAATGCCACACATACTACACCCAGTAACCCACAAAAAGGGTACATACCAACCCAATCTTAACAGATAAAATTAAGTGTGCCTTGATAAATGCGAGATCAATTAGGAATAAACCAAACACTATCCTAGACTTCATCCACGATAAAAAAAACTGGATATAATCTGCATCACCGAGACCTGGTTGAATGACTGACCAGGTAATATTAAACCAAGTAACCCCTACAGACTACTCTGCCTTCAATTGTGTCAGAGAACATAAGAGAGGAGGAGGGGTGCTAATACTGGCCAGAAAGGAATACAGATTTAAAACAATCTCTAGCACTAATACAACTGAATCCAACACAATCACCATAGCTAACAAGTACTTAAGCCTCTCCCTCACCTACAGGCCTCCTGGAGCCACAACTAAACATCTCTCCACAGTACTTGAAGCAAAATGTGCACATAACACAAAACATAAACCCCTCATTGTACTAGGAGACTACAACCTGACCTCTGCGCCCACAAAAGAAGCTGCAACATTCTTAAAAGCCATGGAGTCACTAAAATATAGCCAGACAATCAACGCCCCAACGAACCAGTATGGCACAGTACTGGATATGGTCTTCATTCAAATGCACTTGGTGGAACAGAGCAAAACCACAACACCAGCAATCACACCAGTCCCTTGGTCAGATCATTACGTGATAGAATTCACCCTGGCCCTAAACAATTCCACCCAACACATAGAAGATGAGAATATCACCAGACGATATAGAGCCTTCAATAAAGAATCATTCATAGATGAAATCATCCCACAACTCCAGCAAGAATGCGACACCCTTGACCTAAGCATAGAGAAATGGAACTCCATAATATCTAATGCAGCATCAGCCCCTATGAGCATAAAGCCACAAGCACGAAGGAGACTCAATGCCCCATGGTACTCAAATGATATCAGAGATGCAAAGCACACTCTTCGAAGACTTGAGAGAAAATGTAGGTGGGACAAATCACATAACTCCCTGACTCTATATAGAGCTAAACTACTAGAATATAACAATCTGATAAATGAGCGCAAACAGCAGCACCACACCAATCTAATCATGAAGTCTATCAACAAACAGAGAGAACTATTCAGCATTGTCCAAAAGCTCACTAGGGATACCACACAACATTGTACCCATCATCTTGATCCACAGGAATTTGCTGACTACATGAGAGCGAAAAACCATACCCAGACATGCTCCACCACATGACAAATGGTACCAATGGTAGCCAGAGCAAAATTTAAAATAATCTTGATCATCTTCAAGATCATCCACCATCTTTCAGCAGATGTACTACAAGAAATTGTAACAAAGAACATCAGTAACAGACCAAGAAGGAACAATTATGACAACATGATCAGCATACCTTCAGGCTATCACAAGACAAAACAAAATACGTCTAGAAGAGCTCCATCACTAATGGCATCCACACTATGGAACTCCCTCCCAACAAGCCTAAGGGAATTAGAAGACATCACAGACTTCTGCAGGGCCCTTAAAACCCTGCACAGAAACTTACATGCAGATAGACAACAGTCCCAACCAGATACACAACAGCCCCCACCCGAGAGGAATTGCAACGTAAACTGCACTGCAAGCTCACTACCTAACCAACCCAGTTAGACTCACAACATCATCATGATAAATGTAACCCTCAAATTGTGTTGTCTTAATGTTGTTAAATTCCCTCATGTTAAATGTTGTAAAACACCCACATGTTAAATGTTACCCAATTGTGATGTGATGTAACCACTTTGATTGTAGAATAAGGTGGTATACAAGTATGTCTAAATAAATAAATAAATATATAAATAAATAAATAGATGCAGAAAAACGTAAAAGGAATGAGGAACAAGAATTAAAGAAGGGACAAAACAAAGAGGGCAAAGAAAGACCTAAAATATGAAAGACAATATGATGATAAAAGGATGATAAGGGGTGAGGAGGAGGAGGAATTGGAGGCGAAGAAGAGAAAGGAAAATTTAAGAGAAGGAAAAATGTAAAAAGTTGAAATGTTTAAAGTGTTTTCAGATGTTTGCACTGAGAAAGTTTACTGCATGCTTACAGGGGGGAAAATGGGTAAGGGTAATGGGTGCTCGAAAATGAGGGTGGGGTATAGGTAAAGAGATAAAGTGTCGAGGGGGAGAGAAGGGGAGTGGACTATGGGAGGGGGTGGGGGGTACTAAAGAGAGGGAGAAGAGGGGAAGTAGAGAAGAGTGAGGAAGGGAGGATGGATTGGAATGGGCAGGGGAGGCAGGGGACGTACTACTCTAGTAGACTCCTGGATAAGGAGGTGGGGAGTGTGGGCGGGGAGGGGGAGGGGGAACAAAGGAAAAGGGAGAGGAGGGGAGGGAGGGGATGGGAGGAGAAGCATAAAGGAAAAGGGCAGGGATGAATAGAGGAAAGGGGGCAAGTAGAGGAATATTATAAATATTATTATAAATGGATTGCGCAGTTGGCAAAAACGGAAATTATTGGAAAGAGGGCAAGCTTATGAGTGCTGATATTATATGTGTACAGGAGACGCACCTATGAGTGGGTCAGGAATACACGGTGACCTCAAAAGGTTATCCGAAAGTGGTGCTAGCAGGACAAAGAGCGAATCCCCGCAAAGGGGGGGGGGGTAAGAATATCGGGGGGGGGGGGGAAGCATATAGACACTTAGTAGTATGGGAGGCCAGAGGGAAAGAAGGAAGATGGGTAGGGGTGCAACTGCAAATTGGGGAAGAAGAGGTGTGGGTGATTAGTATATATGGGCCTAATGAGGGTCAAGGGGAAACATATGAGAGAATTACTAAGGAGTTGGAAGAATTAGGGGACATCGCTATAGCATTGGGAGGGGATTTCAAACAAACAAGTAATCCCAGGTTGGATAACAGTGGGGGACAGAGTAGTGGGGTGAGAAGAGACAGACGAAGCATGAAGCAGCTGAAGAAGAGGTTGGGATTGATAGATATCTGGAGGAGTAGGCACCCAGGGGAGCGCAAATATACATTTTACTCACATGTACATGGCACATATAGCCGATTGGACATGATCTGGGGAAGTGGAAAATGGGCCTCAAGGGTGAAGGAAGTTGAGCAAGAGGAAATTACATGGATGGAACACGCCCCAGTAAATGCAGTATTTGAGATAGGGGAGGAGGGCGAGGGGATAAAATTTTGGAAGTTAAATCACTCCTTATTGGAGGAAGGAGGACAGGTGGAAGCAATCAGAGGGGCTATACAAGAATACTTTTATTTCAACAAGGTGGGGGAAGTGAGGCTGAAAACAGTGTGGGATGGGTTAAAGACAGTGATTAGAGGGAAATTAATTAGTTTAGCAAGAAATAGCTCACAAATTAACTGTACTGAAGCAAAGGTTTTTCGCAGGGGGTAATAAGGCAGGGAAAATCCTGGCAAGCAGGTTGAAAGCCCAACAGCAAGCAGCATATATTGACGGAATTAGGGACAATAAAGCGTAGTTACTCACCTGTAACAGGTGATCTCCGGGAACAGCAGGAATTACGTCTTCACATATGGGTATTGTCGGTACCAATGAAGCCTGTGCGGGAACGCTCCCCAGCGTCCAATAGGAAAGCTTTTGGGAGCATCCCACTGCGCCTCATCACTGCCATCCCACCTTTCCAACTCTCCTCCTTCAGTTGAGTTTATAGCTGAGGCAAAAGAGAGAAGGAGGGAGAGAGAGAGAGAGAGAGAGAAAGACTAGGGGTGGTGGGTGGGTTGTGAAGACTTAATTCCTACTGTTTCCGGAGATCACCAGTTACAGGTTAGTAACTACGCTATCTCCAGGAACAAGCAGTAATGTAGTCTTCACATATGGGGACTCCCCAGCTGAAAGATGCCAGGGAGATGACCCCCAAGCTGTGAAACCCAGGTTGAGATGGGTCATGCTTCCTCCAATGGATCTCTGGCATCGAACCCGGGACGGCGGGTAGGAGTTGTTCTAAGTCTGAAAGAGATGCTGGAGAATAGCCTGGCCAAGCAAGGCATCCTGAAGGGAGTCCTTATCTAAGCAGTAGTGGGTTGCAAAGGTGTGTACTGAAGCCCAAGTGGCTGCACTGCAAATGTCATCAATAGACACTGAGCGAAGGTTAGCCATAGAGGCTGCCATTGCTCTCACATTGTGAGCTGTGACATGACCTTCAAGAGAAAGTCCTTTACTCTCATATGCAAAGGATATGCAATTTGCAATCCATTTAGACAAAGTTTGCTTGGAAACTGGTAATCCAAGATGACTAGAGTCAAATGCAACAAAAAGCTGGGAAGCCTTTCTATGTTGCTTAGTTCTCTGAAGGTAAAAAGCCAAGGCTCTTTTACAATCCAGAATGTGAAGATTCCTTTCTGCATTGGAGGCATGAGGCCCAGGGAAGAATACAGGAAAGTAAACCGATTGGTTTAAATGAAAAGGTGAAAACACCTCTGGCATAAAGTGAGGGTGAGTCCTAAAAACTACTTTATCATGGTGGAACCTTATATAAGAAGGATCAGCCACTAAAGCCTGTAGCTCACTGATGTGTCTTGCAGAAGTGAGAGCAATTAGGAAGATTACTTTCCAAGAAAGAAACTTTAGAGATGTAGTGGCTAAGAGATCGAAGGGCGGTTTCATGAGCTGCCCAAGGACAAGATTCAAATCCCATTCCACGGGTGGTGGCTTGATAGAGGTTTAGTCAAGAGTAGACCTCTCATAAACCTTGCTACAAGTGGTTGAGAGGAAACAGGTTGTCCATCCAAGGGCTGTGACGCAGTAGCTCCCCAGGAACCGATGGACACAGATAAGCATCCGGTGGTAGACGCCGGTACTGCAGGAGAAAGCAGGAATTTCTCTGCAGAAAGAAAAAAACTCAGAACTAATCAAGCAGAACAGCTCACCTCGGGGGAGGGGAGTAGTAAAGCTCTTGATTGGGCACGCCCTAAGAGGAGGCGGGCAGTGCAAGCTAGAAGCACCTGGTTAAATAGTCAGAAGCCAGGAAGTGAACTAGGGCAACGGAAGCAAGGAGAGCAACAAGGGCAACGGGAGCCAAGAAAGCAAAGAGAGCAACAAGAGCAAGGGCAAGAACAGAGACGGAGAGAATTTCCAGAAGGAGAAATAAGAGTTTCAGAGGGGAAGTCTGGAAGGAAGCATCTTTGCTGCTGTGATTCCTCAAATAGTCTGCAACTAGCAGGTAGCGTGGTGGAAGGCTCAGAGGCTGAAAGAAACTGCTGGGGGCAGAAGACTTTCAAAACACTGAGAGATCCAAGGCTGCAGGACCAGGCAGAGCTATGGAATAAAAGGCAGAAAGACAAAGAATTCTCCAAAGGAAAACTTCTATCTAAGGTACCCAGTGGGGGAGAAATAGTTGATAAGTTTTATGCTCTAAAGCCAGAGGGAGTGTGCCCTAGTTTTAAAAGCCAAGTCAGACAAAATGGTGGCAGCTGCTTTCAGCAAGGAGAGGGTTTGAATAACAGTGAATATTCTTACAAGCTAGCTGAAGTACCTAGCCAGGAAGGGGCTGACATCCATGCTTTTAAATCTCTCTTTAAAGACTCTCCCCGTACTGCCAAATATCTAAGCACAGCACCCACATGTAGAGAGAGGTGGAGAGATAATGTTAGCAGCACGTTGAATGTTTGTTTTCCTGATACAAACAAGTATGTTAATCAGCCTGAGATAAAGAGCCTCAGCAAACAATTGCTCACGGGAGAAAAGGGACATCAGCTAAGTGAAGGGAAGTCACCAGCTGAATCACTTCTCCAAGAGTTTAGAGAGTTTTTGGAACATAAGGCAAGTTTTAATTACAGTGCCCCAGAACCAGTTGCTGGCTGTGAGGAAAGAATGCCTTTTCCTAATTCTCTGCCATCTACAGAAGAGGACACATTAATGGACTGTTCAACCTGCTTAATTGAGAAAGACAATTAAGAGGAAAGAGGTTTACCTGTTGTAGGAGGTAACATAGCAGACGTACTTGACTCTTCCTATACAAAGAAGCTGGTAAAAAGTGAATGAGTTAAAGTTCAACTGATTTGTATAGCAGAAGCACTACTGTCGAATGAACCTTTCTGTTCTTCAGTTCATGATTGGATCACATGAGGTGAATGTGAATTCCTGAAGATAGCACAGCATTGCAAGCCTGTTTATCTAGTTTCTTTTACTCTTGTTTTGGATTTATAACTTCTGCACCGTCTGTTGCATTTGAACTGCACAACTGGCAAATAAACCTCATGAAAATAAATTTCTCTTTGCCATGCCTTACTGCTCGAAGCACTAACACAACTACAACTAATTGCCTCAAGGGCATCCCAAGGCAACCCCTCCTTAACCCTCAAGGTTAGGGAGCGGGAGGCGTGATAGGGCTTATGGAAAGCCTCAATGGCACTAAGGTGGACCCTTACTGAATTGGTCTTAAGACCAGAGGATGAATAATGGAGGATACACTCCAGTAATGCTTCCACTGGCACTGAAAAGGGATTAAATTCCTTTGTTGAACCCAGATAAAAAACATTTTCCACTTGAAGGTGTAGGCTCACCTTGTGGAAGGTTTTCTTGAAGCCAAAAGGATATCCTTAACCTGTTGAGAACGGTTGATATCCTGGAATTCTAGGCTCTCAGCAGCCATGCCCTGAGGTGTAGAGACTGAGGATTCGGGTTCAATAGCGTTCCGTTCTCCTGGGAAAGAAGATCTGGAGCACATCCCAACTCCAGAGGTCTGGCTTGAGAGAGACAAAAGATACCACGTTTGTCGTGGCCAGCATGGGGCTATGAAGATCATATGGCCCTTGTCTCTCTGAAGCTTGAACAGAGGTTTAGGAATGAGGGGAATGGGTGAAAGGCATAGAGGAAGTCCTGACCCCAGTGGAGGTGGAAGGCATTCCCTTGTCTGACAGTTCTGAGCAAGAATCCTGGAACAGAATCAGGGAAGTTTGGCATTCTGAGGACTTGCAAAGAGGTCTATATCTGGAATTTCCCAGATTTGAAAAATTCGAGCAACCTGCTCTGGATGAAGGGACCACAAGTTTGGCAGCAATACTCGACCGAGTTTATCTGCCAAGAGATTTTGTATGCCTGGAAGATACACCATTAACAAGTGAATTTGAAGATACCTGGTGAAAGCCCAGAGGCGTAGAGCGTCATTGCACAACGCCCGAGACCCCATCCCATCCTGCTTGTTCACATAGAACATGGCTACTTGATTGCTGGTCTGGACTAGAGTCGTCTTGTAGCTCAGGTGAGCCTGAAATACGAGGTTTATATGAAGACAAGTCTCTTGCTCGGTCCAGAGACCCTGAGTGGAGAGATTGTCCAAGTGAGCCCCCCCAGCCTAACTTGGATGCATTTGTCATCAAGGTGGCTTAGTGTAGTGGCTGTTGGAAAGGAGACCCTACGAGAAGGTTTCCCAGCAATTGCCACCACTGTAGGGACGAAATGAGATGTGTCGCGTTTCTGATTTTGTCCTTCAGGCGACATGAGGCCTGTGTCCACTGAGAGGTTATGATCCACTGGGCTGCTCACATGTGAAGATGAGCATAGGGAACCACATGGACAGTGGATGCCATATGCCCCAGCAGCTGAAGCATTTCTCGAGCAGTTAGCAAAGTCTTCATAGCTGCTTGGGAGGCCAGCTGGAGTATTTGAAGACAACATGGATGTGTCAGGAAAGCTTTTGACTGCCTTGTGTCTAAAAGAGCCCCTATGAACTCTAGAGACTGAGAAGCGGTGAGATGAGTTTTTGTGAGGTTTATGACCAGTCCCAGGTACTGCAGGATTTGCATTGTGCGGGAGAGAGTGGAGCTGGCTTCTGGAGCTGTTGATGCTCAGATGAACCAGTCGTCTAAGTAGGGGAAGACTAATATCCCCAGAGTTCTCAGGAATGCTGCTATTAGTGCCATGCATTTTGTGAAGACTCTTGGGGCAGAAGCCAGTCCGAAGGGTAGAACCCTGTACTGGTAATGTCTTCCTTGAAAAAGGAATCGAAGAAACCTCCTGTGATCTGTATGGATGAGAATGTGTGTATATGCATCCTTTGGATCTAGAGAACATAGCCAATCCTGACTCTGAATGTAAGGAAGAAGTATTCCAAGGGAGATCTTGAATTTTTCTCGGAACAGATACTTGTTCAACTCTGGAGGTCCAGTATGGGTCTGCATCCCCCCGTTTTCTTTGGAATGAGGAAGTAGGGGGAGTAGAAACCCATGCCCTGTTGGGATATGGGTACCTCCTCTATTGCCCCTTGAGCAAGTAGTGAGGTGACCTCTTGACACAAGAGAATGGTGAAAGAGCCCTGAGCATTGAACTGTCTTGTGAGGTGGGAGCGGGCATACTGTGAAAATGAAGTTTGTACCCCTTTCTTACAATGGAGAGAGTCCAGTTCTCTGATGTTATCTTTTGCCATCTTTTGGATGGTGAGAGGCTCTAGACCAGCGATGGCGAACCTATGGCACGCGTGCCAGCTGTGGCACGCGAAGGCCTTGCAGCTGGCACGCGGGAAGGTCCGCAATCGAAAAAAAAAACAAAACCCTGTCTGCTGCCGCTGTCGGGGCCGCCGCGGCAGAATCGAGCGTGCCGCGGGGCCCCCCTGTACCCGGCAGATCCTGCCCTCCCCGTAGCAGCTCTCTCTTAGGAGCTACAGTCAGACGCGCCGGCTTGCAGAGCGCGAAGGGAAGAGTTTCCATTTCGCGACTCCGTTAAGCCCGCGGGGCTGATGGAACTTCCCATCAGCCCCCGCGGGCTTAACAGAGCAGCGAGGGAACTCGTCCCTCGCGCTCGGGAAGCCGGCGCGTCTGACTGCAGCTCCAACGAGAGAGCTGCTACGGGGAGGGCAGGATCTGCCGGGTACAGGGGGGCCCCGCGGCACGCTCGATTCTGCCGCGGCGGCCCCGACAGCGGCAGCAGACAGGTTTTCTTTTTTTTTTAAATTTTCCCTGGGCTGGCCTGGGCTGGGGGGGGTGGGGGTTAGGAGTGGTGAAGGGCTGGGCAGGGCGGGGATGGGGGGGGTTAGTAGTGTTGATGGGCTGGGCTGGGCTGGGCTGGGCTGGGCTGGGGGGTTAGGAGTAGTGTTGGGCTGGGCTGGGCTGGTCTTGGGGGTGTTAGGAGTAGTGATGGTCTGTGGTGGGGGGGGTTTAGGAGTGGTGATGGGCACTGGGCTGGGGGGGTTAGGAGTGGTGATGGACACTGGGCTGGCTGGGGGGGTTAGGAGTGGTGATGGGCACTGGGATGGCTGGGGGGGTTAGGAGTGGTGATGGGCGCTGGGCTGGGGGGGTTAGGAGTGGTGATAGGCGCTGGGGGGGCTTAAACTAAAAATTGAGTGATGGGGGATTAGGACTGGGAGTGGGCTGATGGGGAGGTTAGGACTGGAAATGGGCTGGTGGGATTAGGACTGGGAGTGGGCTATGGGGGGCTAGGACTGGTAATGGGTTGGGGGGTTGCTAGGACTGGAAATGGGCTGAGTGGAAGGGGGCTTGAACTGCAAATAGCTGATGGGGACGGGGCTTGGAATGGAAATGGGCTGAGGGGAAGTGGGGGGCTTGAAGAAGGGAATGGATGCTGGGTGAGACTGGAACTAGAAGGGAGCTGATGTTGGGGGAGGATTAGAATGGGATGGGGCTGGGAGAGTAAAATGGAGAGGGGAAAAAATATTTTGTGTAGGAGGGATGAAAAATCTACAATTGGCCAGGTATTGGAGAGTAATTGGGGATTGAGGATGGAGGGGTAAATTTGTGTGGATGAAATAGGAATGAGGAAAGAGCAAAAGGAGAAAGATTAGTATGTTAAAGCAGATGTAGAGAGAGAGAATGGAAAAAAAAACTAGAAGAGAGAAGAAAGGACAAATGGACAGCAGACGATGGAGAGTTAGCAGAAAACATGAAGAAACCAGAAGAAAATGGCTGGACCAATTGCAACTGAAAAAAAATGCACAAAAGGTAGAAAGATATCTCTTTATTTTGAATTTATTAACTGGAATATGTCAGCTCTGGGAAATGTGCATCATTAACATCTGCGCTTTGTTTGGTACAAGAGGAAATTCCTATTTGATGTTGCCACTTGTTCTCTTTCCCCAGTATTCACTGAAATGTATTGGTTTAATATTTGCAGTGTTGCCTTTTGATAGGTAGGGTATGGTGCTTTGTGAGTCCTGGTAATGCTGTCAGGATACGGCGGGTTTGCTATGGGTTCTAAATGGGCAGCGTTTGTAGTAGTTCCTAATGTGCCTGGCGGTTGGCACTGGATTATAGTAATGTAGAAATCTTTTAGTCTTTCTTTATCCATACACTCATTAAGAGACATGTTTAATAAAAGTTAGTGTATGGTAACATTATGCAAATATTTATGCAAATAAGACCACTTATGCAAATGACGTGCTGGCACTTTGAGGAAATTCTTTGGTTTTGTGCGGCAGTTTGGGCACTCGGGCTCAAAAAGGTTAGCCATCACTGCTCTAGACCTTTCAGGGGCAGGATGACTAAGTTCTCTAGGAAGGAGTCAAAGCCCCTGAGAGGAGGCTGACAGGTCTGCTGAGCTGGTTGAGCTCTGGGGACTTGGGCCTTCCTTTGCTGTCTGGGTTGCTGTTGCCCCTTTTGGGGAGCATAAACTGGGCAGTGGACAGCCTGGGTGTAAGATGGGTAGAATTTATTTTTCTTGTTGAAAAAGGGTTTCTTAATTGTCTTTCTTTGCTGGGTTGGCTGTGGTCCTTGATAATCTGTTCAAGGTGGTGTTTTCGGACTCAAGCTGATTAGCTTTGTCCTGCCAATCCTTGGCAAAGAGATTTTCTCCTGTGCAAAGAATATTCCCCAGCTTGTCTTGCACCCATTGTTCTAAATCAGATGCCTGAAGCCAGGCAATGCGACGTGCACCGATGGAAATAGCAGAGGTTCTGCTAATGCACTCAAAGCAATCAAAGGTTGCACGGTTCATAAACTTAGACACATTCTGGGCATGTTTGACCAGAGTAAGGAAGTCTGCCCTTTTATCATCGGGGAGAAGTGGAGCCATCAGCTCCAGATCTCTTGTAACTTCCTTAAGGAACATTCCCATATAAAGAATGTAAGAGCTGATCCTGGCCCATAGCATTGAGGATTGAAAGCATTGACCCTCAAAGGCATCGAGTGTCCTCGCTTCACGGCCTGGAGGATTGGAAGAATGCGTTTTAGCACTCTTGATCCTATGCATCGCCAATTCCACTACCATTGAATGGTGTGGTAATTGCGTCTTTTGAAAACCAGGGCATTGTGAAACTTGGTACATGGTATCGAGCCTCCGAGAGTGTGGAGACACCGTTAAAGGTGTTTCCCACATCCTTAGCATAAGGTCATGCAAGATTCGGTGAATGGGAAGGGTAGCAGCTTCTTTAGGAGCTGCTGGGTACTGAAGAATTTGTAATTCTTCTGCCCTCGGTTCCTTCTCAGTGATCACCGTGATCGAGAGCCCTCGTGCTACCATCATGTATGAAATCCTGAAAGGACATGTCCTCTGCAGGAGACATCTTATGCTGAGGAGGAGAGGGATCCTCCGGAAGAATCATTCCGGTATTGACGGCGTCCTTCGAATCGGAGGACTCTAAGTATCTCCGTGCCAGGTGTTCTTGCATTGCTTGACGCTGGTATCGAACGAATTTGACATTGGACTATCTCAATACAAGACACCAATTCAAGGGCCAGCATGGGGGGGAAGCAAGGAACGAGGTGCATCGGTTAAAGCAGGTGCGGTCGGTACCGGTATCGATGACTGCGGAACCGCCTGGAGCAGCCTTAGCGGTACCAAGGCTGCTAAGAGAGCCGCCAGGCTGTGCTCGATGGCCAGGATGCACTGATCCATGGCACCTGCCGATGCCTGGATGTTGGTACCGGCAGAGCAGGCCATGACACCAGAACATGGCACCAAGAGTTCTCCGGAGGTGGAAGCTTCGGGAACATCCTGGAGACCCGTTAATGCTTTGAAAGCCGGGGCTTCCCGCCGAGGCTGTTTTGCCAGTATGTTTTCCTCGAGGGCAACACTAGTAGCATCTCGATGCTTCGAAGGAGATCTATCCTTTGAGGACCGGCCGGTCTTAGAAGACCTGGGTTTAGTTACCTCAGATTCATGGGAGGAAGATAAAGCCCTGGAAGACGTCGATGCAATGGCATCGCATCTGCGGCAAAGAGGGTGCCGAGTTTTGCAGCTCTGTTCTGCAGGCCTCTCTTGGTCATCTTTCTACAGAGGAGACACTACAAAGGTAAATGGTCAGGACCTAAACATTTGAGACACCAGTCATGGGTGTCGGTAGCAGAAATGGTACCGCTACACTTTGAGCATTTTTTTAAACCACTAGATGGTTTCTCCATTTTAGAAGAAAAGAGGGCCTACTGCCCAAAATGGCACCTGGCACCAAGAGGGGACAGACCCTCCAAAAAGAAGAAGAATTTTTTTTTTAAGAAAAGAAGTAAGAAAATGAAGAAAGGACTAGTGGTACCGGTATAGGCATTGACGGTGAAGGCAGATGCGACCACAAAAAGAACATTTTCTGTGGTGACAGGGTTTGCTGCCTGTCGGCTCCACGGAACATGAAAAACTGAAAGAGGGAGAGTTGGAAAGGTGGGAAGGCAGCGACGCAGGCACAGTGGGATGCACCCTAAAGCTTTCCTATTGGATGCCTGGGAGCGTTCCCGCACAGGCTCCGTCGGTACTGATGATACCCATATGTGAAGACTACATTCCTGCTTGTTCCTGGAGATAGGGAGGATGGTATCCCAGACTTAGGAAATAAGTCAGATATTCCAAGAATACTACAGTTATACAAAAGCAAGGTGCAAAAGGCGGAAGAGGAGATAAGGGAATTCTTACAAGAATGTAACCTAAAACAAACTGAGTATGAAAGGGACAGGATAGGGGAGGAAATTATGGAAGAAGTGATGGAAGCTATAAAATCTCTTATAACAGAGAAGTCCACGGGATTGGATGGGTTTACGGCGAAGTTCTACAAAGTGATGGTGGAGCAGGTCAGGCCAATACTAACTCAGGTTTTCAATAAGGTTCTTGATGGGGAAGGGATACCCAGGACTATGGGGGAGGCAGGGATAACAGTACTGCCGAAACCTGGAATGGATAAAGGGGTGTGTGGCTCCTATAGACCTATATCACTGATTAACTTGGATGCAAAAATACTAGCTAAGGTGCTGGCAAATCGTATTCAGGAAATCATACCAAAAGTAATACATAAAGACCAAACAGGTTTTGTGAAGGGGAGGCAAGGGTGCGATAACATAAGGAAAGTGATGAATATAGCTTGGCATCTTCAGAACACGGGGGAGCAGATGATATTAGTCACAGTGGATGCGGAGACGGCGTTTGAACAAGTAGAATGGAAGTATATATTCAAGTGCTGGAATGAATGGGATTTGGGGACAAATTCATAGCTTGGTTAAGGGCATTGTATGAGCAACCTAGTGTGAGGATAAGGATAAATGGGGGATATTCTGATAAGTTCACACTAGAGAGGAGCACAAGGCAGGGGTGCTCACTCTTGCCGCTTTTATTTGCCTTGACACTTGAGCCCCTGGCAGAAAGGATCAGGAGGAAAGGGGATATAAAAGGAGTGTGGGTTGGAGGTAAGGAGGAAAAAATTGCATTGTTTGCAGATGATGTAATACTAACACTGAAGCAACCCATAACCACCTTACCAGTACTGGTGGGAGTAATGAAGTTTAGTAGTATTGCAGGATATAAAATTAATCAAAGTAAGACTGAAGTCCTTGGGTTTAATTTAACGGAGAGTCTAGAGGAAAGGTTAAAATCACATTTTAGTTTTAAATGGGTGAATCAGCATTTTAGATATCTGGGGATACAATTAGGGAACCCCATAGAAAAGATTAAGCAATGGAATTATCAAGTAATGACAGAAAATATCAGGCGAGATCTTTCTAAATTGGAGGGGGGAATTCGGTTGTTGTGGTTGGGCCGGATAGCAGTGGTAAAGATGAATGTACTTCCGTGACTGTTATTCTTGTTTGCATCTTTGCCCTGCAGGGTGACCAAGAAGGAGATGGGGAAGTTACAGAATATACTCCTGCAGTTTATTTGGGAGGGGAACTTCGAGTGTTGCAAGAAAGCACAGTTACTTACCTGTAACAGGTGATCTCTGGGAACAGCAGGAATAAGTCTTCACATATGGGTACGTCGGTACCGACGAAGTCTGCGTGGGAACGCTTCCCAGCGTCCAATCAAAGAGCTTTTGGAAGCATCCCACCACGCCTGTGTGCTGCCTTCCCGCCTTTCCTCAGTTAAGTTTTAAAGCTGAGACAAAGAGAGAGAGAGAGGAAAGGAAAGATAGATAGAGATACAACTCCTGGGGAGGTGGGTGGGTTGTGAAGACTTATTCCTGCTGTTCCCAGAGATCACCTGTTACAGGTAAGTAACTGTGCTATCTCCAGGAACAAGCAGGAATGAGTCTTCACATATGGGGACTTACAAGCTAAGATGCCTGGAGTCCCAGCATGTTATAGGTTGGAACATGCTATCCCACACAACACCAGGCATCCTGAGGATGGAGGGTAGGAGTTGAAGAAAGAAAGGTGCTGTGGAACAGCTAACCTAGCATAGGACTGCAGAAAAGGAGTCCATGTGTGGATGATAATTATCAATGATATTGAAGGAATATTGCAATATGGACCTCCCCTAACAGGATTACACAGCAGTAAGGAGGTTCATGGGATCTACTGGGGAACCCAGTAGAGGAACCTCAAGGATGACCTCACTGTGAAGTGGAGGTAATAAACCTGTAGGAAAAAGAATGGAGGTCAGATTCCTGAAAGGTAAGAGGGAACCCCGGTGAGAACTGGGGTAGTACCAAAAACGGTGGGCCTTCAGCGGAAGGCTTTATGATAAAAGCCAAACTCTTTTGGCGACAGAGTGGTTCACCCTTGGGAGCAAAAAGAGAAGGCCAACCGGATTGTACAAACAGGCACAGTCCTTGTGGGAGGAAAAGGTATGGAAACCCCTTGTATCCCAAAAGAAAGGACAAACGCCTGAGGCGTTAGAGCCTGTGATTAGCTGAAAATCCGCAATGGCTCTCCTAACTGGGGTCAGCTAGGAGAGATACTGGAACATGGAGAGCTTCAGAGGTACTTAAACCTTAAGGTTATGGTGGAAGTTGTTAACTACCACAAAAGTGGTTGTGAGTGTGGAACCCCAAACATGCTGGATAGCATAGGTATGGGTAAAACCCATCTGTCAGAATCATATAGCTATATGAGCCTGGACTGTCAGGTAGATAAATGCAGGATACCTACCTACCCATAGTAAATATCTCGACAGATAGATATATGAGAATATATCTATAGTGAGATATGAAGGGCATAAAATACACACAAAGATAGACATAGACCTCTGTAAGATGTATGCTATAGATATGAATATATAGGCCTCTATATGGGTGTCTGCAATGAAGCAGACAGATATGCCTACAGAACGGTATTCACATAGGAAAATGTGGAGAGGAAAGATTCATCTAATAACAAGAAGGTGGAACCTACTTGAGAAGATATATAGAGAATCTGTTCCCACTGGTTATGAGCTACAGGGATGTTAGGTAGTGAAATAACCAGGACGGTTACGTGAAAAGCAGAGGATGATATCAATCTGCAGCCAGCAAGTCCCGAGTATTCTAGAACTCTAGCATGGTAAGTGAACAGGAGACGCATAAAAATGAGATACCATGATGACCTGCTTAAGGGCAAAGAGGTATCATGCGTTCTTACCATGAGGATGAGCTGCAAGGAGAAAAGCATATTCCCAATTGGAAATACTATGGACCAAAGCAGGGAATTGGCAACTCCTTAAGCTTTCACGTTAGAGAAGGCCTATGTCCTTTATATTAAAAAGGAGATCCTTTCTAGTCATGGGAGACATGACTGAAAAAGCCTTTTCCAGCCATCTAGGACAGCTGTTGGAGAAAAAAAAAAACCATACTCTCTAGCAAGGGCCCATAGTGGAGAGCTTCTCTGTAGGATTGCAGAGAGCATGATGCAGGAGAATGAGGAGATAGAACTGGCTACTGGAGAGCCAGTACCTATGTCAACTATGCTGCCAAACCCAGAGGAATGGAGATGGCAGAAAGAGAAGACAATCCAACAAGCTTGTAGTGAAAAAGTTTCCAAGACAGATGACAGCACTGACTTGGAGCCACTACTAAGACCAGAGAGAATGTTAGTGGAGGACAAATCTGGTTGCTGGTGGACAAGAACCAGTGGTCCAAACATTAAGGCTCCTGCATTGGCAGCTGCTTGCCAGACAGCAGAAAGAATGTTACTGTTTAAAAACAGGAAGAACAGACAGGAGTAGAAAACTCTGGACATGTCTAATGAACTGCTTCAAAGCAAGATTGAAAAAGAGGAGTCAGCTCAGAGAAGAGAACTCCGCACTGGAAAAGTAACAAAACTAGAGAGGCTGAAGAAAAGCCCTCCAGTGAAGTAATACCGCTCTTACAGCTTGGTAAGAAGGTAAAAAGAATGGAGCTGAAGAAGACTTACAAAGTAGTGAGTCTATAGAAAGGAAAAAAGACATGATAGCACAGGAACTATCATTTGATGGTGGTTAGACTTCTTTCCCTAGCAGGAAGAAGAGGAGAACCCTGTGCCCTATAGGCATGAACATCCTGACAGCTCATAGAACATAGAAAAATGGATGTCTTTTGGGAAGAGATCCATGTCTAGGGTTTAGAATGAGAGCAGTGGATTGCCTCTATTGAAAAGAAGCAACTGCGGATTCTAAGCCCCAGAGTCTCAAACATCTGATGAAGATTGATCAGAAACCCTGCAGTTGCTGGATTTGCTGAGCCTGGTGAGAGGTTGAATTCTGCAGACCAGGACGATGCTTCCCCTGTTTGGGAACATCTGCATGATGGGCAAATGATGCATAAAACCTCCTATGGGAAGAAGGTTTGGCAGGACATTTCCTACCTACTGGGACAGAAGGTGGTGCAGAACAGCCCTTAGGAACAGGTAAGTCAGTGGACAACTGAGTAACCTGACGTAAAGACTCCTTGTTGAAAAGATTGTCTCCAGTACGAGTATGTCCCAGTCTTTGTTTTGCTCATTTGTCTAAGTCTGAAGCCTGAAGCCAGGCTCTACGTCGTGCCCCTATAGATATAGCAGAAATCCTGCTAGCAGACTCAAAAGAGTCTAGGGAAGCACGAGTAATAAAGCAAGAGATACTCTGGAGATGCTTAAGCAGTGAAGAATAGCCTGCACTCTTGGACTCTGGAAGAGAAGGAGTCAAAAGATGTAATTGCTTTGTGACCTCCTCAAGAGACAGACTCATATAAAAAAATATATGAGAGAATTCTTGCAGAAAGCATAGATGTCTGGAAGGTTTGACGTCCAAAGGCATCTAGTGTCTTAGACTCACGACCTGGCGGATAAGAAGAGTGCTTTTTCTTACTCTTTATCCGCCTCATTGCTGATTCCACTACTATGGAATGATGAGGAAGTTGAGTCTTTTGAAACCCTGGAGAGGAGGGCACCTGATATAAGAGATCAGTCGCTCTGGAAGGTGGGGGTAACCTTAAAGGTGTTTCCCACATTCCTAGAAGGAGATCCTGCAAGGAATGATGCAAAGGAAGCATTATGTTCTCCTTTGCTTTGGTAGAAACAGAGCCTTGTGCAGGATCATGTCCTGGGATAGGAAAGGCAAGAGACCTTGCTATATCCAGGAGGAAACTGAAAAGAGGGATCCCCAACAGGAATCTCCCTTGGACAGGTTAGATCTGAAGAACTAGCCTGAGCACCGACAGAACTATCCAAATATATTGGAATAGAAGATCCTGCAGAGTGCAGTGTGGAATGCTTAAGGGATGGTCGCCGGTACTGGTTGTCAGGAGCAGTGACCGTCATTACCACATTGTCCATGCCAGGTATCGACTCCAAGCTTGGTATAGAAGGGAGCGATCCTGTTGAAAAAAGCATGGCAGGAGTTGTGCACGATGTTACTGTGGATACCGGTACTGATGCCAATACCGGTACCGATGTCGGAGTCGAGCCCGACAGAGACATCGGAGCAGTAATCAGTGACCATTCAATCGGTACCGGGGTAACCGAAAACCTTCGACCGCTATCCTCGGTACCGAGCCAACGGTATCTATCGGTGTCGGTACCAAAGCGTATTGGTACCCAGTCTTCCAGACTAGAGATCGATTCCAAACTCGGCATCGAGGGCAGCTCAATCGGCCCCGAGGGAACCGAAAGTTGCGGATCTGAATCATCGGAACCGAGCCTTCGGTACCGCCGACAGCCGGTACCAAGGCGAGTCGGTACCCAGTCCTCCAGACTGGAGATCGATTCGAGAATCGGCATCGACAAAAGCGAGGCTATCGATGCACGTCTGGAGGGTACCGACGTCGGTGATAGTATCGGTGCTGGTACCGATAAAGGAAAGTCAGTCTGGAGAGAATCCACCGGTCCCGAAGGCACCGAGGATGCCAGATGACCGTCCCTGGTGAGGAGTGTTTCATCCAACACCAGTGCCGATGCCGGGGTATCGGTACCGCTCGAAGCGGCTGCCGCCACCGGACACGGCTCAGGTATGTTCTGTGAGGGGTGAACCCCAGGAACAACCTGAAACCCCTGAAAGGCTTTGGAGGCCGAAGACTCCCGCCGGGGTTTTGAAACGAGTGGGCCCTCGAGGGCAAGGCCGGAGCCGTCTACATGCTGTGCATGAGACCTACCACTCGAGGGCTGGCTAGTCTTAACAGACTGTTTGTGGGTTACCTGATCCTGTATAGAAGGAGGGGACGGTGCCCCGAAGTTGGAGGGAAACCGTGTATCAAGGGAACCTCAATGTTGAAGACCTCTTCTCACCAAACTGTTGTCAGGACCCAAGCAGGTTAGACACCGACTTCGAGGGTCTAAAAATAAAGTTGTACCGCCACAGTCTGAACATTTCTTGGAGAAAGTGGCTGGCGGTTCCATGAAGGAAAAGAAGAGGCCTAAGGAACCGTGGGACACTATGAAGAAAAAATATCCAGTGAAGAAGGAGGATTTTACAAGAAAAGAAAACACCGGCGGTACCGGTGGCGTCGGGAAGACAGCCACGACCACAAGAAAACTAAAGAAATAAAACAAGAATTTTCTGCGGTGACAGGAGGACGTCCTGCCGGCTCCGCGGAAAACGAAAACTGAGGAGAGGCAGTTGGGAAAGGCGGGAAGGCAGCACGCAGGCGTGGTGGGATGCTTCCAAAAGCTCTTTGATTGGACGCTGGGAAGCGTTCCCGCACAGACTCCGTCGGTACCGACGTACCCATATGTGAAGACTCATTCCTGCTTGTTCCTGGAGATACACTATGTATCAGCTGAGGGCAGAGGGCGGTCTGGGGGTACCATGTCTGTTGAAATATTTTGAAGCAGCACAATTAAGGGCACTCTTAGCATGGAGGGAGGAGTCAGATACCCTGAGTTGGGTACAAATAGAGTCAGGGGGAGAGGAATATAAAGAGGCACGAATATGGGATCCGGGAGGGTGGAGGGATAAAAAGGGAGATCCCAATCCATTTACAGAGCTAATGTTCCAAGTATGGAAGAAATGGAGAGGACACCTTCTAAAAGGGAAAGTATACTCGAGGTACACATTCATAAGGGCAGCAGGTGAATTTGGGCTGGGGAAAGACAAAGGTATATATGGGGTGGGCTAGTAAAGGATTAGCAAGGTTAGGACAAATGGTAGGGAAAGGGGGGGATAAACAAACATTTGAGGAGTTACAGCAGGAATATCAAATTGAGCAGAACAATTATGCATATGTGCAATTGTGGTATTTTCTGAAAAATAGGGAAGTTAAATCAAACTAGTTTATGATATCCACGCAGTTTGAGGAGCTGATGAGAAAGCAAAAATTACAGAAAGGGGTGATATCTAAACTATATAAACTACTCCTCCAGAAGGGGGAGGGAATGGCGAAAGGGCAGTGGAGGTGGGAAGAGGACATCCCAGGACCTTGGGATAGCAGCAGATGGGAAGATATATATGGAAGAACATACAAGCTAGCGCGGGGGGACCCCAATGCTGGAGAATAGTTTAAAAGGTGAGGTTAAGGATGTATTGGACACCAGAAAGGCTAAAAGCTATATATCCGGACATTTCTAATGAATGCTGGAAGAAATGTGGAGGAAGGGGGGAATCTAATACATATGCTGTGGCAGTGCCCAAAGGTGCAAGGGACTGGGGGAAAGTGGAAAGGTTATATGGGGAAATTACGAGAGCAAAGATTAAGTCAACCCCAGAGATGGTAGTGTTAAATGAGGGGATAGAAGAGGGGGAGAGAGACCTGGCTTCATTTGTGGGGTATGGGATAATAACAGCTCAAATGAGCCTCCTGAGATGGTGTAAGAACAGCGGTACCACCTATAAAAGAGGTGGTGGGGAAGTTGGAACAGATATAAAACTTATGTGAGACGGAAGCATACAGAATGCATAAGGTAAATAAACACAGGAAGGTGTGGCAATGGTATGAAACATGGAGGGAGAAAGGAGTCGAGAAAATATGGAGGGAAGCGGAAAAGGTAGAGAGAAACAAACATATTATAATTGTTATACTGGGGAGTTGTTGAATTGTGGAATTGTTGCATAAAGAGCCAAAGGCAAGGGGAGAAGGTGGGGGGAGGGCAGGAATGGAAGGGAGAGGGTAAGTGGTAGACAATGTTATAGAGGTGATAGAAGCAAAGGAAAGCCTGATGTAAATAGGTTCTGGATATTATGTCTCTGGCAATGCCACTGAGAATGTATGGATAACAGAGAGCAAAATGTAACAGGAGGTTGAAAACTCAAAATATAAATTAAATTTTTTTTTAAAAAAGAAATTCTTTCCCCACTGCTATTATTTTTTTATTATCTATTATTGTATTTTTTTCCTAAAACTTGGCCACTGTGGTTTGAAGCAGGAGGGAGCATACGGACTGCATGGCTGGAGCTCCTGAACACTGAGGGGTCCATGTGAGAGCATGGACTGGGGAGCTGTAGTCCTGAGAGGATGAATTTGTTATGTAGAAGGGGATGTTTGACATCGCCCATTTACTCCATGGGGTGAAAGAGGGCTTTTCATGAAGAGAGCTAAGAAACTTACAGAATGAAAGAGTAGTTACTCACCTGTAACAGGTGTTCTCCAGGAGCAGCAGGAATCAGTCCTCACATATGGGTGACGTCGGTGTCGACGGAGCCCCCATGCGGAGCATTTCCCCAGCTTTCAAAGAAAGCCTTTGGGAATGCAGGCACGCATGCGCGGTCCCCTTCCCGCCCAAAGGTGCCATCTTGCTCAGTCTAATGACATAGCTAAAAGACAGCACAAAAGAAAATGAACTATATACAACTGCAACTCCAAGGGGAGGAGGGAGGGTCGTGAGGACTGATTCCTGCTGCTCCTGGAGAATACCTGTTACAGGTGAGTAACTACTCTTTCTCCAGAACCAAGCAGGAAGTCAGTCCTCACATATGGATGACTCCCTAGCTCTGGGCTACCAGGAACCCAGGCTGAAAAATAGAGCCCCCTCTAGAGCCCCAGCAACAGTGAGAGAATCTTCTCTGAGAACACACCTGAACGGTAGCCCAACACCAGGGCCGGAGGATAAGAGTTGCCTAAACCTCAAAGAGATTACGGAGTACCGCTTGCCCAAAAGCACTGTCCCTACGGGACTTCCTCTTGAGGCAGTAGTGGTCCGCAAAAGTCTGGCTTGAAGACCAAGTAGCGGCCCGGCAGATGTCTGCCAACGGAACAGAGCGGAAGTGAGCTACTGATGCGGCCTTCGCCTGAACTTGATGGGCCATGACTCAACCCTCCAGGGAGAGGCCAGCTGACCTGTACACCCAGGCAATACAGTCTGCCACCCAGATGGACAACGTACGCTTAGTGACAGGCAACCCCAATTTATTAGGTTCAAAGGAAATGAAGAGCTGAGAAGCCCTTCTATGCCCCTGCGTACGTTCAAGGTAAAAGGACAGCGCACTTCTACAATCCAGGGTATGCAAGATAGTCTCTGCTCTACTGGCGTGCAGCCTGGGAAAGAACGTTGGAAGAACCACCTCCTGGTTGAGGTGAAAGGAGGACACCACCTTTGGAAGGAACTTAGGATGAGTCTGCAAGACTACCCTGTTCCTATAGAACCTGGTATACGGCCTATCTGAGACCAGGGCCTGAAGCTCACTCACCCACCTAGCGGAGGTGAGTGCCACAAGAAACAATACCTTCCAGGAGAGGAAACGTAAATGGCAGGTTGCCATCGGCTCAAAAGGTGAGCGAGTCAGTTGTTGCAAGACCACATTGAGATCCCACTCAGGAGCAGGTGGACGAATAGGAAGCTTAAGCAGAAGCAGGCCTCTCAGAAAGCGGGACACCAGAGGGTGGCCTGAGAGAGATTGTCCATCCACCTGCAAGTGGTGAGCCGAGAGGGCACTGAGGTGAACCCGGACAGAGTTGGACTGAAGTCCTAGGTTGGAAAGGTGGAGCAGGTATTGAAGCACCACCTGGACAGAGCAGGAGAAAGGGTCCTCTTGCTGTTGAGAACACCAAATAGAGAACCTACGCCACTTTAGAGCATAGGCCTTCCTGGTGGAATGTTTCCTGGAGGCCAACATCACCTCTTCAACCTCCCTAGATAGGAGCAAGGGAGCAAGGACTAGCCTTTCAGCAGCTACGCCATCAAATTGAGAGATTTGAGGTTGTGATGTAAGAGGGACCCCCTGGTCCTGAGTCAGAAGGTCAGGTTGCAACCCCAGAGGAAGTGGAGTATCCACCGCCAACTGCAGAAGAAGAGGGAACCACGGCTGCCTGGGCTACCAGGGGGTTATCAGGATCACCGTGGCTCGGTCCTGCTGGATTTTGAATAGAGTCCGGGCCACCAGAGGTGTGGGAGGAAAGGCATACAGCAGGCCCCCTGACCAAGGGATCAGAAATGCATCTGGCGCTGTTCTCAAGGGATGCGGTTGCCTGGAACAGAACTGGGGTAGTTACCTGTTGAGCAGACTGGCAAAAAGATCCATGGTGGGAAGATCCCACTTCAGAAAGATCTTTTGCACCACCAGAGGATCCAACTGCCACTCGTGAGGCTGCAGGAGTCTGCTGAGTCTGTCCGCCAGGTAGTTTTCCTGGCCTGGGAGGTAGACTGCCTTGAGGGTCATGCCCTGGGTGACAGCCCAGGAGCAGAGAGCTTGTGCTTCCAGGCAGAGAAGTCTGGATCCCATGCCTCCCTGCTTGTTGACGTAGAACATAGCCACCTGGCTGTCCGTCTCAACTAGGACAGACTGGTGAGACAGGATCTGAGAGAAAGTCCGCAAGGCCAGCCGAATGGCCCTCAATTCCAACAGGTTGATCTGCTGGGCGGCCTCCCATGGAGACCACAGGCCTTGGGTGCAGGCTCCCTGGCAGTGAGCCCCCCAGCCCTGCAGGGAAGCATCGGTTGTCAGTACCTGAGTGTGTGGGGAGGCCTGAAAAGGAACATCCCTGACCAGATTTGGGAGATGCCGCAACCAGCATAAGGAGTCCACCAAGGGTTTGGACACCTTTATTCTGTCTGACAACTTCCCTGTGGCCTGCAGCCACTTCATCCTGAGGTACCACTGAGCCGGCCTCATGTGCAGCCGGAGGAAGTTTCTGGCCGAGACCAGAGAGTCCGCCCGAAAATGACCGGCCAACTTCATCAGCCTGTGAGCTCTGTCCACAGGCAAAAAGGCCTTTGCATGGAGGGTATCCAACCTGGCCCCTATGAATTCCACGTCTTGTGAGGGGACCAAAGTGGACTTTGGGAAGTTTATAATGAACCCCAGGTGCTGAAGCAGGGATATGGTTCTGCAGGTGGCCTGCCTGGCCTCTTGTGGAGACTAGCCTCTGATTAGCCAGTCGTCCAGGTAAGGGAACACAAAGATCCCCTGGTTCCTGAGGTAGGCTGCAACCACTGCCAGGCATTTTGTAAAAACCCTGGGGGCGGAGGTGAGGCCAAAAGGAAGCACTCTGTACTGGAAGTGCTTTCCTCCCACCACAAATCTGAGGAATTGTCTGTGGCTTGGATGGATGAGGATGTGAGTATAAGCATCCTTCAGGTCTAAGGAGCATAGCCAATCTCCCTGCTGGAGGTAGGGCAGTAAGATTCCAAGGGTAAGCATCTTGAACTTTTCCCTCTCCAGAAACTTGTTCAGATTTCGCAGGTTGAGGATGGGTCTGAGGCCTCCTTTTTGGTACCAGGAAGTACCTGGAATAGAAGCCTTGCCCTTCCAGGTGGTGAGGCACCGGTTCCACCACCTGGTCCCTCAGTAGACCTTCCAACTCCTGAAGGAGTAAGTTTCTGTGCAGAGGGGGTCTTGGAGGCTCCCCTGGAAAGTAGGAGGGGGGTATCTGGGTGAAGTGGAGCAGATAGCCCCTTTCGATGATACTTAACACCCAAGTATCCCCTGTGATGGCTGCGTACAGGGTCAGCCAACCTCCTGTGCCCTGGAGAGGAGAGGCTATGCTGGCATAGTCAAAAACCCCTTCCCTGCTGAGCAGGAGTCGGAGTAGGAGGCTTGGGGGCCTTCTGCCTATGGGGCCCATGGACCCTGCGCCCCTTGGCCTGCTGGCCCTGTTGGGGAGCTGCAGAGGCCTGGTAGTGAGGGTAGTTTTTATAGGCAGTGGTCTTCCTCGGGTAAAAGGTCTTTTTCCCAGAGCCCTTCTTTTTCTGAGAAGGGGCAGAGGTCTTCCTGGACAGCCTTGTCCGGGTAAGAGTCTCGGTTTCGAGCTCTGCAGCCTTTTCGGCCATGGGCTTGCCAAAGAGGTTTTCACCTCGGCAAGGGACATCGACCAACTTGTCCTGTACTTACGGCTCGAGGTCCGAGGATTGTAGCCAGGCCTGACGGCGTGCACCAATGCCGGCCCCTGCTACTCGGGCCGAAGCCTCAAATCCATTGTAGGCTGCTTGAGAAATAAACTTCGAGCACTCTCGAATACCAGAAGACAAGGCCTTGAACCCTTTGCAAAGGTTCCTCAGACAGACCAGCAAAGAACCCGGCAATCTCCTTTGCCAGGTCTCGAAGGTACATGCCCATGTATAGTTGGTAGGTCTGGATGCGGCAAGCAAGCATAGAGCACTGGAAGCACTTTCTACCAAGGGCATCCAGGTTCTGGGCTTCCCTGCTGGGAGGCACCGAGGAGTGCATCTTCTGACTCTTCAGGCGATGCATGGCCGATTCCACCACCATGGAATGGTGTGGTAGCTGTGCCTTCTGAAACCCGGGGATCTTGCAGACTCGATAGATGGAATCGACCCGCTTACTTAGAACTGGCATCGAGGCCGGAGCCTCCCACATGCGGAAGAGCAACCGCTCCAGCATCGGAGGAACGGGGACAGTAAAGGCCTCCTTGGGAGGAGAGTCATACTGCAGAGCCTCGAGCTCCTCAGCTCGAGGCTCTTCCTCGGGGTCCGCCGGGAATGCCAGTGCCTTGGCCATGTCCCGTATGAAATCCGAGAACCTAGTAACCTCTGGGGGGGACCTAGTCCAAGGCTCGGAGCCCGGTGAGTCCGAAGGGACACACCGAGTCCGGAAGGTGTCAGGGGACTCCTCCTGCTCCGTCTCCCACGCCGATTCCTCCTCCGAGGAATCGAGCGGCTCCGAGTGGGCGGGCACCGAAGCCATCTGCCCCGACGCCGAGTGAACCGGCGTCTATGACCTCGGTCCTGAACGGGAGGCCGAGGGTGACCGCGGCCAAGGATCGACTCGAGTTCGCATGGTCTCGAGGATCGGCTCGGCCTCCGGGGTCGACTTGGACGTCGATGTCCCGGTGGTCAGGGCAGATGTGCCGGTGAGACCAGCGATCAGCACCCGCTGCTGCTCCATGAAGGCAGACAGTCTACTCTCCAAGGCCGTCAACCTGAGTCTGAGCTCAGGAGACCCAGCAGCCTCAGACTCGGGCCCGATGTCGGCTCCCCCGGAGGAGAGTCCACGAGGACTACAGTACTCACGTGACTCGGGGCCTCCGACTCTACACGGGGATGCTTGGCAGGCCTCTCCGACTCCAAAGACCCGGGACGGCGATCGGGGCTATGTGACCTGGCCCTCGAGGAGCCAAGAGCGCCCACCGATGCCGCCCTCGCGGGTTTCTTCTTCCTTCGGTGCTCCCTCGAGTGGGACTCCCTTTCAGAGGAGCCCCGACGATGCTCGGGGTCAGACTCCAGAGACATCGAGGCCTCTGACGAAGTCCGGACCCGTCCAGAGGCAGACTCGGAGAAGATCCTCTCACGCTGGTGCTGACGGCTCTGCAATGCCTTGGAAGATATTTTGCCACAGGGACTGCAGACCGTAGAATCGTGGTCTGGACCCAGGCACTGGAGGCAGCAGTCTCGTGTGTCGGTGAGAGACATCATTTCTTGCACCGATCACACTTCTTAAAGCCACTGGCAACCATCGGGGGAAAAAGGGTCCCTGCAAGATCAAAAAATTGGGCTGCCAGGGAAAAGAAAAAAGGCGCGAACGCAGTCTCCAAGGACAAAAAATGAAAAAGAGAGATCCGGGCTCGGCACCGGTGTACCGAGTCCAGGCGGGAAAGGAACCAACGTCGAACCGATGAAAAACTCGACCCAACGCAGGAAAAATCAACTTTTTTCACGGGTGACAAGGACAGGCGTCCGTAGGGCTCCGCGGAAAAAAGCAGACTGAGCAAGCTGGGGAAATGCTCCACATAGGGGCTCCGTCGATGCCGATGTCACCCATATGTGAGGAGTGACTTCCTGCTTGGTCCTGGAGAATGCCAGTTACCCGATGTAGCTAGAGACAAAGTATTGAAGGGAAAGGAGCAGCTGCAAAGATTAAAGGTTTACATCAAGCATGGGTATTGTTTAAAAATACTATTTTGGAAGCCTAGACCACATGTTTTCCATGCTTTAAGAAAGGCGGAAGGAAGGCCAAAAAACTGCCAGCATGGTATAAGGGTAAGGTCAGAGAGGCTGTTGTAGCCAAAAACACATCTTTCAGGAAATGGAAAAAGGAGCCAAATGACAAAAACAGGAAACATACACTGGCAAGTTAGATGCAAGGCATTGATACAGCAGGCAAAGAGAATTTGAAAAAAAGCTTGCCGGGGAAGCAAAAATGCAACAATAAAACCTTTTTCAAGTACATTCGTAGCAAAAAAAATGAGTGTCAGTTGGACCATTAGATGATAGAAGGGTAAAAGGGGCACTAAGGGAGGACAAGGCCATAGTGGAGAGACTGAATTAATTCTTTGCTTCAGTCTTTACTGAAGATATAGGGAAGATATCCAAGCCTGAAATGATATTTAAAAGTGATGTATCAAACTGGGAAGGTGCAATACAATTATTTGATAAACTAACGAGATGGTATACATCAGAGGGTGCTGAAAGAACTGAAATATGAGATTGCAGACCTATTAGTAATCTGAACTATCATTAAAATTACCTGTAGTACCCAAAGATAGGAGAATGGCCAATGTAATGCCAATTTTTAAAAAAGGTACCAGGGCTGATCCAGGAAACTAATCGACCAGTGAGCCAGACGTCAGTACCAGGCAAAATGGTAGAAAACATTATAAAGAATAAAATTACTGAACATGTAGATAGTCATGGTTTATTGGGAGAAAGCAAACATGGATTTAGCCAAGGAAGATCTTCTGTTACTAATCAGTTATATTTTTTTGAAGGTGTGAATAAACAAGTAGATAAAGGTGAGTCAGTTGATAATGTGTATCTGGATTTTCAGAAAGCCCCTGAAAAGGTCCCTCATGACTCTTGGAGAAATTAAAAAGTCATGGGATAGGAGGCAGTGTACTATTGTGGATCAGGAAATGGTTAAAAGATAGCAACGAGTAGGGCTAAATGGACAATTTTTTCAATGGAGAAAGGTAAATAGTGGAGTACCCCAGGGATCTGTGCTGTGCCTGCTGCTATGTAGCATATTCGTAAATGACTTGGAAATGAGAACAAGTGAGGTGATCTAATTTGCAGATGACACAAAATTATTCAAAGTTGTTAAAACACAAGAGGATTGTAAAAAATTGCACGAGGACCCTGAAAAAAACTGGCAGACTTGGCGTCAAAATGGCAGATGAAATTTAATGTGGACAAGTGCAAAATTAGCATTTATGGAAGAACCCCCCCAAATTATAGTTACAAGATGAAAGGTTCCTCATTAGGAACCACAACCCAGGAAAAGGATTTTGGCCTCATAGTAGATAACACAGGTACACTAAAAAATTTTTTTTTTAAACTGCCTCTAATGTTTTGATTGATTTTTACGTTTTTTGGTGCGCTGAATCCAAATCTGGTAACCAATTTGCTCCATCACGTACAGATTTTTTGCTACATTGGGTTAGCAGTTTGAGGTGAACGTTTCAGATTGAGTGTGATCGAGATAAAAGTTTCTTGGATGAATTCTTTATACTAATTGTTTAGTAGTTATTCAAATAAGAATAAAGAAAATTGTAACAAGGCAGCACATAAGAATAGAGTAATGTCAACAAAACACACTGTGATGGTAGCAAAATTGTCTGCACTTAAAACAGCCACATACATGTGCACAAACATTGAGCATATAAGAGCGAGGTTAGACACAAAGCAAAGCAAAGAAATGTGCAAAAAATGTTGTACAGGTATGTATGTAAGAATAGAAAACGCAAACCGCACCATTGCAATACATGAAGACAAACACCCGATGGTGTGAAAATAAAATTCTAATAAATGAGATCCGACACTGTGGTAATAACTAGCAAATTTTTATTTCAAAGTTTAGTAAAAACACGATATTTGTCAACACAGTTTAGATTTTAAAGTCATTCTTGGGTCAATCAATCTCCTGGTGGGCCCGTTTCTTCTTCCCCCGAATGCTTCTCTTGGTGTGCTGCTTGGCGTATTTTTCATCTGGGGTTTCCCGCAGCAGCAACCAGCAGAAATCAGCCATCATAGTGGTGTTCCATCTTCCTTGGTACCTTCTCTCTGCATCCTTGATGTCCTGGTGAAACCTTTCACCTTGTTCTTCACTGTACGCCCCCAGGTTTTCGGGAAAGTAGTTCACATGGGAGTGCAAGAAATGGACTTTCAGGCTCATGTTACAGCCTTGTTCTTTGAAGGCATTGAGCATCCTGGCAACAATATCCTTATAGTTCTCATCCCGCCTGTTCCCCAAGAATTTGAGAACAACATCCTTGAAGGAATCCCAGGCTTCTTTTTCCTTCTCAGACATCGTTTCAGCGAATGCTCCATCTGAAATGAGTTTCCTTATATCAGGGCCAACAAACACTCCTTCCTTTAGCTTTGCTTCAGAAAGTCGGGGGAACTTTGAGCAAAGGTACCGAAAGCACTCACCATCTTTTGGAAGGGACTTGATGAATTGCTTAATGAGACCCAACTTAATGTGGAGAGGTGGTAATAGAATTTTATCACGAGGTACCAAGCTCTCATGAAGAACATTTTTCTCACCGGGTCTCAAATACTCCCGAATTGGCTAGTCTTTTTTCCCCCAGTGTAGGTCGCGGGCCCGGCTATCCCACAAGCAAAGGAAGCAGGGATATTTGGTGAAACCGGATTGCTGCCCTAATAGCATGGATAGAATTTTAAAGTCTCCACAAATCATCCACTTATGCTCATCATAACGAATCTTCTGAAGAATCAGGGCCAAATTCTCGTATTTTTCTTGGAGAATAACAGAGTGAGCAATAGGAACTGAAGCGAATGTGTTGCCATTATGAAGAACACCACCTTTTATGCTGTCTTTTGACGAATCAATGAACAGCCGCCATTCAGCAGGATCATACTTGAGTTTAAACTTTTCCATCACTCCGTGTATATCGTTGCAAAATACCAAATCTTCCTCTTTGCTGAAATACTTCAAAAATTGTGTCTCGCGGTTGCGGTACCAATAAAAAGTTGTTCCTGGTGACAATAGATTTTTCTGTTTAAGCCGAGAACCTAGCAGTTGGGCAGCATCTTTTGGGAGTCCTAAATCCCGGACTAAATCATTCAATTCAGCTTGAGAGAAAAGTTCAGGTTTCGGATCTGGTTCAGTTTCAAACTCGGAAGTACTGGACTCATCGGGAAAAGCCATCTGATGAGTCTCATCATGATCAGAACCGTCCACACAAATATGATCCAAAGATTTTGGTGGTTCAGGCACAGGTACTTCGTTGCTATGAGGCATAGGCCTAATTGCTGAGGGAAGGTTGGGGTAACTTATTACGTTCTTATTTTTTAAGTTGTATCCCTTCACAATGCAAGAGCAAAAATAGCAGTCACTGCTGTGGTCTCTTTGTTCACGCCACATCATAGGTATTCCGAAACGAAATGCTTGTTTTTTACCTTTCATCCATAAGCGTAGATCTTCCTCACATGTCTTGCACACTTTGTGAGGAGCCCACGGTTTGTCTTGATCGCCTAACTTCAAACCGAAATAGGCGAAATATACTTTTTTAATAAATGCAGAAATGTTCCTCTGCCGCTTTTTCACGGTATATTCCCCACAAATAAAACAAAAACTGTCCGGAGAGTTGACGCAACCTCTGGCTCTGTGAGCCATCACAAATACACAGCACTGCAAACTACAACTGTAGTGAACCACTTCGGAATAAAGCTGGATTACGACTGAGCAAACAAAAGGTAATAATGAACTTGCAAGAAACTGAAATTTGACAGGAACGTTCATGTCGCAACCGTGTTTGAGCGAGCGAGCGAACGAGGCGAGGCGAACAGGAAAGAACATGCGCCAGCGCGAGTACTGGATTTAGCCCCCCGCCTCCCAATTGTCCTGTTAATGTATAAAATGAATACAAAACACTCTAAAATATCATGAGGGAGTGTTTCTAGTTAGTTAACCATTACAACCTCTATTTTGGGCCAAGAAAATAAACTGCAGTCGGCTAAAAAGAAATTATGTGAACATTCCTTATATGGGTAAGAAATCTAATTTTGCAAGAAAACGTGACGTGATGGAACATTTTGGCTATTTTTCCTGGATTCAGCACCCCAAAATCTATAGGAATCAGTTGCAAAACTGGAGGCAGTTTTTTGGTAGTGTACCTGTGTAATACATCAAAATCCTCTGCCCTGTGTGCAGTGGCAGCCAAGAAAGCAAATAGCATGCTAGAAATCATAAGGAAAGGAATGGAGAATAAAACCAAGGATATTATAATGCCTCTGTATCATTCCATGATATGCCCTAACCTTGAATATTGTGTGCAATACTGGCAGCCATATCTTAAAAAAGAATACAGCAGAATTAGGAAAGGTATAGAGAAGAGCCACCCAAATGGCAAAGGAGGTGGAAGTATACTCCTATGAGGAAAGGCTTAAAAGGTTAGGGCTCTTCAACTTGGAAAAAAAATTGCCGAGGTAAGATATGATAGAGATCTATAAATTAATGAATGGAGTGGACCAGTAGACAGATTGGTTGTTTACTCCATCAAAAAGTAGAAAGTCTAGAGGACATGCAATGAAGTTACAATATAGCACATTTAAGACTACTGCTGTTAATTGCCATAGAGTGTCTCAACTCATGGTGACCCTCTGGATAGTTGTCCGAGAATGTGTTCTATCATTGTTGATAGAGACACCCCTATAGCTGCTGTTATATCGATCCATCTCATTGCTGGCCTTCCTCTTTTGCATTGGCCTTCTACTTTGCTAAACATGTCTTCTTTCTCTAATGATCTCTCTCTTCGCATGATGTGTCCAAAGTATGAAAGTCAAAAACTTGTTATCTGAGCTTCTAAAGAAAGCTGAGATTTGATCTCCTCTAGATTTTCTTCCTGTCTATCTTTTTACTGGCCAACATTTGCATCCATATGACATTATTGAAAATATTATGGCTTGAACAAGTCAAATCTTTTTATGGAGAGAGACATCTCTTTTCTTGAGCATCTTGTCTATGTCCTTCATAGCCATTCTGCCAAGAGCAATGGGGAAACTGCTAGGTACATATGACCTAGATTGGCCACTGCTGGAAACAGAATACTGGGCTTGATGGACCTTGTTCTGACCCAGTATGGCATATCTTATGTTCTTATGTAATGCATCATCGGATTTCTTAATTGCTTATCATTTCTTTATTGATAGTTTATCCAAGTAGGTTAATGCCAACTATTTCAATTTCTTCTCCATCAACGATGAACTTATTGATTTTGCCATTTGTCAGGATCTTTGTCTTCTTTACATTAAGGTGCAGCTCAATTTTAAAACTATGTTCCTTGATCTTGAGAAGAAAATGTTTCATATAGCCTTTTCAGGTAGTAATGTGGTACTATCAGCAGACCTAAGGTTGTTGATGAGTCTTCCACTAATCGTCACACCTCGGTTGTCTTGATACAGTCCAGAGCCTCTGATGATATAGTCTGAATGTAAACTAAACAGGTAGGGGGAAAGTATGCAGCCCTGTCATACAACAATGCTGATTTTAAACTATTCTGTTTCTCCCTGTTCCATTCAAATTGTTGTTTCTTGATCAAGGTAAAGGTTGCACAAGAGAACTATCAGGTGTTCTAGTATTCCCATGCTTCTTAATGTGGCCCAGAGTTTCTCATGGTTTACACAGTCAAAAACCTTGCTGTAATCAATAAAACACAGATATCCTTTTGGCATTTTGTCTTTTCAAGGATCTCTCTCACATCCACGATGATGTTTCTCATTCCTTGCCCTTGAGGGGTCAGCGTGGCTGGCTGGGTTGTTTTGGATTTATTTTTATTCATTATTTTGCTTGTGGACAGCATGAATTTAGTCAGAGCCTGGTTCCGATTTTGGCAGCGAGAGTCAGCGATGTGTGCTTGGATCCTCCTGAGCTTTTTCTAGTCGTTTTGGTTATGATGGATTTAGCCATTGAGTTATTTGATTTGGAGAGGCAGACAAGGCAATCATCAGGGGAGTTCTTGCTGGTTAACTTGAGTAGTAGTCAAGATGGAATATAAGAGAGTGAAGATTTGCATCTTGGGAAGAGACAAAGGTGCCATTGTGCAGCTACTTCAAAGCCGTTCCGCATGCTGAGTCCTGCTGGAGCCGAGTTGGGAGGTGGTTTTTCCACTTCCTTCATGGGAGGTGCTTGGACTTCGAACAGAAGAGAGTGGGGTCTTTTCTGCTCTCTGTACTGTGCTAGCTGCATCACCAGAGTGGATTGGAGGGACTCATTAACTGGGGAGAGGAGGGAGCTGTGATGGTGAACCTTGTTGAAGTCCATCTATCTGCTCATGTCTTTTTTTTTATTATTATTTTGGTTATGCCACCCAGCGAGTGCAGGAGGAGATGCAAAAACAAGATTGTCAAAATAAAATGGGCCATGGTGGAGCTCAGGTGGCGTGGTCCAAGAGCCCCGGGTTTTAATATTTGAGAATACATGGAGATTCCGCATGAGTTCCCCACACAGTAGCTTAGGATTCTTTAGGCTGAATTGGACTTTCAGCACTCACTCCCCTATGCTCCATTTTAACCATGAGCATAAGGGCCCTTGCAAGTTGAGGCTCCTGGCACAAATGCTAGCAATTTTTGCTTGGTGAAATGTGTTGCATGATGGATTGCACATGGTTCCTCAGCCATCTAAGTGCCTGTAAGATGCAGGGTGGAGCACAGGGGGTAAGGAACGAAGGGAGATTTCCTCTGTGGTTGAGATAAGTCTGGACAGCAAATGTTCCTGATAATCCATAGGGGTCATGGAGGAGGCCCCCCGGCACTTACGAGTGGCCTGTGGCAATGCCTCATGGCAGCTGAGCCATGGGGGGATACAGTTACATGTAAGAGAATAAGAAATTAGTTCTTACCTGCTAATTATCTTTCCTGGAGCTTTCTCCGGGCCAGTCCAGGGACAGGTAGGGTTGTCAATCTTCTATAGCTACTGAGGACTGATCTGAAGTTTTGAGAGGTGAAGCCACTCCCCCAGAGGGTTACCCAGCAGTCTACACGTGACAAAGCACTACAAGAAAGAAGAACTGAAAGAAATAGATAACCCTTGAAAAATACTGATAACTTTCTATAGTCCTTGAACAAAGTAGAAGCCATGAAAGAAGGCGTCCAAAATGGAACCAGCAATAACGTCTACAAATTTGGGTTTTTTTTTTTGTTTTTTTTAAATAATTACATAAATTACATAAAGTACAGGAGAATAGAATCTCCCACTCTTTCACCGCGAAATCGGAAAGCCCCAAGGAATACCTCTGACCGAAAAATATCTCTTAAGCCAATAGAGGTGGGGCCCTGGACTGGCCCGGAGAAAGCTCCAGGAAAGATAATTAGCAGGTAAGAACTAATTTCTTATTCCTATTCGCTTCTCCGGGCCAGTCCAGGGACAGGTAGGGCAGTACCAAAGCAGTACCTAATGATGGGAGGGACCCGCAAGACCTGCGACAATAGCCGCAGACCCCACTTTCGCATCGTCACGGGCTTGAAGATCTAAGCGGTAATGCTTAGTAAAAGAATGCAAGGACGACCACGTAGCCGCTCGGCAGATATCAACAGGCGGAACCAATGCAAACTCCGCCCAGGAAGTGGCGAGAGCCCGAGTCGAGTGAGCCCGTAAGCCCAGCGGCGGAGAAATTCCTTTAGCCGTGTACGCCGCAACAATAGCACTGCGAACCCACCGCGCTATGGTGGATTTGGAGGCTGGTTGACCCTTCCGAGACCCGGCGTACTGCACAAATAGCCGATCCGTCTTCCGAAAAGTCTCTGAAACCCGAAGATACGTCCGCAAAACTCGCGCAAGATCTAATCGCTTGAGCGCCCGATCCATGGGCGAACCGGACGACTCCGTAAAGACGGGCAAAACCACCGTTTGATTAACATGGAAAACGGAGACAATCTTAGGCAAATAGGACGGCACTGTCCGGAGAAGCACCCGTTCTGGCAAAAACTGAAGATAAGGTTCCCTGCACGACAAGGCCTGCAGATCGGAAATCCGGCGAGCGGAACACAAAGCGACCAGAAAGGCCGTTTTCCAAGAACACTCGCGGATCTCACGAAAACTTTGAGATGCCAGAGAAGAATGCAAAAAGGCCTCCAACACCACATTCAAATCCCAAGGTGGAACTAAGGGACGCAGTGGCGGACGGAGAAGCCGCGCTGCCCGAAGAAAACGTTGGACATCCGGAAGCGCCGAAAGACGCCGACGGCAAACGTACCCCCGAAAACAGGCAAGCGCCGCCACCTGCACCTTAAGGGTACTGAGAGCCAGACCCTTGTCGAAGCCATCTTGAAGAAAAAGGAGAAGCTGAGGCAAGGTAGACGACATTGGAAAAATATGACGTTGAGCGCACCACATCTCAAACAGACGCCACACCCGAACATAGGCCAGAGAAGTTGCTTGCCTTTTTGAGTGCAGCAACGTGGCAATAACTGAATCAGCATAACCTCGCCGCTTCAACCGAGACCTCTCAAGAGCCAAGCTGTAAGCAAGAAGCGATCCACTTTTGGCATGAGAATCGGCCCTTGATGCAACAAATTGATCCGAGCCGGAAGGGCCCAAGGCGGAGCTATGAGTAGCCGAACGAGATCGGCATACCAGGGACGACGAGGCCAATCCGGCGCTATGAGAATCACCCGCCCCGGGTGACGTGCAATCCGCTGAATGACCCGACTCAACATTGGCCAGGGAGGAAAAACATACAAGAGGGAGTCTGGCGGCCACGGTTGCAAGAGAGCATCGAGACCTTCCGACATGCGCTCTCGGCGTCTGCTGAAAAATCTGCCCACTTTGGCATTCGCAAACGTCGCCATCAAGTCCATCACTGGAGAACCCCACCGGAGCGTCAGATCGTGATAAACGGCCGCGTTCAGTTCCCATTCCCCGGGATCTAGCACATTTCGGCTGAGATAATCGGCCTGGACATTGTCCTTGCCAGCCACATGCGCCGCCGAGATAGTTGCGAGATGGGACTCTGCCCACTCCATCAGCTCCAGACATTCGGTCAGAAGGGCGGGAGACTTGGTACCCCCTTGCCGATTGATGTAAGCGACCGTCACCGCATTGTCCGAGAAAATTTTTACCGCCTTGCCCCTGAGCCACGGTTCGAAGCGAAGCAAGGCTAGGCGAGCCGCCCGTAGCTCGAGACGGTTGATCGACCATGAACTCTCCTCTGGAGACCATGCCCCCTGAGCGACCTGATCTAGACAGTGCGCTCCCCAGCCGGACAGACTGGCATCGGTGGTAACCAGGATCCAGGAGGGTTCCTCCAATGGAACCCCTGCCGTAAGATGTTCGGGAAGCAACCACCACTGAAGACTGCGCCGGACGGGATCTGGACAGGGAAGGCGCTGCCCCAGCGGGTGAAGCTGCGGCGACCACCGGGAAAGGAGCGCCTGCTGCAATGGGCGCATGTGTGCTCTGGCCCAGGGCACCAGATCTAGAGCAGCTGCCATGGAACCCAAGACCTGTAAATAGGTCCACGCTGACGGATCTTGAAGAGACAGGAAGGTCTGAATTTGTCGCAAAAGCTTTTGCACCCGCACACTGGGCAACGAAACGTGCCCCCGCTCCGTGTCGAAGCAGGCTCCGAGATAAGTCAACTGCTGTTGCGGGATCAATTGGCTCTTGGCGTGATTGATCACCCACCCGAGCTGCTCGAGAAGTTGGACTACTCGCGCCGTCGCCACCAGAGACGCTTCCCGAGAATCCGCTCGGATCAACCAATCGTCGAGATATGGATGTACTCGAATACCTTCCTTCCGAAGCGCCGCTGCTACGACCACCATCAGCTTTGTGAAGACACGCGGAGCCGTCGCTAGAACCGAACGGCAAGGCGCGAAATTGGAAATGTCCCATGGGAAGCGCGAAACGTAAATAGCGCTGATGAGACCGTCTGATGGGAATATGAAGATACGCCTCTGTGAGATCTATGGAAGAAAGAAATTCTCCCGGTTGCACCGCCCGAAGCACTGTACGCAGGGTTTCCATGCGAAAGTGTGGAACCCGCAAAGTACGGTTTACACCTTTGAGATCTAGTACGGGACGAAAAGAATCTTCGTTCTTTGGAACCACAAAATAGATCGAGTATCGACCGCAGCCGCACTGGTCCAACGGCACTGGAACAATCGCCTGCAGCTGCAACAGACGCCCGAGCGTGTCGGAAATGGCGTGTATCTTCTTTCCGGGCGCACAAGGAGAGAGTATGAATGCGGGTTGCAACGGGCAAGCGAAGTCCAAAGCATAACCTCTCTGAATGACTTCGAGGACCCACTTGTCCGAAGTAATTGCGGTCCAAGCCGCCAGAAACCCCTGTAAGCGGCCGCCTACAGGAACTAACGGCTGGATCTGCTGACCTTCATTGCGATTTCTTAACGGACGGTTGGGAGGCCGCCCCGTAAGATCGGCTGAAACCTCTGGCTCCGCGAAAGGACGAACCACGAAAACTTGAGCGCCCCCGTGAATAAGGCGCAAAGCGGGCACCACGAAATCTGCGGGATTCCCGGGAAGAGCCTCGCCCCGCTCCCACAGCCCGGAGCGGCTTAGGCCGATCCTCCGGCAAACGCCCGCCCTTGGAGTCTCCCAAATCCTTCACAATCTTCTCTAAGGCCTCGCCAAAAAGTAACCCACCCCTAAAGGGCAGTTTACTAAGGCGAACCTTCGAGGAGACATCCGCAGACCAGTTACGTAACCACAGGAAACGCCTAGCCGCCACCATAGAGGCCATGGTCTTGGCCGAAATGCGAACCAAATCATAAAATGCATCCGCCGCATAAGCTGCCGCCGATTCCAACTTCGCGGAATCCGGAACCTCCGAAGCGGGATCTCCCGCTGCGTCCCCCTGCAGCCAGCGAATAGAGGCCCTAGAAACATAGGCCCCACAAACCGCTGCCTGTAAAGCCAATGCACTAGCCTCAAAGGCTTGCTTGAGAAGCACCTCCAATTTCCTATCCTGCAGATCTTTAAGCGCTGCTGCGCCCTCCACAGGGATGGTAGTCTTTTTAGTGACTGCCGACACTAAAGCATCCACTTTAGGCATACGGAATAAGTCCCGGTCTGCTTGCGGAAGGGGGTACAAACGAGACAGAGCGCGCCCCCCTCTTAGAGTAGCTTCAGGACACTCCCATTCGGAGTCAATCATCTGCCGAATGACGCGATGCAAGGGAAAACAGCGCTGCTGAGACTTAAAGCCTTGCAATAAAGGATCCTCTAACGGTTCCTGAGAGGAGGAAGGAGGAATTAGATGCAGGGCCGCTAAAGATTGTGCAATAAGCGCAGCGAGCTCCTCCTTACGGAAAACCCTAAAGAGATTTGGATCTTCCCCCGGAGCTAATTCGCCCTCCTCCAACTCCTCAGGATCTTGATCTAAAGAGAGATCTACACCCTCATCTGAGACAGATTGACCTGTCAGCAGAGATTCCTGTTATAAAAGAGCCCAAAGGATCTGCCAGACCCTCTTTAGGCTTAGAGGGGCCTTCCCCAGGATCCTCTGCACCCTGTAGCTTATTGGGAACCATCGCAGGAGGGGAACCCCTTGTCGCATGGTCTGGCTGAGCCGACCTAAGTACGAATGCTTTATGCAAAGCCAGAATGAACTCCGGCGAAAAAAACGAAGAAACATCCTCTGGAGCCCTTACAGAGACATCTGCAGGCAGAGAAACTGGCAGAGGCTCTTTAGAGGACTTTGTCTTTCTTTTGTGCAGTCGGGACTGCTCTGTCTGCGAGCTGACAGGCACCGGCAAAATGGCCGATTTTCCCGCCTTCTCTGCTGGCAACGAAGAGCTCTCTAAAACCTGCTCCATCTTGTCAGCCATTCAAACACACGCGGAGAGCACTGAAAAAAGAAAGACTCCCGACGAGAACGAAGGACAGCTCGAAGAAACCCCGCCCGAGGCACCGGAAGACAGAGCCGACAGAAGCGCCGAAATGAAGTAACAACAAAAAAAAACAACTCACCGCACTGAGGTAAATGAGACAGGAAGCCGGCAGACCCGCAGCCAGCGGGAAAGGGCAGACTCACTGAATATTCTTCGGCAGAGGCACTAACTGGGGCTCCCAGAAATCTTTCCTCTGCCGACGGAGACGGAGCCGGTGAAGTGAGACAGGCTCTGCCTCTCACCGGTATGAAAACTCACTCGACGTCTCCCGCGCTGTTAAAGGCACAGCGCTACCAATTTACACCCAAGGACCTTAGAAATATATCAGCCCTGCTAGAGCCAATATAAAGTAAGAAAACAATAAAAGAACAAACAGCAATTAGCAAACTGAGGGAGAAGCAGAGAATCGATCCTCTGTAGCTGCTGAGGACTGATAGACTGCTGGGTAACCCTCTGGGGGAGTGGCTTCACCTCTCAAAACTTCAGATCAGTCCTCAGTAGCTATAGAAGATTGACAACCCTACCTGTCCCTGGACTGGCCCGGAGAAGCGAATAGGAAACAATTATGTACAGATAAAAACAATTAACTATGTATAGAGAGTCAATGACAAAATTATATTACATTATAGGCAATAGGAGTGGACTGTGTACAGTAAGGGCAATGGGACGGCATAGGTCAGCAGAGGGGGAGGGTTTTGTTTTATGGTGTGGATTGGGATTGGTCATTGACCAGAGGAGTTGTAAGTTTATCAAAATGTTTCCTGAAAAGATGGGTTTTTAATTTTTTGCAGGAGGAGGAAAGGTCCATGGTTTCTCAAGTCAAATGGAAGTTCATTCCAGATTGTGGAAGCGTAGTGAGAGAAGGCTCAATTATATTGTCGCTTTATTGGATCTATGGAATTTTGCAGAGATTATCAATTTATTATTATTATTCTCTCACTTTGGACATGTTTCGTCTTGTAAAGTGATTAGAATGGAGATATGTGAAGGGGATATTTGTCTGAGAAGCTTGAATGTTGTCATAATTATCTTGTAGTGTATTCGGCTTTGAATAGGGAACCAGTGCAATTCATATAATACCGGTGTGATGTGTTCAGAAATGCTTGTGAAACCATTTGTGCAGCAACATGTTGGGCAGTTTAAAGTGATCTAATGTTCTGGCTAAACCTTGTAGCACGCTATTAAAATAGTCAAAATGTGGAATGATTAATGCTTGCAATACTGATCTAAAATCTTGGCTAGGAAGAAGAGGACGTAGATGTTTTAACAATTTGAGTTTGAAGTAGATTTTATTTTAGTAGTATGCTTTATGTGGAAGGACATATTACAGGCTTGGTCAAGTATGACCCCAAGATATTTTACTTTATTCTTGACAGTTATGGCTATGTCATTGAATGTGATGGTAGGTGGGTGGTGGGGGGAGGGAGGGGAGAAGACCTGGTTTCTGGTGATATATAATGCTTCAGTTTTGTTGAAATTTAAATGGAGATTGTGGGAGGTAAGTCAGTTTGTAGCCTCTTTTAAGCAGTCAATGATTTGTTGTGAGATAGTATCAGATATGTTAACAGGCATGTATGAAACTTCAAATTTTTTTTGAAGATGGAGCAAATAGGTTGAAGGTATAGATCAGCGATGGCGAACCTATGGCACGTGTGCCAGCTGTGGCACGCGAAGGCCTTGCAGCTGGCACGCGGGAAGGTCCGCAATCAAGATATGCGGCATTAAAAAAAAAAAAAAAAAAAAAAGCTGCCGCTGCCGGGGCCGGTGCCGCGGGGCCCCCCGCCCAGCAGAGCCTGCCCTCCGTCCCCGGTATCACCTCTCTCAGCTGCCTCCAGTCACACGCGCCGGCTTTCAGAGCGCGAGGGGAGTTTCTCCCTCGCTGCTCTGTTAAGCCCGCGGGGGTTGATGGGAACCCATCAGCCCCCGCGGGCTTAACAGAGCAGCGAGGGAGAAACTCTTCCCTCGCGCTCTGAAAGCCGGCGCGTGTGACTGGAGGCAGCTGAGAGAGGTGATACCGGGGACGGAGGGCAGGCTCTGCTGGGCGGTGGGGCCCCGCGGCACACTCGATTCTGCTGCGGCGGCCCCGGCCCTGGCAGCGACAGCTTTCTTTGTAAAAAAAATTTCGCTGGGGGGGGGGGTTAGGAGTGGTGATGGGCTGGGGGGGGTTAGGAGTGGTAATGGCTGGGGGGGGGTTAGGACTGGTGAGGGGCTGGGGGGGGTAGGCGTGGTAATGGCTGTGGGCGGTTGGGGCGAGGGCTGGTACTGGGCGATGGGGGGCGAGGACAGGAATTAGGAGTGGTGATGGGCTGATGGGGGGGTTAGGAGTGGTCATGGGCTGGGGGGGTTAGGAGTGGTAATGGCGGTGGGATGTTGGGGGGTTAGGACTGGTGATGGGCTGGGGGGGTTAGGAGTGGTAATGGCTGAGGGCTGTTGGGGCTAGGACTGGTACTGGGCTATGGGGGGCTAGGACAGGAAATGGGCTGATGGGGGGTTAGGAGTGGTGATGGGCTGGGGGAGGTTAGGAGTGGTGATGGGCAATGGGGGGGCTATGGGGGAGCTAAGTCTATATGGGCTGATGGGATTAGGACTGGAAGTGGGTTGATGGGGGCTTAGGACTGGTAATGGGCTATGGGGGGCTAGGACAGGAAATGGGCTGATGGGGAGGGGTTAGGACTTGAGGTGGGCTGTTGGGTGGGGTTAGGACTGGTAATGGGCTATGGGGGGCTAGGACAGGAAATGGGCTGATGGGGAGGGGTTAGGACTTGAGGTGGGCTGTTGGGTGGGGTTAGGACTGGAAATGGGCTGATGGGGGGTTAACACTGGAGGTGGTCTGATGGGGTTAGGACTGGTAATGGGCTATGGGGGGGTTTAGGACTGATAATGGGCTATGGGGGGGCTGGGACAAGAAATGGGCTGATGGGGAGGGGTTAGGACTTGAGGTGGGCTGATGGGGTTAGGACTGGTAATGGGCTGTGGGCTGATGGGGGGGGATAGGACTGGCAATGGGCTATGGGGGGGTTAAGACTGGTAATGGGCTGTTGGCTGATGGGGGCTGTCTGGTAATGGGCTATGGGGGGTTAGGACTGATAATGGACTATGGGGGGGCTAGGACAGGAAATGGGCTGATGGGGAGGGGTTAGGATTTGAGGTGGGCTGATGGGGTTAGGACTGGTAATGGACTGTGGGCTGATGGGGGGGTTAGGACTGGCAATGGGCTATGGGGGGCTGACTGGAAATGGGTTGATGGGGTTTAGGACTGGAAGTGGGTTGATGAGGGGGGGCTAGGACTGGTATTGGGTTGGGGGGTTGCTAGGACTGGAAATGGGTTGGGGGGCTGCTAGGACTGGAAATGGGCTGATGCAGGGACTAGAAGGGAATGGATGCTGGGTGAGGCTGGAACTAGAAGGGAGCTGGTGTTGGGGGAGGATTAGAATGGGATGGGGCTGGGAGAGTAAAATGGAGAGGGGAAAAATATTTTGTGTGGGAGGGATAAAAAATCTACAATTGGCCGGGTATTGGGAGAATAAGTGGGGATTGAGGATGGAGAGGTAAATTTTGAGTAGATGAAATAGGAATGAGGAAAGAGCAAAAGGAGAAAGATTAGTATGTTAAAGCAGATGTAGAGAGAGAATGGAAAAAAAAAACAAGACAGAAGAAAGGACAAATGGACAGCAGATGGAGAGTTAGCAGAAGACACGAAGAAACCAGAAGAAAGTGGCTGGAACAATTGCAACTGAAAAAAAATGCACAAAAGGTAGAAAAATATCTCTTTATTTTGAATTTATTAACTGGAATATGTCAGCTCTGGGAAATGTGCATCATTAATTTTTGCGCTTTGTTTAGTACAAGAGGAAATTAATTTATAGTTTTATTTCTACAGTGTTGTTGTATATTCCAAGTTTGGCTTTTGGGGTTCCCAGTTTAATTATTGTCTTCCTGTTTCTAAATTGTGATTCCTTGTTTGGTGATGGTCTGTTCTGCATGTGTAACTGAGCTGAGGTATTCTGTTTATATAATTCCTATTTGACATTGCCACTTGTTCTTTCCCCAGTAGGTCATGTATTGTTGTTCTCTGAAATGTATTGGTTTAATATTTGCAGTGTTGCCTTTTGATAGTTAGGGTATGGTGCTTTGTGAGTCCTGGTAGTGCTGTTAGGATACGGCGGGTTTGCTATGGGTTCTAAATGGGCAGCGTTTGTAGTAGTTCCTAATGTGCCTGGCGGTTGGTACTGGATTATAGTAATGTAGAAACCTTTTAGTCTTTCTTTATCCATATACTCATTAAGAGGCATGTTTACTAAAAGTTAGTGTATGGTAACATTATGCAAATATTTATGCAAATGAGGCACCTTATGCAAATGAGGCTTTAATTGACGTGCTGGCACTTTGAGGAAATTCTTTGGTTTTGTGCGGCAGTTTGGGCACTCGGGCTCAAAAAGGTTAGCCATCACTGGTATAGATTGAAGAGGAGGGCAGATAGGGTGGAACCTTGGGGTAGTCCTTGTTTGTATTGATTAGATGTATGATGGCCCATTCTTACTTGCTGGGTTCCATCTGAGAGATAAGACTGAAACCACTTGAGAGTTGTGCCTTTCAATCCTATCTGCTGTAATCATGAGATCATTAGTGTATGATTGATACTATCAAATGCAGCCATGTTGTCTAAAAATATAAGTATAAAGGCCTGCTTATAGTTGTCTATACTGTATGCTAGGTTGTTGAATAGGGCAATCAATAGGGTCTCTACCTCATGAAAAGGGCAGAAGCCATATTCATGCTTGTCAAGCGGAGCAAAAGTATCAATATGGTCTTGAAGTTGAAGTCGATTACCTTAGCCAGGGAGACTGGATATTGGTCTGTAAGCTGAAGAGATTGTTTATATCTAGAGCTTTGGTTTTTAGGATAGGGCCAATTATTGCATGTTTTAGTGAGGGAGGCATGTAACCTTGTTCTAGGGAGAAGTTAATTATTTTAAGTAAGAAGATAGTTCTGATTTGGTGGTTTATAGCCAGCTGAAGGGGCAGGGGTCAAGGCTGGATGAGGTAGTGTTCAGTTTGGATAGGATGTTGTTAAGTATCTTTCTTGGTGCAGGAGAAGGTAGACCATTACAGTTTGTGGGGACTGTGAAAGTCATTCGTGGTTTTAGTTTATCCTTGAAGTCAGCTAGAACTTGGGGGGAGGGGGTGGGGTCAATGGCTAGGTTTGACTGGTCATTGTTAGATTTATTATGCGTGAAAGTTTTTACAATTTGGAAGAGCTCACGGGGCGTTTTTTTTAGATTATTAGAGTAATATTCTTTTTTCTTAGTATTGATTGACTCTGTAGGTTTGTAAGATACTCAGAGTATTTTTAGTGAGTTAGATTTGTAGCATCTCCATTTGTGTTCACTTTTACGCAGATTGTTTTTGATTATTTTTTGCTCCTGAGTGTACCACCTTGCATTTTGTTTTTTGATTGCTGTTGTAATGGTGGCAGCAGCATTGGATATTATGTCATTCCAGTTTTGTAGTATTCCATCTAAATTAGTTAGATCAGGATCTAGGTGAAGGAGAATCTAAGAATTTGTTTTTCAAATTTCTTGAATCTTTTAGGTGGTGTGTAAGTGGGCTTAGCTGGAGTAGCAGAGATGTGTGATAGAAATTAGAATTTGATTATATAGTGGTCAGACCAGGGTACAGGTTGAGTTTGTAGATTGTCTGTGGAGAGTTAAAAATCTCATTAGGAACAAATATCAAGTCAAGTATGTTGCCTTTGCTGTGGGTAGGGGTGTTAATTATTTGGTGGAAACCCATATTAAGCATTGCATTGAGGAATATTGAGGCGTATTGTGGAGGGATGAAAGGTTAAGGTCACCTAGTAGAATTAAAGGGGTTTTTTTTACACTGGTTATAGTGTGTATGTTTTTGGATATGGTGTCTAGAGTAATGTGCTTTGTATTTGGGGGTCTGTAAACAAGTCAGAAGGCTAAATGTTTGGTATCAATGGCGATTATGTCAATACATTCCCCCCCATTTGAGGGGAGGAGGGAGGCTTTCAGTTCATCTTTTGAGATGAGGACACCTTCCCCTCATTTCTTTGTTCTGGGGGAATGATGAACATTGTAACCTGGGATATGGATTTGATTGAGAAGGATTGCATCCCATTCAACAAGCCACAATTCAGTAATGAAGACAAGTCTGGGTTGTTATCGGTTATTATGCCATTAATTAATGGTATTTTTTTTCTAACAGAGCAGGCATTGATTAGGAGGCAAGATAGCATTTGTTTATCATGTTTGTAGTAGTGGAGCTACTACAAACATACATATTGGTAGAGAGGTGGATAGTGATTAACCTGTCTGGGTTGTATTTGAAGGAGTATGAAGGTCTGTAGCTTATATAAGTGTGTATGGGTCTGGAAGGGTTGTAGATTATGAGAATGAATTGTTGCTGTGGTTGATAGAGGGCTTGGTTATGGGTAAAAAATGCATAATGTGAGGCAGAAAAGAAATAGAATTAAAATGTTGTGGTTGTTGGCCATGATTGGTGCGAGGGTTGGAGGTAAGCTTGTAGAAAGGTATTTGAATATAGCGTGGGTTGTGCGAAATGGTTGGAGGTAGAAAATTTTGGTAGTGTGGCAATGAGTAGTAGTTGAGATAACCTCAGAGAAAAATATCAAATAGTAGAAAATCTATTGATGAATTGGGGGGTGAAGTTAAGAACTAAATGGCATGACAATCATGTGCTGCGCTATTGTGTATTAACGACAGCTTGTTTTTGGGGCAGATACAAAAATGGTCGAGTGAGAGTGAAAGGATTTGGTTAGTTACAATCACTAAATGCAGATACAGTATTATTGTTTCATGAGAGGCAAAATAGAATTAGACTTATAGGAGAACTAGGTGTGGAAGGGGCTTAGGAGCACTTGGCAAAGGGACCAGGTTAAGGACTCCCCTCTGAAGCTTCTATGCTGCTGAGGTGGGAGACAGGCCCATTGAGCAACCCAGATTGGTGTTCATTCCAGGCATCTATATTGTGCCTAGCTGAAGCCCTGTTGGCTAGAGCGTATCCAGCAAACCAAGCAGTGACAAGCTGAGAAGTAGTGAGGCACGGTTGTGCAGCAGGGGTGCCATTTTCTTTCTTTTTTTTTTTTTTTTAAATTTCTCTCCCATGCAGAAGTCCCTGAAGTGCACCAGCCAACTTCACGACAAGGCACCCTCAGCTGTGTGGCAGAAATGCCACTTTTTGGGTTTTTTTTAATGCAGGATATGGCATGCTGCGGCAGTGCCAAAGGACTTTCAGATTGCCATGGAGTCACCCCCCCAGGACCACAAGCGGGGCTGCCCATACCATACCTGCATGACTGCTGCTGGGGGGGAGGGGCCCAGAGCCCCTGCATGACTCCTGAAGTAAGGCTGGGGCTGGCAAATGCTCATGCTGAGGGCAGCAAAGGAGCACCCGATCTTTCACAGAGTGGCCCTCCTCTTTTGAGGCTGTGAGGAGTCTTCCACATCCTGAGAAGCAGACAGCAAACAGAGGGCACAGAGTCCCCATGTAGCCCCCCCAGAAGGACCAGTGTGGCAGGAGTAATTATGGTACTCGGATGAGGAACTGAGTGAAGTCACTGGGCACTGCAATCAGTCAAGTTTGCACATGTGGATGTGTGGTGGTCACAGCAGGCACTTGGGAGTGCTGGAGAAGGAATGTGTGAGAGCTGGGCCTGGCTCTTTTCTCTCTCTTTTTTTTTTTTAATCTTAAGCTGCCTCAAATGTTATTGGGTCATGGACTGCAGCAAAGCAGGATTCAGGAGGCTTGGAAGGCAATCAGGGTCCATGCAGGAACCAGGCCTGCATCTTGAATTTTTTTTTTTATTGTAGGTATATGAGGTACAATGCCTTTCCAATTAGAGGAGTACTCAAGGCCAGGTGGCAAGATAGGAGAAAGACAGTTGAATTTCTTTTTTTTTTTTTTTTTTTTTAACAGAGCAGAGGTCCATCTTCTAGATAGTATGGAAAGTGCCTCTGTCTGAGAAGTCTGCTTTGGATAGGAGTTAGGCTGGCTAAAGTTTTCAAAGGGCTTCCATCTCAGTGGCCCACAGCTAGAGAAGTCTGTCCTGGATGGGGGTGACAGTGTAAAGGCTCCTAATGCTGCCAACTGCTGGAGAGGTCTGCTACAGTCTGGACTAGTAATGCCAGCAAAGGAGGTAAATAAAATGAAAAATATAGAAAGTTTTAAAAAGAAAGAAAACAAATAAGGGAGAGCTACATCCATGCTTGGCTATGGATGAGGAAGACTGAGGGGGAGAAGCAACAGACACAGGAGAGTTCACTTGAATATACCTAGAAGAGTTTTCTAGAATCTTCTGGGCTCTGGAAGAGCAAGTTTGGCCTGGTGCTGTCAAGAATGTCGTCAATCATCTGTGTGGCTGATTATATCCTGCATGTCCATACTGAAAACATTACACCACAGCTAAAATATGGGACTTAGCAGGCATTGATTTGCATGAGCAACAGTAACGGCCAGACTTATGCAGTTTCATACCTCTTTTTATACTACATATAGTTTATTCATTTGCTACACTGCAAATCAATATCACCTAAGCAGTTTACAGTTTAGAATATGGGGTAGGAGTGACAACTCAGATGAGACATCAAGGATAACATGGTAAGTGTTAAATACACACTAAAGCACAGTTACTTACCTGTAACAGGTGATCTCTGGGAACAGCAGGAATAAGTCTTCACATATGGGTACGTCGGTACCGATGAAGTCCGTGCGGGAACGCTCCCCAGCGTCCAATCAGAACGCTTTTGGGAGCATCCCACCACGCCTGCGTGCTGTCTTCCCGCCTTTCCCAACTGCCTCTCCTCAGTTAAGTTTTAAAGCTGAGACAAAGAGAGAGAGAGAGGGAAAGATAGAGATAGAGAAATACAACTCCTAGGGGAGGTGGGTGGGTTGTGAAGACTTATTCCTGCTGCTCCCAGAGATCACCTGTTACAGGTAAGTAACTGTGCTATCTCCAGGAACAAGCAGGAATGAATCTTCACATATGGGGACTCCCAAGCTAAGATGCTGGGAGGGAGTCCTAGCATGTTGCGAATCTAAGATGAGCAATGCTTTCCCTCAGAACCTCAGGCATCCTGGGGATGGAGGGTAGGAGCTGAAATAAAAGAGAGACGCTGTGAAACAGCTAAACTAAACCAGGACTTCCAGATGGGAGTCTAGGTGTAGATGATCATAATAAGGAAATATTGGAGAGTAATATTCCAATATGGACCTCAACTGGTGGTATTGTAAAGTTTATTGAGTTTCACATGGATCTGTTAGTAAGAACCAGTAGAAAACCCTCAAGGAATACCTCACTGTGAAGTAGAGGTAACCAAACTGTAGGAGGACAGGTGAAGGTTAGAAACCGTCAAGGGTGAGAGTAGCCCCAGGGACAAACTGGGTGGTGTAATGAGGAAGGACTTCAGCGGAAAACGCAGAAGGCTGTATCAGACAAGGATTAAAGTCTTTTGATCCAAGAATAGCACAATCCTAGGACCAAAAGGAGATACGTTTGACCAATTTGGATGGACAAATAGGAAATAGTCTTTGTAGAAGAGAAGGGGCATTGAAGACCCCTGTATCTGATGAGAAATAAGGACAGATGTCCGAGGCATTAGCCTCTGATTAACTGAAGATCAGTAACATCTTTCCTAATTGATGTTAGATAGGAAAGATAATGATACATGGAGAGCTTCAGAGGTACCTAAACCTGAAGGGTTATGGCAAAAAATTTGTAAGTTACCACAGAGATTGGCTGTATATGTAGAACCCTATGCATGCTGGCACAGCATTGATAAGGGTAGTGCCCAGCTGTCAGAGTCATATAGAAATATATGCATATATGAACCTAGACAGATAGATAAGTTTCTAGGTGCATATCTACCTATGATAATATGTCTATACATATATATATATATATATATATATATACATATATAAATCTATATATATATTTATGTGTGGATACATATATGGAGATATACATGGGCATAATATACACATAGATATATTTATATCTACATATATATATCTATATGTATCTGCATATAGATATATATATGTCTCCACATATGTAGGTAGAGACATGTCTATATAAGTATACCCACATAAGAGTATGTGGAGAGAGAAAGATGCATCTAATAACAAGAAAGGTAATACCTGCTTGAAGAGATGCAAGAAAACCCTTGTCCTTGGTTATGATTGAGAGAGTTAGGGAATGCTCTCTCTGACAAGGAGCAGTCGAGATTCATATAGAAATTCTAGTCCTTGAATAACCAGGATGGTTTTACGTGAAAAATGTGCAGATGATATCTTCAGTCTGCAGGCAGCAAGTCCAGGTCCTTTTAGAACTGTAGCATGGTAACTGGATAAAAGGCACAATGGAAGTGAAAACCATATAAGGACGAGCTGCACGAAAAATAAAAATATCCCTGGTGAAGGAGTCCAGTGGACGAAGCCAGGGAAATGAGCAATTCTTTAGGTTTTCACGTGATGTAAGGCATGTGTCCTTTGTTTTAAAAGGAGACCTTATGGGAGATGGTAAAGGTAGGGACCCTACCAGTCATGAGGGGGCATGACTGGATGGAGGCCTTCCTAACCATCTGGAATTATTGCCAGGAAGATGCAAATGCTCTCTAGCAAGGGCCCATAGTGCAGAGCTACTCTGTAGAGTTGCAGAGAGCATGCTGCAGGTTGGTTGGAAGAAAACACTGGCTGTTTAAAAGCCAGTACGTAACTTAAACTATTCTGCCCATGCCAAGGGACTTGGAGATGGCGAGGATAGAAATGAAACCAATAGGCCTGTAGTAATAGAGTTTCCAAAAGAAAGGTTGATAACCTGTTTTGGACTTACTAAGGCCAGAAAGGATTGCTAATGGAGGACACACCTTGGTTATTTGGTAAATAGAACCAGAGGGTAATCGCTAAGAACTCCTGCCATTGCAGCCATTACTAAGGCAGCAGAAAGAATGAACAGACATAAGGAGGAGTGGCAAGACTCCCTTACTGACTGATAAGCTGCCCCAAGTAAGATTGAAAAAAAGGGGGGGGGGGACTCTGAAAAAGGAACCCCTTACTGGAAAAGGTAGAAACCTACAGGGATTTTAGAAAAAAACCCTCCAGCTAAATGGTACCACTCTTACAGGTGAAATGTTTCAGTAAGAGGGTAGGTAAAGGTAGAGTTGAAGGAGACTTACGATATGGTAAGTCCCTGAAAAGGTATGATGATATATGCTGGTACAGAAAACTATCTTATTGATAGTTGTTACATCTCTTTTCCCTTTCAGGAGGAAGAGAAAAACCCCTGTTACTTATAAGCATGATCATCCTGAGAGCTCATAGAACAAAAGAATGGATGTCTATTGAGAAGAGATCCATGTTTAGAGTTTAGGATAGAAACAGTGTAGATGCTTCTATTAAGAAGCAGACTACAGGTTCTAAACCCCAAACAGGAAAGAAAGACGTATTAAAGCTAATTAATCTGTGCACCCACTATTTTTTGTTAAATCAGTCAGGGCCTAGTAGCAGCAGTTTAAGTTTAAATTTAAAACACAGAGGAGAACTTTCTGGTTACATTTCATACCCAGCAGAGCGCTTGTAGTTTAAATTTAATAGTCACTCAGGGCCTAGTAACAGCAAAGTACTTTTAGTTTAAATTTAAAACACAGAAGAGAGCTTTCTGGTTATATTTGGAACCCAGCAGAGAGCTTGTAGTCCAAATTTAATAGTCACTCAGGGCCTAGCATCAGCAAAGTACTTTTAGCTTAAATTTAAAACACAGAAGAGAGCTTTCTGGTTAAATTTAGAACCCAGCAGAGAGCTTGTAGTTTAAATTTCATAAAAAGTTATAGCCTAGCAGCAGCTAAGAGCTATAATTTAAATCAAATCAGAATATAGCTTACCTCAGCAGCATAAGACAGGGTACTGTGTAGCAGCCCTCTTTTAATAAGTGTTATTTCCCTCCCTCCCTCCCAACACCCACCCACCCCTGGGATAATCGTAGCTTTATAGGTACTTACACATCTTAAAAGACAGGAGGTGCTCTCAGGTGAAGCTCATTACCCAAATCAGTCATACACTAAGGACCTGAGATTAGTTAAGCTTCAGGTGAACAAGGTATATTAAATGTATTAGGTACAGTTTTATTAGTATAAATATCCATAGCAACCCTTAGTAAGTAAAGAACTTAGATCTAAACACAAACTTATAACTAAGATGCAGACAGCAGTCCAGCAGCGGGATGGGGGCTTTCCAGTCTTTTGCATTGAGTGTCACATGTATGATTTTCTCTCAGTTGGTGAGAAGTCTTACGTGTGCACTAGGTGCAAGGAGCTCTTTGCTGTCAGGGAACAGGTCCATTCTCTAGAGGCTAAAGTAGCAGACCTTGAAAGCATAAGACAGACAGAGAGGTACATAGACGAGACCTACAAAGATATAGTCCTGAAGTCCCACCTCCAGTCTGGCAGCATCCCTGTTGCCATGGAGGAGAGAGGTCACGTGACAGGAGAGCATCACCCTGGTGTGGCAGGAAGTGATCCTGTAACTAGGACCTGTCCTCCAGGTGATGTAAAACCCTCTCGAACCGAGGAAGTTTATCCAGGGCCATGTACCCATGAGGGAAGGGTTAGGACAGACGTTATAGTTGGTGATTCGATCATTAGGCATGTAGATAGCTGGGTGGCTGGTGGACGTGAGGATCGCCTGGTAACATGCCTGCCTGGTGCGAAGGTAGCGGACCTCACAAACTACCTAGATAAGGTCTTAGATAGTGCTGGGGAGGAGTCTGCTGTCTTGGTACATGTCGGTACCAATGACATAGGAAAATGTGGTAGGGAGGTTCTGGAGGCTAAATTTAGGCTTTTAGGTAGGAAGTTGAACTCCAGAACTTCCAGGGTAGCGTTCTCCGAAATGCTTCCTGTTCCACGCTCAGGACCCAAAAGGCAGGCAGAGCTCCGGAGTCTCAATGTGTGGATGAGACAATGGTGCAGAGATGAGGGTTTTGGATTTGTTAGGAACTGGGGAACATTCTGGGGAAAGGAAGGGCTCTTCCGAAGGGATGGGCTTCACCTTAACCGGGATGGAACCAGGCTGATGGCATTAACCTTTAAAAAGGAGATAGAGCAGCTTTTAAACTAGATATTAGGGGAAAGCCGACAGTCGCCCAAGAGCGGATGGTTCGGAAGAATGTATCTTTGAAGGATACTACCAAAAGCAGAGAGGTTACACAAAAGAGTAAAGTAGCCCAAATGCCCTCAAGTATGGAGCAGAGAGAGCTTAAACATCCCAAATTACCCATGTCTAACAATAGCCAAATTAATATGAATAAAATACATTCTCTAAAATGCTTGCATGCAAATGCTAGAAGTCTAAAAAATAAGATGGGAGAGTTAGAATATATAGCACTAAATGAAAGGTTAGATATGATTGGAATATCTGAGACATGGTGGAAGGAGGACAACCAGTGGGACACTCTGATACCTGGGTACAAACTATATCGTAATGATAGAGCTGATCAAATTGGTGGAGGGGTTGCGCTCTATGTTAGAGAGGGCATTGAGTCAGAATGGATTAAAGTTTTGCAGGAAACAAAATCTGCTGTAGAATCTATATGGATTGAAATTCCATGTAAAAGGGGGAAGGCAATGGCAGTGGCGGTGTACTATCGAGCGCCTTTCCAGAATGACCAAATGGATGATGAAATGCTCAAAGAAATCAAGGAAGCTAACAAACGTTATAGTGCAGTAATAATGGGTGATTTCAACTACCCCGGTATCGACTGGGTCAGTGTCACGTCAGGACATGCTAGGGAGATAAAGTTCCTAGATGAAATAAATGACTGCTTCTTGGAGCAGCTGGTTCATGAACCAACCAGAGGGGAAGCCATATTAGACCTAGTCCTTAGTGGAACACCAGATCTAGTGCAAGAGATAAGGTTGTTGGGGCCACTTGGTAATAGTGATCATAGCATGATCGCCTTTGATTTAATTAGTGGAGGAGGTATAGTAAGGAAATCCACAGTACTACCTTTTAACTTTCGAAAGGGAGACTATGATAAAATGAGGAAAACAGTTAAGAAAAAACTAAAAGGAGCAGTTGCAAAGGTTAAAGACATACATCAGGCTTGGATGTTGTTGAAAAATACTATCTTAGAAGCCCAGACCAGCTGTATTCCACGCTTTAAGAAAAGTGGAAGGAAGTCCAAAAAACTGCCAGCATGGTTTAAAGGAGAGGTCAGAGAGGCTGTTGCCAAAAAAGCATCTTTCAGGAAATGGAAAAAAGAGCCAAACGACGAAACCTGGAAACAGCACAAGCACTGGCAAGTCAAATACAAGGCATAAGGCAGGCAAAGGGAAAATTTGAGAAGAAGCTTGCTGCGGAAGCAAAAACGCAAAGTAAAGACCTTTTCAAGTACATTCGTAGCAAAAAACCTGTGAGAGAGTCAGTTGGTCCATTAGATGATAAAGGGATTAAAGGAGCACTAAGAGGCAACAAGGCGATAGCGAAGAGATTGAATGAATTCTTTGCTTCAGTCTTTACTGAGGAAGATGTAGGGATGTTACCCATGACTGAAGTGGTATTTTAAGGTGCGGAAGAATTGAAGGAAATATCGATACATCGGGAAGATGTATTACAACTATTAGATAAACTGAAGAGTAGCAAATCACCTGGGCCGGATGGTATACATCCAAGGGTGTTGAAAGAACTGAAATATGAGATTGCAGACCTGCTACTATTAATCTGTGAACTATCATTAAAATCATCTCTAATACCTGAAGATTGGAGGATCGCCAATGTAACACCAATTTTTAAAAAGGGTTCCAGGGGTGATCCGGGAAACTACAGACCGGTGAGCCTGACATCAGTACCGGGAAAAATGGTAGAAACCATCATAAAGAATAAAATTACTCAGCATGTAGATAGTCATGACCTAATGGGAGACAGCCAACATGGCTTTAGACAAGGAAGATCTTGTCTTACTAATCTGTTATGTTTTTTTTGAAGGAGTGAATAATCAGGTGGACAAAGGTGAGTCGGTTGATATTGTGTATCTGGACTTTCAGAAAGCCTTTGACAAGGTCCCTCATCAGAGACTTTTGGCAAAACTAAAGAGTCATGGGATAGGAGGCAGTGTACTATTGTGGATCAGGAACTGATTAAAAGATAGAAAGCAGAGGGTAGGGCTAAATGGCCAATTTTCGCAATGGAGAAAGGTGAATAGTGGTGTACCCCAGGGATCTGTGCTGGGTCCGCTGCTTTTTGACATATTCATAAATGACCTGGAAAGTGGAATAACGAGTGAGGTTATCAAATTTGCAGATGACACAAAGCTATTTAAAGTTGTTAAAACCCAAGAGGATTGTGGAAAATTGCAAGAGGATCTTGACAAATTGGAAGACTGGGCATCAAAATGGCAGATGAAATTTAATGTGGACAAGTGCAAGGTTATGCACCTAGGGAAGAACAACCCAAACTATGGTTACACGATGCAAGGTTCCAGATTAGGAACCACCAACCAGGAAAAAGATTTAGGCGTCATTGTGGATACCATGTTAAAACCCTCGGCCCAGTGTGCAGCAGCGGCCAAGAGAGCAAATAGAATGCTAGGTATGATAAGGAAAGGAATGGAAAATAAAACGAAAGATATTATAATGCCTCTATATCGTTCCATGGTGAGACCGCACCTTGAATATTGTGTGCAATTTTGGTCGCCGTATCTTAAAAAGGATATAGCGATTTTAGAAAAGGTTCAGAGAAGAGCCACCAAAATGGTAAAGGGGATGGAAGGATAATCTTATGAAGAAAGGCTTAAAAGGTTAGGGCTCTTTAACCTGGAAAAGAGACGGCTGAGGGGAGATACGATAGAAGTCTATAAATTAATGAACGGAGTGGAACGGGTAAATGTAGATCGATTATTTACCTTATCAGAATATAGAAAGACTAGGGGACATGCAATGAAGCTACAGGGTAAACTATTTAAGAATAATAAAAGAAAATATTTTTTCACTCAACGTGTAATCAAACTCTGGAATTTGTTACTGGAGGATGTAGTAAAGGCTGTTAGTGTAGCTGGGTTTAAAAAAGGTTTGGACAAGTTCCTGGAGGAAAGGTCTATAAACCATTATTAAGAAGGGACCCAGGATATCAATGCTTGAACCAATACAAACATTGTGGAACCTGTGTCCCTTGGGGAAACTGCTAGGTACATATGACCTAGATTGGCCACTGTTGGAAACAGAATACTGGGCTTGATGGACCTTGGTCTGACCCAGTATGGCATATCTTATGTTCTTATAATGATAATATATCAGAAGCCCTGTGGATGCTGGGTTTGCTGAACCTGTTGAGGTTGTGGTTTCCTTAGCCTGGTTGGATGTTTCCCCTGTCTGGGAACATCTGTACGATGAGTAGAAGATGAATAAAACTTTCTCCCCTTAAGGAAACAAAGTTTGTTAGGAGATCTCCTACAAACTGGGATAGAGGAAGGCGTAGACAAGCCTCTGAAAGCAATTGTGTCAGTAGTTAACTGAGCAGCTTGGAGTAAAGCCTCCTTGTTAAAGAGATTCTCTCCAGTACAAGGAGTATTTCCCAGTCTATCTTGTACCCATTTGTCCAAGTCTGAAGCTTGGAGCCAGGCTCTACGTCATGCCCCTATGGCTATAGCTCAAGTTCTGCTAACAGACTCAAAAGAGTCCAGGGAAGCACGAGTAAGGAACCTAGAAATATTTTGAGCGTGACTGACTAGTATAGAAAAATCTGCTCTTTTAGGCTCTTGAAGAAAAGGGGTCAAAAGTAGTAAATTCTTTGTGACCTCCTCCAGAGATAATCCCATATAGAAAATATATGAGAGAATTCTTGCTGAAAATATGGATGCCTGGAAGGTTTGACGTCCAAAGGCATCTAGTCTTAGCCTCACGACCTGGCGGATAAGAAGAGTGCTTCTTAGTACTCTTAACACGCCTCATTGCTGATTCTACAATAGAATGATGAGGGAGCTGAGGCTTTTGAAAACCTGGAGAAGGGGGCACCATGTATAGAAGATCAGTTGCTCTAGAAGGTGGGGATACCGTTAAAGGAGCTTCCCACGTTCTAAATAGGAGATCCTGTAAGGTCTGATGCAAAGGAAGCATAATGAGTTCCTTTGGATTGCAGGGGATCTGCAGAGGTTCTGGATCCCCTGATGCAGGATACTGACCAGGTATAGAAATGGCAAGTAACTTTGCCATATCAAGCAGGAATGCTTGAAAAGAAATCTCCCCAGAGGGGAGTCCTCTAGAAAGAGGAGTAAGAACTAGATCTTTTGAAGAACTAGCTCTAGCACCGACCGGTTCATTCAGATTCTCTAGATTAGAAGATCTGAAAGGGTGGAGCATCGGATTGTCCTTGAAGGATAGTTGTCGGTACCGCTGGAAGCCGGTACCACAACCCGTCAGTAGCAAATCGTCCATGCTAGGGATCGATTCCAAACTTAGTATGGAAGGAAGCAAGCCGGTTGAAACGAGCATGGGAGGTACCGACACCGATGCTGATGTCGATACCGGTACCGTCGTTGATACTGATACCTGAAGTTCAGTCTGTGATAGTTCTATCGGTACCGAAGTAACCGAACGTGGCAGACCTTGATCATCGGTATAATGTCTTCGGTACTGTTTGAAGTTGGTACCCAGTCATCCAGACTAGGCATCGAAGGAAGCGAGTCTATCGATGCATATCTGGAGGGTACCGACGTGGATACCAGTACCGGTACCGGGATCGATACCGATACTGGAAGATCGGTCAGCAGCAGCTCAGTCGGCCCCGAAGGAACCGAGAGCGCTAGACTGCGATCTTTGGTGAGGAATGTTTCATCCAACACCATTGCCGATGCTGGGGTATCGGTACCGCCCCAAGCGGATGCCGCCACTGAGCATGGCTCAGGTATGTTCGTAGAGGTGAGAACCCCCGAAACAACCTGAAACCCCATAAATGGCTTGGAGGCCGAAGACTCCCACCGGGGTTGTAATGCCAAGGTGTTCTCGAGGGCAACTCCGGAGGCATCTCTATGCTGAGCATGAGATCTACCACTCGAGGCCTGGCTAATCTTAACAGACTGTTTTTGGGTTACCTGATCCTGTGAAGAAGAAACGTTGGCTGGTACCGTGAAATTTAACGGGGACCGCGTATCGAGACATGCTCGATGGTGAAGACTTCTTCTGGATATACCGCTGCAGAGGGAACACTCCAGCGGATGGTGGTCAGGACCCAAACAGGGTAGACAGCCACAGTTTAAACATTTCTTAGGGTTAGTGGCTGGTATTTCCATGAAGGAGAGTGAGTAGGCCTAGCAGGCCGAAAAAACGTCAGGCACTAACAGGGAAAAAATATTCCTCAGAAAGGAAATTTTGTAAGAAAAATGAAGAAAGAAACACCGGCGGTATCGGTGGCGTCAGGGAAGGCAGACGCGACCACAAGAAAACAAAAAAATAAAAGAAGAATTTGCTGCGGTGACAGGAGTATGTCCTGCCGGCTCCACGGAAAAATGAAAACTGAGGAGAGGCAGTTGGGAAAGGCGGGAAGGCAGCACGCAGGCATGATGGGATGCTCCCAAAAGCGTCCTGATTGGACGCTGGGGAGTGTTCCCGCGCGGACTCTGTCGGTACCGACGTACCCATATGTGAAGACTCATTCCTGCTTGTTCCTGGAGATAGACACAAAAGGTTAAAGGGAAATGCAAAACTGGCAAGCACAAATCTGTCAAAACTGCAATAATGCCAACCAAAAGGAGCCTAACATTCTGGGAAAAGACTGCACAAAAGAAAAAGGCTTTTAGAGCAACCTTGAATTTCCTGTACAAGGATTTTAACCTGATGTTCAAAGGCAGGTCATTACACAGAGTGGGAGCAATCATGCTAAAGCATGTTTTATGGATGCATTCTAACCGAACTAAAAAATAAGATGGGATGACCTGTAAATTGTGCTGGGAGGAATAGAGTGTGTACTGGAGGGGCATAGGGAACCAAAAGAGCAACTAAGAAACATGGAATTCCAGAATGATAAACCTGGTGAATAATCAAAAATATCTTAAATTGGATCTTAAACCGTACAGGGAGCCAATGCTCTTTGTAAAGGAGTGGAGTCACATGTTTGAATTTCTTAGCACCATGGAGGAGCTTGAACAAAATGTTTTGGGCCAGCTGCAATCTTTGCAGTTGCCTTTGTGTCAATCCTTGATAAACAGAATTACACTAATCCAGTCCTTACAAATTTGGAAGGTCATAGCATTTTAGTTTGTATAGAAGCTGATCATAGATTCGTGGTGGATATGACGTTTCCCCTGGTTTGATTTATACTGATCCAATTTAGTGTCAAGATGTTTGCTACACCATAGCAAAATTCAATAGAGAAACATAGAAATATGACGACAGAAAAAGACCACATGGCGGCCTGTCTAGTCTGTCCTTCCATATCAACAACTACAACAATCCCTTTTTTACCTTTAAAGATCCTCTGTGTTTGTCCCATGTTTTTCTGAATTCAGTTACTGTCCTCATCTCTACCACCTCCACTGGGAGACTATTCCACGGATCCACTACTCTTTCCGTAAAGAAATATTTCCGCATATCACTCCTGAATCTATCTCCCTTCACTCTTATCCAATGTCCCCTCATAGCAGAACTTGCTTTCAATTGAAAGAGGCTCTCTCCCTGATCATTTATGCCATGGAGGTATTTAAACATCTCAATCATATCACCTCTATCCCGCCTTTCCTCTAAGGTGTACATATTAAGATCCTTAAGTCTGTCCTCATATGCTTTTTATAATGAAGACCACTAATCATTTTAGTAGCCATCCTCTGCACCGACTCCATCCTGTTCACAATATTGTCTGACACCCAGTTTGAAAGAATGCTTTTGGTGATGGTTGAACAAGGACGTTTTGGCTAAAAGATACAAATAATTGTGAGCATGTTCTAAAGTCTTTAGTGCCCTGCAGGTAGTACAGTAATACACATCTGCAATATAGTTTATGCATGGTTTCCTTACCTTGAGAGAGGGTTTAAGAAGAATACAAGTAAAACAATGGTGTTAAGATGGAGCTCTGATATGACTTTTGGGAGCAATTTTAGGTTGGTACGGAGCACTACTCTTTTAGAAAAGAATTGGGTATATGGAGAATAATGTGCCAGAACTTGAATTTTGCTTACTCTGCATGCAGAGGGAATTGCAACTAGGAATAGTGACTTCCCAGTCAGAAATTTAAATGGTGCTTGTTCCGAGTCGAAGGATCTCTCTAGAAGCTGAGTAAGAACAACATTCAGATCCCCATGAAGGAGCCGGTTCCCTTATGGGATGTTTCATATTCATCAGTCCTTGTATAAATCTGGAGACTAGAGGATGAACAGATATCTGTCTACCGTTCACCTGCTCACAATCACCCTAGATGGTCAATTAAAAGCTCATTTTGTGTGTGTTCATTTAACTAGATTTTTAAAGATATAATAAACAGGGTAGCACTTTGTGAATCAGACACTATGTCAGTTCTTACTGGTGGTTGTGGCATCAACCAATCTGCAAAACTAGTCCATTTAGATTGGTATGACTTGATGGTAGATATCTGTCTTGGACATCTTGTAAAATTAGCTACCTCTCAATATCTATGCTGTCAATGTGTGAGATTTTAGATTTGCATGGATAAGCTGATGTCTCTGATAAGAGACTGGGATGAGTGACCAAAAGAACTAATAGATTAAGAAGAAGATATGAGAATTATGTGAGCCTTGTCCCAAAAGACCTTTGGTATTACTTTGGATAAAAGAATAGAGGGAGATACCTAGAGCAAACTGTAACTTGTCCTGATTATGGGGCAAGATAGGCACATCATGTGTGAAACTGCACCCAAGTTTGGTAACTCAGTAATGACAAAATTCTTTATTTAGATTCTACCATTATTGCCTCAAGGTTTTAGTATCTGCTATAATTCTTAACCCAGCTGAAATCTATGGAGGGGCTGGGCTTCCACATTCTATCAACTACAACCACTGTGGTTTGAAAAGGACTTGAGCCAGAAAGATAATGCATGCTATTAGGCGTAGCCTAATGGTTAGAGAAGTAGGTTGAGAGCTAGGGAAGCCCAGGTTCAAAGCCCATTGCCGCTCCTTGTGATCTTGGGCCAGTCTCTTAACCCTCCATTGTCTTGGGTACAGACTTATTTTTCCTAGTCCCAGAGGGCTTACAATCTATCTACAGGTTTCTAATGGAGATTCAGAGCAGCAATCCCATAACCCTTTTCTTATAAAGGAATGTAATTGATTGCTGGTCGAGCATCACGGAATTTATATCAACTCTCACCTTTCAAAATTCCTATACAACTACAACAAATTACTGAGCAGATCTATTGGTGGAATATACTGAACCACCCCCAAGGTCCTCTCAGCCAAGTTTACTTGTAGTTTCATCTTTCAAGATTATTCAACTGCTGCAATAAGCAAACAACTATTCAGCTGCATGGAACCCATGCTTTGGAAGGGTATGTATTAGAATCCAAGTATCAGCAGCAGAGGAAAAAGGTGAAAGCATGGCTGAATGCATATGCATTCTCTATATCTGTATATTCAATACTTCAAATAGAGTGGGGCAGTTATGAACAGAAAGAGAAAGGTTTCTACATATTACAATAAGTGAGATTAAACTTTTTTTTTTGGTTGTTGCTGACCTGGACAGAATAAGGTAAAGGCGTATTATCAAGCAGCTAAATGAAATATATGGCAAGGGCAAAAAAAGAAAAAGTATGCAAAGTGGAAAAGCAAGGAAGAGATGAGGACAAAAGGGAAAGGGAGGGAGGGAGGGTATGAAAGCCAGAGATGGAATAGAGAGGCAAGGTGAAGCATAGAAAGGTGACATTTTACTTAGCAGATAATATCCTGTCCTTGAGTCCTGTTAGACCAGTCCAGACAAGTGGGTTGAGTACCTCTACCAGATGTGGAGACAGAGGAAACTTCCAGATACTTCTTTATGACATCATGCTACATCAGCCAGAACCTCTAGAGATCCTTCAGTATTCATTTAAAAGCATATGGTGAGAACCCTCAGAAATCACATAACCTTAGTGAAAGTAACCAGGTTCAACAGAACCACCATCACACAGGATCAATTTCAACAAAAAGCATATCAGAAGGGCATGAGCTTGCAGGGCCAACCACAGAGAAAAGCATATCAAGCAGTTATCTAGGGCAAGTCCTGGACTCATCTAGCAGGACTCAAACATTATTTGGTAATTAAAATGCCACCTTCCATATCGTCCTGATAGACCAAATGGGATGTACCCAAACTACATCACCACTAGGCAGGCAGGCAGAAGAGATGGCAACTTTCAAGACCCCTGAGTCAAAGGCTATGTCCGCCCAAGAGTAGACATCCAAACGGTAGTGCTTAACAAAAGTGGAAAGTAATACCCACATGTCTGAGGGGGCTGCCAAGCAATGCTTTGCCCATGAAGATGCTTGTGCCTGAGTGGAATGCACACAAACCTTTGTAACCAAGCAGTTCCGCAACAGATATGCAGAGGCAATCACCTCCTTGATTCAAACGCCCAAAGTAGATTTGGTGGCCACATCACCTTTATACGGTCCCACAAACAGCATAAATAGATGATTTGACTTGCACAATGTGTTAGCAACCTTCAAGAACTGGAGCAGCACTGTGGATATCTACCAGGCGAAGGTCCTTGTCCTTCTCTTGGAAAGGCTCTTTAGAAAAGGAGGACAAAACAGACTACCTGATTCATATGGAAGGCAGAAACAACCTTGGGTAAGAAGGGACAGGACAAATGCACAAATCTCTGCCAAAAATGGAAAGGATCCCTTAGCCTTTGGTACTCATCCCTGGGGAGATCTGGGCAAGTAAAAACCATGCTGAGCTCAGTGTTACTCCCTGTGACCAGATGTGCAGTCACAAACCTCTGAAGAGCCTTCTTCAAATCTTGAGGAGACAGCAGGAGGGGCCACGGAGGTTGTGAGAGGCTTGAAGATTCCTTCCAAAACTCCTTTCCCAATCTTCAGGCTGCTCAACATGTCCTTAACAAGATAAGGGCAGGGAGATGAACCAATTTCCCTTCTCCAGAGAAGAGCACTTGTTTTAAGGGTGACCCTAGCAAAGCCTGCTGCATTGCACTCTAGTAAGAAATCCATCCAAGGATGGTTGCTCATGAGTAAAATCAATCTTCTCTCAATTCTTCCTTGTATTCTCTCAGATTTTCAGAGAGCTGAAAAACCTGGAGACAGAATGACTGAAGGCTCCTTCCAGAAGTTCTGGCTGATATGGCATGATATTTACAAAGAAACCTCTGGAAGTTTCCTCTGTCTCCATATCTGCTGGTAGCGGGACACAACCCACTTGTCTGATCTGGTCTAACAGGACAATATGGGAAGAGGGGTTAAATGATGTACAGGAAAATGAGGTGAAAGAAATGTCAGAAGGAGAGGGACAGTAAATCATGACAAAGGAAAAAAAGCAGAGGCTCCAAGAGATGCATGATAGAGGATAGGGATATTAAGGAATAGTGGAAAGGAAAAGGGGGGGGGATAAGAAGAGAGAAAGTGGGAATAGGAAGCACAGGGAAAGGGGAGGAGTGGAAGTATGGGAAGAAGTGAAGAAAGAAAAGATAAGGTGGTGGAAAGTAAGAAGTGGCAAGATGAGGCAGGAGAAGCAGGTAAAGGAAGGGACATGGAGGAGATAAAGGAGTTAAAGAAAACATAAGGGAAGAAAAAAAAGGTGTCAAAGGAGTAGAAAGATGGCAAGAGCAAGATAAGCCATAAAGCATAGTTACTCACCTGTAACAGGTGATCTCCGGGAACAGCAGGAATTTAGTCCTCACATATGGGTACTGCGACGGAGCCTGCATGGGAATGCTCCCCAGCGTCCAATTAGAAAGCTTTTGGGAGCATCCCACAGCGCCTGCGTGCTGCCTTCCCGCCTTTCCCAACTGCCTCTCTCCAGTTGAGTTTTAAAGCTGAGACAAAGAGAGAGAGGAAAAGGAAAGAGATAGATAGAGAGATGCAACTCCTAGGTGAGGTGGGTGGGTTGTGAGGACTAAATTCCTGCTGTTCCCGGAGATCACCTGTTACAGGTGAGTAAGAGTAGTTACTCACCTGTAACAGGTGTTCTCCAGGAGCAGCAGGAATCAGTCCTCACATATGGGTGTCATCGGCGCCGATGAAGCCCCAGCGGAGCATTTCCCCAGCTTTCTATGAAAGCCTTTGGGAATGCAGGCATGCATGCGTGGTTCCCTTCCTGCCTAAAGGTAACATCTTACCTCAGTCAAATGACATAGCTAAGAACAGCACACAAAAATGAAAAATAAACTATGTACAACTGCAACTCCAAGGGGAGGAGGGAGGGTTGTGAGGACTGATTCCTGCTGCTCCTGGAGAACACCTGTTACAGGTGAGTAACTACTCTTACTCCAGGACCAAGCAGGAAGTCAGTCCTCACATATGGGTGACTCCCAAGCTCTGGGCTACCGAGGAACCCAGGCTGAACAAGAGAACTCCCTCTAGTTTCAGCAGCAAAGAAAGGCTTTTCAAGGACACAACCTCCACCGGTAGCCCAACAGAGGGCAGGAGTTGCCTAAACATCAAAGAGATTCCGGAGTACTGCCTGGCCAAAAGCAGTGTCCCTACGGGACTCCCTCTCCAGGCAGTAATGGGCCGCAAAAGTCTGGCTGGAAGACCAAGTTGCAGCCTTGCAGATGTCAACCAAGGGCACAGAGCGGAAATGAGCCACTGAGGCAGCCATTGCCCTGACACGATGGGCCGGGACCCTACCCTGCAAAGGAAGGTCAGCCGCCTTGTAAGCCCAGGAGATACAGTCAGCGACCCAGATGGACAAGGTATGCTTGGACACAGCCAACCCCAACTTATTGGGGTCAAAGGATACGAAGAGCTGCGTAGCCCTTCTATGCCCCTGCGTACGGTCAAGGTAGAAGGATAAGGCCCTCCTACAGTCCAGGGTATGCAGGACTGCTTCAGCCTGGCTTGCATGAGGCCTAGGGAAGAATGTTGGAAGAACCACCTCCTGGTTGAGGTGAAAAGAGGAGATAACCTTAGGGAGGAACTTGGGATGAGTCCTGAGGACTACCCTGTTCCTATAAATCCTGGTGTAAGGCCTATCACAGACCAGGGCCTGAAGCTCACTTACTCGCCTAGCCGAGGTAAGGGCTATCAGGAAGAGTGTCTTCCAGGAGAGGAAGCATAGTGGACAAGTAGCCATCGGCTCAAAAGGTGGGCGAGTCAGTTGCTGCAAGACCACATTCAGCTTCCACTCAGGGGCAGGACGACGGATTGGAGGCTTGAGTAAAAGCAAGCCCCTGAGAAAGCGGGACACCAGGGGGTGACCAGATAGAGATTGCCCCTCTACCAATGAGTGGTGAGCTGCTAGAGCTGAGAGTGGACCTGAACAGAATTGGACTTAAGTCCCTGATTGGATAAGTGCAGTAAGTACTGAAGAACTACTGGCACAGTACAGGAGAAAGGATCCTCTGTACGTAGGTGACACCACACAGAAAACCTCTTCCACTTGAGAGCATAGGTTTTCCTAGTAGACTGTTTCCTAGAGGCTAGGACAACCTCCTCAACTTCCTGAGGTAGGCCCCAGGGAGCTAAAACTACCCTTGCAGCCTCCAGGCCATCAAATTGAGAGATTTGAGATTGGGGTGCAGAAGGGAACCCTGGTCCTGTGTGAGAAGGTCGGGTTGCAACCCCAGAGGCAGTGGAGGATCCACCGCCAGTTGAAGCAGAAGAGGAAACCAAGGCTGTCTCGGCCACCTGGGAGCTATCAGCAGGACCGAGGCCTTGTCCTGGAGAATCTTGACTAGGGTTCGGGCCACCAAGGGCGTGGTAGGAAACGCATAGAGGAGGCCCTGAGACCAAGATATCAGAAAAGCATCCGCTGCTATCCAAACCTCCTAACACTGTATGTATATAAAATGTGTTTTTAGCACCACTGTAAATAGCCCACTTTGTACATAGCTCAAAACAAATCAAGCACACAACACAGCCCTCACACAACTAAGTTTCACCCTCACTGCATGTATAACACACCCACTTTACCTGATTGCTTGCTGTGATACCACCTTGATTATTAAGATAAGGCGGTTTAGAAATACTGTTAAATAAATAAAATAAATAAAATCCGCAGAGGATGTGGTTGCCTGGAGCAGAACTTTGGCAGTTGCTTGTTCATGGGGCTGGCAAAGAGATCCATCAAAGGGAGACCCCATTTCAGGAAGATCTTCTGAACCACTGAAGGATACAGCTGCCACTCGTGGGGCTGCAGTATTCTGCTCAACCTGTCTGCCCGGTAGTTGTCCTGGCCTGGAAGGTACACAGCCCTGAGGAGCATGTTGTGCTTGAGGGCAAAAGAACAACGGTCCTGAGCTTCCCGACAAAGGATCCTGGACCCAGTTCCGCCCTGTTTGTTCACATAAAACATGGCAACCTGGTTGTCTGTCTGAATCAGGACAGACTGTTCAGCCAGGGTAGGAGTGAAAGTTTTGAGTGCTAATCGAATAGCTATGAGTTCGAGGAGATTGATCTGCTGTGCAGCTTCCCAGGGAGACCAGAGGCCCTGGGTGCACTTGCCCAGACAATGCGCTCCCCAGCCTTGCAGGGAGGCATCTGTTAGTATCACTGTGTAACCTGGAATCTGAAAGGGCACCCCTTTCAGATTGGGTGGGTGTAGCCACCAATTGAGGGAGTGCAGAAATGGTCTGGACACCCCTTATCCTGTCTCTGAGGCTGCCTGTGGCCTGTGACCACTGAGTCCGAAGGCACCACTGTGCAGGCCTCATATGGAGCCTGGCATTGGGGGTCACATGTACTGTCGAAGCCATGTGGCCTAGAAGCCGCAGGCAGAGTCTGGCGGAGACCAGGGACCTGCTGAGAAATTGACTTGCCAAGGCCATCAACCTTCAGGCTCTGTTTTCTGGCAAGAATGCCTTTGCCAGGAGAGAATCCAACCTTGCCCCTATGAACTCCAAGTTCTGGGAAGGGAGCAAAGTGGACTTTGTAAAGTTTATGACAAATCCTAGGCGTTGCAGAAGAGCAATGGTCCTGAGGGTGGCTTGATTGGCCTCCTGACCTGTCTGACCCCTGATGAGCCAGTCGTCAAAATAGGGGAAGACAAAGATGCCCTGATTTCTCAGGTAGGCCGCCACCACTTCTAAGCACTTTGTAAAGACTCTGGGGGCGGAGGTGAGGCCGAAAGGCAGCACTCTGTACTGACAATGGTTTCCTCCCACAATGAACCTTAGGTACTTTCTGTGGTCTGGATGAATGAGGATGTGAGTGTACGCATCCTTTAGATCTAAGGAGCATAGCCAATCTCCCTGCTGGAGGTAGGGCAGAAGGGTTCCAAGAGTAAGCATCTTGAACATTTCTTTCACTAGGAACTTGTTGAGGTTCCTAAGGTCCAGAATGGGGCGAAGGCCACCGGTCCTTTTGGGCACCAGGAAATACCTGGAGTAGAATCCGTGACCTTGCAAGTGGGAAGGCACAGGCTCCACCGCCCTGTCCACCAACAGACCCTGAAGCTCCTGACGGAGAAGGTCTGTGTGCAGAGGAGGCCTTGGAGGCTCCCCTGGAAAATATGGGGGTGGCAGTTGGTGGAAATGGAGGGCATATCCCTTGCGGATGATGCCAAGCACCCAACTGTCCCCGGTGATGAGGGGCCACTGGTTGGCAAAGAGGGCGAGACGACCTCCTGTGCAGGATTGGGAGAGCAGTGGAGAAGAGGCTATGCTCAAGGAGTCAAAAGCCCCCACCCTGCTGAGTAGTAGCAGGGGCCGGAGGCTTGGGAGCCCTCTGCCTACAGGGCCCATTACCCTGGCCCTTGGCTTGCTGACCCTGGGGGGCAGCTTGGGCAGCCTGATATTGTGGGTACTGTTTGTAGGCAGTGCCCTTCCTCGGGTAAAAGGTCTTTTTACCTGAGCCCTTCTTTTTATGAGAAGGGGCAGAGGTCTTCCTCGACAGCCTTGTCCGGGTGAGGTGCTCGGTCTCGAGCTGAGCGGCCTTCTCGGTCATAGGCTTGCCAAACAGGTTTTCACCTCGGTAAGGGACATCGACCAACTTGTCCTGAACCCATGGCTCGAGGTCCGATGACTGCAGCCATGCCTGGCGTCGAGCCGCGATGCCGGCAGACGCAACTCGGGCCGAAGCCTCGAAGCCATCGTAGGCGGCACGGGACATGAACTTCGAGCAGTCCCGAATCCCCGAGGACAAGGACTTAAATCTCTGCAAGGGTTCCCTGGAGAGATCAGCAGAGAATCCAGCCAACTCCTTGGCCAGATCCCGCAAGTACATGCCCATGTACAGCTGGTAAGACTGGACACGGCAAGCAAGCATCGAGCCCTGAAAACACTTTCTACCGATGCCATAGGCACCGCGGAGTGCATCTTCTGACTTTTCAGACGATGCATGGCCGATTCCACAACCATGGAATGGTGTGGTAGCTGTGCTTTCTGAAAACCAGGGCTCTTACGGAGCCGATAGATTGAATCGACTCGCTTGCTAAGAACCTGCAATCCAAAGCCTGTGTTCCTCCTGGTCCCGCCTCCTTCATTAACCAGCAGAGAGTCTGTCATCCCAGCTCCTCCTGGTCCCGCCTCCTTCATTAACCAGCAGAGGTATTCCACCTGTGACATATAAATTGCCAGCACCTGCGGCGCTTGTCGCCGCGGCGCGCGACAGGGGCGCGCACCGAAGGAGCACGATGTGCTCCTTAGGTGCCGCTCCGGCAGCGGAGGCCACAATTCTAATCCCATGCTCTGTACTTCTCTTCTTCTAGCTTTTTGCCTCTTCACCTCCACTGGACCTGGGAGCACCTTTTTCTCCACCTCTGACGCGGCCCTCTGGCTCCCCCAGGTATTGTCCTCCTCCTGCTGTCTATTTTTTTCTGGCACCTTGACCTCTTCCCTTCCTTCTACTGCTCACCCCATGTCACATATACCTGTTCATTGGGGTCAGCGTCCAACCCCGAATGCTTGTTATCGATCCCGCTGCCTTCTCAATCTTCACTACTGTGCTTCCTCCCTGCGAACTCCTGCATATCCTTGCGCTCTCCCTTCCCCCTCCTGCACTTCCCTTAAGCTTGGCCTTCTCAACTGCTGCTCCCTCAGAAAAAAAAAAAATCCCTTCTCATTCAAGACCTTATCACTTGGTCATCACTAGACCTTGCCCTCCTCACCGAGACCTGGCTGAGAGAGGGGGAGGATTCCCTCTTTGCCCGTTGCCTACCCGTAGGCTTTTCTGCAGTTTCCGTCCCCCGCACCAGCCGCTCTGGCGGCGGGGTGGCCGTTATTCTCCGGTCTTCTCTCTCCTTCACTCAGATCTTCTCACCCTCTCTTTCCTACCCTGAGGCTCTTCTGCTCCATCTTCATACTTCCCCCTCAACACATATCCTTCTCATCTACGCGCCCCCTGCCCTGCACCCCGATCTTTGGGAGTCTCTCCTCCGTTCCATCTCAGACCTCTCCTTACTTTTTCCTCACCTCCTCATTGCTGGTGACTTTAACCTTCACCTCGACTCCCCCTCATCCTCCAGGGAACATGCCTTCCTTGCTCTCCTTCACGACCTATCTTTCCGACAGCACGTTTCTTTCCCCACTCATTCTGCTGGACACACCCTTGATCTATTCCTGACCCTCTCCTCTTCCACCATCTCTCTTGACAACCTGACTTCCTTCCCCCTTCCCTGGACAGACCATCTCTGCCTGACAGTCTTTTGCTCTCATCCTGCGGCCCCAGCTCTAGTTCCCCCACCCTCCTCTTCTCTCCCTCCATGTCTATCCCGCACTATCTCTCTTTCCACTGCCCAGCAGTTGCCTCCTGCCACAGACTTACTGCCCTCCGACTTCCTTTCCTTGTCCCCTAACTCTCAAGCGTCTACCTGGTCCTCCTCTCTCTCTGCCGCCCTCGATCGCATTGCTCCTCTTCACCCACGCCCAGCCTCACGCCGCCCTTCCCAGCCCTGGTATCATACTGGTCTATTCCTCCTCCGCTCCCAACTACGGAGAGCTGAAAGGCTATGGCATAAGTCCCCCTCTCCAACCACCCTATCTATTTTCAAAGCCCGCCACTCTCAGTATCGATCCGAGGTTCACCTTGCCAAGTCCTCTTACTTTTCTGCTGCCATTGCCCCTAACCAGACCCGGCATCTCTACTCTACCCTTAGATTCCTCACTTCCCTTCTTCCTACCTCCTCTGCTGTGCCCGCACATCCCACTCCCCCCCTTCCCTTCTTGCTTCCGCCTTCAGTAACAAAGTCTCTACCTTAAGAGCCTCCCTACCTGCCCTCCCCCCACCAATCTCCTCCCCGCCCCCTGTTGCCTCCCCCCCTCCCACCTCCCAACTGTCTCACACCTGGTCCTCCTTCTCCTTAACTACCACAGCTGAGCTTCACCACCTCATCTCCTCATCCAACAAGACCTTCTGCCCTCTTGACCCTATCCCTTCCTCCTGGCTGCTCCTTCCTTCTCTGTCTTTCCTTCCATATCTTCTAGCCATGCTGAACTCTAGTCTCTCCACGGGCACCTTCCCCACCTCCTGGAAGAACGCACTTATCCGCCCGATTCTTAAAAAACCTTCTCTTGATCCCCTGGACCCTGCCAACTACCGCCCAGTTTCTAATCTGTCCTTTCTTTCAAAAATTCTGGAAAAGATTGTCTTTGCACAGCTTTCTCACCATTTGGATTCTGTTAATTTTCTTCACCCTCGTCAGTCTGGCTTCCGTCCTGGGCACAGTGTAGAAACTATTCTTCTTGCCTTCACCAACTCTCTGCACACTGCACACGATCGAGGTGATATCTCGGTGGCGGTAGCTCTCGATCTTTCTGCCGCCTTTGACTTGGTTGATCACTCCCTTCTTCTGTCTCGTCTACGTGAAGCTGGCCTCTGTAGCACTGTATATCGATGGTTCCACTCTTTTCTTTCTTCTAGATCTGCTGCAGTCCTTTCCTCCTCTCCATCCGTTCCCCCCTCAGACCCTTTTCCCCTTCCCTGCGGAGTCCCACAGGGCTCCGTTCTAGCACCTTTGCTCTTCAACCTCTTTCTGACTCCTCTCACCTTGTTGATACAACAGTTTGGGATCACGGCCTTCTTTTATGCAGATGACATTCTTCTTCTCTATCACACCTCCCCTGTTTGTCCTGATCTTGCCCCCCTAAACCTGTGTCTAACTGCTGTCTCCGACTGGTTAACTAATAACTGCCTCCATCTCAACACCTCCAAAACTACTGCTATTTGGTTTTCCCACGGTCATCAGCCCCCCCTCTCTGGCCCCCTCTTTCTCTGGTTCACCTATCTCTCTTGTTCCTACTTTTCGTTATCTTGGTGTACTTTTCGATTCTGACCTTTCCTTTTCAGCCCACATTTCCCATATCTCCAAAACCTCTTTCTACTACCTCCGTCAGATCCGGGCAATTCATCCTTTTCTTTCTCCCTCTGCTCTTACTACTCTGCTTCTATCACTGGTTATTTCTCGCATTGACTTCGCCAATTCCATTTTCACTGGTCTCACCAAGCTCCAACTGTCACGTCTTCAATGAATCCAAAATACAGCCGCTCGACTCGTGTCCCACTCCTCCCCCAGAGACCACGTCACCCCCCTTCTTTTCCGCCTTCACTGGTTACCAATTTCCTTCCGCATTCAGTTCAAACTACTCACCCTTGTTCACACCTCCACTCCTCAATACCTGGCTGACCTCATCCACTTTCACACTCCCACACTCCCCGCTCCTTTCATCTCAACCGTCTCACACTACCCCCTCCCTCCCTAGCCCACCTGCACTCTACCCGCTCCTCAGCTTTTTTTTTTCTAGGCCCTGCCCTCTGGAACTCCCTTCCCACCGCCCTCCGCCTGGAACATCATCACCCTACCTTCAAGCTGGATCTAAAGACTCACCTTTTCTCCCTTGCCTTTGGCCCTCCCTCCTCTCACCCCTAACCTTTTTTCCTATACCCTTTGATATCAACCTGCTCTCCCATTTTCTCTCTACAAAGTAATTGTAACTCTCTACTTTTCCGGCCTTGTGCCTTGCTGTTACTGTAATATTTTATTATCATTGTAAACTGCTCTGCTATTTTGAAGGGCGGTCAATCAAATCAATAAACATAAACATAAACTGGCGCCGAGGCCGGTGCCTCCCACATACGGAAGAGGAGCCATTCCAGCATCGGAGGAACCGGGACAGTAAAGGCCTCCTTTGGAGGAGAGTCATACTGCAGCGCCTCGAGCTCGAGGCTCGAGGCTCTTCCTCGGGATCTGCAGGAATAGCCAAGGCAGTGGCCATATCCCGGACCAACTCCGAGAAGAGGGTGTCCTCCAGAGGGGACCTACACCGGGGCTCAGACTGCGGTGAGTCCAAAGGGATGAACCGAGTCTTAAAGGTGTCAGGAGACTCCTCGTCCTCCGTCTCCCAAGCCGACTCATCTGTCGACGCCCTCGGTCCCGAACGGGAGGTCGAGGGGGACCGCGACCGAGGTCGACTCCGAGCCACGATGGACTCGAGTATTGGCTCGGTCTCCGGAGTCAACTTTGACGTCGATGTCCCGGTGGTCGGGGCAAATGCGCCAGACAAGCTGGCTATCAGTGCCCGCTGCTGCTCCATGAAGGCAGACATTCTGCTCTCCAAGGCTGTCATCCTGAGACTCAGCTCGGGAGACGCAGCAGCCACTGACTCGGGCCCGGCGACGTCAGCTCCTTAGGAGGAGAGTCCACGAGGACTATGGGGCTTACATGTCCAGCAGACTCCGGCTCCACACGAGGAACTTTGGCAGGCTTCTCTGGTTCCACAGGCCAAGGGCGACGGTCGGGGGTCTTAGACCTGGCCCTCGAGGAGCCAGGGACCTCTTCCGACGCACCCTTGCGAGCCGTTTCTTCCTCTTGCGTTCCCGGTCAGGGAACCCCCTGTCCGAGGAGCTTCGATGGCACTTGGGATCGGAGGCTGAGTCCGAGAAAAGCCTTTCCTATTGCTGCTGGCGACTTCGTAGTGCCTTGGAAGACATTTTTCCACAGGCCCCGCACGACTTAGGATCGTGGTCGGGGCCGAGGCACCGAAGGCAGCAGTCGTGTGTGTCACTGAGAGACATTAGTTTCTAACACCGATCACACTTCTTAAAACCACTGGAAGCCATCGGGGAAAAAAAAAAAAAGAGTCCCCGCAGGGGGAAAAAGAGAGTCCCCGCGGGGGAAAAAAAGAGAGTCCCCGCGGGGGAAAAAAAGAGAGTCCCCGCGGGGGAAAAAAAGAGAGTCCCCGCGGGGGAAAAAAAGAGAGTCCCCGCGGGGGAAAAAAAGAGAGTCCCCGCGGGGGAAAAAAAGAGAGTCCCCGCGGGGGAAAAAAAGAGAGTCCCCGCGGGGGAAAAAAAGAGAGTCCCCGCGGGGAAAAAAAGAGAGTCCCCGCGTGTGAAAAAAAGAGAGTCCCCGCGGGGGAAAAAAAGAGAGTCCCCGCAGGGGGAAAAAGAGAGTCCCCGCGGGGGAAAAAAAGAGAGTCCCCGCGGGGGAAAAAAAGAGAGTCCCCGCGGGGGAAAAAAAGAGAGTCCCCGCGGGGGAAAAAAAGAGAGTCCCCGCGGGGGAAAAAAAGAGAGTCCCCGCGGGGGAAAAAAAGAGAGTCCCCGCGGGGGAAAAAAAAGAGAGTCCCCGCGGGGGAAAAAAGAGAGTCCCCGCGGGGGGAAAAAAAGAGAGTCCCCGCGGGGGAAAAAAAGAGAGTCCCCGCGGGGGGAAAAAAAGAGAGTCCCCGCGGGGGGAAAAAAAGAGAGTCCCCGCGGGGGGAAAAAAGAGAGTCCCCGCGGGGGGAAAAAAGAGAGTCCCCGCGGGGGGAAAAAAGAGAGTCCCCGCGGGGGGAAAAAAGAGAGTCCCCGCGGGGGGAAAAAAAAGAGTCCCCGCGGGGTCAAAAAACGGCCCCCGGCGATTGAAGCGGTTCCGAGGCAACCGGAGAGCAGTGGTTAGTAATCTCTGCACTGCGTCGCAGGAAGGGACAGGGGCCGGTCCCGAAACGTGTCGTAGCCAAGCCTTCTAGGCTGGATACCGATTCGAGGCTGGGCATCGAACCGAGCGAGGAGATCGACTCCCTCCTAGAGGGTGCCGGCGATGCCGATCCCGGGGAGCGAATCAGAACCGCATCGATCGGTGCCGCAGGCATCGAGGGCCCCCGAGAACGAAGCTCGGTAAAGGGGGAGACACCCGACACCGGCGTCGATGTCGGGTGGTAGGCACCGCCAGACGCCGGGACCCCTCTCGAGCCTGTCTTACCCAGAGGAGAATCCTTCCGGGGCATACGACCCATCCCCGAGGGTACCCAGGTAACCCGACGACGAGCCCCTGCGGGGGGTGAAACGCACAACCCCGGCGCCGACGCTAGGGCACCGGCGTCTCTTGACACCGGAACCAACCCTATGGCTGGCCGGGACGACGGGAAACCAGGCTGGATCGAATCGATCGAAGTCTCCGGGGCCCCCCTTCTAGCGATGAGCGGAGCACTCGACGTCCGCGTCGATGCCGGGGGATCGCCTGTCCGGGACAGATCGATAGACCCCGAAGATACCGGGGGAGCCAGGCCGCGATCCCTGGGGACGAGTGGAGCACTCGACATCCATGCCGACGCCGGGAAAGCGGTGCCGTTCAAATCTGGTACCACCCCCGCGCAGGGCTGGGATGCAGGCAAGCCAGTCTGGGTCAAAGCGATCGGCCCCGAAGGTACCGAGGACACCAGATGACGATCCCCGGCGAAGAGTGAGACACTCGGTACCGCCCGAAGCGGGTACCACCTCCGCGCATGGCAGGGAGTAGGAACGCCAGACTGGGTCGAGTCGATCGGCCCCAGAGGTGCCGAGGACAGCAGCTGACGATCCCCGGTGAGGAGCGGGACGCTCGACACCGATGGGTCGGTACCGCCCGAAGCAGATACCACCTCCACGCATGGCTGGGATGTAGGGAAGCCAGACTGGGTAGAGTCGATCGGCCCCGGAAGTGCCGAGGACACCAGCTGACGATCCCTGGCGAAGAGTGGGACACTCGACGCCGGCGCCGGGGAATCGGCATCGCTCGAAGCGGATACCACCCTCGAGCATGGCTCGGGAATGTTCTGTGAGGAGCGAACCCCAGGAACAACCCGAAACCCCGCGGATGCTTTGGAGCCCGAAGACTCCCGCCGGGGTTTATTTGCCAAGGAGGACTTGAGGGGTTGGCCGGAGCCGTCGTCATGCCGCGCATGAGACTCGCCCCTCAAGACTTGGCTAGTCTTAACAGACTGTTGTGTGGTTACCTGATACTGGAGAGAAGAGAAAACCGATGACCGCACCTTAGGAGGAAAGACGTCATCGAGGGACACCTGAAAAAGGGAAGGTCTTCTCCCGATACTGAAGCCCGCAGGACCGGGGAGAAAAGGGTCAGGGCCCAAACAGGAGAGGCACCAGGCATTGGAGTCTAAATGAAAAACTAAATCTCCACAGTGAGGGCACCTCTGAGGGGAAGAAGGCTCCATGCTGTGAAGCCCGGTAGGCCTCAAAACGACCAGAGGGAAAAAAAGGTTCCCTCGAGGTGACTAAAAGAAAAGAAAGAAAGAAAAAAAGGCACCGGTGGTGCCGTTGTCGGCGGGAAAAGGCAGCGAACACAGGAAACAAGAAAAGAAAGAAAAAGTTTCTGCGGTGGCAGGAGGTACGTCCTGCCTGCTCCGCGGAAAAACAAAAACTGGGAAGAGGCAGTAGGAAGGGCGGGAAGCCACCGCGCAGGTGCGAGGGATGCTCCCAAAGGCTTTCTGATTGGATGCTGGGGAGCATTCCCGTGCGGGCTCCGTCGGCGACGTCTCCCACATGTGAAGACTCATTCCTGCTTGTTCCTGGAGATAGGTTCTTACTCTAATAGGCGAAGGAAATACACTGAGAAATCCAGTTAGATAGAGTTCTCTTGGAGACTGGAAGTCCCAAATGAGAAGGATCAAAAGCAACAAAGAGTTGAGAGGACTTTCTATGTTGCTGTGTTCTTTGTAAGTAAAAGGCTAAAGCTCTTTTACAGTCGAAGGTATGAAGATTACTCTCTGCATTTGATGCATGAGGCCTTGGAAAAAACACAGGTAGGTAGACCACTTGGTTCAGATGAAAAGGCAAGACCACCTTTGGCATAAAGTGTGGATGAGTCCTAAGGACTACCTTGTCATGATGGAACCTTGTATAAGGTGGATTAGCTACTAGCGCTTGCAACTCACTAATGCTACGTGCTGATGTGATTGCAATAAGATAGATAACCTTCCAAGAAAGGAATTTCAAGGAGGTAGTAGCTAAAGGTTCGAAAGGTGGCTTCATGAGCTGCCCAAGAACCAGGTTTAAGTCCCATGCCACCGGTGGTGGCCTAATAGGAGGCTTAGTTAGAAGAAGGCCTCTCATAAATCTTGCTATAAGAGGATGAGAGGAAATAGGCTGTCTATTTAGAGGCTTAAAGGAAGCTGTAATAGCACTCGAACAGACCCTTACTGAGTTAGTCTTAAGTCCTGCATTGGATAAATGAAGGAGATATTCCAGCAATAATTCCAGAGGTATCGCAAGGGGGTTAAGACCCTTTTGTGAACACCATATGGTAAACCTTTTCCACTTGAAAGCATAAGAGCGTCTTGTGGAAGGTTTCCTGGAAGCAAAAAGAATATCTTTTACTTGCTGAGGGGGATTAAGATCATGGAGATCTAGGCCTTCTGCAACCAATCCCTGAGATGCAGAGACTGGGGAATGGGATGCCATAACATTCCGTCCTCCTGAGATAGGAGATCTGGAGAAGACCCTAACTCCAGGGAGGGAGCTTGAGAGAGATGTAGAAGCAGAGGGTACCACACTTGCCGTGGCCAATGTGGAGCTATGAGAATCATATGGCCTCTGTCTCTCTGAAGCTTGAACAGGGTTTTGGGAATTAGGGGAATGGGTGGAAAGGCATACAGGAAGTCTTGATCCCAGTAAAGGAGGAAAGCATTCCTGGCCTGAGCCCCCTAAGCCGGAATTCTGGAACAGAACCGGGGAAGTTTGGCATTCCACAGACTTGCAAAGAGGTCTATGTCCGGGGTTCTCCAAATCTGAAAAATCTTGGTCACCTGGTCTGCATGCAGAGACCACTTGTGTGGAAGCAGAACTCGACTGAGTCTGTCTGCCCAAGAGTTTTGTATGCCTGGAAGATACACTGCCAGGAGATGAATCTGATGCTCTCTGACGAGGGCCCATAGTCGCAAAGCTTCGTTGCAAAGCGACAGAGCCTGTTCCCTCCCTGCTTGTTCACATAGAACATGGCTACCTGATTGTCCGTATGAATGAGGACTGTCTTGTAGCTGAGCAGGGTATGGAACACTCGAAGAGCAAGGAAGATTGCTCTGAGTTTCAAGAGATTGATATGTAGATGAGTCTCCTGTGGAGACCAGGTGCCTTGGGTGGAGAGGTCTTGCAGATGAGCTCCCCAACCCATCGGAGAAGCATCTGTTTTGAGAGTTGCTTGGGATAAAGGTTGTTGAAAAGGGGACCCCAGCAACAGGTTGAGTGAACTTCCACCACTGGAGGGACAAAAAAAGGCGACTTGTGTTTGCTATTTTGTCTGACAGGCATCCTGATGCCTGGGTCCATTGGGTGGATGAAGTCCACTGGGCTGCCCTCATATGGAGGCGAGCATAGGGCACCACATGCACGATGGATGCCATGTAGCCTAGTAGTTGTAACATTTCTCGAGCAGTGAGATGAGACTTTAGCACTGCTTGAGAAGCAAACTGCACCAAGCGAGGACAACGGGCCTGGGGGAGGTAGGCCCTTGCCTTTATGGTATCCAGCAAAGCTCCTATGAACTCCAAAGACTGAGTGGGAGTTAGATTGGATTTTGGGATGTTTATTACCAGACCCAAATACTGAAGGATACGCATTGTGCAAGACAGAGAAGTCCTGGCCTCTGACTCTGTTGGGGCTCGAATGAGCCAGTTGTCTAAGTAGGGGAAGACTAATATCCCTAGAGTGCAGAGAAATGCTGCTACAACAGCCATGCATTTAGTGAACACCCTTGGTGCTGAGGCCAGGCCAAAAGGAAGCACTCTGTATTGGTAGTGCTTTCCCTGAAAAAGGAACCGAAGGAACTTTCTGTGAGTTGGATGGATGAGAACATGGGTGTACGCATCCTTGAGATCTAGAGAACAAAGCCAATCCTGACTCTGAAGGTATGGCAGCAGAGTTCCGAGAGAAATCTTGAATTTCTTTTTGACAAGGAATTTATTCAATTCTCTGAGGTCCAAGATAGGTCTGTATCCCCCTGTTTTCTTTGGGATAAGAAAATAGGGGGAGGAAAACCCCGTACCCTGATGAGGAATGGGTACTTCTTCTATCGCCCCTTGGGCAAGAAGGATAGTGTCCTCCTGACCTAACAGGTTGATGAGAGGTGTCGGAGAATTGAACTGCCTTATTATTGTGGGAGGGGGCATGCTTGAAAAATGAAGCCTGTACCCCTCCTTTATGATGGAAAGTGTCCAATGCTCTGCTGTTTTCTGCCCCCATCTCGGGGCAAAGCAACATAACGTTCCTGGAATGGTGGAAGGCTCTGGTCCCACGAGAGCCAGAAAGGCTAAGTTCTCTAGCTGAAAGTCAAAGGCCTTGTGGAGGCTGAGACTGCTGAGACGGTTGAGGCTTAGCAGTCTTTGCTTTCTTCTGCTTGGGTAGTTGCTGACCTTTCCTGACAAGCTGACCTGAAGAATGTCCCTGATGAGCATAAGCAAGATAATATCTTTTCTTCTTAGAAAAGAATGGTTTCTTGAACGATTTCTTTCTAGCAGGATCAGCTGTGGACTTGGATAATCTATCCAAGGTAGAGTTGTCAGCATTCAACTCATTGGCCTTTTCCTGCCAATCTCTACCAAACAGGCTCTCACCAGTACAAGGGATATTTCCCTGCCTGGTGCGAAGGTAGCGGACCTCACGCGCCACCTAGATAAGGTCTTAGATAGTGCTGGGGAGGAGTCTGCTGTCTTGGTACATGTCGGTACCAATGATATAGGAAAATGTGGTAGGGAGGTTCTGGAGGCTAAATTTAGGCCTTTAGGTAGGAAGTTGAAATCCAGAACTTCCAGGGTAGCGTTCTACTAAATGCTTCCTGTTCCACGTGCAGGGCCCAAAAGGCAGGCAGAGCTCCGGAGTCTCAATGCGTGGATGAGACAATGGTGCAGAGATGAGGGGTTTGGATTTGTTAGGAACTGGGGAACATTCTGGGGAAAGGAGGGGCTCTTCCGAAGGGATGGGCTTCACCTTAACCGGGATGGAACCAGGCTGCTGGCATTAACCTTTAAAAAGGAGATAGAGCAGCTTTTAAACAAGATAATAGAGGAAAGCCGACAGTCGCCCAAGAGCGGATGGTTCGGAAGAATGTATCCTTGAAGGACACTACCAAAAGCAGAGAGGTTCCAAAAAAGAGTAAAGTAGCCCAAATGCCCTCGAGTATGGAGGAGATAGAGCTTAAAGATTCCAAATTACCCATGTCTAACAATAGCCAAATTAATATGAATAAAATACAGTCTCTAAAATGCTTGTAAGCAAATGATAGAATTCTAAAATGGGAGAGTTAGAATATATAGCACTAAATGAGAGGTTAGATATGATTGGAATATCAGAGACATGGTGGAAGGAGGACAACCAGTGGGACACTGATACCTGGATACAAACTATATCATAATGATAGAGCTGATCAAATTGGCGAAGGGGTTGCGCTCTATGTTAGAGAGGGCATTGAGTCAGAAAGGATTAAAATTTTTCAGGACACAAAATTTGCTGTAGAATCTCTATGGATTCAAATTCCATGTAAAAAGGGGAAGGCAATGGCAGTGGGGGTGTACTATCGACCGCCTGGCCAGAATGAACAAATGGATGATGAAATGCTCAAAGAAATCAAGGAAGCTAACAAAAGTTACAGCGCGGTAATAATAATGGGTGATTTCAATTACCCCGGTATCGACTGGGTCAGTGTCACGGCAGGACATGCTAGGGAGATAAAGTTCCTAGATGACATAAATGACTTCTTGGAGCAGCTCATTCATGAACCGACCAGAGGGGAAGCCATATTAGACCTAGTCCTTAGTGGAACACCAGATCTAGTGCAAGAGATAAGGGTGTTGGGTCCACTTGGCAATAGTGATCATAGCATGATCGCCTTTGATTTAATTAGTGGAGGAGGGATAGTAAGGAAATCCACAGTACTATCTTTTAACTTTCGAAAGGGAGACTATGATAAAATGAGGAAAATAGTTAAGAAAAAACTAAAAGGAGCAGTTGCAAAGGTTAAAGACTTATATCAAGCTTGGGTGTTGTTGAAAAATACTATCTTGGAAGTCCAGACCAGCTGCATTCCATGCTTTAAGAAAAGTGGAAGGAAGTCCAAAAACTGCCAGCATGGTTTAAAGGTGAGGTCAGAGAGGCTGTTGTTGCCAAAAAAGCATCTTTCAGGAAATGGAAAAAAGAGCCAAACGACGAAACCTGGAAACAGCACAAGCACTGGCAGGTCAAATGCAGGGCATTGATAAAGCGGGCAAAGGGAGAATTTGAGAAGAAGCTCGCTGTGGAAGCAAAAACTCAAAATAAAGATTTTTTCAAGTTCATTTGTAGCAAAAAACCTGTGAGAGAGTCAGTTGGTCCATTAGATGATAGAGGAGTTAAAGGGGCACTAAGAGGCAACAAGGCGATAGCAGAGAGACTGAATGAATTCTTTGCTTCGGTCTTTACTGAGGAAGATGTAGGGATGTTACCCTTGACTGAAGTGGTATTTAAAGGTGCGGAAGAATTGAAGGCAATATCGATACATCGGGAAGATGTATTACAACTATTAGATAAACTGAAGAGTAGCAAATCACCTGGGACGGATGGTATTCATCCAAGGGTGTTGAAAGAACTGAAATGTGAGATTGCAGACCTGCTATTAGTAATCTGTGAACTATCATCTCTAATTTTTAAAAAGAGTTCCAGGGGTGATCCGGGAAACTACAGACCGGTGAGCCTCACGTCTGTACCGGGAAAAATGGTAGAAACTATCATAAAGAATAAAATTACTCAGCATGTAGATAGTCATGGCCTAATGGGAGACAGCCAACATGGCTTTAGACAAGGAAGATCTTGTCTTACTAATCTGTTATGCTTTTTTGAAAGTGGTGAATAAACAGGCGGACAAAGGTGAGTCGGTTGATATAGTGTATCTAGACTTTCAGAAAGCCTTTGACAAGGTCCCTCATCAGAGACTTTTGGCAAAACTAAAGAGTCATGGGATAGGAGGCAGTGTACTACTGTGGATCAGGAACTGCGCAAGAGATAGAAAGCAGAGGGTTGGGCTAAATGGCCAATTTTCCCAATGGAGAAAGGTGAATAGTGGTGTACCCCAGGGATCTGTGCTGGGTCGGCTGCTTTTTGACATATTCATAAATGACCTGAAAAGTGGAATAACGAGTGAGGTTATCAAATTTGCAGATGACACAAAACTATTTAAAGTTGTTAAAACCCAAGAGGATTGTGGAAAATTGCAAGAGGATCTTGATAAATTGGAAGACTGGGCATCAAAATGGCAGATGAAATTTAATGTGGACAAGTGCAAAGTTATGCACATAGGGAAGAACAACCCAAACTATGGTTACACAATGCAAGGTTCCACATTAGGAACCACCACCCAGGAAAAAGATTTAGGCATCATTGTGGATAACATGTTAAAACCCTCGGCCCAGTATGCAGCGGCGGCCAAGAAAGCAAATAGAATGTTAGGTATCATAAGGAAAGGAATGGAAAATAAAATGAAAGATATTATAATGCCTCTATACCGTTCCATGGTGAGACCGCACCTTGAATATTGTGTGCAATTCTGGTCGCCGTATCTTAAAAAGGATATAGCAATTTTAGAAAAGGTTCAGAGAAGAGTCACCAAAATGGTAAAGGGGATGGAACGATAATCTTATGAAGAAAGGCTTAAAAGGTTAGGGCTCTTTAACCTGGAAAAGAGACGGCTGAGGGGAGATATGATAGAAGTCTATAAATTAATGAACGGAGTGGAACGGGTAAACGTAGATCGATTGTTTACGTTATCAGAATATAGAAAGACTAGGGGACATACAATGAAGCTACAAGGTAAACTATTTAAGACTAATAAAAGAAAATATTTTTCACTCAACGTGTAATCAAACTCTGGAATTTGTTACTGGAGGATGTAGTAAAGGCTGTTAGTGTAGCTGGGTTTAAAAAAGTTCAGACAAGTTCCTGGAGGAAAGGTCCATAAACCATTATTAAGAAGGGACCAAGGATATCAATGCTTGACCCAGTACAAGCATTGCGGAACCTGTGTCTTTTGGGTTAACTGCTAGGTATGTATGACCTAGATTGGCCACTGTTGGAAACAGGATACTGGGCTTGATGGACCTTGGTCTGACCCAGTATGGCATATCTTATGTTCTTATGTTATGTTCTTATTTCCCAATTTGTCTTGTACCCAAAGCTCCAGATCAGATGCCTGGAACCAAGCAATTCTACGTGCACCTATGGCAATGGCAGAGGTTCTGCTTATGCACTCAAAGCAGTCAAAGGCTGCATGGTTGACAAATTTAGAAACATCTTGGGCATGTTTGACCAATGTGAGAAAATCCTGTCTTCTATCCTCAGGAAGAATAGGACTCAAGGCCTCTAAATCATCTGTGACCTCCTTCAGGAACATTCCCATGTAAAGACTATAGGAACTGATCCTGGCAGAAAGCATGGAAGCTTGGAAGACATGACGTCCAAAAGCATCCAGGGTTCTGCACTCATGTCCTGGAGGATTAGAGGCATGCCTCTTTGCACTCTTGATCCTTCTCATAGCTGATTCCACTACAATAGAGTGGTGAGGAAGCTGCGTTTTCTGGAAACCAGGACAAGGAGGGACTCGATACAGAGTATCCAGTCTGCGAGAATGAGGAGAGGTGGTAAGAGGTGTCTCCCACATCCTTAACATGAGATCATACAAAATCTCATGAATGGGTAAGGTAGCTGCCTCCTTAGGAGTTTTGGTATATTGTAAAATTTCCAACTCCTTAGCTCTTGGCTCTGCTTCAGGGGCCACAGTAATGGACAGATCCCGAGCCACCTCCCTGATAAAATCCTGGAAGGAAATATCCTCTGGAGGAGACATCCTGCGCTTAGGGGAGGAGGGCTCCTCTGGGAGAAGCATTCCTGCATCGACAGAACTGTCAGAATCCTCAGATTCTTCTGAGGACTCAAAGTACTGTCTGTCCGGATGCTCTTGAAGAGCTGGATACACGTACCGACCGAAGTCGGTACCGGGAGTAATCGGTACCGGGGTATCGGTACCCCAGGGCATCGGATGACTGGATACCGGCAAAGCAGACACCGATGCTATCGGTACCTGCCAATGCCTGGATGTCGGTAGCGGAGAAGACCGCCGGTACCCCAGAGCATGGCACCAGTAGTTCTGCCAAGGTCGAGGCCTCGAGAACATCCTGGAGCCCCGATAATGCTTTGGAAGCCGAAGCCTCCTGCCGGGGCAATTTTACCGGTGCAGAATCCTGAAGGGCAACACCAGTGGCATCTCGATGCTTATAAGGAGATCTACCCTTTTGAGGACCGGCTGGACTTATATTTAGTTACCTGAGATCCACGGGAGGAAGAGGAAGCCCTGGAAGACGTTGACGCCACCGAAGCTGCATCAGAGGGAAACAGGGTACTGAGCTTAGCAGCTCGGTTCTGCCGACCTCTTTTAGACATCATGGCGCAGGACATACAATCTGTGATGGAGTGGTCAGGACCTAAACATTTTAGACACCATTCATGGGTGTCGGTGACGGAAATGGTACCGCCACACTTGGTGCACTTTTTGAAACCTGAGGCAGGTTTCTCCATTGTAGGAAAAATTTTTGGGCCTAAGGCCCAAAAAGGTACGTGCATCTGGGGAAAAATAGGAAAAAAAATCCTAGTATATATATATATTTTTTTAAAGACAGAAAATACGAAGAAAAAACCGGCGGTACCAGTAAAGCGTCGAGGAAGGCAGACGCGACCACAAAAAAGAAAGAAATAAAGAAGAATTCTTCTGCGGTGACAGGGACGACGACCTGCTGGCTCCATGGAAAAAGAAGAACTGGAGAGAGGCAGTTGGGAAAGGCGGGAAGGCAGCACGCAGGCGCTGTGGGATGCTCCCAAAAGCTTTCTAATTGGACGCTGGGGAGCATTCCCGCACAGGCTCCGTCAGTACCGACGATACCCATATGTGATGACTACATTCCTGCTTGTTCCTGGAGATAATAGGTGGTATGGTGTAAGCAAGCTGAAGTGATGCGAGGGATGGGGGCTAGGTAGGTAAGAAGGAGGAGTAAGTGGAGGTGAAGGTGAAGCAAAAGTGAGGGGGATTAGGAGTGTAAGCCAAAATTAGGGGAAAAAAAGGATAGGTGACCCCTTTCCTCTCTCCCCGTTTTACTTTCCCCTTGCCTTCCTGTCCCCACCTCTTTTTTCTGCTCCCTTCACCCTCTGCTGCAATTTCTCCCTCCCAATCCTTCACAACCACCTTCATCACTTTCACAAAAATACTTACAAATACATCTTTTAATTAAAATTGAACATTATAAATTATACAATGCACAAAGTCTGAATGGGCTTCATAGGTGATGTCAGAATTCTGACCCTGGTCAGATAACCCCCTCCTTTCATTTTAGCAATCAAAAAATGAAACACTCCTCCCCCTTTCAAGAATCAGGATGAGGTTGATCTACAATATTTGCTCCTTTGTCCCACCTCTGCATACCACCATCCATAATTTTATACCCCTCATCTGCTGTTGACATAATTGGAGTCTACAGTCAGGGACTGCACAGGCTAACATGAACACACATATACACACTGTTTTGGAAATTCTATTGTGCCAGTGTTAGTCTGTTTGCCTCATCTACTGCAGCCACCTATGCGTATACTGTGAAGCTGATGCAACTGTAAGAATCCAAAACTCCCATTAGCAGTACAGAGGGAAGCAATGACCTCAATTACTGTAGAAAAGAATGTCTCAGGGCTCAAATGTGTCATAAAGTCAATAAATGCTACTTCAGTACCTGGAAAATAGATACCGAGCCTGTCACACACAGGAAAAAGTATGTAAATTACATGTGAAAGGTGATGGCGAAAAAATTTGCTCGTCTGTGAAAACTCATGTCCATTTCCAGCCATCACTGTCATAAACTGCAGATTTCCATCCCTTTGTTCTCAGGCCGAGGTAGCAGGAATCAATTGCTCCTGTCTCCATAAGGGAAGTAGCAACTGCTTTAGTAAGGATCATACTTAAGTATTAAACCCCACCACAGGGGAAAACAGTGGCTTCAGGTGCACTGTGTACAAACCTTCTGAAAAGTGTAATCCAGCAGAAAAGTCAGAGTTCCCCCTGCTTGCCTGCACCTTTCTCTGTATAATCCTCTTCCTGCTGCTGAAGACAGCAATCCTGTGTAGTGCAAAGATCTTGTGCACAAAGGATCATCAGACACTGAAGATGAAATAGAGACAACACTGATTTGCTATGTTTGCAGTGCTGCGAAAGGGCAGAAACAAGATGGTCTGTTGAACAGGTGCAAATCATTCAGATGGGAAGATAACTGAAGGAATGAACTAGGTTTAGTATGACAGTTGGAGGCTGCTGCAGTCTGACAGAGGGATCACTCCAGGCCAGCCATGAGGAGGTGAAGTTCACGGAAGGCACTGCCATGGCGGCCACTTTGCCCAGCTTTGTTCTTCACCATACTACTGAGTGCCCGCAGTTGCTTGTAGCACATCTTACACTTCATAATCCTGCAAAAGGGCAGAAAGAGACACTAGTAGTTATACATACTGCTTCAGGAAGAGAAAAAAACAGTAGTATAGTCAATGGGTTAGCATATACATACCCAAAATTAGAACCATTACCATTGTAACCCCACCTAAGACTTTCCTGAAGTGTAACTGGGGAGTCTAGGAGAGCATCGGTGGGGTGGGGGTAGGGGGGGATAATGCTTTTCTCTACAAGTCACCCTAGGGATAAAAAAATCTGATATGGCATTGCTCCCAATTTGGTGTGGGATAAAACAGGGAGCAAACTATAGGTATAGGTAAGTATTAAATAGGTATTATACTGCATATTCATCAATTGCTGTGTCCTTTCCCTATCATCCGGTTAACTGAGTTAGATAGAAAATTTTACACTGCGTTTTAGGATATTTAACTGCTTCTGGATATTTAAACAGTTTTATTATACCATCTTATCCTTCGATCAAAGTGGTTTACATTACAACTGAACTGAATACATTAAAACAAGAGTAAATACATTAAACTTAACTGATTATAATAAAACAAGAGTGGATAAACTAAGAACATAACAAAAGAAATGCTATACTGGATCAGACCAAGGTCCATCAAGCCCAGTATCCTGTTTCCAACAGTGGCCAATCTGGGTCACAAGTACCTAGCAGTTTCCCAAAAAGACACAGGTTAAATAATGCTTGTATTGAGGCAAGCAGTGGATTACCTGGGTCCTCTAATAATAGTTTATAACATTTCCTCCAGGAACTTACCCAAACCATTTTTAAACCCAGCCACACTAACTGCTTTTACTACATCCTCCAGTAACAAATTCCAGAGTTTGATTACGTGTTGAGTGAAAAAAAATTCTCTCTTTTTAGTCTTAAAAGTGTTACACTAGCTTCCTTGCATGTCCCCTGGCCTTTCGGCTTTTCCATGGCGTAAATAATCTACATTTACTCGTTCCACTCCATTCATAATTTTGCAATTTTTCACAATTCTCTTGAATAATTGTCTCATCTGCAAATCTGACTACCTCACTCGTTATTCCCATTTCCAGGTCATTTATGAATACATTAAAAAGCACAGAAACCTGGGGGTACTCCACTATTCACCTTTCTCCATTGGGAAAATTGGCCTGTAGGGCTGGTACCCCTGCAATTCTACATGCAAATCTCCGGCCTGCTCAGCAACTCAGGCCTGAACCAAACTGAACAGACAAGATGGATTCTTCACTGAACGTTTGCTGTGTTCAGCTACAAACCTGACCTCCAAACACCTGCTTGCGCAGCGTTTCTAAGTGTGCATACAGAAGCTATTGTCCGTGGCTAATTCACTGCCCACATGCAAGAACATCTGCTGCTTCGGTGTCCTTGGACACTTGTACATATGCCCAGAAGTTACATACTGTTGCTTTTGCATAACTTCTTACTATGGATCCTTTGTCTGCAAGAAGATGCCCATCATCTACCTCCTGATTCGCTGAGAACACCTCAGACTGCCTGGTGCCAACCAATCATCGTACCTATGACGGAGTATTCTTACAGAGAATAATACAATCTGCGCTGGATCTTTAGGGGGGCTTTTCCACCTGTTCATACAGACTTCTGCACCGGTCCCTTCCTGCTGTGCACTGCGTACCTGATTCCTGCGACCTGAGCCTTCCGCAAGACGGCCACTACGTGTGGGCCAGGCCGTCTTCCAAAGGTCTGAGATAAGACTTTCACAGATACCTCCGGTTCAGACTTAGTGCGGCTCGCCTCCGTCGGGGCTGGAGCCTGCATTATCTAGCAGCTGCCTCCTTTTACTGTGCTGTTTCTGAGTGCCCGACGAAGCTAAGGTACTGACTTATCTCTCCTCCCCCGGATGGGCAAGGGGTTAGCAATATATTTCATACCTTTCCTCAGTGCAGAGCGAATCAGTGATGTCTGGTTACTAATTAGTGATTTATTACGTTGTCCAATTGTCCATCTGTACTATAACAAATTTCTACCTCATGTTTCTACTTAGCTATATGTATGTTTGTATATTTTTCTACCTGGCTGTCCATAATAAAATCTAATATATATCTGCAGACCAGACTTCTTTCGTGGCTCATTGCCAGAATAACTCACCGAACTTTGGGCTGGGTATTAGTAGCCATTTTCCCCTGGACAACAGAGAGTCTAACTTATTTTTATGCTACTAATAATCCCTACATAATGGTGGCTCGTCCGGGATGAGTATTTCTGAATGAGCTACGTCTCTCAGAAACCCACTTTACGGGATCTCTGCATGAGTTACGTCTTACTGAGTTAGAGTAATTCTAGCAGCTATTCCTGTGTTTGTTACGATGGCTCACGCAGATAAGGTTGATTTGGCATTCCAGAAATTAGCTTCCCTATGTTGGTCGAAAGATGCCACTGCCGACCACATTGAACGGCTTTCTAAGTGCCTTACCACCGATGCGCAGGAGCTTGTTAAGGCTGATAGCTTTTTCAGCGAGTTCCTAGACCGGCTACTTGCTCATAAGGCTAAATTAACGGTGGATGTGGTAGCCGAGCATGCTTGTGTTTTGCATATTTTTAATGACAAACTGCAGAAGGCATTATGTCACCTGAAAACTAAATCTGAATCACTGGAGGCTGATTTAATGACAGATCAAAGTCAGCTACAGTGTACCAAGGATACAGCAGAACAGTGTGAAAAGGAGAGTGTTGAATTATGTCATCAAGTTGCCGAGCTTCAGGCTGGTACGACAAGACGGGCTAGCCGTAGCCTGTTTTCACCAGGTACTACTAGCCTGTGGTGTCTGAGATGCCAAGATTTAGTGGATCAGGTTTCCGCTCTCAAGAAGCGGGGCGAACAGGATCAAAAGGAGTTGCACTTTCTAGCAGTCTGTAGAACTGAGATGGCTGCTCAGACAAGGAGATTAAAAGAGGATGCTGCTCTTTATGAGTAACGAGAGAGCGCTCTGATAGCTGAGTTAAATGCAGCAGAGACTGCTCTAAATGCAGCGAAACAGCAAAAGGCTAGTCTCCAGAGGGAGCTAGCTGCTGCACGGCAGGAAATACAGAGAGTTAACCTCGAAATCCAGAAATTAAGAGCTGATTGTTTTGAATTGGCCTATGAGTCTACCTCTCAGAATAATGAGACAGAGTAGAGGAATAATTTGATCCCTCTAGGCTTCTCAAATTACCAAAGGGTAGATGACGGCAGTTTGCCACTGGAAACCCTGCCCAGTGTAGAAAGGCAGCTTTTCCAGAACAAAGTCAGTTCTCTCCCATCAGCGCATGAGCACAGGAGAGAAACAGGGCGGAGTGAAACACCCTACTCTCGACCCCTCCCCATACAGGGAGCGGTGAAGGGGGGGGGGTGGGAAGATCCCCTAGTGATGGAAACCTGTACCAGCAGTGACCACCAGAGGGAGCTGAAGGCAAGCGAAATCCTCTATGCTCCCGTGTCCTGCAAGGAAAACAAATGAAAGTGCTTCTGTCGCCCAATTGCAAATTATTAAAACTTTGCGGAGTATGGTCACACCTTTTGAGAAAAATGGTCGTGCCACCATAAATGAACATTTAACTGCAGTCAAAGATGCCTTTCGGGCGCTGAACATTGCCAGGGGGGAGGACATGGTTCTGTATCTTCCATGGTCCTTCCATGGGCCATGGCAGACTATGAAAAGAAGGACATCGTCATCTTTGAACAGGCACTAAAGAAACATTATGGGCCATATCCTGATGCTATCGCTGCAAAACAGGCAGCATATAGTATGACTTATAGGGAAAATGAAACACCCCGAGAGTTTGCCTACAGACTTAGGCAGACCTTCTTCCAGAGTGATCCTTCTTGGGAAACGATAGAACACCATCAGGAGTTTCGTAATCTTTTCTGTCAGTTGCTCCTTCCATCTGTTAAGGCTTATATGTCTGACAAGCGTCATGAACCCCTGTCACGTGTGATAGAACACGCTGAGTGGATTTTTGAAGCTGTTCCTAACATGAGAGCCAACACTTGTGGCAGCACAGTAAAGGCTCCAAGCAAAGCCAAGGAGCCAAAACAGAGTGTTAGTGCTGTAAAATCTACTCTTTCTTTGGAAAGTAACTCTTCTCCTTCTACTCCACAGAATCCTCCCAGGCCACCCCAGAATAACCAGTCATCTGGGTCTAAGCAGCGCTCTGGGAATCAGCATTTCACTCAACAGAACCGGAACTGGAAGAGAAAGCCCAGTTTTAACAAGTACCAGGAACTGGAAAAGAGAATAAGCGAGTTGACAGATATGATGAAGGCTACTGTTGCATTCAGCTCCTCACAGGAGGCTTCTGCTAGTAGTGCGCCACCTAAGCCACGAGCAAAGCCTCAGAAGCCAGAGAAGGAACTGGTTGACTCCTCTTCCCCTTCTAATGAGACTGAATGACTAACCGACTTTGTTTCTGTCCCACAGGTCACTATTGCACAGGTGCAGCCAGTTCAGATATCCAGACCAGCTGGAGATGCCACCCCATGGACACAGAGTGACAGTCCTGCAATGGACAGCGAGGTCCAGCCTTTGACACCATCAGGAAGCACAAGTACTTTCTGGGTAAACTCAAGCCAAAAGGACAGAGGTACACTGTTCCTGTTACAATTCAGCAGGCTTTTCTCTGTGAGGGCCTGATAGATTCAGCCTCTGAGGCTACCCTGATTACCTCGAGTCTCTTTGATAGACTCACTGCTTCCTTGGGGAGTCAGAGGACCCTACACGTCACACCCAGTGATTTGTCACTCGCAGCTTATGGGAATCAGCCCATAGAGTCAATGGGGCAGGTCTGGCTTAACCTCCAAATTGGAAAATTACAGGTGAAACATCCTGTCATCATTACAAAGTGCCCTGGGGAAGAATTCTTGATTGGCAATGAGCTCTTGAAACGGTTCCGCCCCATCCTGGACTACATCCAGGAAGTGATCTGGACACAGGTCACACATGCCATACCTTATGCTAGGGTAAAACATGACAGCAGAGTCAGTGGTCCTTGTTCGGTGGAATGCACAAACATGACCATCAGGATTAATTTCCAGAGGTCAGCTGATCCCCAAATCCTTCAGCTCCAGTATGAAAGGGCTGGAGATGAAGATCAGGGCATCAGCGACGTGGTTGCCATTGCAGTAGGTTCGGTAGCTAACATTGTCCTTGATACTGACTGCCTGCCTGCAGATATTCCTGAAGGAACCTGTGGAAGGTTGTGAGGTGCAAACCCATCCTCCATCACATCCCTGCCTAGATCACCCTAGGAGAATGACGGACATATTCTCGGCTGAGAAAGGTCCCTTTATATATGTGCAGGTGGGCATGTCCCAAAAGGAAAGGGCCTACCTATTACCCCACTATGACCACTCCCTCATCAGTGAGACTCTTTTCTATCGGCTCAAACAGCAGCTTACCCTTGATTGGGTAATGGGAGCGAAGACTTCGTTCCAAGTGCCTGGGGAAGGGCTCAAGACATTAATGGGCTACTGCAATCTCCCCTTGCAAGTTGGGGTCAAAGGTTTTCGGCACACCTTCTCCATCATCAGAGGACTTGAGGTGCCCCTCTCCTTAGGCTCAGATTGCCTTGTTCGACTGGGAACTTATGTGGATTTCGTGAACATCATCCTTTGGAGTAGGATGGAAGGAGATCCGGTGGAGTTCTCTGGTGCCCGCCCATACCTACGGGCTGGTCAGACTATTCCTCAAGTCTGTGAAGTGGTCAGTGCAGCAGACATCCAAATACCTGGGAGGGTACAGGATTGTCCCTTGCCGATACAGGTGACTCATGGACAAGTGGTCTCAGACAACTTGGTCTTCTTCTGTCCAAATTCCCGTTTTGAGGAGCTGGGCCTAGCCATGGGTCCCGTACCCTGCATGGAGGCCACAGCTCCCTCCTTACACTTATTGCTCACCAATCCAAACCCAGATCGCATTCACCTTGTGAGAGGCGAACCCCTGGGATTCCTAATGGGAGAATCGTTCCCAAGTGTGGAATTGAGTCTCCAGATTATTGGGGAAGTCCCTGTTTCCTGGAACATCTGTGAGGGGCGGGGGGACCCCTGCGTGTGTACGATCCTCACCCCGAAGGCCTCCTCACCTTACAGTTTGTCTGGCCACATAGTGCTGTGACCTCTCAGGTGGACCTCGAGTCTGACCATCTGATTTTGTCAAGTAAACTCGATGAGGCTGTTAGTTCCCTCACCCACCAGGGGGGGGAGCCTCATGCTGTCCAAGTCATCCAGGTCTCCCCTCTCCAAGATGAGATTGAGGAGAAGGTTGAAATACCCTCAAACAAACCTGTTCTGGGATTTGACGAAATGGTTGCGGGAAAACTTGCTGAAGCAGACGCCTGCACTGATGAGTCAGAAAAGGCCCAATTAAAAGAACTGCTGTACCGTCACAAGGACCTGTTTGCCACTGACACCTATGACTGTGGTCTCACCGACCTACATGTCACCCGTATTCCTATGGATCCAAACAGTAAACCCGTCTTTGTGAGGCAGTATAAAATCCCATTGGCCTCCTATGAATCCGTTCAGGAAATCATTAATTCCCTGGAACAAAAGGGAATTATACGTCAATGCAACAGTACTTACAATGCCCCACTGTGGCCTGTCATCAAGAAGGATTCTAGCTGGCGCTTAGCTTTGGACTATTGCCAGCTTAATAAAAAGGTACCTCTATCCAGATGGCCTATGGCACATCTGGAACAGAACTTAGCCACCATCAAGGGCGCAAGGTACTTTACGAGCCTGGATCTGGCCTCAGGAATTTGGACTATACCTGTCCATCCAGAAGACCAGCATAAGCTGGCTTTTACCTTTGGTAGGCGACAATATACTTGGAATCGGACACCGTTTGGTTATTTGAATGCCCCAGCAGACTTCAATATTTTCCTGCATAAGGCTTTGCCTGATGCTGAGACTAGAGGCACCCTCGTCTATGTAGACAACATTCTGGTGAAGAGCGCCAGTTTCACTGACCATTTGCAAGAAATAGAGCATGTTTTCCAGCAACTGAAAGCTGCGGGAGCAAAGCTGTCCTTGTCAAAGGGCCAATGGTGCCGGAAATCCCTCAATTATTTGGGTTACGAAGTTTCTGCTAAGGGACTGCGGCCTCAAAGGAAGAGAATTGCGGCCTTGCAACAACTCAAACGTCCGACCAACGTGAGTGAGCTGCGCTCATTCTTGGGCATTTGCAATTATTCCCGCCAATTTGTGGATCAATATGCGGAGATTTCCAGACCCTTGGTCAAACTCCTCAAAAGAGATGAACCTTGGGCATGGGAATCCCGACCAAGAGGCAGCTCTAGAAGAGCTGAAGGCGGCTTTGAGTCGAGCTCCCTGTCTTGCCTATCCAGAGAGTGGCAGAGAATTCTTCGTGGAACTAGGTTTCACTGATCACTCTATGAGTGCTGTTCTGTACCAGATGCATGACACAGATAGAAAAGTTATTGCCTATGCCAGCAAAGCTTTAACGAAAGTGGAGAAGAAATACTCTGACTGTGAGAAATCCTTGTTGTCCACAGCCTGGGCCCTCCAATATTTCAGCAGTTATATCCAAGGTGAGAGAATGGTTGTTGAGACTCATCACCAATCCATCAAGTTCCTAGGCAGTGATCGGATTAAATCGGGACAAGGGTCAAACAGTCACATTGTCTCCTGGATCTTAGCACTTCAGGGCTGGCCCCTAGAGGTAAGGTATGCTCAAAACCGCAAAGATGCCGCCGCACAGGGCCTGGCTGAATTGCATGATTGCACTGCCAGAGAACCTTTAGTGGGTAATTTAGACACCGAAATGGAGTTATGTACGCCTGAGCCTTCTCGTCATCGTCCTTATGATGAGAAGCTCTGTAAAGGCTACCCCAAGGTGTATGTGGACGGTTGTGCTTACCGTCGAGAGCCTGACCATGAACTGGTAGCAGGTATAGGTGTAGTTTGGAACCAGAACCACCCTTGTGAACCCTTGAAGTACCGTCTGGGTACCAAGACTAATCAGTATGCAGAGCTAGCTGCAGCCCTGGCAGCTCTCCAGTCCGCTGCTCAGGGAGGGGTTCACACCCTAACCATCTGTACTGATTCAGACTATGTCCGACAGAATTTTGTTTCCCACTTACCCATTTGGAAATCTCACAATATGCTGAATTCTAAAGGAAAACCTGTCAAACATGCCGGATTGATTCTGGCCTTGGACACGTTAGCTCATGAAAATGACATGACCATCTACTGGAAGAAAGTGAAAGGTCATTCCCGTGTTGATAATCCTGACAAGATTGGAAATGATCTAGCTGATCAGCTTGCCAAGGAGGGTGCTGTCTCTGGAGACCTCTGGCAGTTGGAGGCCCCCGAGACCAATGGGCTTCGAATTGTGACGGTGGTTACCCGGCGACAAGCTCAATTATCCACCATGCCCCCTGTGGTTCAATGGTGTGGCGAGAGCACAGATCTCGACCTCATGCAAGCCCAGAAACAAGATCCTACTCTTGGACGTTTCTACCTTTTTCTGCAGAACCCCCAGGAACACCCATTAACTCTGGAGGATTGTCAGGACGATCAGGAACTGAGAATCCTCTACATCTCCAAGGACATGTTCCATCTCCAGAAAGATCTGTTGATAACGGACGAGTAAGCATGGTATTGTGCAATGGGTGGTACCTCGGGCCTTCCGAGGAGTTATGTTACAGCACGCTCATGATGAACCTTGTGACGGTCATAGAGGTGACCGAATAACCTATGAAACGTTGAAACAAGTGGCCTACTGGCCCCACATGTACCAAGATGTCCAATTGTATACTAAAGGTTGTCTGACCTGTTGCAGATTTCAACCTGCAGCTCCTTCTCATAGAGCCTCTTTGAGAAACAGAGGTCTGACCATGCCTTGGTCTGATCTCCAGATTGATTGGATCGGCCCCGTGTCCCGATCCTCTCGAGGCAACAAATATATGTTGACAGTTACCTGCTTATTTACTAAGTGGGTCGAGTGCATCCCAGCACCCAACTGTACCGCCGAGACCACGGCCACCTTGTTGTTAAACCATGTTTTCAGCAGGTGGGGCCTCCCCATGCGAGTGGAATCCGACCAGGGTTCCCACTTCACGGGACAAGTCCTTAAGCATCTGTGGAAGGTACTAGGTGTGAAGGCCAAAGTCCACATTGCTTATCGTCCACAATCCTCGGGACAAGTGGAGAGAGCAAACAAAACTATCATCAGTATCTTGAAAAGGTATGTTTCTTCCTCTGGGAAGGACTGGGACATCAAACTGCCCTTGGTCCTGATGGCTATCAGAGCCACGTGTCATCGTGCTACTGGTGTGTCCCCTTTTGAGATGATGACAGGTAGGGACATGGTTTTACCCCTTCATCTTCTTTACAGGACTAATGATGTGAATCTCGCTGCTGCTACAACTGCTCATGAATATGTTGCCCATTTAAGACAACACTTGCAAAGTGCCTTTGCCTTTGCCCAACAGAATTTGGACACTGCTGCTAGGGGTAGGAAAGCCTACTATGATTTGAGGACTACCTCTAACGAATACCAGATTGGCGATAAGGTATTCTACTACAATGATAGAGCTGATCAAATTGGTGGAGGGGTTGCGCTCTATGTTAGAGAGGGCATTGACTCAGAAAGGATTAAAGTTTTGCAGGAAACAAAATCTGCTATAGAATCTATATGGATTGAAATTCCATATAAAAGGGGGAAGGCAATGGCAGTGGGGGTGTACTATCGAGCATCTGGCCAGAATGACCAAATGGATGATGAAATGCTCAAAGAAATCAAGGAAGCTAACAAAAGTTACAGCGCAGTAATAATGGGTGATTTCAATTACCCCGGTATCGACTGGGTCAGTGTCACGTCAGGACATGCTAGGGAGATAAAGTTCCTAGATGAAATAAATGACTGCTTCTTGGAGCAGCTGGTTCATGAACCGACCAGAGGGGAAGCCATATTAGACCTAGTCCTTAGTGGAACACCAGATCTACTGCAAGAGATAAGGGTGTTGGGGCCACTTGGCAATAGTGATCATAGCATGATCGCCTTTGATTTAATTAGTGGAGGAGGGATAGTAAGGAAATCCACGGTACTACCTTTTAACTTTCGAAAGGGAGACTATGATAAAATGAGGAAAACAGTTAAGAAAAAACTAAAAGGAGCAGTTGCGAAGGTTAAAGATGTACATCAAGCTTGGGTGTTGTTGAAAAATACTATCTTGGAAGCCCAGACCAGCTGTATTCCACGCTTTAAGAAAAGTGGAAGGAAGTCCAAAAAACTGCCAGCATGGTTTAAAGGTGAGGTCAGAGAGGCTGTTGCCAAAAAAGCATCTTTCGGGAAATGGAAAAAAGAGCCAAACGACGAAACCTGGAAACAGCACATGCACTGGCAAGTCAAATGCAAGGGCATTGATAAGGCAGGCAAAGAGAGAATTTGAGAAGAAGCTTGCTGCGGAAGCAAAAACGGGAAATAAAGACCTTTTCAAGTACATTCGTAGCAAAAAACCTGTGAGAGAGTCAGTTGGTCCATTAGATGATAAAGGGGTTAAAGGGGCACTAAGAGGCGACAAGGCGATAGCGGAGAGACTGAATGAATTCTTTGCTTCGGTCTTTACTGAGGAAGATGTAGGGATGTTACCCATGACTGAAGTGGTATTTAAAGGTGCGGAAGAATTGAAGGAAATATCGATACATCGGGAAGATGTCTTACAACTATTAGATAAAGTGAAGAGTAGCAAATCACCTGGGCCGGATGGTATACATCCAAGGGTGTTGAAAGAACTGAAATATGAGATTGCAGAACTGCTATCAGTAATCTGTGAACTATCATTAAAATCATCTCTAATACCTGAAGATTGAGGATCGCCAATGTAACCCCAATTTTTAAAAAAGGTTCCAGGGGTGATCCGGGAAACTACAGACCGGTGAGCCTGACGTCAGTACCGGGAAAAATGGTAGAAACCATCATAAAGAATAAAATTACTCAGCATGTAGATAGTCACAACCTAATGGGAGACAGCCAACATGGCTTTAGACAAGGAAGATCTTGTCTTACTAATCTGTTATGTTTTTTTGAAGGAGTGAATAAACAGGTGGACAAAGGTGAGTCGGTTGATATTGTGTATCTGGACTTTCAGAAAGCCTTTGACAAGGTCCCTCATGAGAGACTTTTGGCAAAACTAAAGAGTCATGGGATAGGAGGCAGTGTACTATTGTGGATCAGGAACTGGTTAAAAGATAGAAAGCTGAGGGTAGGGCTAAATGGCCAATTTTCCCAATGGAGAAAGGTGAATAGTGGTGTACCCCAGGGATCTGTGCTGGGTCCGCTGCTTTTTGACATATTCATAAATGACCTGGAAAGTGGAATAACGAGTGAGGTTATCAAATTTGCAGATGACACAAAACTATTTAAAGTTGTTAAAACCCAAGAGGATTGTGAAAAATTGCAAGAGGATCTTGATAAATTGGAAGACTGGGCATCAAAATGGCAGATGAAATTTAATGTGGACAAGTGCAAGGTTATGCGCCTAGGGAAGAACAACCCAAACTATGGTTACACGATGCAAGGTTCCACATTAGGAACCACCACCCAGGAAAAAGATTTAGGCGTCATTGTGGATACCATGTTAAAACCCTCGGCCCAGTGTGCAGCGGCGGCCAAAAGAGCAAATAGAATGCTAGGTATCATAAGGAAAGGAATGGAAAATAAAACAAAAGATATTATAATGCCTCTATATCGTTCCATGGTGAGACCGCACCTTGAATATTGTGTGCAATTCTGGTTGCCGTATCTTAAAAAGGATATAGCGATTTTAGAAAAGGTACAGAGAAGAGCCACCAAAATGGTAAAGGGATGGAAGGATACTCCTATGAAGAAAGGCTAAAAAGGTTAGGGCTCTTTAACCTGGAAAAGAGACGGCTGAGGGGAGATATGATAGAAGTCTATAAATTAATGAATGGAGTGGAACGGGTAAACGTAGATTGATTGTTTACCTTATCAGAATATAGAAAGACTAGGGGACATGCAATGAAGCTACAGGGTAAACTATTTAAGACTAATAAAAGAAAATATTTTTTCACTCAACGTGTAATCAAACTCTGGAATTTGTTACTGGAGGATGTAGTAAAGGCTGTTAGTGTAGCTGGGTTTAAAAAAGGTTTGGACAAGTTCCTGGAGGAAAGGTCCATAAAGCATTATTAAGAAGTGACCGAAGATATCAATGCTTGACCCAGTACAAGCATAAGGGAACTTGTGTCTCTTGGGGAAACTGCTAGGTACATATGACCTAGATTGGCCACTGTTGGAAACAGAATACTGGGCTTGATAGACCTTGGTCTGACCCAGTATGGCATATCTTATCTTACAATTTTGGTAAGAACAAGGTCAAAGACTGTAAATTTCTACCTAGCCGGAACAGTCCATTTCCTATTGTGGATAAAGCCTCCCCTGTCGCTTATCAAATTCGAATGAAGTCAGGTACTGAGAGGGAAGGCTCCCTTAAATGGGTCCACATTAATCAGCTTAGACCGTGTCATCCCAGTAAGCTCCTTCCTGAAGAACCTCTTGCTGAAGTGGGTGATTCTAACTTTGAGGCAGCATAGCCTGTTTGTTTTCTTTTACAGATGGAGTCCCGGACTTTGAAGGTCCTGTTCCTGATTTTGATGTTAGCGGGATCCGAGGTTGCCAGATTGATTGAGCCTGGCCCACTTTCTGGTGTCGTGCTACAGGATGCGCCTGGTTTCCTGATTACACAGTCCCAGACTGTCACACAAAGTTTTTGTGTCCCTAGATCCCTGATTAATGTTGGTACTTGGTCTGAGAATGTTTATCTACGGGTCGACACTCCCGAATACCTCGCTTACCACTATGATGATCCACGTCAATACCTGGTACCTAATCTCGGCATGTGCCAACGCTCTAAAGACATTCATTGGTTGTGTCCTGGTAAACCTTTCCTGAAGGGCACTTCTGCGGCTCTTTGTGGGTTGTCTGCTGAAAATGTGAAAGAACAATGTAAAGTTACCATGACCAAGTACGATGACTTTTCAGAGACGAAAGTTGCTGTTGTCAACAATGTTTGGCTGGTTAGTACCCCCCTTTGAGTGAACTCCTGGTCACCATGAATAAACATGACATTCATAATAGAGTTCCTCTACCCTGCAATGTTTGCTTGATTGATGTTCCCAAGAACTCCATTGTTAATGTTGGTGGAGTTTCCTTGTTTTATCTAGATGCTGACCCTGTTTCGACAGAGCTCCAGATATTGGATGTGTTTCGAGGTCATGAGATTGACTTCACTGCAGCCTTGACCTATCTTTTGGACTATAAGGACTCTCACACAGTTGAACTGTCTATTGACCAGGATGACATTGCCATTGCTGATTATAACTTTGATTCACGTGATGTGGACATTTTACAAACTGATTTTATGTCACATGTCATTGTGCCTGGTCTTTTCTTTCTGTTGGTGCTCCAGTTCCTTATCTCTTTGTATCAACAGAGACAGATTCGTACTCTTCGTCGTTCTATGCATCCTGCACCTCTGCTGCCTGCCATGCGTCTGCAGGATTTGCTGGAACGTCACACTTTTGAATAGTGTCACCATTTTCTTTTCAAGTTATCCATTGCTCTTACTTGAGTTGTTTTACTAACACGTTTACACATTGCTTCTCATTACATTTGAGTGGTCATCTTGTTACACTATCACAGTATCTCGCCTTACCAATATACCTTTTGATTTTGGTTATACGATAACCTCTTGTGTTTGAAGTTGACACGCATTATCTTGATTGCATTGCCGTGATTGTATCTCTATGTCATTTTATTTTAACTTCTTTTATTACTTGAGTGTATTCACTGTATTATTCCTCATGCAGTATTGCTTTCGTGCATCTTTTGTGCTGGATGTATTATCCACTTCTCATGCATTAATCAATCATTTGTCATTTGGTTCTGACCTGCACGGTAGTAATGTTAGTTAGGCTTTGTACGATGGAGTGTACTCCCTTGTAGCATCCTCCATCTTACAAGGGGGGGGGGGGAGATGTAGGGCTGGTACCCCTGCAATTCTACATGCAAATCTACGGCCTGCTCAGCAACTCAGGCCTGAACCAAACTGAACAGACAAGATGGATTCTTCACTGCACTTTTGCTATGTTCAGCTACAAACCTGACCTCCAAACACCTGCTTGCGCAGTGTTTCTAAGTGTGCATACAGAAGCTATTGTCCGTGGCTAATTCACTGCCCACATGCAAGAACATCTGCTGCTTCGGTGTCCTTGGACACTTGTACATATGCCCAGAAGTTACATACTGTCGCTTTTGCATGACTTCTTACTATGGATCCTTTGTCTGCAAGAAGATGCCCATCATCTACCTCCTGATTCGCTGAGAACACCTCAAACTGCCTGGTGCCAACCAATCATCGGACCTATGACGGAGTATTCTTACAGAGAATAATACAATCTGCGCTGGATCTTTAGGGGGGCTTTTCCACCTGTTCATACAGACTTCTGCACCAGTCCCTTCCTGCTGTGCACTGCGTACCTGATTCCTGCGACCTGAGCCTTCCGCAAGACGGCCACTACGTGTGGGCCAGGCCGTCTTCCAAAGGTCTGAGATAAGACTTTCACAGATACTTCCGGTTCGGACTTAGTGCGGCTCGCCTCCGTCGGGGCTGGAGCCTGCATTATCTAGCAGCTGCCTCCTTGGACTGTGCTGTTCCTGAGTGTCCGACGAAGCTAAGGTACTGACTTATCTCTCCTCTCCCGGATGGGCAAGGGGTTAGCAATATATTTCATACCTTTCCTCAGTGCAGAGCGAATCAGTGACGTCTGGTTACTAATTAGTGATTTATTACGTTGTCCAATTGTACATCTGTACTATAACAAATTTCTACCTCATGTTTCTACTTAGCTATATGTATGTTTGTATATTTTTCTACCTGGCTGTCCATAATAAAATCTAATATATATCTGCAGACCAGACTTCTTTCATGGCTCATTGCCAGAATAACTCACCGAACTTTGGGCTGGGTATTAGTAGCCATTTTCCCCTGGACAACAGAGTGTCTAACTTATTTTTATGCTACTAATAATCCCTACAGGCCATTCAGCCCTAACTTCTGCTTTCTATCTTTTAACCAGTTCCTGATCCACAATAGTACACTGCTACCTATCCCATGACTTTTTTTTTTTTTTTTTTTTTTTACTTTGCCAAGAGTCTCCCATGAGTTGGTAAACACAATTTGAATACTTGTCAGTCTAAGACATTTATTCTCAAGAGGGGCACTATACTCTAATTGTGCTCAAAAAGGTGTGCTAAAATTTAGTCATTCCACCCCCCTACCTTTTTTTTTTTTTAGCCTGGGTATTATTAGGTTTAAACCCACTGTGAAGTAGTGAATTATAAAGTAAACTTAATGCTCAGGTGCTATGCAGAGCCCTGAAAATAGTACATATGCTCAGCATTTTAACTTCACTCTCCTTCCTGATAGTCTAAAAAATATCCAGAACCAATTCCCCAACAACTATAAAGCCCCCACCTCCTGAACCCTATTATTTCAAAGGTTCAGCCTTGCCTTCTATTAGCCCAGCACCTCTTATTCTGGATTTACCACTAAGCAGCTTGATGTATGAATACTCAAATGGTGAAGCCAGAGCAATGCTGTATACTGGGCCAGTAGGAAAAAAGGTCTGCATGGCACCCCTACCTTGCAAGAGCATGCAAAGTTAAATTAGAATCAAAGTATCTGCAGCTGAAGAAAAAGGAGAAAGCATGGCCATATTCATATGCATTCTCTATGTGAACAGATTCAACATATTTCAAATACATTAGGCAGTCATATTGTGGCAGGCTATGGCCTATAATAGTCTGCAAATGTGAAAGGCCTGTAAGTTAGGCCCTGATTCCAACCCCCATCTCAGTAAAGAACCAAAGTCTGTAAAAGTTTGAGAAAACTGTTTTAAACTGCTTAATAAGTTTTCATGAATGCATAAATCTTTCATTATTCTCTTGTGCTGTGAAAATAGAAATGTTTCAATACTTGCATTCCTAGAGCCAGAAACGACCTTGCAGTAGAGAAGTATCCAAACCTAGAAATTGCACCATTGTTAGAACAGTCCTAGAGGAGGGAGCTGGGTGCTAGGCCCAGGAGGGATCTCTGATTGGACAGGTGCAGGGGGCGTTGGGACCAATAGAAAGTTTGCATGTATCAAACTGAAAAGAAATGTATAAAGAATGTGTCTCTGTAAGAACTTTGCTCAGTCCTTTTTGAAGCTTTGACTAACTGGGCCTTGTGCACAATAAATTGGCTTGGACCCTGTAAATTGACTCCTGGATTTATTCATTGTCTGCACTTCGCTGCTACAATATGTGCGGGAATGGGAAGCTTTTACACACTACTTTAAGTGAGAGTGTGTGTGTGTGTGTTAAAATATTTATATTTTGTTGATCAACATCCTCAGTGGGTTTCAACTAATATACATAAAACAAAAATAAGGAAGGGGAGGGACAGGAAATCATAGCAGAAATGAAAAAAAAATCCCCAGAGGCACCAAGAGATGCATGAAAGATAGGGATACAGAAAAGCAATACCGGCCTTCTTATTAGAGCAGTATTAGGATCTTCTGGAGAAAGAGTAAAAGGCAGCCTTGTGTTTTTGCCTGGGTGGGAAGAACAACATAAAATACCATGCTGAATCGTACCAACGATCCATTGAACTTAGCATCCTGTTTCTGACAGTGACCAGTTTCGGATATCTGAAGTATCTAACAGATCCCAGTAGGAAAAGCCCATTTCATATTGTTCACTCCCAGCAGCAAGAGAATAAGATACCCAGGCCTATCTGCCTAAAAAATACACTCGTATGAACCTGCTTCTCAGAAACTTGCCCAAACCTTCCTAAAATTCAGTTATACTGCTGTAGCAAAGTGCAATCAATGAATAAGTCCAGGAGTCGATTGACAGGTTCCAAGTCAGTTTATTGTGCACAAGGCCCAGTCAAAGCAGCAAAAGGTACTGAGCGAAGGTTTATACAGAGACATAACTTTTTATACCACTTTTTTTAGTTTGATACATGAAAACGTTCTATTGGTTCTAGCTCGATACATACAAACTTCTCATTGGTTATACATTCCCTTCATTTGTCCAATTAGAAATCCCTCCGGAACCTAGCAACCAGCCCCCTCCCTTAGGATTGCTTGAACAATGGTATAGTCTTAACTTGGTAACTTTTCTACTGCAAGGTTAACTTTGGCTCCAGGAATGCATATACTGTTACTTTTCTGTTCTTTCACATACAAGAGAATAATAGAAGACTTATGCATTCATAAAAACTTCTTATTAAGCATTTTAAAACATCTTTCTCAATTTTCACAGATTTATGGTTCTTTTCTAGCTATAATGGAAATTAGGATCCAGGCCTAACTTACAGGTCTTTCATAGTAGCAGGCTATGCTAGGCCATAGCCTACCTCATTCCCCCCTTTGATTATTCTCACCCGCAAGTGAGGAAGGGTGAGAATTAAATCACTCATTAGTCAATTAACACATTATACAGGTGCAACAGCATCAGCATTATGGGGTATAGGGTGATATCGCCGCATAGCTAATACATTCGCAGCTGCCTTCCGCTCTATAGTGTTATCAAGTGATGATGTTATGATGCATAAGCAAAGGGGTAGGAGACAAGGGAGCAATAGACACATGGCTAAAATGAATAAGACAATTAACATAAGGGATTTCAGACCATCAATCCAAGAAAACAATGACTCAAACCACCCATCCATCTTTAAACTGTGCCATGTCTGGACAGGCACAAATGTCTGCTCTCTCATCTGGATGGCTAAGTCTTCAACTACATGCCCATGATTATCAATCTGTAAACAATTACTTAGATTCAACTTTCCACATACTCCACCTTCAGCTGCTAACAAATAATCTAAAGCTAAACGATTTTGATAAATGGCTGTACGCATTTGTGTACTCTGTTTCGCTAGAAGGGTTAGCGCTTTACTGGTTTCATTGGTTATTATTTCAACAACAGCTTGCAACCATATTGTTCAATCAATCATATAAACGGGGGTACGATATCCCCAAGTTCCATCCTGCTCCCAAGTAGCAGGTCCATAGTATACAATGATTCTTTCCGGTGGCCATTCATCACCTTCCCATTTGTCCCATTGGCCTATTTTCAAGGCCTCCTTCAGCTGTCGACTTCTGTACACAGGATATCCCAGCTGTTCTCCCTGGGATGTAGGCAAAAGGAAAAAGGAAGGTCGTATGGTTCCCAATACACATGCACCTCCCCAGTGATCAGGAAGTCTAGCATATGCTCGGGTTCCGCATATCCAATACAGTCCAGGTGGTGCCTGCCAAGAATTATATGCTGCTAAGTTAGTCCAGATACTGGCAAGTTTGGGGAACAAGAGGATTGGGAGGTTCAGTAGTGTTGACGCCAGACCACCAAGATGTCTTCTTAGTGGTACTGTTGTAGAACTTCTGATTGAGACAGACCAGCTGCCCCACTTCCATATTAAACATGGGTCCATAACGAGAAAAACATAAGTTACCCACAATGGAGTGAGCCAATACCCATTCACTTGTGGTATTGTGTATATTGGTCTGATTATATGGAACAGAATAGTTTAGTTCTTGTGCCTCCCAAGGCCATTGGCCTCCCACTGTCGTTCCTCCACAAAACAAACAATCTGAAACATGGAGACTAGATGCAACTTCTCCCGCTAATTCAAGAAATAAGTTCTGGGAGGCAGGAGGAATTTCAAATTCTGATTTCATAGCTTCATAGAAAGAATGATGTATACGATAGGGTGAGGATACATGGGTGTTGGTGTTTAATCGTAGATATAAAATAGTCCCCGGATCTACACCTCCTCCTGCTATACGCAACCCAAACTTGTATCCTTGCTTCCAGTGGCTGGGATTGGCTATGAAGAGTTGTAAAGGATTACAAGCTCCTTTCTGACATTTTGTAGGCTCTGACAGTCTAATCTTTGTTAGGCTGCCTTTTCGATGATCTCCATCTCGTCCCGTTGGTGCGTTCTTCCAGGTAGCAAAATACACACACTCCCATTTTGGGCAAAAGTAATCATGTCGAGATGCAGTGGTGTAGATGGTGGCTGTTGTACTTTTTCCAGTGCATTTTCCCCATCATAGGCTCCCTCTGGACACATGTACTTATCCTCATGGTAGTATGCTCGCTCCCATGACCAAGACGCACATCTGTGGTAAGCATTTTTATTTATGGCACCACAAGCATCAAAGTTCAAGATGATAGGTTTTGTGGGGTTGGTGAGAGGTTTAGTTATATTCAAGATGGCTCCATCTTCATCATTCCAGCATATCTCAAATGTATAGTAGGATGGATTCTGTCGGGGGTTATAACAAGTCTTACTTTTCCCCTTTGTACAAATGTTCAATTCAGTACCATTATAAACACACTGGCTGACTGTACCAGTGCAAGTATGGTAGGAATGATAGAGCAAAGTCTGAGTAATCTTCTGTCCAGTTCGGGTGGTGGTTATACAAGCTGCACAAGGGGGTAGAGCAAAAGTCTTTTCCAGGATTCCCAGGATCACCACTCCCACAAGGCAAAAGTGGAAGAACATGATGATTACAGTTTCTGGAAGTTAACTGGAAATGAGAATGATGATCTGTGTTGAGTTTGCTTCTGTTTCTGCTGTGATGGTCACTTTCAAGTGACATAGGTGGATTCTGAAGTTTCTTCTATAATACTGGCTGTCTCCTCAAGGTGAGTTGCAATGGAGTCTCGGGATCATTTGCTGATGTCCATTGGCCAGGATCAGGAGCAGCTGCTGGCTTCACTCGACTGTGGTGGATCCAGGGTTCGAATTCTGCAACTTTCACAGCAGTAGGTGTTGACAGGATGACGACATATGGTCCCTTCCAATGCGGCGCCAGTGGGGTTTTTCTCCACTCTTTCACCCACACAGACTTTCCTGGCTTGAAGGGATGCAGAGGTTCAGTCAGGTTGATGGGTAGTCGGTCTTGTACCCACGTTTGGAGTTTCTGCAAAACAGAACCTAAAGCTAATAGTTCTTGTCTAGTTATTTCAGATCCTATCTGTCTCATGTCTCCCTTTATTCCCTGCACTATGGGTGGAGGTCGCCCATACAAAATCTCAAAAGGGGAGACTCCTAAGGATCTGGTGGGAGCTGAACGTATCCTGAGAAGGGCTATGGGTAAAACCTGGAGCCACTTCAAGTGTGTTTCTTGGCAAAGTTTGGATAACTGAGCTTTCAGGGTTCTATTCATGCGTTCTACTTTCCCTGAACTCTGGGGTCTGTAAGCAGTGTGTAATTTCCATTTTATTTGCAAAGCTTGAGCTAACTGTTGGGTCACCTGAGATACAAATGATGGACCATTATCTGACCCTATAGTTGACCGTATTCCAAATCGAGGAATGATCTCATGGAGCAATGCCCTAGTGACTTCTCGGGCTTTCTCAGTTCGGGTGGGGTAGGCTTCTACCCACCCTGAAAATGTGCAGGCTAACACTAACATATAGTGATATCCATTTGCACGAGGCATTTCAGCAAAGTCTATCTGTATATCACTCATAGGGGTCACCCCTACTGACTGAATTCTTGGGGGTGGAACAGGACCTTGCTTAGCGTTATTCTTGGCACATGTCAGGCATTGCTGCGCCATGGAGGCAGCCAGGGATCCTAGCAATGAAATACAGAAATGGGGTCTTAGAGCTTTCTCCATGGCTGTTTTCCCATAATGTGTGGCTTTGTGGAATGCTTGGACAAATGCTGGTCCTAGTGCTTCAGGGATGACTGTAGGACCTGGGGGTGAACTATCTTCTGGAGGTGGTAGCACTATCCAACCTTGTTCTGTTAAGACTCCTCCCTCTTTCTCACAATAATAGTCTAACTCTTGCGTAGTATATCGGGGTGCCCATGAACTAAGGGGCACAGGGAATAGGGCTGCTTGCATTACAGTATCTTGGGTCCTTACTTGTCCTGTGGTGGCTGCCTTTCGAGCTGTGGCATCTGAAAATCTATTCCCTCGAGCAATTTCTCCTGGTGACCTCTACAGTGCATGACTGCCACTTGTTTGGGGGCCCATACAGCATCTAATAACATCAATATCTCGGGCCCATACCTAATGTCTTTACCCCCTGAGGTGATTAACCCTCGTTCTTTGTACAAGGCTCCATGTGCGTGTAAAGTAGTGAAAGCATATTTGGAATCTGTGTACACATTTATGCGGAGTCCTTCTCCTAATGTCAAGGCTCTAGTGAGGGCTATCAATTCAGCTTTCTGTGCAGAAGTTCCTGGGGTAAGGGCTGAGGACTCAACTACCAGATCAAGGGTCACCACTGCATAGCCTGCACAACGATGTCCATTGATGACCAGACTGCTTCCGTCTACAAAGAAAGTCCGTTCTGGGTCCTCTAGAGGGACATCAGTCAAATCAGGGCGACTTGAGAATATAGTGTCCATGGTTTCTAAGCAATTATGATCAGATGGCCCAGGACCAATTGGAAACAGTGTAGCAGGATTCAGAGCTTGGCTAACTTTCAACTGTATCCGAGGGTTTTCACACAACATGCTTTGACACTTCAACATTCGTGCATTGGTTAGCCAGAAATTTCCTTTGTGTTCCATAAGAGTCAGGACAGAATGTGGCACGGTGACTTGAAGAGTTTGTCCCAGGGTACGTTTGTCTGCTTCGCCCACTAGGAGGGCTGTTGTTGCGACCGCTCTCAGACAAGGGGGCCATCCTTTGCAACTACATCCAATTGTCTTGACAGATAAGCTACTGGTCGTTGCCAGGATCCAAGAGATTGGGTCAATACTCCCAATGCGTTTCCTTGTGACTCATGGACAAAAAGATGGAAAGGCTTCTGAACATCTGGGAGAACTAAAGCTGGAGATGACATCAAGGCCTTTTTCAAAGTTTGGAATGCTACATCTTCTTCAGGTCCCCAATCTAGTGGGGATTTTTCCATTCCTCTGGTGGCCTGGTATAGTGGTTTTGCAATCAGGGCAAAGTTGGGTATCCATATGCGACAATATCCTACTGCCCCCAGAAAGGCTCTTACTTGCCTCCTAGTGGTTGGAGTGGGGATATTACATACTGCTTCTTTGCGTTCTGGTCCTAAACGTCGGATCCCACTGGACAACTGGAATCCTAGATACTTGACTTCAGTTTGGCGTAGTTGTGCTTTGGCTTTTGAGACTTTGTATCCGGCATCTTTGAGAAGGTACAAAAGTTCACTAGTAGCTTGCAGGCATTCATTTTCTGAGTTGGTGGCTATGAGCAAGTCATCTACATACTGAAGAACCACCCTTTTTCCTGGGTCCACTGGGTAACTTGACAGATCCTGATTCAGAGCAGCACTAAAGAGAGTAGGTGAATTCTTGAATCCTTGGGGTAATCTAGTCCAGGTGAGTTGACCCCGTCTTCCTGTTGTGGGGTCTTGCCATTCAAAAGCAAATAAAAGTTGACTGGTAGGTGCTAGGCACACACAGAAAAAGGCATCTTTCAGGTCCAGGACGGTGACGTGAGTAGCCTCAGCGGGGATCAGTCCCAAGAGAGTGTAAGGATTTGGTACTACTGGGTGTATAGTTTCAACTGCATCATTTACTCGCCTTAGATCTTGTACTGGGCGGTAGTCCCCTGTCCCAGGCTTCTTTACTGGGAGAAGGGGAGTGTTCCATGGTGAATGACATTCTTTGAGAAGTCCATACTTTAGCAGTTTCATCAGATGATGGTGAATTCCTTCAATGGCTGGTCGAGGGAGAGGATACTGCTTCACATGTACTGGTTCCACTCCTGGCTTAAGGGTGACAATGACAGGGGCTATGTTCTTTGCTAGGCCAGATGGATTATCTTCTGCCCAAACTTCAGGTGGGGCTATAAGGTTGGTAGGTATACAGGGACTGGTGGACTTTATTGCAGGTGCACTATAGAACCGCCACTCCTCTTCTCGGGGAACAGTCAGCACCATTAATCCAGCAGGCTTCGGGTTCACAGTCATTTTCATTTCTCCCCCTTCAGCAAAGAATATTTGGGCCTGGAGTTTAGCAAGCATGTCTCTGCCCAATAGTGGAATAGGGCACTCAGGCATATACAAGAACTGGTGCGTTATCTTCTGTCCCCCTAGCTCACACATGCGGTTCTGTAAAAATGGTTTTGTGGCTTTATTTCCAGTGGCTCCTATTATGGTGACAGATCGTGAGGACAGTGGAGCTACTGGCTTGGCTACTACTGAATGTTCTGCTCCTGTATCTACCATGAATTCCATATATTGGTCCCCTATCTTTAAATTGACCATAGGCTCCTGGGGACCCAGAGTGAACTTGGAGCCCGGTCTGGCCTAGTCTTCATCTGTCTCATCCAGGTCACAGCCCGTTGCTACTGCCACTCCCTCAATGGCTTCTTCCCTCTCTTGTTGGAACTGCATTCGATTCATTCCTCCTCTCCTTCGAAATCTTCCTCCTGGCCTCCAGGGACTCCCTCCTCCCCTCACAGGGGCGGAGTCCAAATGCGGGCACACATTTCTCCAATGTCCTTCTTCCTTGCAGTAGGCGCATTGATTTGCACCTAATGGAGGCCTATCGCTTCCGCGGCCTCTTCCACATCCTCTAGTCCTTTGATTAGGGAAACCTCCTCCACGTCGTTCGGTTATAGCAGCAGCAAGAAGATCTGCCTTCTTCTTCATCTTTCGTTCACTTTCTTTGTCTCGTTCATTCTCACGATTCACAAATACTTTCTGAGCGACTTCCATTAACTGAGCTGTATTCATGCCCGCAAATCCATCTAATTTCTGCAATTTTCGTTTATGTCTCTCTGGGACTGACTAACAAATGCCACATTTACCATGCGTAAATTTTCCTGAGCGGCAGGATCATATGGGGTATATAGTCTATAAGCTTCAGACAACCGCTCATAAAAGGCCGCTGGGCTCTCATCTGGACCCTGGAGAACTTCCGATACTTTTCCAATATTCATGGCCCTCTGGCCTCCCCTCTTCAGGCCCTGCACTAAGGCCTGGCGAAATCTGGTTAGGGCCGCCGCTCCCCTTCCGTCATTTGGGTCCCACCCGGGATCTTCATTGGGATATTCTACAGCTGCGGCCTGCGGGGGATTTACTGCCCCCCTTTCTACAGGGTTCTCTTCTAACCACCAGAGGGCTGCTTGCCCGATCCGGCCTCGCTCTTTAGTAGTAAAAAGGGTGGACAGGAGCTGGCGACAATCGGCCCAGGTAGGCTGAAGGGTTTGCATAATACTAGACATTAATTCTGTTAATTCCTGAGGCTTGGCTGTATAGGAAGCATAATGCGTTTTCCAGTTTAATAAATCTGTGGTAGAAAAGGGTACATAAACTAAGCTGGTTGGTCCTGGCGCCATCTGGCCCTGATCATTCAAAACAGGAATTCCAGGCACTTGGCATAATGGCATTAGATGCCCTGCTTTCTCCTTTTTCTTGGGAGTTACACTTCTTAACTCATAAGGTTCTCGAGCACCAGTTTCCTTGGTGGGTGACCCTGAACTGGTAGGAGAGCTTCCACTTTCTATCTCATCAGATGACTCAAGTCCCCCTGCTGTACTTGGGCCTGACCCGGAACTTTCACTCGGGGTAGGGCGCTTCTTAGGCTGTAGCTTTGGTATTTTCTGGGGCTCCTCAATGGGCTCTACTTCAAGTTGTGGGGCCGTGGGGACTAATTTCTGTGGGTGCCGGGGTAAATTATCCAGAATATCTGAGGACTCTGGGTCAGAATATACTGGTGGCTTCTCTTCCTTAGCTTTTGTGGCTCCCCTAGTAGTAGCTACAAATATTTTACAGTGCTCCTCATAACAGTGCTTCATCCATGAGGGCTGCTGTTCGCATACACTCAACCAGGAATCTATATATGGGAACTGGTCGGGATACACTCTCAGTATAAGCTGATGAATTTGTAACACTGTCTCAAAATCAAAGGTGCCCTCTCGGGGCCCTGAAGCAGCTAATGCGGGCCACTCCCTTTCACATAACATTTTTAATCTAGATGAAGTCATTTTTATACCATAATCGCCTGAAAATCCTTTACGGAAATTCTTGATCATACATGCCAACGGAGTTTGGGTGGACTCCATCCCTCCCATAATGTAAACGTACCTGCCTACGCTACTGCCTACGTACTCAACATACCTGCGTACGTTACATACCCTACGTCCCTACGTACACGTAATGACGTACAAGGCAACGTACAATAAGGATAGGTAGTATGGCTGTAGGTAAGGGGTCCGTACAGCCCACAGAACACTGGGGGGACAAACACCACTCGCTTCCTCCTGTTCGCGACCTGGGCGTGGTCGCCCGGCCAGGAACTGCGCTACTTAGGAGTCAATTTTCGCTTGGTCTGTATTTCAAGACCTCTCACTCACACGCACACAAGCAACAAGATATCATATTTCAATATTTCAAGTGCCCAGGTTTTCTGACTAACTGACTATTCCAAACAAACAAGAAGGGTCGACAGTTTCAGCTTCCGCTTTCCTTACGCAGAGCTTACTAGGACCGCCCTTATAGGAGGTGATCAGGCTCCTTTGTCTCGCGCACACTCATGCGAGATTTCCCAGATTTCCCAGTTAGTCTATACCAAATTTACCAAATTGATCTTGCACTCGCAAGACACTGTCCCAGGCTGTTCTTTCTGACTATTTAATTACAAAAATGTCTACTCACCGGATCCGGTCCCCAATACCACACCAGCTTCTGAGTTGGAACCTGGACTCCCCCGGTTCGGAGGTGTTGGCCAGCTGGACCCGATGGCCCGCCGAGGCAGGCGGAACCCTCTCCGGCTCAAAGGGGCCGGTGGCGCCTGAGGTCTCCCCCGCGGTCGGACAGACACGGTTCCAACCGGGCCAAACCTCAAGGCGAATTACGTAGATTATTCACTTGAATACCATTTACCACTCGCACTTCCCGGCCAACGCACCAAGAATATGCTGTAGCAAAGTGCAATCAATGAATAAGTCCAGGAGTCGATTGACAGGGTCCAAGTCAGTTTATTGTGCACAAGGCCCAGTCAGTCAAAGCAGCAAAAGGTACTGAGCGAAGGTTTATACAGAGACATAACTTTTTATATCACTTTTTTAGTTTGATACATGAAAACGTTCTATTGGTTCTAGCTCGATACATACAAACTTCTCATTGGTTATACATTCCCTTCATTTGTCCAATTAGAAATCCCTCCGGAACCTAGCAACCGGCCCCCTCCCTTAGGATTGCTTGAACAATGGTATAGTCTTAACTTGGTAACTTTTCTACTGCAAGGTTAACTTCGGCTCCAGGAATGCATATACTGTTACTTTTCTGTTCTTTCACATACAAGAGAATAATAGAAGACTTATGCATTCATAAAAAACTTCTTATTAAGCATTTTAAAACATCTTTCTCAATTTTCACAGATTTATGGTTCTTTTCTAGCTATAATGGAAATTAGGATCCAGGCCTAACTTACAGGCCTTTCATAGTAGCAGGCTATGCTAGGCCATAGCCTACCTCAATACTACTAGCCTTGAACACATTACCTGGTGATGAATTCTAGGGCTATGCTTAATAGTAGAGGGATGGAAAAGAAAGTATAGTTACTCACCTATAACAGGTGATCTCTGGGAACAGCAGGAACCAGTCTTCACATATGGGTAACGTCCACAAAGGAGCCTGCGTGGGAATGCTCCCCAGCGCCCAATAGGAAAAGCCTTTGGGAGCACTCCACTGAGCTTGCATGCCTGCCTTCCCAACTCCTCTCCTCAGTTCAGTTTGTAGCTGAGAAGAAAACAAAAACACCCTACAACTCCTATGGGAGGAGGGTGGGTTGTGAATACTGATTAATGCTGTTCCCAGAGATCACCTGTTATAGGTGGTTAACTACACTATCTCCCAAAACAAGCAGGAATGCAGCCTTCACATATGGGGGACTCACTAGCTCACAAAAACCAGAGTGGTATTGGGGGGGGGGGAGGGGAGGCAGGGGAGAGTAGTGCGACCCCTCTGAGGCAAAAGTACTCTGTACATGGTAATAACGTCTCTTGCTGACAGGCAGAACTGTGAGTGGAACCTCCCACATGTGGAGCATAAGATCCTGCAAAATACTATGCACTGATAAGGTAGCCATCTCCTTGGGAGTGGGAGGATACTGGAGTAACTCCAAGTCCTCCGCCCTCGGTTATTTTTCCAAGGCTGTGATGGAAAGCCCTATTTCCATGTCACATGAAGACCTGAAAGGATATAGCCTCTGGTGGGGAGAGACGCCATTCCTGAGGCAGCAAAGTGTCTGAAGGGACATCAGGAAGTTCTCAGGAAATGAACGGCCCCCATCAGATTCTGAAGAACTTGAATCAGAGTCTGGCAAGAAGGCAAAATATCGGCATTCCTGGGTTCAACCTTGATGCTTCGTGGAAGCTGATGATCGATGTCGAAACTGATACTCAGAGGTATCGGAACCGAAAGCAATGGCGGCCTGAGTCTGTTGGATACCGGGGGCACTGACCAGTCCCAACTGAGGAATCGGCCTTGGGTGCTTCAATGATGCCGGTTTGAAAGCCAGTAATGAGGCCAATATCCTTGGCTGTAGGCTCGGTGCCGAAGCTTATACTCCTGGAGCTCTCGATGTTATCGGTACAGAGGCTGCCAGGAGTGGCATGTGCTGGAGTGGCTGCCAGGAGTGGCATGTGCTGGTCTAAGGAGATGGCAGATGTCTTGGTGGAATCACATACAGGTCTCTGACCCACTATCCCAGAACAAGGAACAGGTAGCTCTCCAGAGGTTGATGGCTTGGATGCATCCCAGAGCCCTACTTCTGCTTTGGAGGACATTCTCCCACGGGGGCTGTTTGGCTGGTCAATCTGCATTAGAAGCATCTCTAGGGGAGTAGCAATGCTTATGTTGGGACTTTTCTCTGACATTGGAATCTGACTTCAATGCAGAAGTTTTGGAAACTGCCACAGATTGACTTACTTCTGTATTTGAACTTTGAAGAAGTCTATGCCCTCGAAGTGGAAGCCAATGAAAAAGAGTGCTAGGTGAACAATCCAAACTGTCTGGCTCAGTTCTTGAGGCCTCTCTTTTTCATTTGTTGGCATAAAGGACAAGCAGTGGGTTTATAGTCAGGACCCAAACATTTTAACCACCAATCATGTTCATCAGTGGCCGAAATAGTACTGGCACACTTGGTACATTTTTTTTAAATCACTGACTGGCTTCTCCATGCCTGAAAAAGTTGTTTTGAGGTTGAAGGCGAGGCCTAGAGGCCTAAGTTAGCAGTGAGAACTGCATTGAAAATCAAAAGAAAAGAAAAAATTTAAAATAAAAAGAAATATCAGGACTGGGATCTGATTCAACGGAAGCGGCGTCGACTGGAAGGCATTAGCACATTGTACCATGAAGGGCACGAAAAAATGAAGCGTTTTTCAGTGGTGAAAGGATGATGCATCCTACTGGCTCCGCAGAAAATGAAGAACTTAGGAGAGGAGTTGGGAAGGCAGGCACATAGGCACAATGGAGTGCTCCCAAAAGCTTTCCTATTTTCCTATTGGATGCTTGGGAGTATTCCTGCGCAGTCTCCATCGTGGACGTCACCCCATATTTAAAGACTGCATTCCTGCTTGTTCCTGGAGATATCTACTTCTGTCTAGTTTTTGGGAGTCTCATTATTTCTAGTACTATTTGCCAGTATCCTATGATTTTGAGGGTGTGGCTTACTATTGTCATGTAATATAAGCTAAATTCAAAGCACTGAAAGGGCTTTTTACATGTTAAAAAAAACTGTTTTAGGGTGCTGAGGGGGATGTCTAAGATGGTATCTCCAGCATGCTAGTGTATTTGCTGTTCTAAATTGTTCCACATGGAACAATGAAAGAGAAAAGGGAAATCTTCAAACAAGCACCTTCAGGACCCTCAGGCAGCACTCCTAGCATAAGGAAATCGGGTCCCATGGATACTTTCCTAACGCATGGGCTATTAAGCTCAACTCCCATCGCAGCACTGTTGTGAAGAGCTTTCACTTTCATCCAGAGGACCTATAATTCCGGAGAGCCTGGAACACTCACTACAAGTGTGGGTAGAGGAAGCATGGCATGGCGATACCTGGACGACGGGTCAGTGGAAAGCATAGTTACTCACCTGTAACAGGTGATCTTTGGGAACAGCAGGAATTTAGTCCTCACATATGGGTATCGTCAGTACCGACGGAGCCTGCGCGGGAACGCTCCCCAGCGTCCAATTAGAAAGCTTTTGGGAGCATCCCACAGCGCCTGCGTGCTGCCTTCCCGCATTTCCCAACTGCCTCTCTCCAGTTGAGTTTTAAAGCTGAGACAAAGAGAGAGAGAGGGAAAGGGAAAGAGATAGATTGATAAATAAATAAATAAAATAGATAGAGAGATACAACTCCTAGGGGAGATGAGTGGGTTGTGAGGACTAAATTCCTGCTGTTCCCGGAGATCACCTGTTACAGGTGAGTAACTATGCTATCTCCAGGAACAAGCAGGAATGTAGTCATCACAAATGGGGACTCCCTAGCTTTAGATGCCAGGGAGAGACCCCAGAAGTTGTGCGTCCCTGAGAAGGTCTCCACTTCCCCCCATGGATCTCTGGCATCCTACCAGGGATGGTGGGTAGGAGTTGATTAGGTATGGAACAGGTATTGGAGAACAGCCTGACCAAACAAGGCATCTCGGCAGGAGTCCTTGTCCAAGCAGTAATGGGCTGTGAAGGTATGAACCGAGGCCCAGGTGGCTGCTCGACAGATGTCATCGATAGACACGGAGTGCAGATGAGTCATTGAAGCTGCCATGGCTCTCACATTGTGAGCTGTGACATGGCCCTCCAGAGGAAGATTCTTACTCTGATAGGCAAAGGATATACACTGAGCAATCCAGTTAGATAGTGTTCTCTTGGAGACTGGAAGTCCCAAATGAGAAGGATCAAAAGCAACAAAGAGTTGAGAGGACTTTCTATGTTGCTGTGTTCTTTGTAAGTAAAAGGCTAAAGCTCTTTTACAGTCCAAAGTATGAAGGTTCCTTTCTGCATTTGATGCATGAGGCCTTGGAAAGAACACAGGTAGGTAGACAGCTTGGTTTAGATGAAAAGGCGAGACCACCTTTGGCATAGTGTGGATGAGTCCTAAGGACTACCTTGTCATGATGGAACACTGTATAAGGTGGATCAGCTACTAAAGCCTGCAACTCATTGATGCGGCGTGCTGATGTGATTGCAATGAGAAAGATAATCTGCCAAGAAAGGAATTTCAATGAGGTAGTAGCTAGGGGTTCGAAAGGTTGCTTCATGAGCTGACCAAGAACCAGGTTTAAGTCCCATGCCACCAGTGGTGGCCGAATGAGAGGCTTAGTTAGAAGAAGGCCTCTCATAAATCTTGCTATAAGAGAACGGGAGGAAATAGGTTGTCCATTTAGAGGCTTGAAAGAAGCTGTAATAGCACTCAAATGGACTATTACTGAGTTAGTTTTAAGTCCTGCATTGGATAAATGAAGGAGATACTCCAGTAATGATTCCAGAGGCATCGCAAGGGGGTTAAGACCCTTCTGCAAACACCATATGGTAAACCTTTTCCACTTGAAAGCATAAGAGTGTCTTGTGGAAGGCTTCCTGGAAGCATAAAGGATATCCTTTACTTGCTGAGGAAGGTTAAGATCATGAAGATCTAGGCCTTCAGCAACCAAGCCCTGAGATGCAGAGACTGGGGATTGGGATGCCATAACATTCCGTCCTCCTGAGACAGGAGATCTGGAGCAGACCGTAACTCCAGGGAGGGAGCTTGAGAGAGATGTAGAAGCAGAGGGAACCACACTTGCCGTGGCCAATGTGGAGCTATGAGAATCATACGGCCTCTGTCTCTCTGAAGCTTGAACAGGGTTTTGGGAATTAGGGGAATGGGTGGAAAGGCATACAGGAAGCCTTGACACCAGTAAAAGAAGAAAGCATCCCTGGCCTGAGCCGGGGTTCTGGAACAGAACCAAGGAAGTTTGGCATTCCACGGACTTGCAAAGAGGTCTATGTCCGGGGTTCCCCAAATTTGTAATATCTTGGCTACCTCGTCTGCATGCAGAGACCACTCGTGTGGAAGCAGAACTCGTCTGAGTCTGTAAGCCCAAGAGTTTTGAATGCCTGGAAGAAACACTGCCAGGAGATGAATCTGATGCTCTCTGGCGAGGGCCCATAGTCGCAAAGCTTCATTGCAAAGCAACAGAGAGCCTGTTCCCCCCTGCTTGTTCACGAAGAACATGGCTACTTGATTGTCCGTATGGATGAGGACTGTCTTGTAGCTGAGCAGGGTGTGGAACACTCAAAGAGCAAGGAAGATTGCTCTGAGCTCCAAGAGATTGATATGTAGATGAGTCTCCTATGGACACCAGGTGCCTTGGGTGGACAGGTCTTGCAGATGAGCTCCCCAACCCATCGGAGAAGCATCTGTTGTGAGAGTTGACTGGGGTAAGGGTTGTTGAAAAGGGGGCCCCAGCAAAAGATTCTGAGTGGACTTTCACCACTGGAGGGACAAAATAAGGCGACTTGTATTTGCTATTTTGTCTGACAGGCATCCTGATGCCTGGGTCCATTGAGTGGATGAAGTCCACTGGGCTGCCCTCATATGGAGGCGAGCATAGGGAACCACATGCACAGTAGATGCCATGTGGCCTAGTAGTTGTAGCATTTCTCGGGCAGTGAGATGAGGTTTTAGCACTGCTTGAGAAGCTAACTGCACCATGCGAAGGCAACGGGTCTGGGGGAGATAGGCCCTTGCCTTTCTAGTATCCAGCAACAGTCAGCGAACGCTTAATCTCTATTCATGTACAAGGATTGCCTATCAACACAACTATAATTCAAGTATATGCCCCAACAACAGCTGCAGAAGAGAATGAAATTGAAGAGTTCTATGAACAAGTACAAGCTGAAATTGACAGAACATGCAAACAGGATATCCTGGTAGTCATGGGTGACTGGAACGCAAAAGTTGGCAACAAAGAAGGCAAAGTAGTTGGAAAATATGGACTTGGCAACAGAAATGAAGCTGGAGAAAGACTGATAGAATTCTGCAAGACCAATGATCTATTCATCTCAAACACCTTCTTCCAGCAACACAAGTGGCGCCTGTACACATGGACTTTACCCAATGGATTGTATAAAAATCAAGTTGACTACATCTGTGGAAGTCAACAATGGAAAAGTTCTATAACATCAACGAAGACAAAAAATGGAGCTGACTGTGGTACAGATCATCAACTACTAGTATGCAAACTCAAGCTAAAGTTGAAAAAGAGCAAACCACTCATGAATGCAGCAAAATATGACCTTGAGAATATACCACTGGAATTTAAAGACTGCCTGCAAAATCGATTTGCTTCTTTAGATACAAATGACAGAGCTCCGGAAGAGTTATGGAATGACATCAAGAAGGTTGTGTTGGAAGAAAGCGAGAAGTCTCTACAAAAGGTGAAAAAGAAAAAACAGCCAAAATGGATGACGGAAGAAACTCTGAAAATTGCTCAGAAATGCAGAGAAGCTAAAGCCAGAGGAGAAAGAAAGACAATCGCAGAACTCAGAGATTTCCAATGTGCAGCAAGACAGGACAAGGAAAAGTACTACAAGGACACTTGCAAGGAAATAGAAGCAGAAACTATTAGAGGAAGAACAAGATCGGCTTTCCTAAAGCTACGAGAGTTAAAGAAAAAGTTCCAGCCTCAAAATGGAATGTTACAAGATACTCAAGGTTCTATGTTGAATGATGCTGAGAAGATCAAGAAAAGGTGGAAGGAATATACAGTTTTTATATGATAAAGATCAAGTGGACCAACAGCCGTTTCAACCTGTACCTTATGATCGGGAACCATTGGTGATGAAAGAAGTTGAAGCAGCATTGAAAGCCTTATCAACGAACAAAGCACCAGGCATTGATAGCATGCCTATAGAAGTATTGCAGCAATCTGATGCAGCTGTTACCATACTTACAAGGCTCTGCCAAGAAATATGGAAGACAACATCATGGCCAACTGACTGGAAAAGATCTGTGTTTATACCAATACTAAAAAAGGTGATCCAACTGACTGTGGAAATTATCAAACAATCGCTCTGATCCCACATGCCAGCAAGATTCTACTGAAGACTATTCAAAAAAGACTACAACCATACCTGGAACAAGAACTACCTGAAGTGCAAGCAGGGTTCAGGAAAGGGCGAGGAACGAGAGACATCATTGCAGATGTGAGATGGATCCTTGAAAAGACTAAAGAATACCAAAAGGATATCTATTTGTGCTTTATCGACTATAGCAAGGCTTTTGACTGTGTAAACCATGAGAAACTCTGGGCCACATTAAGAAGCATGGGTATACCAGAACACCTGATCGTTCTCTTGCGCAATCTGTACATTGATCAAGAAGCAACAGTTCGAACGGAACAAGGAGAAACAGAATGGTTTAAAATAAGTAAAGGTGTAAGACAAGGCTGCATACTTTCCCCCTACCTGTTTAATTTATATGCAGAACAAATAATCAGAGAGGCAGGATTGTATGAAGACAACAGAGGTGTGAAGATTGGTGGAAGACTCATCAACAACCTTCGCTATGCTGATGGTACCACATTATTGGCTGAAAGTGAAGATGATCTGAAACATTTGTTTCTCACAAATCAAAGAACGTAGTCTCAAAATGGGCCTGCACCTTAATGTAAAGAAAGCAAAGATCATGACAACTGGCATAATCAACAGGTTCATCGTTGAAGGAGAAGAAATTGAAATTGTGAACAACTTTAACCTACTTGGATCAACTATCAATGAAGAAGCAACAAGCAGTCAAGAAATCAAACGACGCATTGCTCTTGGCAGAATGGCTATGAAAGACCTAGATAAGATTGTCAAGAGCAGAGATGTCTCTCTCCATACAAAGATTTGACTTGTTCAAGCCATGGTATTTTCAATAACATCATATGGATGTGAAAGCTGGACAGTGAAAAAGACAGACAGGAAGAAATTGATGCCTTTGAATTATGGTGCTGGCGGCAAATACTGTGTATACCATGGACTGCCCGAAGAACAAACCAGTCGGTACTAGAGGAGATCAAACCTAAGCTTTCTTTAGAAACTCAGATGACAAGACTTCGACTTTCATACTTTGGACACATCATGCGAAGAGAGAGATCATTAGAGAAAGACATGCTTGGCAAGACAGGTGGTCAACGCAAAAAAGGAAGGCCAGCAATGAGATGGATCGATACAATAACAGCAGCTACGGGTACCAGTCTGTCAACAATGAGCCGCCTGACTGAAGACCGAACACAATTTAGGATAGCTATCCAGAGGGTCGCCATGAGTCGACTCCGACTTGATGGCACTTAACAACAACAACACTTCACTGCAGGACTTTGAGGATTATTAACTTTCCTCAAAGGCGTTGGACAGGGGGGCAGCTGGCCACAGGGGCCTTGGCCCCACCAATACACTGCTGCTGCAATCGGGGCTTCAACTGCTTCGGCCCATGGAATCTGATCTCCCATGGGCAAAAGTAAGAGAAGGCCAGCGACTGCGACTCTGCAAACAGCAGGTTGACCACAGGGATCCCAATACCTGCAAGCATTAGAGCGTGGCAATTGCGGCACCGATCCCTCTTGTCTGCCTGTGGGAGAATGGATCCCCACAGGCAGACAGGAAGGGTCTTTGCTGTGATCGCAGCTTTTCTTCTTCGGCCTGCGAGGAATAGAATCCCCATGGGCAGCCTACTGCCGACGATCATTACAAAGACTCTTCCTGTCTGCCTGCAAGGATTACAGGCAGAAAGGGTCTTTACAATGACTGCAGCCCACGTGCAGCAGTCTGGCCATGGGGATCGCATCCCCCGAGGGCAGACGAAAAGCCACAATCATGGCAAAACCCCTCCCTTTCTGCAAACAGGAAGGGTCTCTGCCTGAGGGATGGCACTTATGTTCTTATGACTTGGGCAGAGCTTGACCTCCCCACCAAAGAAAAAACCCTTCGGCCATCCTGACTTTCCTAGACAAACAAATGGCACCAAACTTAGATTGTAAGCCTTCCAGGGTACAGGGGAATAACTACTATACCTGAATGTAACTTGCCATGAATGTATACTAGAAAGGCGTAAATGTGCTTAAAATAAATAAATAAATGTGCTTTAAAAAATATTTGAAAGCAGTTTTGAAGGTGCCAGAGGCTTCTTTTCCTCCTGTTTCAAAGATTTATTACCTTGCCCAGGCTCAGGAGCATGAAATCGCCGTGATTCAATTTCAGGAGCTATTTCTCAATAGCCTGAAATTAACCAATTTCCTTCAAGATTCAAGAGAGGAGCACTTCAACTTTATTTATTCAATTGGCTATGGAATCTTATCGTGAATGGTTAACACAGGATGTTTTCGAAGCATCATTGAGTCCAGTTTTCAGATTTAAAGATAATAATCTTTCCTGATGTATTTTTAGAGTTTCAATGTCTTATTATGCAACCTAAAAATTATACAAGTACCTCATTTGTTCCTCATTATGTAAATGTTTGACTCCTTATCCATCAGCCAGATATATTATCTACAAACCATCACAGCTATCCGCTTTTGCTTTGGAATAATCTGCTTCTCCCACTATATTACAGTAGTGATTCAAGCATGATTTTATAAGACTAACGGCTGCTGTTAAATTCCACTTGCGCTTCTTTTATATCATTTTTCTTTATTTATGATTCCTCTGTAGTATAACCCCTCCCTCATGATTGTAGGGTAACAGCATAAAGTGTTGTTACTCACCAGTAACAGATCTCTGGGAACAGCAGGAAAGCATAGTTACTCACCTGTAACAGGTGATCTCCAGGAACAGCAGGAATGTAGTCTTCACATATGGGTATCGTCGGTACCGATGGAGCCTGCACGGGAACGCTCCTCAGCGTCCAATAGGAAAGCTTTTGGGAGCATCCCACAGCACCTGCATGCTGCCTTCCCGACTTTCCCAACTGTCCCTCTCCAGTTGAGTTTAAAGCTGAGACAAAAGAGAGGGAAAGAGAGAAAGATAGAGAGATAGAACTCCTAGGGGAGGTGGGTGGGTTGTGAAGACTAAATTCCTGCTATTCCTGGAGATCACCTGTTACAGATGAGTAACTATGCTATCTCCAGAAACAAGCAGGAATGTAGTCTTCACATATGGCGACTCCCTAGCTGCAGATGCCAGGGAGAAACCCCAGAAGTTGTGTGCCCTTGTGAAAGAGCTCCACTTCCCCACATGGATCTCTGGCATCCTATCAGGGATGGTGGGTAGGAGTTGATTAAGTATGGAACAGGTGTTGAAGAACAGCCTGACCAAACAAGGCATCCCGGTGGGAGTCCTTGTCTAAGCAGTAATGGGCTGTGAAGGTATGAACCGAAGCCCGAGTAGCTGCTCGGCAGATATCGTCAACAGACACAGAGAGAAGATGAGCCATAGAGGCTGCCATGGCTCTCACATTGTGAGCTGTGAAATGGCCTTCCAGAGGAAGGTTTTTACTCTCATAGGCAAAAGATATACACTGTGCAATCCAGTTGGACAGTGTTCTTTTGGAGACTGGAAGTCCCAAATGACTAGGATCAAAAGCAACAAAAAGTTGAGAGGACTTCCTATGTTGCTGTGTCCTTTGTAAGTAAAAGGCCAGAGCCCTTTTACAATCCAAAGTATGAAGATTCCTTTCTGCATTTGATGCATGAGGCCTTGGGAAGAATACAGGAAGGTAAACCGCTTGGTTTAAATGAAAAGGTGACACCACCTTTGGCATAAAGTTTGGATGAGTCCTAAGGACTACCTTATCATGATGGAACCTTGTATAAGGAGGATCAGCCACTAGTGCTTGCAACTCACTGATGCAATGTGCTGATGTGACTGCAATAAGAAAGATGACCTTCTAGGAAAGGAATTTCAAGGAGATAGTGGCTAATGGTTCAAAAGGCGGTTTCATAAGCTGCCCCAGAACCAAATTTTAGTCCCATTAAGCCACCGATGGTGGCTTAATGGGAGGCTTAGTCAAAAGAAGGCCTCTCATAAATCTCGCTATGAGAGGTTGAGAGGAAAAAGGTTGCCCATTTAGTGGCTTGAAAGAAGCTGCAATAGCACTCAAATGAACTCTCACTGAATTGGTCTTAAACCCTGCATTAGATAAATGAAGGAGATACTCAAGTAATGATTCCTTTACTTGCTGAGAAAGGTTAAGACCGTGAAGTTCTAGGCTTTCAGCAACCAGGCCCTGAGATGCAGAGACTGGGAAATGGGATGCCACAGCATCCCGTCCTCCTGAGAAAGGAGATCTGGAGCAGATCTTAACTCCAGAGGCGGAGCTTGAGAGAGATGTAGGAGCAGAGGGTACCACATTTGCCGTGGCCAATGTGGAGCTATGAGAATCATATGACCTCTGTCTCTCTGAAGCTTGAACAGGGTTTTGGGAATTAGGGGAATGGGTGGAAAGGCATACAGGAAGTCCTGGCCCCAATGGAGGAAGAAATCATCCCTGGCCTGACAACCCTAAGCTGGAATTCTGGAACAGAACCAGGGAAGTTTGGCATTCAGCAGATTTGCGAAGAGGTCTATGTCCGGGGTTCCCCAAATTTGGAAACTTTTGGCCACCTGGTCTGCATGGAGAGACCATTCGTGTGGAAGCATTACTTGACTGAGTCTGTCTGCCCAAGAGTTTTAAATGCCTGGAAGATACACCACAAGGAGATGAATCTGATGCTCTCCGGCGAGGGCCCATAGTCGCAAAGCTTCGTTGCATAGCAACAGAGAGCCTGTTCCGCCATGCTTGTTCACATAGAACATGGCTACTTGATTGTCCATTTGAACTAGGACTGTCTTGTAGCTGAGCTGGGTGTGGAATACTCGAAGAGCAAGGAAGATTGCTCTGAGTTCTAGGAGATTGATATGTATTGTGGAGTCCAGGTACCCTGGGTAGAGAGGCCTTGCAGGTGGGCTCCCCAACCCACCTGTGAGGTACCTGTTGTTAGAGTGGCTTGGGGTGGAGGTTGATGAAAAGGGGACCCCACCAAAAGGTTTTGGGGTGATTGTCACCATTGGAGGGACAAAAGGCGATCTGAGTTTGCTATTTTGTCTGACAGGCAACCTGACACCTGAGTCCATTGAGTGAATAAAGTCCACTGGGCTGTCCACTGGAGGCGAGCATAAGGAACCACATGCATGGTGGATGCCATGTGGCCTAGCAATTGTAACATTTCCCGAGCAGTGAGGTGAGGTTTTAGCACTGCTTGGGAAGCTAACTGCACAATGCAAAGGCAGCGGGGCTGTGGAAGGTAGGCCCTTGTCTGTCTGGTATCTAGCAGAGCTCCTATAAACTCTAGGGACTGAGTGGGAGCAAGGTTGGATTTTGGGAAGTTTATGACAAGTCCCAAATACTGAAGGATGCACATTGTGCGAGAGAGAGCAACCCTGGCCTCTGGCTCTGAAGGGGCTCGAATGAGCCAGTTGCCTATGTAAGGGAAGACGAATATTCCTAGGGTGCGAAGAAATGCTGACATCACAGCCATGCATTTTGTGAACACCTTTGGTGCCGAGGCCAGGCCAAAAGGAAGAACCCTGTATTGGTAGTGCTTCCCTTGAAATAGAAAGCGAAGGAACTTTCGATGAGTTGGATGGATGAGAACATGAGTGTACGCATCCTTGAGATCTAGAGAACAAAGCCAATCCTGACTCTGAAGGTATGGCAGCAGAGTTCCTAGGGAAATCATTTTGAACTTCTCTTTGAACAGGAATTTGTTCAATTCTTTGAGGTCTAAAATGGGTTTGTGTCCTCCTGTTTTCTTTGGAATAAGGAAATAGGGGGAGTAGAACCCTGTACCCTTTTGGAGAATGGGTACCTCTTCTATTGCTCCTTGGGCAAGAAGCATAGTGACTTCTTGACCTAATTGGTCGTTGAGAGAGGTCTGAGAATTGAACTGTCTTACCATTGTAGGAGGGGGCATGCTGAGGAAATGAAGCTTGTACCCCTCTTTTACAATAGACAGAGTCCAATTTTCTGCTGTTATCTGACCCCATCTGGGGGCAAAATGACATAACCTTCCTGGAATGGTGGAAGGCTCTGGGCCGTTCAGGGCCAGGAAGGCAAAGTTCTCTAGATAGGAGTCAAAGCCCCTGTGGAGGCTGAGTCTGCTGAGCCGGTTGAGGCTTAGCAGCTTTTGTTTTTCTTTGCCTAGGTTGTTGCTGCTGTCCCTTTTGGGCAGACTGACCTAAACGATGCCCCTGCTGGGTATAGGAGGGATAAAACTACTACTTCTTACTGACGAATGGTTTCTTGTAGGATTTTTTCCTTGCAGGATCAGCTGTAGATTTAGACAATCTATCCAAAGTGATATTGTCAGCATCTATCTCATTAGCTTTTTCCTGCCAAAGAGATTCTCTCCTGTGCAAAGAATATTCCCTAGTTCATCCTGTAACCAAAGTTCCAAGTCAGATGCCTGGAGCCAGGCAATCCCACGTGCACCTATGGCAATAGCAGAGGTTCTGCTTATGCACTCAAAGCAGTCAAAGGCTGCACGATTCACAAACTTGGAAACATCCTGAGCATGTTTGACAAGGGCGAGGTAATCCTGCCTCTTATCAGGAAGGAGAGAGCTCATAAGCTCTAAATCTCCTGTGACCTCCTTAAGGAACATTCCCATATATAATATATAGGAACTGATCCTAGCAGAAAGCATGGAAGCCTGGAAGGTTTGACGTCCAAAGGAGTAAAGAGTCCTACACTCACGTCCTGGAGGATTAGATGCATGCCTTTTTGCACTCTTGATCCTTCTCATAGCTGATTCCACCACCATGGAATGATGTGGTAGCTGAGTCTTCTGAAACCCAGGACAAGGAGGAACTCAATACATGGTGTCGAGTCTTCGAGAGTGAGGAGATGTGGTTAGAGGTGTTTCCCACATCCTTAACATGAAATCATGCAAGATCTCATGAATAGGTAAGGTAGCTGCCTCCTTGGGAGCTTTAGGGTATTGTAGGATTTCTAATTCCTTTGCCCTAGGCTCTTTTTCAGGAGCCACTGTGATGGAAAGACCTCGAGCCACATCTCGGATAAAATCCTGAAAGGACATATCCTCTGGTGAAGACATCCTACGCTGAGGAGAAGAATCATCCTCAGGAAGAAGTACTCTGGTATCGGCAGAGCTTTCAGAGTCTTCAGACTCATCTGAGGATTCAAAGTATCTCCGATCCGGGTGATCGTGCAAGGCACGGTACCAGTACTGATCGAAGTTGGCATCAGAGGGGTCCAGTACCGACTTGTCGATACCGGATGGATAAGCATGACTCGGTCCCGGGTAGAATACCTGCCGATGTCGATGCAGTCGGTACCGGTATCGGTACCGGTTGAATTGTCTGACGCGGTTTCAAGGGCATCGAGGCCGTGAGAAGAGCCGCCAGACTGTGTTCAATAGCCAAGAATCTCTGGTCTATCGCTGCTGTTGATGCTTGGGTATCTGCACCGGATGAAGCAGCCGGTACCCCAGAGCATGGCACCAGTAGTTCTGCCAAGGTTGAGGCCTCGAGAACATCCTGGAGCCCCGTTAATGCTTTGGAAGCCAAAGCCTCCCGCCGGGGCAATTTGGCCGGTGAAAGTCCCTCAAGGGACTTTCACCGGCAAAGAGTCATGGGATAGGAAGCACCTAAAGAGTCATGGGATAGGAGGCAGTGTACTACTGTGGATCAGGAAGGTGAAATTAGACTTACCTGCTAATTGTTGTTCCTGGAGTAGATAGAGTCTAGTCTCGGACCTCTGGGTTGTCTACCTTAAACAGCAGCTTGGAGACTGAGGAACCTCCTTCTTTTCATGATGTCACCAGTATATCTTCCCGGGAGCCGCCTCCACTTCCCAGTACCTATTGACAAAGCAGACTCACCGAAGCAACAAGTAAGTATTCATGTAACCTCAAACATTCCTTACCCGTGCTAATCTACCCGAGGTAGAACACTAAGAGGAGGAGAAACTCCCCAATAAGTAACCTGTAACCAGTAACATGTAAACTTCAAACATGCGAAGAACCTTTCCCCTGCTCTCCGCCCATAGGCACGACGTTCCTGAAAACACCCCTCCCTTTAAAAATTCATTCCCAAACTTGACAAAGTTTCTTACCTGTGTCACCTGGAATCTGTCAGGCTGCCGCCTTTGCAAGTGAACAAAGGTGGGATACGGGACTAGACTGTATCTACTCCAGGAACAACAATTAGCAGGTACGTCTAATTTCACCTTCCTAATCGTATCTCCAGTCTAGTCCCAGACCTCTGGGAATGTACCAGAGCAGTATTCAACGGGAGGGACACCCCTTGGCAGCCTGAAGCACTGCTGCTCCAAAACACATGTCCTGCTGCGCCTGTACATCTAGACGGTAATGCTTGACAAAGGTATTCAACGACGACCAGGTTGCCGCCTTACAAATTTCCAGAGGTGGCACCAACCGAGACTCAGCCCAAGACGCAGCATGCGCTCTCGTGGAATGGGCACTCAGCCCCTCCGGCACAACCTTACCCTTCAACACATACGCGGAAGAGATAGCTTGCTTGAGCCATCTAGAAATGGAGGCTTTCGAGGCAGCCTCGCCCCTTCGCAGGCCCACGAAAAGCACAAAGAGTCCGTCCGACCTACGAAACTCTGCCGTCCGACTCAGATACTTTTTCAACGCCCGCTTGACATCCAAGGTACTCCGAACCTTCGAATCCGGATTGCCCAACTCCCCCTTAAACACAGGTAAGGAGATGACTTGACTCAAATGAAACGATGACACCACCTTGGGCAAAAAAGCTGGCACTGGCCTCAACACTACCTTTGACTCAAAGAACGACAGGTACGGCTCCCTACAGGACAACGCCTGCAACTCGGAGACCCTCCGCGCTGAACAAATCGCCACCAAAAATACCACCTTCAAAGTGAGATCTTTCAACGACGCGCGACTCAAAGGCTCGAAAGGCTCGCGCTCCAAGGCTTCCAGCACGAACGGAAGACTCCACTTGGGCACCAAGTGCCTCAACGGAGGCCTTAACAGCGACACCGCTCGGAGGAACCGCTTGATGTCACCCTGTCCCCCCAGCAGTCGCCCACCTACCTTACCTCGATAACAAGCCAGGGCTGCGACCTGCACCTTTAACGAAGCGGCCGACAACCCTTTGTCAAACCCATCCTGCAAAAATTGCAATATCTGGGGCACTGTAGCCGTTAATGCCACGGCTGCTCTGTCGGCACACCAGGCTTCAAACACTCTCCAGACTCGAACGTATGCTAGCGACGTAGATCTCTTTCTGGCCTTTAACAAAGTGCTAATAACCGCTGCAGAATAGCCTCTCGCCTTTAGCCTCGCCCTTTCAATAGCCAAGCCATAAGCAAGAACCGATCCAGATGGGGCATCAGTAGAGGACCCTGCGACAGGAGGTCCACTCGCTGCGGGAGACGCCAGGGCCTTGCCACCAACAGTCGCACCAAGTCCGCGTACCAGGGCCGGCGAGGCCAATCTGGAGCTATCAGAATTACCTGTCCTCTGTAAGCTTCTATGCGCTGGATCACTCTGCCTATTAGCGCCCACGGAGGGAAAAAATATAGAAGCTGCCCTTCTGGCCACCTCTGGACGAGGGCATTCAGGCCCTCTGACATTCTCTCGCGCCTTCTGCTGTAGAACCGACCGACCTTCGCGGACTAGAATGTCGCCATAAGGTCCATAACTGGCGAGCCGCAGCATCACGCTAGCATCTCGAACACTTCTGGGTGTAGAACCCACTCTCCTGGGTCCACCTTCATGCGGCTCAGGAAGTCTGCCTGTACATTGTCCACTCCAGTCACATGTGCCGCTGAGAGAGCCACCAGATTTTCCTCGGCCCAACTGCATAGGGCCTCGGCCTCCGCCTCCAGCGACACGCTGCTGGTGCCACCCTGATGATTTATGTAGGCCACCGCCGTAGCGTTGTCGGAGAACACTCGAACCGCTGACCCCGCAAGAAGCCTCTGAAAGCTCTGCAAGGCCAGCGACACCGCTCTCAGCTCCAATCTGTTGATCGCCCAAGTCCTCTTCTGTGCGTTCCACTGTCCCTGGGTGAACCGGCCCCGGCAATGAGCGCCCCAGCCCAGAAGACTGGCGTCCGTCGTCACCGGCACCCAGTCGGGCGATTCCAACTGTTTCCCCTTCTCAGACGACACGGGAATCAACCACCAACGTAGGGCTACACAAGTCTCCACTGGACAGGGGAGCCTCCGGGCCAGCGGATCCCGCTGGTGCGACCAGCGCCTTAGCAGCGCCCTCTGCAAAGGTCTCATGTGTGCTCTCGCCCATGGCACCAACTCGATCGTTGCCGCCATTGTACCTAACAGTTGAAGATACCGCCATGCTGAGGGCACCGCGCTGTCCAAGAATCTCCGTACTAGCGCGCGTAAGCCGGCAGCCCGTCGACAAGGAAAAAACACCTGACCCGTCTCCGTGTCGAAACGAGCCCCCAGGTACTCCAAATTCTGCGAGGGAAGGAGGTGGCTTTTTCCCACATTGACCACCAAACCAAGGCTTTCCAGAAAGGACACTACTCTGGCCGTAGCTCTGACGCTCTCGGCCCTCGTCTTCGCTCGAATTAACCAATCGTCCAAATACGGATGAACAAGAATTCCTTCCTTCCGCAACGCCGCCGCCACGACTACCATGATCTTGGTGAACGTGCGGGGAGCCGTCGCTAGCCCAAAAGGCAGTGCCCGGAATTGAAATTGCCCGAACGGGACCGCAAAGCGGAGATACCGCTGATGATCCGGGCGTATGGGAATGTGAAGGTATGCTTCCGAAAGGTCTAATGACGTAAGGAATTCGCCCTTCCGCATTGCTACTATCACCGAACGAAGGGTTTCCATGTGAAAACGAGACACGTGAAGACATCGATTCACTCCCTTGAGATCCAGAATGGGGCGACAACCTCCGTCGTCCTTTGGCACCACGAAATAAATGGAGTATCGACCGCAGCAGAGTTGGTTTCTCGGCACAGACGCTATTGCTCCGAGGTCTAGGAGCCTTCGTACTGTCCCCTCCACTGCCTCGCGCTTGCTTGGCGATTTGCAGGGGGACATCACGAAGGTGTCCCGGACCGGGATCCGTAACTCCAAGGCATACCCTTCTCGGATGACTTCGAGCACCCACTGATCTGACGTGACCTGGACCCAGGCGGCATAAAACTCTTGAAGGCGCCCCCCTACGGGAACTAAGGGTGCCTGGGTCCCTCTGGCATCATGCGGCTTCCGCAGGCTAGAAGAGGACGTGGAAGAGGCCCCAAACCCTCTCCCTGCTCCCCGAAACCCTCGGAAGCCCTTGTTTCTACTGGGAAATCTGCCTCTTTGCGGGGAATTAAACCTCTGAAAGCGATACCTACGAAAGTCTCTCAAAGACCCTTTGCCCCCGGGCGTCGTCTGACCCTGCTTAGGCTTGTCCTCCGGTAACCTACCACCCTTAGACTTGCCAAGGTCCTTGACCAACTTCTCGAGGTCCTCTCCAAACAGGAGTCGGCCCTTGAAGGACAGCTTACTAAGCCTTGACTTAGAAGAATTATCTGCCGCCCAATTACGAAGCCAAAGATAGTGCCTAGCCGCTACCGCCGACGCCATACTTTTGGACAAAGCTCTGATCAGATCGTAATGTGTATCTGCCAGATAGGCCGCGCCGGACTCCCCGATACTATTGGTGCCTCCATCTCCTTGAACCCGCAGCAACCATCGCAGACAGGCTCTGGCCACCCACGCTCCACTGATGGTCACTTGGAGTGCCAAGGCATTCACGTCGAAAATCTGCCGCAGTAGGGCATCCATACGTCTGTCCTGAGCATCCTTGAGGGCAGCACCACCCTCTACCGGGATCGTGGTCTTCTTTGTGACCGCCGCCACCGCTGCATCTACCTTAGGTGGCTGTAAAACCTCCCTATCCCGATCCACCAGTGGATAGAGACGGCGCATCACTCTAGTTCCCTTCAGCGGGGCCTCCGGGACATTCCTCTCTTCCTGAATCATCTCCTGAAAGACTCTGTGCACCGGAAAGGCCTTTTGAGTCTTCCGAAAGACCTGCAATAACGGATCCTCCAGGGCCTCCCTCCTCCGTAGTCCCTGGAACCGGCATGTTTAACGCACCCAGTGTTTCCACAATCAGCGCCGGGAGCTTATCCCTGCGGAACACCCGCACCACTCTGGCTTGATCTTCCTTCTCTGTGAGCTCCCCTTCCTCCAAGTCTTCCTCCAGATCCATACTGCGGCAATCCTCATCAGACATCCGCTCGTCCAACGCCACCGATAGATCTTTCAGGTCTTCCTCCATTCGCAACCTCTTCTCCTGGTGCTCCTCCATAGTATTGTCGGCCGAGAGCCTTTTCACACCTCGCCTTTCTCGCACACCTTTCTGCTGAGCTGGCGAAACGCCTCCCACTGCCTGCTGCAGCAGCGTCACAAAATCCTTAAAGAAGATAGACGCCAGCCCTTTAAGTCCACAGCACTGGAGAAAGGGGCAGGTCCGGGGCAGAGGACGGACCCGCCACCGGCTCTTCCAGGGGCAAGACGGCCGCCGAAGCCGCCAAGATCTCAGCCTCTGCTTCCAGAGACCCCTCCTTGATCTCCCTGCCATGTTCCATTACGAAAGCTTCCTTTGTGCAACTCTTGCACACCCCTGACTCGGCCACAGAACTCCTTCTAGCCCCACATACAAAACATTGGGGTCTGGATGGCATTCTGCCCTCAACCGGCCCCCCACAGGCACTCACTCAGTGTCTCCCAGCAGAGTGCCTCAGGGAACTACTTCCTCTCGCAAGAAAAACCCCCACGGCCTAAGAGCCGCGACTGGCCTGTGCCCCGTTCAGCTTTTTTTTTTTTTTTTTTTTTTAATACTAACAATCGCAAGCAAAAAATAACAAAAAACGCCGAAGAACCGAGCGCTAGCCCAGCGAAACTGCCCCACACAAGCGTGAAACGCAAGCAAACAGGCGCCTGCACGGCTCGCCGCTGTCTCTACCACGCGGTTGGCCTCCCCTCCGATTTTGCGCCAAAACGCGGTGAGAGCAGAACGCTGCCGCTGGGCCTATTTACTTTCATTGGATGCTCCGGACAAAAACGCTGCACCGGAACGACCAGGGAGCCCTTCCAACTGAAATCCAGATGCTCTGTGCTCAGCGGGCTAGGTCGTGGCCGCAGGAAGCTCGGTGCGCTGACAGGCAGAGCGTCTGTAAAGCGCCGGCTTCAAATACAGAGGGCTCCGGTCTGGGAAGTCGCTTGTCCACTACAGACCTGGACACCCTGCAACCTCTTAACCATGTACCTCTCCCACACCCGCACTAGACAGGAAGCCTCAAACGGGAGGGGGGGAAGGTTCTTGCAGACCTTAAAGGCAAAGATCCTCAAAGGCAAAGATCCTCAGGTTGGAGGGGATTCTCTCCTGTTCGTTTTTTTTTTTGGTTTATAAACTACCCATTCAATTAAAATTAACCCTTAAATTTGCCTAACACTGTCCTTAATTGTTCCTCCAGGGAGCCCGGACCCCCGGGCTCACTCCTTACAGCTGCTTGGAGACTGAGGTAACTGGGAAGTGGAGGCGGCTCCCGGGAAGATATACTGGTGACATCATGAAAATAAGGAGTTTCTTCAGTCTCCAAGCTGCTGTTTAAGGTAGACAACCCAGAGGTCCGGGACTAGACTGGAGATACGATCAGGAACTGGTTAAAAGATAGAAAGCAGAGGGTTGGGCTAAATGGCCAATTTTCCCAATGGAGAAAGGTGAATAGTGGTGTACCCCAGGGATCTGTGCTGGGTCCGCTGCTTTTTGACATACAGTCAAACCTCGGTTTTCATTTGCCCCGGTTTTCATACGCTTCGGTTTTCAACGTCTTTTCTGACTGAGATTTTGTCCCGGTTTTCATGCATTGCTTCGGTTTTCAACGTCTTTTGACTGAGATTTTGTCCCGGTAGCAGGGAAGAAAAGCTGTCAACGTAAGCAGGAGATGTTACATGAATGTGGGAGGCAGTTCTTTCTCTTGCAGGGTACGTCTGAAGCTATATCATTAAGATTTTCTGCCATTCTGAAGCATTGAGCAGATAATGTAAAGGTATTTTAATGGACTGAATTCAATGTGATTCCGAAGAGAGCTGGGCACAGCAGCTTGTCAGGGGTGGCTAAGGCCAGATGTTAACATACTGTACTGTACAGTACTGTACTTAGCTTGCTTTCAGTGATGTTAAATGTTCATTTATCCATTTCATTAGTCATTTATATTTATTTCTCATTGTTTTCTGTATGTAAAAATATAGTTATTCTCTATAAAATGTATTTTTTGTGAATATTTTTTTGGGTGTCTGGAACGGATTAATTGGATTTACATTATTTCTTATGGGAAATATTGCTTCAGTTTTCATATGTTTCGGTTTTAGTCAGACTTTTTCGAACGGATTAATCATGAAAACCGAGGTTTGACTGTATTCATAAATGACCTGGAAAGTGGAATAACGAGCGAGGTTATCAAATTTGCAGATGACAAAACTATTTAAAGTTGTTAAAACCCAAGAGGATTGTGGAAAATTGCAAGAGGATCATAATAAATTGGAAGATTGGGCATCAAAATGGCAGATGAAATTTAATGTGGACAAGTGCAAAGTTATGCACCTAGGGAAGAACAACCCAAACTATGGCTCCACAATGCAAGGTTCCACATTAGGAACCACCACCCAGGAAAAAGATTTAGGCGTCATTGTGGATAACATGTTAAAAACCCTCGGCCCAGGGAAGACCTGAGAGGACAGCCGACCACACCGGAAGTGAGCGGTTCCTGCTCCGGCGGCCCCGACGTCAGCGGGGGCCTCTACAAAGCGGAGCAGTGAGTGTGCAGCCTTGGGAGACCTGAGAGGACAGCCGACCACACCGGAAGTGAGCGGTTCCTGCTCCGGCGGCCCCGACGTCAGCGGGGGCCTCTACAATGTGGAGCAGTGAGTGTGCAGCCTTGGGAGACCTGAGAGGACAGCCGACCACACCGGAAGTGAGCGGTTCCTGCTCCGGCGGCCCCGACGTCAGCGGGGGCCTCTACAAAGCGGAGCAGTGAGTGTGCAGTCTTGGGAGACCTGAGAGGACAGGCGACCACACCGGAAGTGAGCGGTTCCTGCTCCGGCGGCCCCGACGTCAGCGGGGGCCTCTACAAAAGCTCCGCAAGGTTAGGCGCAGCCGGAGGCGCTGTCGGGGGCTGCGATCAAAGGGGCTCGATACAAGGGGAGTGTCTGCCCCCTTGGGACCCCCTTGGAGCGCAGGAGACCGCAGTACGAGGTATCTGACAAATGGGGAAGAGAAAGAAGAAAATCATACCAGCGGAGCCTACAGTACCAACGGTAGGCCCTATGGATAAGCATGTTAAGCCCTTGATGGGGGCTGATGCCTCGTTAGACCCTGACTTTTTAGTTCTGCGCTCGTCCGCTGCGTCTTTGAGCTCTCCGGATCGTTCTCCTCCTTCCCCACCGAAGTACATCTCACCGCCTTTAACCGGTCCTGTGGGACAGTTTCAACAGAGTACTCCAGTGGAAACTGGTGGGAAAGTGGAAGATGTTATCTGGACATCACCTCCTGGTGTGGCGATTGAGTCACCTGAGCAGGTGACTCTGGGCGACATCTGGAAGGTGGTGACACGAATTGAACATTCCTTGGTTCCCACAGTTAAGCAGCTTTGTAGTTTCTCTTCACAAGTTACTACAAAGTTGTGTGAGTTAGAAGGGCGGTTGGGGGATCTGACCACTCAATTATCTAGCTGTGAAAATCAATGTTCTACCTTTAAGGCTGTTAGCACATCTGGTATTAATGATAGTTTAATTATCCATCGTAGGTTGGAAATGTATGATAATATGTTTCGGGCCAAGAATCTCAGATTGTTAAATTTTCCTTACTGTCGTCTCTTATCTGCTGAGATATTACTTCGTAAGTATTTTAGGGAAGTTTTGGGCTTGGCTAAGGCCGACTCCATGGCTGTCTCTAAACTATATTACTTGACTGGTCAAGGGTTGGCTGAGAGTCCTCCGGGTGAATTTGATGTAGTTCAGGCCCGTGAAGGACTTGATCTTACTCAATTTCTGGAGGACTCTCAGGATAATATTACTTCTCGTGCCACTTTGATTGTAGGCTTTGTCTCTGATCAGGATAAGATGTTAGTTTTTCGTAGCTACTTTAAAAATAAGTCTGCACTCTTTTGTGGTGCTGGTGTGCAAATTTTTCCTGATGTTTGTCGGGCCACACAAGCTAGGCGGAAGGCCTTTTTGGCCTTAAAACCTAGGGTGTTGGCCCTGTCTGCTACTTTCTTTCTTAGATACCCGTGTAAGTGTTTAGTTAATCACCAAGGGTCTAGATTTGTTTTTCTAGACCCAGTCCAGCTCTGTAGTTTTTTGAATGGTAAAGAGGGCTAAGATTTATTGATTGGTCTAGGGTAGGGAACATGTTTCAATTGCTGTCTCGTAAATTAGAGTTATTGCTCTTGATATTTCCTTTATTAATTACTTTAGTATTGTCTCCTCCTTGTTGTGGGCTAGGTAGAGTGCTTACTGGATGTATTTAGTTATGGTATTATGTTTTCTTGGAATGATTTGGTGTTGGGTGATTGTAAGGCTCTTGTTTCTTTGTACTTGCTTTTGTAAGTTGTTGAAAATATTATTAAAAAAAAAAAAAACCTCGGCCCAGTGTGCAGCGGCAGCCAAGAGAGCAAACAGAATGCTAGGTATCATAAGGAAAGTAATGGAAAATAAAACAAAAGATATTGTAATGCCGCTATACCGTTCCATGGTGAGACTGCACCTTGAATACTGTGTGCACTTCTGGTCGCCGTATCTTAAAAAGGATATAGCGTTATTAGAAAAGGTTCAGAGAAGAGCCATCAAAATGGTAAAGGGGATGGAAGGATACGCCTTTGAAGAAAGGCTAAAAAGGTTAGGGCTCTTTAACCTGGAAAAGAGATGGCTGAGGGGAGATATGATAAAAGTCTATAATTAATGAATGGAGTGGAACGGGTAAACATAGATCGATTGTTTACATTATCAGAATATAGAAAGACTAGGGGACATGCAATGAAGTTACAGGGTAAACTATTTAAGACTAATAAAAGAAAATATTTTTTCACTCAACGTGTAATCAAACTCTGGAATTTGTTACTGGAGGATGTAGTAAAGGCTGTTAGTGTAGCTGGGTTTAAAAAAGGTTTGGACAAGTTCCTGGAGGAAAGGTCCATAAACCATTATTAAGAAGGGACCCAGGATATCAATGCTTGACCCAGTACAAGCATTGCGGAACCTGTGTCTTTTGGGGAAACTGCTAGGTACGTATGACCTAGATTAGCCACTGTTGGAAACAGGATACTGGGCTTGATGGACCTTGGTCTGACCCAGTATGGCATATCTTATGTTCTTATATTCTTAGAGGGAGATCTACCCTTTGAGGACCGGCTAGATTTATGTTTAGTTACCTGAGATCCATGGGAGGAAGACGAAGCCCTGGAAGACGTCGATGCCACAGAGGCTGCATCTGCCGGGCCCTTTTTGACATCATCCCGCAGGCAACACACTCCGAAATAGAGTGGTCAGGACCTAAACATCTGAGGCACCACTCATGGGTGTCGGTGACGGAGATGGTATCGCCACACTTGGAACACTTTTTAAAACCCGAAGCGGGCTTTTCCATTTTAAAAGAAAACGTTGGGCCTAGTGCCCAAAATGTCGCGTGGCACCTGAGGAGAAAATAACTGGAAAAGATCCAGAAGAAAGGGTTTTTTTTTTAAAAAAAAGAAAGAACCACCGGCGGTACCGGTGTAGCATCAAAGGAAGGCAGACGCGACCACAAAAAAGAATAGAAGGGAATTATTTTCTGCGGTGACAGGATGTGCGACCTGTTGGCTCCGCAGAAAAATAACTGGAGGGGGACAGTTGGGAAAGGCAGCACGCAGGTGCTGTGGGATGCTCCCAAAAGCTTTCCTACTGGACGCTGGGGAGTGTTCCCACGCATGCTCCGTCGGTATTGACGATACCCATATGTGAAGGCTACATTTCTGCTTGTTCCTGGAGATACAGTCTTCACATATGGGTGACGTCGGTACCAACAGAGCCCGTGCGGGAACTCCCCAGAGTCCAAATGGAAAGCTTTTGGGAGCAATCCACTGCGCTTGCGCATATGACTTCCCAACTCCTCTCCTCAGTTCAGCTTGTAACAGATAGAGGGGAAAAAAAAAAGTGAGTATGCTGTACAACTCCTAGAGGAGGAGGGTGGGTTTTGAAGACTGATTCCTGCTGTTCCTGGAGATCACCTGTTACAGGTGAGTAACAATGCTATCTCAAGGAACAAGTAGGAATGCAGTCTTGACACATAGGACTCATTAGCTCTCAGGTACCAGACTGGAATTGGCTAGGTCTGGTATCGCTGAGGCTAAAGGATAGAGCAAAGAGTTTGGATACAATGTTGCCCAGTTGGACTCGAATGCAGTCAGCTAGACCATCTCTAAAGGAAGTCTGGTGCCAGAAAGAAGTCCGGAACGGAGGATAGGCGTTGCATTTAAATCCCAAAAGGATGCTGGATCACAACATGGCCAAATACAGCATCCCAATAGGATTCCTGCCTAGGCAGTAGTGTGCAGTGAAGATGTGAATGGAGGACCAGGTAGCTGCTCAACAGATCTCATCGATGGAGACCGAACGGAGGTTGAGGTTGGCAACTAAAGTTGCCATGGCTCGCACATTGTGAGCAGTGACATGACCCTTGAGGGAGAGTACTGCCTGCGCAACGGCAAAAGCAATGCAGTATGCTATCTATTTGGAGTGGGTGCACTTTGTAACTGGAAGTCCAAGGTGACTTGTATCAAAAGAAATGAATAGTTGTGAGGATTTCCATTGAGTTTTGGTTCTGTCCAAGTAATAAGCTAACGCTCGTTTGCAGGCATGTGGTCTCGGGAAGACCACCTGTAGGATCACTGACTAGTTTAGGTGGAAGGCTGATACCACCTTCGGGAGGAAGTGTGGCTTGGTACAGAGGACAACCTGGTCGTGGTGGAACCGGATGTATGGAGGATCTGCCACTAAAGCCTGTGGTTCGCTGATGCGGCAAACTGGAAGTCAAAACCATGAGGAATATTATCTTTCATGTGAGAAATATGAATGAAGCTATAGCTAAAGACTCAATCGGAGGCTTTAGAAGTTGCATGAGAACCACACTGAGGTCCCAGGCCACCGATAGTGGTTTGATAGGTGGCTTGGACAGCAGGAGACCCTGCATGAAACATTGCACCAAGAGATATGAAGAAATAGGTTGCATGTCCAGAGGCTTGTGATAAGCCATGATGGCACTAAGATGAACTCTGACTGACTTAGTCTTGAGACCTGCCGAGGACAAGCAAAAGATATTGTAGAAGAAAGTCCACCAGGCAGGTAGAGGGAACAATTTACTTTGGAGAACAGCAGAGTTTGAACCTTTGCCATTTGAAGACATATGAATGTCTGGTAGACTGTTTGCATGATGCAAGATATAGTGTAGTTACTCAACTGTAACAGGTGTTCTCCAGAGATAGCAGGAATCAGTCCTCACTTATGGGTGTCATCGGCACTGACGGAGCCCGCACAGAGCAATTCCCCAGCTTTCAAAAGGAAGCCTTTGGGATTGCTGCCACACATGCATGGTCCTTTTCCCGCCCAAAGGTGCCATCTTGCTCAGTCAGGTCCCTTAGCTAAAGCCCTACTCAGCAGATAGGAAAGGAAGAAAAACAAAAATGGCACTCTTAAGGGGAGGTGGTAGGGTAGTGAGGACTGACTCCTGCTGACCCTGGAGAACATCTGTTATAGGTAAGTAACTACGCTTTCTCCAGGAACAAACAGGAAGTCAGACTCCCCAGCTACAGGCTACCGAAACCTGCAAGCCAGAAACACCTCCGCAAGGCCATGAGCAGAAGCCGATGACCAAAGGAAACAAAAGTCCTTGGGCCCTTGGGTCAAGCTCTCGGGTAGCCGCAAAAGAAGGGTAGGAGGGCAGGAGTTGCTTATACAATGAACAGATTACAGAGTAAAGCCTGGCTGAAAGCGCTATCCTGGCGGGACTCCCTCTTCAGGCAGTAGTGCCAAGCGAAGGTATCGCAGCCCAGCAGATGTCCATCTGAGGCACTGAGCGCAGCGAAGCCACTGATGTCGCCCTGGCCCGGATGCCATGCATGGCGACTCGGTGATCCAGCAGGGCCCCAGCCTTTGCCTAAGCGAAAATGATGCAGTCCGCCACCCAGACGGAGATGGTGCACTTAGTGATTGTGAGCTCCAGGCGATTAGGATCGTAGGCAATGACAAGCCTGTTGGACTTGCGATGACCCTGGGTGTGCTACAGGTAGAAGGCAAGAACCCTCTTGCACTCGAGTGTATGAAGGACCGCCGATGCCCAGTTGGCATGGGGTCTCACGAAGAAAGTCGATAGGACGATCTCTTAGTTGAGATGGAAAGCCGAGACAACTTTTGGTAGGAATTTGGGGCGAGTTCGAAGAACCACTTTGTTCTCGTAGAACATTGTGTAGGGAGCCACAGCCATGAGGGCTTGCAGCTCGCTGACTCGCCGGGCCAAGGTGAGCACCACCAGGAAGACTTCCTTCCAGGAGAGGTGCCAAAGTGAGCACGTCATCATCAGCTCGAAGGGTGGCTGCGTCACCTGCATGAGCACGATGTTCAGATCCCACTCCACTGGTGGAGGCCAGACAGGGGGCTTGGAAAGCAAGAGGCCCCGCATGAAGCGGAAGGCTGGCCCGAGAGGGGTTTACCCTCGACTGGGAAGTGATTGGCCGAGACGGCGCTCAGGTGAACTCGGACCGAATTGGATTTCAGTCCCACCTGTGAGAGATGGAAGAGGTACTGGAGAATGGGTCGATCTGGAGCTCAAAGCACCAGACTGAGAAGTGCTGCAAATTCATGGCGTAGGTCTGTCTCATCAAGTCCTTCCTTGACTCGCGGAGGACCTCCTCGATCTCCTCTGGGTGGTGCAGCAAGACTAGAGACACCCGTTCAGCCACCAGGCTGTCAGGGATAGCAAGACAAGGTTCGGATGGAGCACCTGTCCCTCCTCCTGTGTTAGCAGACCTAGGGTACTGCCCAGGGGACAGGAGGTTCCGACGAGAGCCGGAGCAGAAGCGGGAACCAGGGCTATCAAGGTCTCGAAGGGGCCATGAGGATCACAGAGGCTCGGTCCCATTGAATTGTGTGGAGGGTCCTCGCAATTAGAGGGGTGGAAGGGAATGCATGCAGAAGCCCGGAGGTCCAGCTCAGGAGGAACGCACCTGGGGTAACCCTGCTCAGGTGCGGTATCAGCCCGCAAAAGCGGGGAAGCTGCTTGTTCACCAGGTTGGGGAACAGGTCCATGCATGGAGTCCCCCCGTGGCAGAACAGGTGGAGAACCACCTCTGGACTCAGGCGCCACTTTTGTGGGTGAAGGAACCTGCTGAGTCTGTCCGCAACGACATTGTCCTGGCCCGGGAGGTAGACCGCTCTCAGGGTCATGCCCTGACATACAGCGAAGGAGCAAAGGACTGCCTCCTGACAGAGGAGGTGAGAGCCCGTACCCCTCTCCTTGTTGATGTAGAACATCATGAACTTGTTGTCGGTCTGCACGAGCACCAACTTGCCTCACAGGTGGTGCTCGAAGATCTTCAGGGCCAGCCTGACCGCTCAAAGCTCGAGCAGGCTGATCTGCTGCCGAGATTCCTCAGGTGACCACCGCCCCTGAGTACAGAGGTTGCCGTAGTGGGCTTCCCAGCCCAACAGTGAGGCAGCTGTCATCAAGATAAGCTTGTGTTGTTGAGTCTGGAAGAGTATGCACCAAAGGAGGCCTTGGGGGTTCAGCCACCAATCTAGGGTACTGGAGAGGCTGCGGGAGACCGACACGGGAACCCGGAGGTTGCCCGAGGCTTGGGTCCACTGCGCACTGAGGCACCATTGGGCCACTCGCATATGCATGTGAGCATGGGGCATGACATAGACGGTCGAGGTCATGTGCCCCAGAAGACGCAACATGGCCCGTGCCGAGACTCTGGACTGGCTTTGGACCTCGGCGGCCAGAAAACAGAGCCGCTTCGCACGCGCTCAAGGGAGGAAGGCAGTCGCCCATCCTGTGTCGAGAAGAGCACCGATGAACTCCAGGGTCTGCACCGGCTTGAGGTGGGACTTGGAGTAGTTGGATCAGGAAACTGAGGCACTCAAGATGGAGGACCATGCGTGACACCAAGAGGCGAGCGTCCTCTGCCGATGTTCCTGTGACGAGCCAGTCATCCAGGTAAGGATAGACGGATATGCCCTGTAGCCGGAAGTGGGTTGTGGCCGCTGACAGGCATTTCATGAAGATATGTGGAGCAGACGTGAACCCGAAAGGGAGCACTCTGTATTGGAAGTGCTCCCCTTGCACCCTGAAGACACAGGTACTTCCTTCCTGTTCTTGGGGTGGTCCAGAATGTGGGCCTAAGTGTCTTTGAGATCCAAGGAGCATAGCCAATCGCTCTGCTGGAAGAGCAGCAGGCTGCCAAGCGATAGCATCCTGAACCTCTCCCACACCAGAAATTTTGTTCAGATTCCTGAGATAGAGGATGGGGCGCAGGCCTCCCGTCCTCTTCGGAATGAGGAAGTACCGGGTGTAAACCCCTCGACCTTGGAGGTGCGGCGGAACTCTCTCGACCGCCTGTTGACTGAGGAGGTTGATCAGCTCTTGCTACAAGCAAGCCTGGTGCGAGGGAAGCTGAGCAGGCTCCGCTGGGGAGAAGGGAGGAGGGAGTCTGTCCAGACAAAAACGATAACCGTCCCAGATTACCTGAAGTATCCAGGTGTCCGATGTAATGGCCGCCCATTCGGGGGCAAAAAGGGACAGACGCCCTCCCATGGGTGGAAGTGCCGCCGGGAGGTGAGGGGCTATGCACTTGACATCGCTGGTGGTTGAGCTTTGGGCCCCTTCGGTTTCCAGTGACCCTGAGTTCCTCCTTTGCCCTGGCCGCTGGGCATCAGCGCTGGGGTGGGTGGATATCCCTGGTAAGGAAGTCCCTTCCTCTGGAAGAAAGGCTTCTTGCTGTGTTTCTTCCGCAGAAGAGAAGAGGTTTTACGAGAGAGACGGGTGCGGGTCACAAACTCCGTCTCAATCTCAGCTGCCTTGTCCTCTATGGGCTTGCTGAACAGTTGTTCGTCGAGGTAGGGGACATCCAAGAGCTTCTCCTGGACCCATTGCTCCAGGTCTGAAGATGAGCCATGCTCGATGCCGGGGTCCGATGCCGGCCGCTGCCACACGGGCGGAAGACTCGAACCAGTCATATGCGGCGCAGGAAAGTTATTTCGAGCAGTCCATGACCGATCTCAGAAGGGTCTGAAATCTGAGGTGTTCGCCTCAGAAGCCCGCGGAGAAACCGCTGAGCTCTTTAGCAAGGTTGCGAAGGAACATTCCCATATACAGTTGGTAAGCCTGGATGTGGCATGCCAGCATGGATCTCTGGTAAGCCTTGCGCCCGAGGGCACAGGATTCCCTATCAGGTGGGACCGATGAGTGCGACTTCGGGTTCTTCTGCTTCCGCATCATGGATTCAACTACCATGAAGGGGGTTTCCAAGGCTCTTTCGGAACCCCGGGTCAGAGATGGGTAAAAGCGTCTGCTGGGCAACTAGGAAGGCAGAAATGTTGTGCTCCAATGCCAGCATACGGGACTCCCACTCAGGAGTGGGTCCCTGAGCCGTCGATACCGGGGTTACTGGGTCTGGCATGGAGGAGAGGGGGTCCTTGCCAGGACAACCCTGAGGAGAGCGGGTGCCATTACTGGAGGCCTCCATATCAGTATGAGGTACCTTTTGAGGCCGTTCCTTGTCCGACTTTCAGGAACGCCGAGGAGGGCTGAGGGAATTAGCGCGAGACCACTCACGCTTGTCTGGAGTCCTAACAGCGACTTCGAGGTCGTCTTCTTCCACCGTTCCACCTCGGGTGAACCCTGATCGGAGTGATGCCTGGGGCACGGAGTCACTGCGGGGGACACTGCAAGTGGTAAATCGGTGGGGTGAGGCGCTCCTGGGGACTCCAGGACTGCCTTAAGGAAAATGTCGTCAGACTTCTGCTTGCAGCTTAGCAAGGCCTTAGCGGACATTTTCTTACAGAGCAAGCAGAGCTCCGAGTTGTGGTCAGACCCCAGACACTGCAGACAACAGTCGTGGGTGACCATGAGCAACATATTCCTGGAAAATCTGTCACATTTTTTGAAGCCGGTGGCCATGGGGGCAAAACGTGCCCCTGCGAGGTCTTAGAACCTCAAGGCCAGCGGTTGGAAAAAAGGGTGCGAAAAGGGCCCAAAGGGAAAAAAAAAACACTAAAAGGAGAGAAAAAAGGGATCCCCTGGCCCACAGCTGGAGCAGGGGTGACGGGGAGGACGGGAGAGGACCGGTGCTGCCGGAAAAAGGGCAAAAAGCCTGGAAAAGAAAAACCTTTTTCCCAAGAGACGTGCGTCCAAAGGGCTCTGTAGAAAAAGGGAAACTGAGCAAGATGGCACCTTTGGGTGGGAAGGGGACCACGCATGTGTGGCAGCAATCCCAAAGGCTTTCTTTGAAAGCTGGGGAATTGCTCCGTCGGTGCCGACATCACCCATAAGTGAGGGCTGACTTCCTGCAGAACCTTGAACTATTGTGCAAGGTCTAGGTCAGCAAAGATTATGCTTTCAGCAGCCATGCCGTAAGACAAAGGGCCTATGGATTGGGATGGAAAAGCGTCCCGTGATCCCGAGAGAAGAGGTTGAGCACATGTTCCAGGCTGAGAGGTTGAGTCTGTGCTAGTCGAAGGCAGCAGAGGAAACCACGGCTGACTGGGCCAATAAGGGGGCTATGAGGATCATGAAGCCCTTGTCCGCCTGTAGTTTGAACAGGGTCTTGGGTATCAAGTGAATGGGCAGGAATGCATATAGCCGACCTTATCCCCAATGGAGAAAGAAAGCATCCATCGCCTGTCTGGGCAGGGAGGGAAGCCATGAGCAGAACTGTGGAAGTTGTGTGTTCTCCTGGCTGGCGAACAGATCAATGAATGGGATCTCCCACATGTCGACGATTCAGGGTGCTGTTTCTCAATTGAGGGTCCACTCGTGTGGACATAGAATACGGCTGAGTCTGTCCACGAGGAGGTTGAGTTTGCCTGGGAGATACACAGCTCTGAAGTGGATGCGGTGTGCAATTGAGAAGAACCAGAGGTGAAGCGCTTCCAGGCAGAGGGGATAGGACCTTGTTCCCCCCTGCTTGTTTGCATAGAACATGGCCACCTGGTTGTCTGTTCTGATTAAGATCTGTTGGCCCGATAGTTGAGGTTGAAAAACCCAAAGAGTGTAAGTGCATGGAGTTCCAGGAGGTTTATCTGCAATAGAGATTCCTGGTGTGTCCACTGTTTGTGTGGTGAGATTGTTCAGATATGCTCCCCAACTGAGAGGCATCCGGTGTCAGGGTGCATTGAGTGGAGGCATCTGAAAAAGTGACACCCTCGAGTGAGCACCACCACTGAAGGGAGTTGACAAGTGGAGGGGTGATGCATATCTTGTCTGAGACAAACCCAGTTGCCTGGGACACTGAGACAAAAGAGTCCATTGGGCTTGTCGTATGTGTAGGCAGGCATAGGGGGCTACATGGACTGTAGAGGCCATGTGCCCCAAAAGGCGTAGCATCTCACGAGCTGTTATGCAACTGTGATTTATCATCTTGTGTTAGCTCAATGAGCGGGATAGAGCAATTCAGGGGCAGAAAAGCTATGGCCTGTTAAGTATCCAGGTACCAGACCAATGAACTCGAGCCGCTGGGTTGGCACCAGGTGCGATTTGGGAAAGTTTAAAATGAATCCCAGATGTTGGAGCACAGTGATGGTACGATTAAAGAAGAGCTTTACCTCTTGTGGGAATTCTTCCCCGATTAGCCAATCATCTACGTAGGGGAAGATGAAGATCCCCAAAGTGTTTAGATAGGCTGCAACCACTGCCATGCATTTTGTGAATACTCTGGGTGCAGAGGCTAAGCCGAAGGGGAACACCTGATACTGGTAGTGGATGTGCTGGAACTGGAAGCACAGATACTGTCTATGCTGAGGGTAGATCAGCAAGTGTGTGTATGCCTCCTTGAGGTTTAGAGAACATAGCCAGTTGTTTTCTCTGAAGGTATGACAGGAGTGTTCCAAGGGAAATCATTTTGAACTTTGAACAAGGAATTTGTTTAGATCAAAGAAAGGGCCTGAACCCTCCTGTCCTCTTGAGAATAAGAAAGTAAGGAGAGTAGAAGTCCATGCCTTCTTGAGGTGGCAGAACACTTTCGATGCCCCCCTGAGCTAACAGGGTGGACACCTCTTGTGATAGGAGACTCGTCTGCAATGGGGTTCTGGAATAATCTCCTATGAAGGCGGCAGGGGGTAAGCTTTCGAAGTGAAGCAAATTGCCCCCTTTGGACAATGTCGAGAGTCCACTGCTCTGATATTATGAGGTGCCACTTATGGGCATAGGAACAGAGTCTGCCTGCTATGTGTAGGGGTTGGAGACCCTGCAGAGGCAGAGTGGCTATGCTCCCCAGAAAGGAGTCAAAAACCAGGTGCTGGTTGTGGCTGTACAGCTTGCTGTGGTTTAGGAGCCTTAGACGTCTTAGGTTGGCGAGGGCCCTGCTGGCACTACTATTGAGGCTGGCAGCAGTTGCAGGTGGATAAGATAGATACCATCTCTTCTTTTGGGATAGAAAGATTACTTTGGATTGGTCCTCCTCTTAGAGGAGTCTGCTGGCTTTCTTGAAAGGTGCTGAAGGTGAGATTATCTGTTGCAATCTCTCCGGCCTTTTCCTTCCACCTCTTTCCGAAGAGGTTTTTTCCAGGGCAGGAAATATTAGCCAACTTGTCTTGGACCCACTGCTCAAAATCGGATGCCTCTAGCCAGGCCATCCTGCGGGAACCTATTCAAACTGCTGAAGCTCTGCTGGATGACTCAAAGACGTCAAAAGAAGCCCTGCTGTGAAAGTTGGATGTATTTTGATTCTGCCAGATAAGGGCTTGGAAGGCATTTCGTTTGTCATCAGGAAGGAAAGATGCAAAGGTTTCTAGATACTTGGAGATATCCTTCAGGTACATGCCCATGTAGAAAACGTATGAGCTAATTCTGGAGGTGAGCATGCAAGCCTGAAAACATCGATGGTCAAAGACATCAAGAGTTATAGAGTCCTTGCCTGGAGTTATGGAGTAGTGATTCTTGGAATTCTTGATGCGGCACATTGCCGATTTCACCACCATCGAGTGATGTGGAAGCCATGGCTTCTGAAAGTCTGGGCATGCTGGACCTCTGTACATGGTATTGAGTCATTTGCTGATAGGCAGAACCATTAGAGGAGCCTCCCACAAGCAAAGCATTAGATTTTACAAGATGCAATGCACTGGTAAAGTGGCAGCTTCCTTAGATGTTGAGGGATATTGGAGGATTTCCAATTCATCTGCTCTGTTCAGTCCAATGCCACAGTGATGATCTGTAGGCCTGCTGCCATGTCTCTAATGAATCTTGGAAAGACAAATCCTCTGGCAGGGATTGATACTGCTCATGAGAAGGGGACGAGTCTGAAGCAATGTCCCGCTTTTCTCAAGAGCCCTCCGATGTGTCATCGGAATCAGAGGAAGCAGAGTCAGTCTGACAAGAAGTTGAAGTAGTGACGATCTTGTGTGCTTTATCTAGATTCCTCCCCGATGTCAAGGATCGATGTCGGTACCGAAGATCAGTCAGTGCGGCAATCGGGAGCCTGCTGGGTACCGAAGTCCATCAGTTCCAATGAGGACAATGGAAGGAGAGGATCCTCCGATGCAAGTCTGAGTGCTGGTATCGGCCCCAGAACATGCGGCTGTAGGCAGGGTGCCGTCACCTGTACTGCTGGAGCTGTCTATACCATTGGTACCAAGGCCGCCAGAAGTGTGGCCAAACTCCTCTCGATAGCCAGTAAGGGCTGGTCGAAGGAGCTGACCGATGCCTGGGTGGAATCACATATGGAGGTTTGAGCCCCCGTCCCAGAGCATGGAACCAGTAGCTCTCCGGAGGTTGATGCCTCAGGAGCATCCTGGAGCCTCCTCTTGTGCTTTAGAGGACAGGGCCTCCCAACAGGGCTGTTTGGCAGGCCGGTTGGCATCAGGCGTACCTTTCGGTGAGTCTTGATAGTGATTAAAGGGACTTATCTCTGGAATCAGTATCAGTCTTCAATGCCAATGCAGATGACTGACTTAGTTTTGTGTTTAGACATTTAGGAGATCTGAGAACCATGAGAGGAGGCCAATCTCCTAGACGATGTGGAAGCCACTGAAATAGAGTCCGGGGAAACAGAGAACCATACTTTCTGGCCCTGTTCTTTAGGCCTTTTTTTGTCATTTGCTGGCACAAAGGACAATCGTTTGGAACATTTTAAGCACCAGTCATGTTTATCCGTGACTGATATAGTACCAGAATATTTGGTACACTCATGCGTTTTTCCATCGTGGTGAGAAAAAAGTAGGTCAAGGCCTAGCTGGTGGTGGAAAAACCAAAATGAAGAAAAATAAAAAGAAATAATCATTGAAAAGAAAAGAAAATATCAGGGCTGGTGTCGGTAGTGGCACCAGCGCCGACAAAAAGGCAGAGCACAGAATTTAACCAAAAAGGAGAAATTAGACCTTACCTGCTAACTGTCTTTCCTTGAGCTCTCTCCGGGCCAGTCCAGAACAGATGGGTAGTCAAACTCCCTCCTCTAGCAGCTGAGGACTGAATTCTGATTCCTGTTGCTAGGTTACCCATCTCTCCCCTGGTGACAGAAGACAGTCTCTACGTAGCAAGCAGCGAAAACAACAAAGCAGAAGAGATAGTGGAAAAGTCACACAGAAGGTATATGATCGTGCGCCGTGCTTGAGCAGCAAAGCACTTGACAGCAACAATAGCCACAGTAAAGGCTAACATGTTATCTAAAAAAAACATCGGTTGTGCAGAAATTTTTTTTTTTTTTGAATGTGTAATTAAGAACCATGACGACAACTGCCAACTCCTGTATCACTGATAGGAAGATCCGTCATGAATGAAACGCGAGACATACTGAACGCAAAAATCGTATAAAACTCTTAGGGTGGGTTCTGGACTGGCCCGGAGAGAGCTCAAGGAAAGACAATTAGCAGGTAAGGTCTAATTTCTCCTTCCTATTCGTCTCTCCGGGCCAGTCCAGAACAGATGGGTAGTACCAAAGCAGTACCTAACCCTGGGAGGGACCTGTGAGCCCCGCTATCACCGCTGAAGCTCCCACACATGCATCTTGCCGAGCGAGTACATCCAACCTATAATGACGAGAAAAGGCATGGAGAGAAAACCAGGACGCCGCACGACAAATATCTACCGGTGGAACCAAGGCGGATTCTGCCCACGAGGTAGCTTGACCCCTGGGGTAGAATGAGCTCGAAGACCTACAGGAACCGGTTTGCCTCTGGCTTCATACGCGACCCGAATTGCATGCTTTACCCAATGTGCAATGGAGGTCTTGGCGGCAGCTTGTCCCTTGGACGGCCCTCCAAACAACACAAACCACCGATCAGTCTTACGAAACGGCTCGGTCTCCCGAAGATATCTACGAAGCACTCGCCCCATATCCAATTTCCGTAGAGAACGATCGAAAGAACCTCCTCCCGCATCCACGAAGGTGGGAAACGAAACCGGTTGATTCACATGAAAAGCAGACAGCACTTTAGGTAAAAAGGACGGTACCGGACGCAAAACCACTTTTTCCGCAGAAAATTGAAGAAAAGGCGAACGGCACGAAAGTGCCTGCAGATCCGAAATGCGTCTAGCGGAACATAAGGCCACCAAAAAAGCTGTCTTCCAGGATAATTCCCGTAGCGAACTTGAGGAACGAGGATCAAAGGGAGCCTCTGTTAAGACCCCTAACACCAGATTCAAATCCCAAGGAGGAATAACTGGCCGAAACGGAGGCCGAAGTTGCTTAGCTGCTCTAAGAAAATGTAGTACATCCGGATGTAAGGAAAGACGTAGCCCACGAACCGGCCCTCTAAAAACTGCCAGGGCCGCTAATTGGACCTTTAAGGTGCTCAGAGCAAGACCTTTCTCAAGCCCGCATTGAAGAAACGCGAGAATATCCGGAATGGACAGGCGGGCCCTCAAATTGCGGTCTGCACACCACGCCTCAAAAATGCGCCACGCCCGAATGTACGCCAACGATGTGGACCGTCTACGTGACTTCAACAAGGTGTTGATTACCGACGCTGAATAGCCCTTGCGGCGCAACCTCCGCCTTTCAAGAGCCATGCCGTAAGCAAGAATCGATCCGCCTGCGGCATCCAAACGGGTCCCTGATGCAATAGGTCGGCCCGATTGGGCAACCTCCACGGAGGAGCCACGAGGAGGCGTATTAGATCGGCATACCAAGGATGCCGGGGCCAATCTGGAGCAATAAGAATCAGCAGACCGTCGTGCTGAAGGGCTCGCTGAATGACTCGGCCCACTAAGGGCCACGGAGGAAACACATAGGAGTTGCCCCAATGGCCAGGGCTGAACTAGCCCATCGAGACCCTCCGACATATGCTCCCTGCGCCTGCTGTAAAAGCGAGCCGCCTTTGCATTGGCCAGAGTTGCCATCAGGTCTATTACCGGGTGACCCCAACGTACCGTGAGCCCTTGAAACACTTCGGCATTGAGCTCCCACTCTCCGGAATCGAGGACATGTCGACTGAGATAATCCGCCTGTACATTTTCTTTTCCTGCCACATGAGCTGCCGAAAGCGCCGTGAGGTGCATTTCCGCCCAGTGAAATAAACGCCGACTCTCCTCCAGAAGAGGAAGACTGCCCGTCCCTCCTTGGCGATTTATGTATGAGACCGTCACCAAGTTGTCGGAGAAGACGCGCACCGGCTTCCCTTCTAGTAGACTTGCAAACGCCAACAGCGCCAGATGTACTGTTCTCAGTTCCAGGCGATTGATGGACCACAGACTCTCTTCCGCCGACCAAGAGCCCTGCGCTATGTGAGTCAAACAATGTGCTCCCCAACTGGACAGACTGGCATCGGTAGTTACTAAAATCCAGTCCGGCAGAGCCAGGGTAACCCCCGCCTGAAGATGTTCCGGAACCAACCACCACTGAAGACTGACCCGAACCTGATTGGGACAGCTCAAGCGACGCGAAAGGGGATGACGCTGCGGCGACCATCGCGAAAGAAGAGCCTGTTGGAGAGGCCGCATGTGCGCTCTGGCCCACGGCACCAAATCCAAGGCCGCGGCCATTAGCCCCAGTAACTGTAAGTACTTCCAAGCTGTCGGCGCCCGTGCAAGCAAGAAACCCGACACGTGAGCGAGAAGCTTTCGAACCCGGTCTGGCAGTAATAGAACCAGACCTCGGGCCGTGTCGAAGAAGGCCCCGAGATAAGGCAGCTGTTGTACCGGCTCCAGACGACTTTTGGCCTGATTCACAACCCATCTGAGACTCTCCAAACAGGAAATTACCCGAGCGGTCGCTCTGAGCGATTCCTCTCGTGAAGGCGCTTGAATCAACCAGTCGTCTAGATAAGGATGAACTTGAATGCCGTCTCTGCGCAGAGCCGCCGCCACTACCACCATCACCTTGGTGAAAGTGCGCGGCGCTGTCACGAGCCTGAACGGCAAGGCCTGAAACTGAAAGTGACCCATGGGAACCGCAAAACGAAGAAATCGCTGATGATCTTGTTTGATAGGAATATGCAGATAGGCTTCCGTCAAATCGATGGAGGAGAGGAACTCCCCCGGCCTTACTGAGCGGATCACCGATCTCAATGTTTCCATTCGAAAGTGAGAGACACGCAAACATCGGTTCACGTGCTTTAAATCCAAAATTGGCTGAAAAGATCCTTCCTTTTTGGGTACCACAAAATAAATCAAGTATCGACCGAAGCCGCACTGGTCTAACGGAACCGGAACCACGGCCCGAAGTTGCAACAACCGCTGCAACGTGTCGTGGATCGCCCTCCGCTTGGCCAGCAGACCGCACGGAGAAAAAACGAATGCGTCGGCTAGATGACAATTGAACTCGAGAGCATAACCCTCGCGGATAATCTGTAGTACCCACTTGTCGGTAGTAATGGCGACCCAAGTGGAGAGAAACTCCTGCAACCGACCTCCTACTGGAATCTCCGCCTGGGCCGGCCTCACTTCATTGCGGCTTTTTAAGGGAAGCTGGAGGAGCCCCAAAGTAGCCTCTACTGGAGCCTCTAGCGCCTCGAAAGGACTGCCCCCGAAACGGAAAACGACCACGCTGATAGGGAGTAAAGCGGGCTCCCCGAAAACGGCGAAAGTCACGCCCTTGACCCCTAGGAAAGGAGCCTTGCTTAGCTGATTTAGGACGGTCCTCGGGCAAACGCCCTCCCTTGGAGTCCCCTAAATCTTTAACAATTTTCTCGAGGGCCTCCCCAAAAAGAAGTTTACCTTTATAGGGAAGTTTACTGAGACGGGTCTTGGAGGAGGCATCCGCCGCCCAATTCGGTAACCAAAGAAAGCGACGAGCGGCAACCATGGAAGCCATAGCCTTCGCGGAAATGCAAATGAGATTGTAAAAGGCATCCGCCAAATACGCCACCGCCGATTCCAGCTTCGCCCCCTCCTCAGAAGGAGATACTTCATCTTTCGTACCAGAGGCTAGCTGACTCCACCGAATCGCAGCTCTGGACACATATGCCCCAGAGACAGACGCTTGTAGCGCCAAAGCACTGGCCTCAAAAGGCTTGCTTCAACAGCCCTTCTAACCGACGATCTTGCATATCCTTAAGGGCAGCAGCCCCCTCTACGGGTATGGTAGTTTTCTTGGTGACCGCCGAAACCAGAGCATCTACCTTAGGCATACGAAGGAGTTCCCTTTCTTCTTGGGGCATAGGATACAACCGTGCCATAGCCCTAGCTCCTCTTAAGGAAGCCTCAGGACATTCCCATTCACTTTCTATCATCTGTTTGATCACCCTATGCAGAGGAAAACATCTTTGTTCGGTTTTGAAACCCTGCAATAAGGGATCCTCCAAAGGTTCCTGTTGAACTACCGGAGGAACGATACTGAGAGCTGCCAGGGACTGTGCAATCAGAGCTGGCAACTTCTTTCCTAAAAACTCTAAAAATATTAGGATCATCTCCAGGACCCAACTCTCCTTCCTCTAAGTCTGCTGGCCAGGAGTCTAAAGCCTGATCTGAGAGAAGCTCCCCTTCTTCAGGCCCTAAAGCCTCAGTCCCCAGAGAAACGGTATCTAACTTAAACTCCTTGAATGCTGACAACGAGGCCACCTCCTCTCCGGGACCCGACTGGCTAGAGATCCCTGCCTGAGCCAGCTGAGGAGAGCCTGACAGAAGTGGCTGAGAATCCTGAGTTTTCTTCAGCAGGTATGCTCTATGAAACGCTAGAATAAACTCTGCCGAAAGCAGAGGATCGAGCGCATCTGAAACCGCCGGCATTACAGGCTCTGCAGGACCCTCTGCGACATGCCGAGACTTCCCCTTACGTTTGCCTGACTTAGGAAGAGGAGTTGATGAAACGGGAAGCCCCCCTAAGATGGCCGCCGTTCCCGCGCTTTCCTCGGATGTCTGCAGCGTTGAAAACTGCTGCTGTGAATCCCCCTTGCTCTCCTGCATACCGCGGACTGAATGAACAGGCACCGGAGCAGCTGCGAGATACTGTAGCGATACCGGAAGCGCCAGAGCCCGAGAAACGAATAGCCCCGACGTTCTGAGAGAGAGGAGAAGCACCCGCAAGCAAGCGCTGAGTAAAAATTTTAACAATACCTGAAGGAATGCCAGATAGGCTTAATTGTACCCAACTCCAACATTAACCACTGCCAGCGATTCGGTAAGTGAACAGACTACGAGGAGAGAGACAGTAGCTGGGGCCCCCAGGCCTGCTCCTCCCGAGCACTCCTATCAGAGAAGAGGAGACAGGCTCTGTCCCATTCTCTGAGCCGTTTACCCGGCTAACTGACACTGACGCTGCCTCAGAAAACCATCAGTATAATCAATAGCAAAGTGCCAAGATACCCTGTTAGGGTAAAGCACTAAGTCTTCTGTGTGAACTCCTTCAGAAAATAAAATAAAAAAACAAAGAGAAAGAATGCTAATAGGTAACAGGTGGGGAGTCAAATCTCCACACATCCAGCTCAGCTGCTGAGGACAATAAGACTGTCTTCTGTCACCAGGGGAGAGATGGGTAACCTAGCAACAGGAATCAGAATTCAGTCCTCAGCTGCTAGAGGAGGGAGATTTGACTACCCATCTGTTCTGGACTGGCCCGGAGAGACAAATAGGAAGAATGTTTTTCAGTAGAGACAGGAAAGAAACAACCTGCTGGCACCGCAGAAAAAAAGAACAGAGGAGTTGGGAAAGCAGGAAGGCAGATGCACAGGCATAGTGGATTGCTCCCAAAAGCTTCCCAATTGGACGTTGGGGAGCCTTACTGCACGGGTCCCATCGGTACCGTCACCCATATGTGAAGACTGCATGCCTGCTTATTCCTGGAGATTTCTTATTTTTCCCTCTTCTGATTGCTGTTCTCTAAATTTTTCCTGGGATTTGTGGATAATTATTGCTGTATTTCCACTAGCAATGTGCTTCTGCTTGTTAGACTATAAAACAAAAAAAATGTGCTAAAAGACAGCTTTAAAAAGTAGTTTTCCTTATGGTGCTTTTCTGCCTAGCATGCTAACATCATTGGCAATATATATACCACTTTAGCATTGAGAAAAATCAAATTTACGCAAAATAAGGTGACATTTTACTTACCAGTTAATGTCCTTTCCTTGATTCCTGCTAGAACAGTCCAGACAAGTGGGTTATATTCCCCTACCAGTGGAATGGTGAAGACAAAACCAATGAAAAGCCCAGATTTCAATGACATCACTCCTATGCCTTAATTTGCCTCAGCCACCAGAGGTCCCTTCAGTATTCGTCCCAAAGTATATGGGAGAGACAGAGCAAGTTTCAAACAACCTCAAATGACGGCAAAAATGACTTAACAGTACAGAACTATGTACAGTAAGGTAGAAACATAAGGTTGTCAGTAGAAGATGAGCGTGCAGAGCCAAGTATAAAACGTATTACGTACCCAAGGGTACCACAGTAGAAAAACAGAGCAATACAGATTCAGAGGCAGGCCCTGGACTGATTTAGCAGGACTCAAGGAAAGGACATTAACTTGTAAGTGAAATGTCACCTTCCATATCATCCTGCTAGACCAGTCCGGACAAGGGGGATGTACCAAAGCTGCATCACCACTGGGTGGGAAGAAGAGACAGCTACTCACAAAACTCTTGAGCCGAAGGCAGTGTACGCCCACACATGGACATCCAAGTAATAATGCTTGACAAAATTGGAAAGCGATGCCCACGTTGCTGCCCAACAAATGTCTGCATGGGCTACTGAGCTCTGCTTGCCCCCTCTATGAGGACACGTGTGCTCGGTTAGAATGGGCATGCAAACCCTCTGGAACAGATACGCTGAGACAATGGCCTCCTTAATACAGAACAGCAAAGTTGACTTGGCCGCCACTTCACCCTTGCACGGGTCAGCAAACAGCACAAAAAAAATGGTCCAACTTACAAAAGGAATTCGTAACATTCAAATACTGGAGGAAACACCCTCCAGACATCCACAAGACAAAGATCCTTACATGTGGTCAACATTATTGGCACCCTTGCAGTTCAACCCCTTAATATCAATATCTCCTTAATAAAAGTGGCCAGTGAAATGGCTTTGGACTATATATGCACATATATTCAACAAACAAAATCTTCAAATAAAACAAGACCAATTGAAAAAAGAAATAGTATGAAACGGAGACATTGCCAGGACATGATTATTCAACAATAGAAAGTTTGACCCTCAACGTCCCAAATGGCAAATCTTCACAAAAACAATAATTTGATGATTTGATGGAGTGGAGGAGTGGCCTAGTGGCTGGGGCAACGTACTTCAGGCCGGAAGGTCAGGGGTTCAAATCCCACTAGAGGACAGCAACCTTGGGCCGGAAGGACTGGGGTTTCTAGTCCCACAGCTGCTCCTTGTGGTCTTGGGCAAGCCACTTAACCCTCCATTGCCCATGTTCTCTGTGTATGTGTCTCATGTTAAATGTATCCCCCAATTGTGCTGTGACCACTTTGATTGAAGGATAAGGTGGTATACAAGACTGTCTAAATAAATAAATACAATTTTATTTTATTAATGAAGTTTTAACAAAAATATCCAGAAAATAAATCTGAATACGAATAACAGAAAAAGTTCATATAAAGAAAAATATCCCCCTTAAAGAAATTATGTCAACATGGTCTAGTCCACAAAAATAAAACCACAACAAGGACACAAGGAAAAGAAACAATGCATAGAGAGCTACACAAACGTAACCTTCAGAAACTAAAGAAAATCACTGGAGCATAGATAGAATACATGGCAGCAGGTACAGAAAGTGTAGCTACTCACCTGTAACAGTGATCTCCGGGAACAGCAGGAATTAAGTCTTAACATATGGGTATCGTCGGTACTGATGGAGCCTGCGCGGGAACGCTCCCCAGCGTAAAATAGGAAAGCTTTTGGGAGCATCCAACAGCACGAGCGTGCTGCCTTCCTGCCTTTCCAACTTTCCTTTGTCAGTTGAGTTTATAGCTGAGACAAAAGGAGAGAAAGAGAGAGAGAGAGAACTTCTAGGGGAGGTGGGTGGGTTGTGAAGACTTAATACCTGCTATTCCCGAAGATCACCTGTTACAGGCGAGTAACTACGCTATCTCCACGAACAAGCAGGAATGTAGTCTTCACATATGGGGACTTCCCAGCTGAAAGATGCCAGGGGGGTGACCCCAGGAAGCTGCGAACCCATGGGTCATGCTTCCTCACATGGATCTCTGGCATCCAAACCCGGGACAGCGGGAAGGAGTTGTACTAAGTCTGAAAGAGATGCTGGAGAGCAGCTTGGCCAAACGAGGCATCCCTACGGGAGTCCTTGTCTAAACAGTAATGGGCTGTGAAGGTGTGTACTGAAGCCCAAATGGCTGCTCTACAGATGTCATCAATGGACACAGAACAAAGATTAGCCATAGAGGCTGCCATGGCTCTCACATGGCCTTCGAGAGAAAGTCCCTTACTCTCGTATGCAAAGGATATGCAATTTGCAATCCACCTAGAGAGTTTTTTTGGAAACTGGAAGTCCCAAATGGCTAGAATCAAAAGCAACAAAAAGCTGATTAGATTTTCTGTGTTGCTTAGTTCTTTGAAGGTAAAAAGCCAGGGCTCTTTTACAATCTAAAGTATGAAGATTCCTTTCTGCATTAGAGGCATGAGGCTTAGGAAAAAATACAGGAAAGTAAATTGCTTGGTTTAAATGAAAAGGCAAAACCACTTTTGGCATAAAGTGGGGATGAGTCCTAAGAACTACCTTATGGTGAAATCTTGTATAAGGAGGATCTGCCACTAAAGCCTGTAACTCACTGATGCATCTCGCAGAAGTGAGAGCAATTAGGAAGATGACCTTCCAGGAGAGAAACTTTAGAGCTGTAGTGGCTAAAGGCTCAAAGGGCGGTTTCATGAGCTGCCCAAGAACAAGATTTAGATACCATGCTACCGGCGGTGGCTTAATGGAAGGTTTAGTTAAGAGCAGACCTCTCATAAATCTTGCTACGAGTGGATGAGAGAAAATAGGTTGTCCATCCAAAGGCTTGCAAGAAGCTGCAATGGCACTAAGGTTGACCCTTACTGAATTGGTTTTAAGACCAGAATTTGATAAATGGAGGAGATACTCCAGTAGCTATTCCACAGGCACCGAAAGGGGGGTAAGTCCCCTTGGAGAACACCATAAAGGGAACCTTTTCCACTTGAAAGCGTAGGATCGCCTTGTGGAAGGCTTTCTGGAAGCCACAAGGATATCCTTTACCTGTTGGGAAAGGTTGATATCCATGAATCCTAGGCTTTCAGCAACCAGGCCCTGAGGTGCAGGGATTGGGGATTCGGGTGCAGTAGAGTCCCGTTCTCTTGGGAAAAAAGATCTGGAGCATATCCTAACTCCAGAGGTGTGGACTGATAGAGACGTAGAAGCAGAGGATACCACATTTGCCGTGGCCAATGTGGAGCTATGAGTATCATACGACCTCTGTCTCTCTGAAGCTTGAAAGCACAGTTACTTACCTGTAACAGGTGATCTCTGGGAACAGCAGGAATAAGTCTTCACATAGGGTATCATCGGTACCGACGGAGCCTGCGCGGGAATGCTCCCCAGCGTCCAGTAAGAAAGCTTTTGGGAGCATCCCACAGCGCCTGCGCGCTGCCTTCCCCAACCGCCTCTCTCCAGTTCGAGTTTTAAAGCTGAGACAAAGAGAGAGAGAGGAAAGGAAAGATAGATAGAGAGATACAACTCCTAGGGGAGGTGGGTGGGTTGGGAAGACTTATTCCTGCTGTTTACAGAGATCACCTGTTACAGGTAAGTAACTGTGCTATCTCCAGGAACAAGCAGGAATGAGTCTTCACATATGGGGACTCCCCAGCTGCAGATGCCAGGGAGAAACCCCAGGTTGTGTGTCCTTGAAAAGGACTTTACCTCCTCCCATGGATCTGTGGCATCCGACCAGGGTAGGTGGGTAGGAGTTGATTAGGAATGGAACAGGTGTTTGAGAACAGCCTGACCAAACGAGGCATCCCGGCGGGAGTCCTTGTCCAAACAGTAATGGGCTGTAAAGGTATGAACCGAGGCCCAAGTGGCCGCTCAACAGATTTGGTCGATGGACACAGAGTTTAGATGAGCCATTGAGGCTGCCATGGCTCTCACATTGTGAGCTGTGACATGGCCCTCCAGAGGAATGTTCCTACTCTGGTAGGCGAAATAAATATACTGAGCAATCCAGTTGGACAGTGTTCTCTTAGAGACTGGAAGTCCTAAATGAGAAGGATCAAAAGCAACAAAGAGTTGAGAAGACTTTCTATGTTGCTGTGTTCTTTGTAAGTAAAAAGCGAGAGCTCTCTTACAATCCAAGGTATGAAGATTCTTCTCTGCACTTGATGCATGAGGTCCTGGAAAAAAGACAGGTAAATATACCTCTTGGTTCAGATGAAAAGGCGAGACCACTTTGGGCATAAAGTGTGGATTGGTCCCGAGGACTACCTTATCATGATGGAACCTAGTATAAGGTGGATTAGCCACCAAAGCTTGCAATTCACTGATGCGGCGTGCTGAGGTGACTGCAATGAGAAAAATAACTTTCCAAGAAAGAAATTTCAAGGAGGTGGTGGCTAAAGGTTCAAAGGGTGGCTTCATAAGCTGGCCAAGAACCAGGTTTAAGTCCCATGCCACTGGAGGTGGTCTAATGGGAGGTTTAGTTAGAAGAAAGCCTCTCATGAATCTTGCTATAAGAGAGTGAGAGGAAATAGGTTGTCCATTGAGAGGCTTGAGGGACGCTGCAATAGCACTCAAATGGACTCTTACCAAATTCGTTTTCAGACCTGCATGGGATAGATGCAGGAGATACTCTAGTAAAGAATTCAAAGGTATTGCAAGAGGGTTAAGACCCTTCCCTGAACACCAAATGGTAAATCTTTTCCATTTGAAAGTATAGGAACGTCTAGTAGAAGGCTTTCTAGAGGCATGAATAACATCTCTGACTTGCTGAGAGAGATGAAAATCTTGAAGGTCTAGGCCCTCAGCAACCAAGCCCTGAGATGGAGCGACTGGGGGTTTGGGTGCCACAACGTTCCTTCTTCCTGGGATAGAAGGTCTGGTCAGAACCCAAGTCCATGGAAGGAGCTTGAGAGAGATGCAGAAGTAGAGGGTACCACATTTAGCGTGGCCAATGTGGTGCTATGAGGATCATGGTCCCTCGATCTCTCTGAAGCTTGATAAGAGTTTTGGGAATTAGGGGAATGGGTGGAAAGGCATAAAGGAAGTCTTGACCCCAGTGAAGGAGGAAGGCATCCTTGGCCTGAACTCCCTGACACGGAATTCTGGAACAGAACCGGGGAAGTTTAGCATTCAACGGACTTGCAAAGAGGTCTATGTCCGGGGTTCCCCAAATTCGAAAAATCCTGGCTACCTGGTCCATGTGGAGGGACCACTGGTGTGGAAGCAGAACTCGACTGAGTCTGTCCGCCCAAGAGTTTTGAACGTCTGGAAGATATACTGCCAGAAGATGGATGTGATGCTCTCTGGCGAAGGTCCACAGTCGCAAAGCTTCGTTGCAAAGCGACAGAGAGCCAGTCCCGCCCTGCTTGTTTACATAGAACATGGCTACTTGGTTGTCCGTATGGGTGAGGGCTGTCCTGTAGCTGAGCAGGGAATGGAACACTCTGAGAGCTAAGAATATTGCTCTGAGTTCCAAGAGATTGATATGGAGGGAAGTCTCCTGTGGAGACCAGATACCCTGGGTGGAGAGATCCTGCAGATGAGTTCCCCAACCCATTGGAGAAGCATCTGTTGTAAGAGTTGCTTGGGGTAGCGACTGCTGAAAAGGGGACCCCAGCAACAGATTTGGAGAGGACTTCCACCACTGGAGAGACCAAAAAAGGCGACTGGAGTTTGCTATTTTGTCTGACAGGCAACCTGATGCCTGAGTCCATTGGGTGGACATTGAGCTGCCCTCATGTGAAGGCGAGCATATGGAACCACATGCACGGTGGATGCCATGTGGCCTAATAGTTTTAACATCTCTCGAGCAGTTAAATGGGACTTTAACTATATCTGAGAGGCTAACTGCACCAAGCGTAGGCAACGGGCCTGAGGAAGATAGGCCCTTGCAGTTGTGGTATCCAGTAAGGCCCCTATAAACTCCAGAGACTGAGTAGGGGTGAGATTGGATTTTGGAATGTTTATTACCAGTCCCAAATACTGAAGGACACGCATTGTGCAGGTTAGACAAGTCTGGGCCTCTGACTGGGATGGAGCTCGAATGAGCCAGTCGTCCAGATATGGGAATACGAATATTCCTAGAGTGCGTAGAAATGCAGCTACTACTGCCATGCATTTCGTGAACACCCTTGGTGCAGAGGCCAGACCGAAAGGAAGCACCCTGTACTGGTAGTGCTTTCCTTGAAAAAGGAACCGAAGGAACCTTCTGTGTGTTGGATGGATGAGGACATGGGTGTACGCATCCTTGAGATCTAGAGGACAAAGCCAGTCCTGACTCTGAAGGTATGGAAGCAGAGCACCGAGAGAAATCATCTTGAATTTCTCCTTGAATAGAAACCTGTTCAATTCTCTGAGATCTAATATGGGTCTGTAGCCCCGTTTTCTTTGGAGTAAGAAAATAAGGGGAGTAGAACCCTGAGCCCTGTTGAAGAAGAGGTACTTCTTCTATTGCCCCTTGGGCAAGAAGGGTAGCAATCTCCTGACCCAGAAGGTTGAGGAGAGATGTTGGAGAATTGAACTGTTTCACCATGGTGTGAGGAGGAAGGCTTAAGAAATGGAGCTTGTACCCTTCCCTTATGATGGAGAGGGTCCATTGCTCTGCTGTGATTTGCTCCCATCTGGGAGCAAAGTAAGCCAACCTTCCTGGAATGGTGAGGGGCTCTGGTTCTTCCACAGCTAGAAAGGCTAAGTTCTCTAGTTGCTAGTCAAAGGCCCTGAGGAGGCTAAGGCTGCTGGGCCGTGGGAGGCCTGGCAGCCTTTGACTTGGCCTGTTTGCTGACGCTTTGCAGCAAAACGACCTGCAGAAGATGCCTGCTGACCATAAGCAGGATAATATCTTCCCTTTTTAGAAAAAGATGTCTTTTTGAACAATCTTTTCTTAACAGGAGCAGAGGTAGACTTTGAAAGTCGATCCAAAGCAGAGTTCTCAGCATCCATCTGAGTGGCCTTTGCTTGCCAATCCTTGCCAAAAAGGTTTTCACCTGTACAAGGAAGATTTCCCAATTCATCTTGAACCCAGAGTTCCAAATCAGAGGCTTGTAACCAAGCAATTCTGCGTGCACCTACGGTAATAGCCGAGGCTCTGCTTACACACTCAAAAGAGTCAAAGGCTGCACAGTTGGAAAATTTGGAAACATCCTGGGCATGTTTGAGCCAAGTGAGAAATTCCTGCCTTTTATCTTCTGAAATAAAAGGAGCTAAAGTCTGCAGATGATCTGTGACTTCTTTTAGAAACATCCCCATATAGAGACTATAGGAGTTGATTCTGGCAGCAAGCATATTAGCTTGGAAAACCCTTCGGCCAAAAGCATCTAGGGTCCTGCATTCACGTCCTGGAGGATTAGATGCGTGTCTTTTTGCACTCTTTATTTTCCTCATGGCAGACTCTACCACAATAGAGTGGTGAGGAAGCTGAGTCTTATGAAAGCCAGGGCAAGGAGGGACACGGTACATGGTGTCTAACCTACGAGAATGAGGAGAGGTGGTAAGAGGAGTCTCCTACATGCTCAACATGAGATCATAGAGAATCTCATGAATAGGTAAGGTAGCTGCCTCTTTAGGAGCCTTAGGATATTGCAAAATATCTAATTGCTTGGCTCTAGGCTCTGACTCAGGGGCCACTGTAATGGAGAGGCCCCTAGCCACTTCCCTAATGAAGTCTTGAAAAGACAAGTCTTCTGGAGGAGACATTCTTCGTTTTGGAGAAGACGACTCCTGAGGAAGAAGTACCGATGCCTCGACAGAAGCCTCCGACTTGTCAGAGTCTTCGGAGGAATCTAAGTATCGCCTGTCTGGATGCTCTTGTAAAGCCCGATATGCGTACCGAGTGTGATCGACATCGGGAGTAAGCGGTACCGGTTCGGTACCGATGGGCATCATAGGACAGGGTACCATTGCAGTCGACACCAAAGCCGATGTCGATGCAATCAGTACCGGTGCCAGAGCCGGTACAGGCAACGGAGATGGTTGCGGTACCGGAGGTGTCGCAGCCTGCATAAACGCCGTTAGGGTGCGCTGCATGGACAGAATCTTCTGATCCATGGACGCCACCAGAGTCTGGATGTCGGTACCAGTGGAGGCCACCGGTACCCCAGAACACGGCAACAGGTGATCGGTCGAGGCTGAGCCATCGATGTCAACCTGTGACCCTATAGACAATGCTTTGGAAGCCGGAGCTTCCCGCCGGGGTAATTTTACCGGTGCGGGATCCTCGAGGACAAGCCCGGAGGCATCTCGATGCTTAGAGGGAGATTTGCCCTTCGAGGACCGGCTAGATTTATGTTTTTGGTTACCTGAGATCCATGGGAAGAAGAAGCAGCCCTGGAAGACATCGATGCTACCGAGGCTGCATCAGAGGGAAACAGGGTACTGAGCCTGGCTGCTCGGTTCTGCCGACTTCTTTTAGACATCATGGTACAGGACACACAATCCGTGATGGAATGGTCAGGACCCAAACATTTTAGACACCAATCATGGGTGTCGGTGACAGAAATAGGACCGCCACATTTTGTGCACTTTTTGAACCCGGAAGCGGGCTTCTCCATGAGGAGAAAAATATTCAGGCCTAAGGCCCAAACTGAAAATGCACAGTTGAAGTAAAGAATAGCTTTTTTTTTTTTTTTTTTTTAGAAAGAAAAGAAAAGACCAGTGGTATCGGTCTGACGTCGAAGAAGGCAGACGCGACACAGAAAAATAAAGAAAAAAATAAAGAACTTCTTCTGCGGTGACAGGAACACGACCTGCTGGCTCCGCGGAAAAGAAGAACTGGAGAGAGGCGGTTGGGAAAGGCGGGAAGGCAGCGCGCAGGCGCTGTGGGATGCTCCCAAAAGCTCTCTTACTGGACGCTGGGGAGCGTTCCCGCTCAGGCTCCGTCAGTACCGACGATACCCTATGTGAAGACTCATTCCTGCTTGTTCCTGGAGATTAATGTTTTGGGAATGAGGGGAATGGGTGGGAAGGCATAGAGTCTTGCCCCCAGTGGAGGAGGAAAGCATCTCTTGCCTGATAGTTTTGAGCTGGAATTCTGGAACAGAATCGGGGAAGTTTGGCATTCTGAGGACTTACAAGTAGGTCTATATCTGAGGTCCCCCAGATTCGAAACACTCGAGCAGTCTAGTCTGAGTGAAGAGACCATTCGTGTGGCAGCTGTATTCATAGAAACAGAAATATGATGACAGAAAAAGACCACATGGCCTATCTAGTCTGTCTTTCCATAACGACTGAGTTTGTCTGCCCAAAGATTTTGAATGCCCGGAAGATATATCACCAAGAGGTGGATTTGATGCTCTCTGGCGAGGGCCCACAGTCGCAAAGCTTCGTTGCATAACGACAGAGAGCCTGTTCCTCCCTGCTTGTTCACGTAGAATATGGCTACCTGATTGTTCGGTCTGGACCCGAACTGTCTTGTAGCTGTGCTGGGCATGGAATATTCGGAAAGCATGGAAAATGACTGAGTTCTAGGAGGTTTATGTGAAGCCAAGCCTCCTGTGGGGTCCAAGACCCTGAGTCGAGAGATTGTGCAAGTGAGCTCCACAACTCAACTTGGACGCATCTGTTAGGGTGACCTGGAATAGAGGCTGTTGGAAAGGAGAGCCTACTAGAAGGTTTTGCAGCGATTGCCACCATTGAAGGGATGAAATGAGATATGTGGAGTTTCTGATTTTGTCCGATAGGCGATCCGAGGCCTGTGTCCACTGAGAAGAGAGGGTCCACTGGGCTGCTCGCATATGAAGGCGGGTATAGGGAACCACATGGACAGTGGGTGCCATATGCCCCAGAAGCTGAAGCATTTCCCAAGCAGTCAGGAAAACCTTCAGAGCTGCCTGGGATTCCAGCTGTATTATATGAAGACAACGTGGTTGTGGCAGGAAAGCCCTTGACTGCCTTGTGTCTAGATGAGCCCCTATGAATTCTAGAGGCTGCGAAGGCGCAAGATGAGATTTTGGGAGGCTTATGACCAGTCCCAAATACCGAAGGATTCGCAGAGTGCGAGAAAGAGCAAAGCTGGCTTCTGGAGCTGTTGGTGTTCGAATGAGCCAGTCGTCTATGTAGGGGAAGACAAATGTTTCCAGAGTTCTCAGGAATGCTGTTACTACTGCCATGCATTTTGTGAAGACTCTTGGAGCAGAGGCCAGGCCGAAGGGAAGAATCCTGTATTGGAAGTGTCTTCCGGGAAAAGGAATCAAAGGAATTTCCTGTGATCTGTATGGATGAGAATATGAGTATATGCATCCTTTAGATCTAGAGAACATAGCCAGTCCTGACTCTGAAGGTATGGCAGGAGTGTTCCGAGAGAGATCATTTTGAATTTTTCTCAGAACAGATATTTGTTCAATTCTCTGAGGTCCAGAATAGGCCTGTGTCCCCCTGTTTTCTTGGGAATGAGAAAATAGGGGGAGTAGAATCCCGTCCCCTGTTGGGGTATGGGTACTTCTTCTATTGCTACTTGAGGAAGAAGTGATGCGACTTCCTGACCCAAGAGATTGGTGACAGGGACCTGAGGATTGAACTGCTTTATGATTGTAAGAGGGGGCATGCTGTGGAAGTGCAGTCTGTACCCCTCTCATACAATGGACAGAGTTCAGTTTTCTGATGTTATTTGTTGCCATCTGCTAGCAAAGTGGCATAACCTTCCTGGAATGGTGAGGGGTTCTGGACCTTTCAGGGGCAGAAAGACTAAGTTCTCTAGGAAAAAGTCAAAGCCCCTGAGGAGGCTGAGCTTGTGGAGCTGATTGAGATCTTGGAACTTGCAGCTTCCACTGCTGTCTGTTCTGTTGCTGCCCCTTTTGGGGAACATAAACTGGGCAGTGAGAATGAGGGGTGTAAGATGGGTAAAAAATCTCTCTTTCTTGTTGAAAAAGGGTTTCTTGGTTGACTTTTTCTTTGCTGGGTTGGCTGCAGACTGTGATAGTCTGTTCAAGGTAGTATTTTCAGATTCAATCTCATTGGCCTTGTCTTGCCAATCCTTGCCAAAGAGATTTTCTCCTGTACAAGGAATGTTTCCCAGTTTATCTTGCACCCATTGTTCTAAATCCGATGCCTGGAGCCAGGCAATACGACGTGCACCAATTGAAATAGCAGAGGTTCTGCTAATACATTCAAAGCAATCAAAGGTTGCACGGTTCACAAACAGAGACATCCTGGGCATGTTTGACCAGAGTAAGAAAATCTCCTCGTCCTCAGGAAGAAGAGAGCTCATGAGCTCCAAGTCACCTGTAACTTCTTTGAGGAACATTCCTATATAGAGGATGTAAGAGCTGATCCTGGCTGCCAACATGGAGGATTGGAAGCATCGACGCCCAAAGGCATCGAGTGTCCTTGACTCACGGCCCGGAGGATTGGAGGAATGCGTTTTAGCACTCTTAATCCTATGCATTGCTGATTCCACTACCATTGAATGGTAACAGTCTTTTGAAAACCAGGACAGCTTGGAACTCTGTACATGGTATCGCGTCTTCGTGAATGTGGCGACACTGTTAAAGGGGTTTCCCACATTCTTAGCATAAGATCCTGCAAGATCCTATGAATGGGCAGGGCAGCTGCCTCTTTAGGAGCCTTAGGGTATTGAAGAATTTCTAATTCTTCTGCTCTGGATTCCTTTTCTGGAGTCACCGTGATTGCAAGAACTCAAGCTACATCATGTATGAAATCCTGGAAGGAGACACAAAGAGCAGGAGATGTTGAAGAAAAGGGTCTTTATTGTGCACAGGACACCCCAACGCGTTTCGGCAACGCCTTCCTCAGGGGGAGAAAACTAATAAATACAAACATCATATATTTATTAATAAATACAATCGGAGAAAATTTAAAACACAATTAAAAACACAATTAAAAACATTGATAAAATAGCACCGGCAAGATATGAAGCAAAAGATATGATTCAACATAAAAATACACATAATAACAAAGCAGGGCTGAGGAACCAAACAACATCTATTTTGAGCAATGGGAAGAAGAGAATAATTTGAACTAAAAATATAAAAGGTGGTACGAACACATGCTGTATATGCCATATAAAGATGAATATAATAATAAAATAAAATAAAATGAACATGAGACCGTAGGGCTCAAATACATGATAAAAATAATAATAATAATAATAATAATAAATATAAAATGGTAAAATATAACAATATAGACATTAAATAAAATTAGATAAAAATATATATATATTTTTATCTAATTTTATTTAATGTCTATATTGTTATACAGCCACATTTAGAACATTTCTTAAAACCACTAGCTGGTTTTTCCATGTTTGAAGAAAAATGGGCCTAGTGCCCAAAATGGTGCCTAACCCCGAGAGGGGAAAGGCTCCTGAAGAAAAGATTTTTTAGAAAGCTAGGTTTTTTTATTTTTATTTTTTAAAGAAAAAGAGAACCAGCGGTACCGGTAGGCGTCGAGTGAGGGCCGACGCGATCACAAAAAACAAGAGGAGGAATAATTTTTCTGCGGTGACAGGGTATACGTCCTGTCGGCTCTGCAGAAAACAAAGAACTGACGAAGGAGAGTTGAAAAGGTGGGAAAGCAGCATGCATGCACTGTGGGATGCTCCCAAAAGCTTTCCTATTGGACGCTGGGGAGCGTTCCCGCGCAGGCTCCGTCAGTACTGACGATACCCATATGTGAAGACTACATTCCTGCTTGTTCCTGGAGATACTATTTAAGACTATTAAGAGAACATATTTTTTCACTCAACATGTAATCAAACTCTGGAATTTGTTACCGGAGGATGTAGTAAAAGCTGTTAGTGTAGCTGGGTTTAAAAAAAGGTTTTGGACAAGTTCCTGGAGGAAAGGTCCATAAACCATTATTAAAAGGGACCCAGGATATCACTGGTTCACCCAATACAAGTATTGTGGAACCTGAGTCTTCTGGTGAAACTGCTAGGTACTTATGACCTAGATTGGCCACTGTTGGAAACAGGATACTGGGCTTGATGGACCTTGGTCTGACCCATTCTCCTAGGACAAGCAGGATGTGTCAGCCACAGCTGGTGACGTCATCCGACGGCGCCGTGACGGAAGTGCTCTCTAGCTCAGAAGCTTCTGAGCATGTGTGAGGTGACCCCACCTCCCCGGTCCGCCCCCAGCCCGACCAGTTTTCAATTCTTCCGCCTTGCCTCAAGACGGATCTCAGCTCTCTCTCACCATCACAATGCCAAAACCTGGATTTAAACAATGTCCTAGATGCAAAAGGAAAATGAATATCACCGACACTCACCTGAGCTGCCTCCGATGCCTCAGGGCTTCTCACAACATTGAGGACTGCTCCTCCTGTGCCCAGATGTCCCCCAGGGCAAGGAAAATAAGGGACTACTCCTTGAAGGACTTCCTGGCTGCTCCGGAGCAGGCTACCGAGACCGGCACTGCAGAACGCGGTAAGTCCGCTAAAGGGAAGGCTCCCGCGAAGAAAAATCACCGGGCGGCCCTAGGCCCTGCGCCTCCACCTCTATCGGAGAGATCTGCGGCCTCCGCGGTGCCCGGGGCAAGCCCCCCCAACGCCAGCTGTTCAACTGATCCTCAGCCACGCGGCTCCAGCGACCCGTTCGCTCCGCTGCTTCTGGGAGGCCCCTCTGATGCCTGCAGCTCTTCCGGACTCCTTCCATTGCTACGCGGTTCAGGCGGCTGCGGCCAAGATGGCGCCGCCCACGTGGCCTCGCCAGACTCCGCCCCCAGAGATCCTTCTTCCTATCGGATGGGCAGGAGCGGCTCCGCCCCCAACGATGACGTCAGTCTTCTCTCTCGGCGCAGGCTTCCCTCGCCCCGAGCCGGCCAACAGAGGATTCCCTTGGAGGCTCCCTCACGCGTCGAAGATCACCGCGCCGAGGGCACCCACCGCAGCAACCACCACCGCAGCAGCCACAAACGCCGCGCCGACAGCCGGGAGTCCTGCCATCGGCGCGGGAATAGCGACAATAGACGCTCAAGGGCCCACAAGAGTAAGAGACACCGGGGAGACCACCACTCTTACCGCAGTGACAGTTCGGCCAGCGAGTCCTCCCACGGCCGCGGGAGAAGCAGAAAATCAGACTCGCAGGTTAGCAGAGGTCACCGGAGCAACAGATCATCTGGATCCAGCACCTCTGAGGCGATTTTGCAAAATTTACAACGCCTGGTGCAGCAAACTGCTCCTCCAGGCCGGGATAACTCAGCTGCAGCCCCCTTGGACTTACAAGCTCCAGAGGAGAGGGAGAGATCGCCCACCCCGGCCTCACCAGAGAGAATTCCCCCAAGGGAGAGGAGCCCATCCCCTATGCTGGGTCAAGACTCAGAAGGGAGCGCGCCAGAGGAAGGGGGGCCGGGATCACCTTCTTCCAAATCCACTCCAGATGAACAAGGGGAGGCGCAGGCTCTGGTGCCTGAAGACCTTACCTACCCAAAATTTTTGAAGAAGGTTGTGGCCAAACTGGGTCTCACCAAGGAAGAGCCCTCCGAAGAGAAAGATCCAGAGGTGATGAAATATCTCAGCGCACCCAAGCCGGCCTTGTCCCTCCCCCTTCACCGGAAACTTAAGGATAAGCAATCCACCCTCTGGCAGTCCCCTGCCTCCGGGCAAGCCTGCGCCAGACGTCTGGACAACAAATACCTCCTCCAGACAGCTCCGGGTTTTGACAAGCCCCAGCTGCCTCACCAATCTATTGTGGTAGCGTCAGCTCTCAAGAGGTCGAAGTCTTCACGCACCCAATCTACCCATCCCCCTGGTCGGGACCCTAAGCTCCTCGACGACCTAGGGCGGAAAGTATTCCAAGGTGCGATGCTGAGTGCCAAAATATCAGCTCATCAATTCCAACACCTACTGTTCCAAGATGCCCTCCTAGCGGAACTTAAGGGCCAGCTGCTCAATCTTCCTAAGCAATCCCAGCATACAGCCACGCTCCAGGAACTAGCAGAATGCTCCAAACACCTGATGAGCACGGCTTTCGATGCCTTCGACACGGCTATCCGGACAGCGGGCACGGCCATTGCAGCCCGCCGCTGGGCCTGGCTGCGAGCTTCTGGCCTGTCAGATAACACTCACGACAGGATTGCTGACGCGCCCTGCCTGGGAGACTCCCTCTTTGGGGACAAGGTCGCAGACACGGTGAACGGCCTGAAAGAGGACTGCACCACTCTAAAAACTTTAGCGGCGGACGGACTCGAACGCCCCTCCTGGTCGCAGAAAGGGAGCTATTTCCGCAAGCCATTTGCCTCGTCGAAAAGATACTACGGTTCCAACCGGCAGTGGCAAGCACCGAAATTCAAGCACAACTACAACAAATCATCCTTTCAAAGGCAACCACAAAGAGAACGCAAGCAAAAGCCAGCAAACCCCCAACAATCCGGTAAGAACACATCCTCCTTCTGACAATCCGCTCCGGCTGGCCACGAGTGTCCTCGCTGCCCCGCCGGTGGGAGGCCACTTATCCAGCTTCCTATCGGCCTGGCAGGAAATCACCACGGACCGGTGGGTCATCCAGATTATCCAAGCGGGCTACCGCTTACGGTTCTCCTCCCCACCATGGCAGCGCACGCAACCCAACAGCAGACCTCCGCTGCACATGGAAGCTGCCCTTGCGGACCTCCTACATCAACTCATCAGAACACGAACGATCGAACGAGTTCCCTCCGACGAAATCAACACTGGCTTTTACTCCCGGTACTTCCTTATTCCCAAGAAGTCCGGGGGCCTACGTCCTATCCTGGACCTCCGCAAGCTGAACAACTCCCTCTTGAAAGAGAAGTTTCGAATGTACTCCCTGAACTCCATCCTTCCCCTCATCAGACCGGGGGACTGGATGGCTACTTTGGATCTACAGGACGCTTACTCCCACATTCCAGTCCACACCTCTCACAGGAAATTCCTGAGATTTGTAGCGATGGGGTGCCACTACCAATACTGGGTACTTCCCTTTGGCATCTCCCCAGCTCCCAGGGTCTTCATGAAGTGCGTAGCTGTGGCAGCTGCACACCTCCGCAAACAAGGGCTCGCCATCTTTCCCTACCTGGACGACTGGCTGATATCAGCACCTTCCGCCACGGAACTCAGGGCGGCAGTGCGGAAAACGACTACCCTGCTATCCAAGCTGGGTTTCCTTATCAACATGGAGAAGTCTCGATTAGAACCCACCCAACGCACGGAGTTCATCGGTGCCATAATCGACACAACCGCAGCCACGGCCTTCCTTCCCGAGCATCGGCGGGAAAACATCATCCGCCTTGCGAAGAAGGTATCATCCGCGAAGCAGACCAAGGCCCACGACATCCTACGCCTTCTGGGTCACATGGCAGCGACTACTTCAGTCCTAACCCTGGCCAGGCTGCACATGCGCACACTCCAGTGGCACCTGCGCTCACACTGGAAACAACGGTCTCAACCTCTCTCCACCCCCATCCCGATCAAACCGAGGATAACTCAGAGACTCCATTGGTGGAGGGTATCTGCCAATCTCACCGAAGGCAAGAGCCTGCAACCCTGCGGCTACCAGCTCATCCTGACCACGGACGCCTCCGCCACAGGCTGGGGAGCTCACCTGTTACACCTCAGCACACAAGGAGCTTGGAACAAGAAGGAACAATCCCTCCACATCAACGTCCTCGAACTCCGAGCGGTCAGGTATGCGCTCCTGACCTTCATGCCACATCTCGCTGGGAAGACAGTCTTGATCCAGACCGACAACCAAGTGACTATGTTCTACCTCAACAAGCAAGGGGGTACGGGCTCCCGCACTCTCTGCAGGGAAGCTCTCGAGACATGGTCGTTGGCCCTAGCCCACAACTGCCTTCTACAGGCGACTTACCTCCCGGGAGAGCAGAACACGCTAGCGGACAGACTAAGCAGGCAGCTCCAGCCCCACGAGTGGACGCTTCACGAGGAAGTAGCGGAGTCCATCTTCCGACGTTGGGGGAATCCACGGATAGACCTCTTTGCAACCGAGGACAATTCCAGATGCCCTCTGTTCTGCTCCAAACGCCCCTCACCCCGGAGAGTGGCCTCAGATGCGTTCGCAGTAAAGTGGGGGGATTGGGAACTGGCCTACGCCTTCCCACCAACACCCCTCATGACAGCCACCATACAGCGCACCATCAACGACAAGGCGCACATCATCCTGATCGCGCCATACTGGCCAAGACAGATGTGGTTCCCCCTGCTACTGCAGCTTTCACAGGAACCTCCCATCCGACTACCGCTGAGACCAGATCTGCTCACACAGAACGACGGCACAACCTGGCACCCCAATCTCCAGACTCTTGCTTTGACAGCCTGGAGGCTGAGAGGGTAAACTTCCAAGAACCCCATTTACCCGCGGAGGTACAGCGCATCGTACTGGCCTCCAGGAGACCGTCCACGAGAAAGTCATACAGTCTCAAGTGGAAACGTTTCAGTATCTGGTGCGCAGGCCAAGGAATTCCACCAGACTCTTGCCCTGTTCCTGTTGTGCTACAATATCTCTCATCGCTCTTCAGTTTGGGCTTGAAGCCCCAGTCAATTAAGGTGCACCTCGCAGCCATTGCGTCCCTACACCAGCTCCGAAGCAGCTCACCCATGGGCTCCATGGCAGCTCTTCCCATCGTGACCCGCTTCATGAGAGGCCTCAGGAACCTGCAGCCCCCGGTTCAGAGACCCGTCCCCTCGTGGGACCTCAACATCGTCCTCCAGCAGCTAACACGGGAACCTTTCGAGCCTCTGCCGTCGGCGGAATCAAAATTCCTGTCCTGGAAGACGCTTTTCCTCATCGCCATCACTTCCACAAGGAGGGTGAGTGAGCTACAAGCCTTGGTAGCTCACCCCCCGTACACCAAGATTCACCACAACAGGGCGTCCCTCCGGACACACCCGAAGTTTGTTCCTAAGGTCGCCTCTGTCTTCCACGTCAACCAATCAGTGGAACTACCGTCCTTCTTCCCTGCTCCTCACGGGTCACCAGAAGAGCAATGACTCCACTCACTGGACTGTGTCCGGGCCCTGCGCATCTACATCGACAGGACGGCCTCAGTCCGGCAAGGGACCCAACTCTTTGTGTCCTTCGACCCCAACAGACCGGGACGACCTGTCACCAAGCGCACACTCTCCCACTGGATATCTGACTGCGTCTCCTACTGCCTTCAGAAGGCGGGCGCACACCCAGCAAACAAGGCAAACGCTCACCAACTCCGCGCGCTGGCCACCTCCCTCGCCAGCGCACAGGAGGTCCCAGTCAGCGAGATCTGTAAAGCCACCACCTGGTCCTCGCACCTCACCTTCCAAAAACACTATTGCCTTGACCTCCAGGCAGAAGCCGACAGCTCATTTGGCCGAGCGATCCTGTCTACGGTGGCAGGGGGTCCACCTCCCCGGACATGACAGGAGCAACTGACCAAGTCACAGCCCGCGGGCTGTAACGCATGTACTTCCTAACCACTACGGACAAGGGTAGCCCACATGGGCGGCACCCTCCTGATGGTTGTTATTTGCACAATGCTATTGCACAGTTAATGTCCCTTTGCACGGTTTGTTGATTGCACTAATTTCTACCTCACGGCATGTTGCACAGCCGCATTGTTCTAATGTTAAAAATTCATAACTGTTGATGTTTCATTCCACTGCGTGTCTACTGCACTATTGTTCTACCTCACTGCGTGTGCCTGTATACCCTGCACTTTATGTTTTTGCATTAGTTGCACAATAAACGTTTGTTCTTATCGCATGACGCCTTCAGTGGTCCCACATGCCTAGTATCCTGTCTCAGGCCTCCCTCAGCCTCAGCGCATAACAAGTAGCTTGGGAGACACCAGGTGTGGCTGACACATCCTGCTTGTCCTAGGAGAAAACAGAGTTACTTACCTGTAACGGAGTTCTTCGTGGACAGCAGGATAGGTCAGCCACACGATCCCACCCACCTCCCCTCTGAGGGTGGCCTGCGGTCCGCGCCCCAGCCTCTGGCCTAAGCTAATTACTCACTGGTCGCGCTGGGGGCGGACCGGGGAGGTGGGGTCACCTCACACATGCTCAGAAGCTTCTGAGCTAGAGAGCACTTCCGTCACGGCGCCGTCGGATGACGTCACCAGGTGTGGCTGACCTATCCTGCTGTCCACGGAGAACTCCGTTACAGGTAAGTAACTCTGTTGTATGGCATATCTTATGTTCTTATAAAAACACCAAGTACTACATCCAAAGAGCTTAAGGCTGACCTGGAGAAATCTGGTGTGATGGTTTCAACCCCAGGGGTGGTTCTATCATAAAGCAGGGTGAGGAGGTTGCGTCATGAGACAAATTTTAGGAGTGACAAAAATGCGCCCCCCCCCCCAACAGGCCAGAGGCAGCCACCTCATGCTGCCTTAAAAAAAACAAAGAAAAATAGCAAATGATAACAGCAGCCACCGCAGCTGCTGCTTTTCCAAGATTGCAGCAGTGGCAGACCTTAAACTTCACTCAAAATAAAATGTGGATCTTTGCGACTCCGCACTTGGAGGGAATGCAAATGCCTGCCCCCTTTTAACACATCGTTTGCATCAGAGGGGGGCAGGTATTTGTAAGCCTTCAAAGTGCAAAGTTGCAGACGTGCTTTTTTTTGTGTGTTTGAAGTCTAAGGTCCACTGCCACTGCAATCATAGGAAAAGCATCTGTGGCGGGTACAGCAAGAAGGGAGGCAGGGAGAGAATGGCTGGAAAGAAGATGCAGGACACAGAAGAGGATGTGGGAGAGCCTGGAAGGGCGATGCGGGACACAAAGGAGAATGGGATTGAGACTGACAGGGAGATGCAGGACACAGAAGGGGATGTGGTAGAGGCTGGAAGGAAGATGCAGGACACAGAAGGGGATAGGGAGAGAGGCTGGAAGGGAGATGCAGGACACAAAGGTGGGTGGAGGCAAAGACTGGAAGGAAGATGCAGGAACACAGAAGGGGATGGGGGAGGCTGAAGTGTGAAGCAGGACAATGACAGGGGGCGGATAGCAGATACTGGACACAGGACTGGTGCTAGGGTTTCTAGCGCCCCCCTACAACTTATAAATCGGCGCCCTTCCCTCATTAATGTTGGCTGCACGCTACCCTCCTTTTTCCCAAAACCTCTTTGTGAACTCTTTTGAAGCGATATTAGTATTTCTCCTTCAAATCCAGTGTTGTAAGAAAATTGCAGCAAAAGAGCAAATGCATAACCAAAATAAAAATACTTAGCATCATACAAACAGGCTGTGATAGTAAAAAAAAAAACCATCTGATTCTGGTCATCTCACTAACAACATTCTCCAGTACCAGGCATATTGTGAACTAATATAAAACACTGCAAAAGACACTGAAAATTTACAAAGGCAATCTATCATATCATACCACCATACACTTCCAAAACTCATACAATAAGGGGCCTACCCAGAAAAAAGCAGCACTACAAATACTGCAATGGGCCCCAAAACATCCATACACCTCTATGAAAAGCTGTACAAGTCAAATTAGTACAGTACAGATCCCTACGTACAAACTCCATGTTGACAGAACACCTGGCCTTGGTCACACACTCAGAACACAGACTCTCACCAAGTACAGAATAAGTGACCATAACCTAAAGTAAAAACAAACATGTAGACAAAAATTAAAATGAAACCCCAAGAAGCCAGACTCCGCATACGGTGCCACACCAGATAAGAGATGCAGTTCCCCATACTGTTTGAAATATAAAGATAGCGCAAAGACCAATCACTAAATTGAAAATAAAATTATTTTTTCTACATCTTTGTTTCTGATGATTTTTGATCATGCTGGTCCTGATCTGACGTTTCTGTTTTCCTCTGTCTTCTCTTAGCTCTTTTTCTATGGTCTATAGTCCATCTGCCATTTCTTGTCTCTCCTTTTGCTTTCTTCATTTTCTTCCATCAGCCTTTTTCCAGTCCTAGCCCCCAGTCCCAGTCCCCAGTATCAGCCCCCTTTACAGCCTCCCCCCTCCCAGTACGTTCCAGTGTCAACCCCCTTGCATTCCCAGCACCACCACTGGTCTCTATTCCCTTTTAGTCCCCCTCCTTCTCCATCGTTCAGCCCCTTCTAGTCCAAATACCATCCTGGGTATCAATGAACTTCCAGTCCCAGTGCCCCCTCCCGTGTCAGCTCCCTTCCAGTCACACTCTCCTCTGTCCATCTGCCTTTTATAGTGCCATCCCTGGGTGTCAGCTCCCTTCAAGCCCCCACCTTCCCTCCCAGCCTCCTCCTTCCCCTCTTTTCCGCTCCCTTCTAGCCCCCATCTTCCCCCGTCAATTCTCTTCCAACCCCCCTCCTATTACCCAGCCACCTTCCAGCCCCATCCCCAAGTGTCTGTTCCCTTCCAGCTCCTGTGTCTACTCCCTTCCAGCTCCCCCTCCATGTAGCTCCATGTCTGCTCTCTTTCAGCTCCCCAGTGTATACTCCCTTTAGCCCCCCCATGTCTGCTCCCTTCCAGCTCTCCCCCGTGTCTGCTCCCTTGTAGCCCCCCGTGTTTGCTTCCTTCCACCCTCCCCGTGTTTGCACCCTTTCAGCTCTCCCTCCCCGTTTGCTCCCTTCCAGCTCCCGTGTCTGCTCCTTTTCAGCCCCCCAAACCCCTCCCCCATGTTTGCTCCAATTCATCCTTTAAAAAAGAAAGCACAAGAAACAGGAAATGCTTATTCTTGCCTTTAGAAACTCCACGACCCAGCAGTTTAAAATAGAGCAGAGCAAAGCCATAGGAACAGAGAAATGTTCCCACGGCTGCTTTCTTTTTCAAAGCCGTGGGTGGCGGACGGCTAGAGATAGTGCTCCCCCCCCTCCCCGCTGCCGGCACCCTCCTGCTGTGCTTACCCGGCTTACTGAGTAACACCAGCCCTGACTGGACATATAGGGAAGGAGTAGGACAGAAGAGACAGGGTGGGGACATAATAGAATAGAGGGCAAATGGTTGATACAAGGTGGAGTAGAAGGATGGAGGGCCTATGTTGGATATGGGGTTCAGTGCAAAGGATGAATATGGGGAGGGCAGATAGTTGATACAGGGTGAAGAAATAGAGGAGCAGAAGGCAGATACTGGACACGTGCTGGCGGCTTAGGGGGTGGAGAGAAGATGGACATGGGATAGAGAAGTAGATAGTAAAGACTGGACATAGAGTAGGGGCCATAGTGGGAAGAAAGGCAGATGATAGATACAGGATTGGGGTATAGGGCATAGTGAGCAGAGGCTGGACACAGGATAGGGATGGAGGACAGATGCTGGACACAAAATGGGGCAGGTGGAGGGCAGGTGCTGGGCACGGAGTGGGGGAGAGGGGTATGCTGAATAGAAGGGGATAGGACGAGGAGAGGTGCTAGAAGGGGAGACAAGGCGGCCGGACAGAAGGGGAGAGATTCTGGACACAGAGTATGAAAGAGAGAAAGAAAAGAGTTATACTGGGAAAGGATAGAGAGATGGGGAGTGAGGGCTGCTCCAAAGGTTAAAAAGTGATAGGAAGACATTGAGAACTGGATGGTAAGAGAGAGAAATAAAATCAGAGTTGATGAAGAAAAATAGAAGAAAGCCAAAAGGAAAAGAATAAGGTAAGAGATGGAAAGGTGTCTAAAAGACAGGAAGGAAAAGAAGTTGTAGATGGACCAGAGACCCTAGAGAGTGAGTTAAGAGAAAACGAGGAAAGCAGAAACCAGAGACTTGGATCAACATGATTAGAGAATAAAATGACCAGACAGCAAAAAGTAGAAAACATAATTTTCAGTTTAGTGACTGGAAAATGTCTATTTTTGGACTTCACAGGCCTAATATTCAACTTGCAACAGTCAGCGTTTTTAAAGCACCTGACCGCCCTGGGCAAAAGTGAAACCAAATATTCAGCTCTAGAATCTCTATATCCTCTGGCGCTGAATATCCAGTTTCAGCCCCGACTAATATTCAGCCGCTATCCAGATAGCTGAAACCGCATAAAGATAGGACAGTTATTAAGATGACTTGACTTTATACGGGCACTTAGCTTGTTAGATTGAAAAAGCGTAGTTCTCATCTGTAAAAGGTGTTCTCTGAGGACAGTAGGAATCAGTTCTCACATATGGGTGACATACATCTGCGCCGACAGAGCCCACACAGATCCACTCCCCAACTATCACAGAAAACCTTTAGGAGTTACACCGCACATGCGCGGTCACCTTCCTGCCCAATTGTGTCATTTTACCTCAGTATGATGATATAGCTCAAAGAAACAAAAGAAAACAACTCCATGGGGAGGACGGAGGGTTTTGAGGACTGATTCCTGCTGTCCCTGGAGAACACCTTGTACAGGTGAATAACTACACTTTCTCCAGGAACAAGCAGGAAGTCAGTCCTCACATATGGGACTCCCAAGCTACCAAAAACTTGTAAAAAGCCATGGGCAACCCAAAAGGTTAATGGTAAAGGACAGCAGGGTGAGCTGGTTGGCTGGAAGTCCAGCACTGCAATACCAACATCGAAGATACAATCCCCTCTCCGGTAGCCTGAACACAAAGGGCTGGAGGGTAAGAGCTGCACTAGTTCCCAAAGAGGTGATGAAGTACTGCCTGGCTGAAGGCACTATCACGCTTTGAGGCCACCTCCAAGCGCAGTAGTGCTCTGCGAAGGTATGGAAAGACGACCAGGTGGCAACCCGGCAGATGTTCAGCAAGGGCACTAAGCGCAGGTTGGCCTCCGAGGCCGCCATGGCGTGCTGATTGTGCACTGTGACATGATGTTCCAGAGAAAGCCCTGGTAGGCGAAGGAAATGCAGTCAGCCACCAACCTTGAGAGGATGCACTTGGAGACTGCTATGCCAAGTCGACTGGGATCAAAGGAGACAGAGCTGCACCGAGCAGAGGTGGGTCTCTGTCCTCAAAATATAAAAGGACAGGGCCATCTTGCAGTCAAGCGTGTACAGAAAGGCCTTCGCCCTAGAGGAGTGAGGCCTGGGAAAGAAGGTGGTGAGCACCACCTCCTGATTGAAGTGGAAGATGGAGACCATCTTGGGCAGGAACTTGGGGGTGAGTCCAAAGGACGAGACTTTTCCCATGGAAACTAGTATAGGTCATCTGGGCCACAAGCGACTGCAGTTTGCTCACACGCCTGACCAAGATGAGCGCCACAAGGAAAATAGCCTTCTAAGACAGGTACTTGGGATGGCATGTCGCCATGGGCTCAAGGGGGGGGCATCAGCTTCCCCAAGACCACGTTAAGGTCCCATGCCACCAGAAGCAGACAGGGGGACGGTACAGGAGTCCTCTCATGAAGCGGCCCACCATAGGGTGCCTCAAGACAACCTGGCCATCCACCAGGTGGTGTTGCCCTGCAATGGCACAGAGGTGCACTCGGTGTTGGATTTTAGACCATCCCCAGAAAGATGCAAGAAGTATCACAAGATGTCTTGCACAGCACAGGAAAAAGGGTTCAGATCCCCATTCGTGCACAACAACGAAAACCTGTGCCATTTAAACATAAAGGCCCGATGCATGGAATCCTTATGCGAGGCTAGCAGATCATCCTCCACCTCCCTTGAAAGGTGATGCGCAATGACTAACCTCTCAGCATCCAGGCAGTCAGTACAAGAAATGGAAGATTGGGATTGCAACAGGGTCCTGTCCTTCTGAGACAGTAGGTCTGGAGAACTCCCCAGCGGTAGTGGGTCCTTCTGGGAGAGCTGCAGGAGTAGGGGGAACGAGGGTTGCCTGGGCCACCAGGGAGCAATGAAGATGACTCAGGCCACCTCTGCTTGTATTTTGAGGAGAGCCCGTGGGACCAGGGACGTACGTGGGAAGGCATACAAGAAGCCTTGGGCTGGTCTCCAGGAGCAGAAGCAAGGCAGTTGTGCATTCTTCAGACTGGCAGAGGTCTATTTCTCAGACACTCCAGTGACAGTACTACTGTGTTCAGTTGCCACTCGTGGGGCTGGAGGACCCGGGCTCAGGCAGTCAGCCAGCATGTTTTCCTGGCCCAGCAGATAAACTGCCCTGAGGGAAATGTTCCTCTCCACTGCAAAGTTCCATATACGAGCTGACTCCCAGCAGAAATGATACAAGCCTGTGCCCCCCTACTTGTTGAGGTAGTAAATCACCACCTGATTGTCCATTTGAACATGTATCACCTGCTCCGCAAAGTGGGCTTGGAATATCTGGAGGGCCAGATACATTGTACGGAGCTCCAGCAGGCTGATCTGCAAAGCACTCTCCCCTGGGGACCGGGGACCCTGTGACTGCAGGTGATCGCGGTGGACTCCCCAGCTGAAATTGGATGCATCTGTCGTGAGGACACGCTGCACAGGGGGAGCTCAGAAAGGCAGGCTGGTTCCGAGGGTCCTGCCACCAGGCAAAGGACACCGCCAGGGCAGGTGTGACCTGGATACTGTCCTCCAGGTATCCTAAAGCCTGTATCCACTGGGTGCTGAGTGTAAACTGGGCATGCAGCATGCGTAGGCAGGTGACGCGTGTGACATGGCCAATAGACACCATGTGCCCCAACAGGCAGAGCATCAGTCTGGCTGTCACCATCGTGCATCTCTGCACATTCCTCGCCAGAGCAGATAGGCGCAGTGCCCGGTCCTGCGGAAGCAAGGCCCATGCCTGGGTGGAGTCCAGAAGGGCGCCAATTAAGTGCTGAGTTGGTAACAGGTGAGACTTTGGGAAGCTGATCACAAACCAGAGGTGTTGGAGCAGCCCTATGATGCAAAGAGCTGCTTGTGTGCCTCCTCTGGTGAGCTGGCTTTGCTGAGCCAGTCGTCCAAATAGGGGAAGACAAAGACCCATAGGAGACTGAGGTGGGCGGCCACTACCGCTAGGCATTTGGTGAACATCTAAGGAGCTGAGGCCAGTCTGAATGGAAGCACTCTGTTCTGGAAATGTCAGCCCCCAATGACAAACCAGAGATACTGACAATGTCTTGGATGTATCAGGATGTGGGTGTAAGCATCTTTGAGATCCAAGGAGCATAGCCAATCTTCCTGCAGAAGGTAAGGCAACAAGGTTCCAAGAGATACCGTTTTTGAACTTTTCTTTGACCAGGAAGCGGTTGAGATCCCACAGATCCAGAATGGGTCTGAAGCCCCCCGTCTTCTTGAGGATGAGGAAGTAGCGGGAGTAGAACCCCTGGCCCTGGGAGGGCTGGGGAACGGGCTCTAACATGTGATCTTCGATCAGGACCTCAAGCTCCTTCTTCAGGAGCTCCCTGTGTAAAGGGTCCATGGATAGTTCCCTTGGAAGAAGGGAGGAGACAGATGGAAGAAGTGGAGGAGGTACACCTCCCGGACCACCTGCAACACCCAGGCATCTGTGGTGATGTCTGGCCACTGGTGTGTGATGGATCAGCTGTCCTCCTGTGAACCTTGGGCCTCGTACCTCCTGGGGGAGGGAGGCTATACTCAAGGAGTCAAAAGCTCCCTCCAGGCTGCTCCTAAGGCACTGTTTAGGGCTTGGGGCATTTTGGTTTACAGGGGCAGTTGCCCTGGCCCTTGGCCTGCTGCCCCTGTAGGGGAGCTTGAGGCTGAAAATTGAGGGTATTTCCCATAAGCCTTCTTGGTCTTCGGGTGGAAGGGCTTTTTCTCCCCGAAGCCTTCCTGTGGGAAGGATCAGACGTCGTCCTGGACAGGAATCTTTTCTCCAGCTTGTCCGCCTTCTCAGTCATGGGCTTGCCGAAGAGGGTCTCTCCCTGACAAGGGACGTCGGCCAACTTTCCTGTACCGACTGCTCCAGTTCGGAGGATTGTAGCCAGGCAAGGCGTTTGGCATTAATGCCCACCGCGGCCACACGAGCCACCAACTCAAAGCCGAAGGCTGCCCGAGACTGAAATTTGGAGCATTCCTTGACTGAGGAAACTAGGGTCCTGAAGTGCTCAAGGGGGTCTCCTGCCAACCCAGCCGAGAACCCGGAGAGCTCTTTCGCTAGGTCCCTCAGGTACATGCCCATGTACAGCCGGGTATGCCTGTATCCGGGCTGAGAGTATGGAGCCCTGGAAACACTTTCTGTCAACGGCATCCATGGTGCAGCCTCCCTGCCAGGGGGCACCAAGGAGTGCATCTTCTGATCTTGATGTGACATGACTGAATCCATCACCACTGAGTTGTGAGGCAGCTGTGTCTGCAGGATGGATGGTATGGACACAGTCAGTACCTCTCTTGGGGGGGGGGGAGCACCTTTACTGGAGGGTCAGAGATCCTCGATATGAGGATCATCCTTGGGTACCACCACGAAGGTGAGGGCTTGGGACACCCCCCTCACAAAATCCAGAAGGGGACCACGGACGATGGTGCAGTAGGGACGGGTCGGAGGGAATGTTGTGGTGAAGGACGGTGTCAGGGGATTCCTCTGACTCCCATGCGACCGAATCAGAGGAAATGTCATGCGCCTGCCACTCTCCGAACTGACTCGGCATCGATGATATCTGGCCTCGAGGCTCTGTGGTGGCGGTGCTCAATGGCGAATTGAGCTTCAAGTTCTATGCCGAAGGAAATGGCACCACTCGAGCTAAGTTCTCTAGGATAGGGGTATCCTCCGGCAATGTCCTCATCAAGGACGGTGCTATGATTGCCACCAATGATCCAGAGATACCGGGCATTGGGCTCTGCTGTGTCTCAAGGAACACAGTGAAACTGCATACCAGGGCCACAATCCTGGTCTCGCTGCTGGCTGGCTCTGCAGCAGCTGGCTCGTGCCTCGAGAAGGATGAGCCTGGAGCCACGTCCCTTGTCAAAGAATCACCAATGGTGATAGCATTGGGGGACCTGATTCGATCCCCCGATGCAGTGGGAGTCTCATCCTGCTGGGGCTGCTTGGCAGGCCGCTCCCAGCAGTCAACATCAGCCTCTGGTCAAGGACTCCCAGATCTGGTGGAGGTCTTACCTACTGATCCGGGGTCAGAACTTGCCTTCGGCCTCAACAGTGTCCTGGATCCATGGGGGAAAATCCTCTGAGGATGAAACCCAGGTTTGAGGCTACACAACCCGGGGCTCCGACTGAGTCATCGGACGCTGGTGTTGAGGGCAGGGATTGCGCCTCTGATGCAGATCTCATGGCAGATTTAATGAACAGCTCTGACTGCCGTCTTTAAAGTTCCTTCTGGGTTTTTGCCGACATTCGTTAGCAGAACGGGCAGGTAGACACGTTGTGGTCTGCCCTGAGGCATTTTAGACACTAGCTGTGGCGGTCCGTGATGGACATGGTGCGATTGCACTTGCCACTGTTTGAAACCGCTGATCGAGGTCATAGAGGGCAATATGGCTCCATGAGCTCAAACTCTGACATCTCGAACAGCTAGGCCACGAGCAAAACACCCATGAGCCAAAAAGCAAAAGAAAAAAGTGTACCTGAGTAAAAACATAGTAACATAGTAAATGACGGTAGATAAAGACCAGCATGGTCCATCCAGTCTGCCCAGCAATATGGCAAGAGTAGGTGCGCCCCTGTCGCTCTGAGCATGCCACTCCTCCCCATGTCTTTGTTTAGGGATGAACCCACCACTCGATGTAGGACACCCCTATTTCTTGAGAAGTTAGATGGTTCAGTTTATTTTGTTTTTATCCTGTTTCTGTAAAGGGATCCGCTGTGTTTGTCCCATGCAGAGGCGGTGGACTCGAGCAGCAGGTGGTGATTGGAACTGATCCCGGTAAAAAACATGAAGTAATAAGACCTACTAGTGAGAAAAATCTACTTTATCTGAAGGGCACAGCCAGCACATCTGCAGGGCTCTGCGGAAAAAAGACTGAGGTTAAGATGGTACCCTTGGATGGGAAGGTGACCGTGCATGCATGGTGTAACTCCTAAAGGCTTTTTATGAAAGCTGGAGAGTAGATGCGCATGGGCTCCATCGGCACAGATGACACCCATATATGAGGGCTGACTTCTGCTTGTTCGCCGAAAATCGCTACTAACCAGCTAAATATTGGGACTACCTTCGTCCTGCCCATGGGCCCTCCTAGAACTCTCCAAACAGTATCAGTTTTTAGAGGGGATATTCAGCAGCTCTGGCGAGTTAGTGCTGCTGAATATCCCACTCAGTGGGGGTTATCCAGTTAGCAGATCCTGCTAACCTGATAAACTCCTTTTAATATTGAGCTATATGCATATATGCATATACAGGGTGGCCCAAAAAAAGTGAACACACCTCGTAGCATATAAATTATTTAAAAATTCAAAAAGACAGATGTAAACGATTGACAAATTAAAAAAAAAAAAGATGGCGACCGGAAATTGTCGAAATAAAGACGTTATATAGCTAAAAATGGTAAATAAGTAAACTATATAAGCTTTTAATTTACGAGATGTTCTCACTTTTTTGGGCCACCTTGTATATAAGCTGCATAGTAAAGGGACATCTGTAGCTCTTTCCATTTCTCCGGTGTTGTATTGCATGCAGAGTCTGGAATTTTGATATTTCAATTGAAATTTTGTCTACATAATTTATTTTTAAATTTGTGTTAATTTATTTTATGCTTGGTGAGGATCTATTTAAATTCTGTGTGTGGCAAGTCAGGTAGTCCGTTAGCATGGAGTTTCTAAGTAAGGATCGATAGTAATCCGTCTTGCTTGGTTTTCTAATTAGATGTATGCCTATTCTAGGGTCCACGGCAATAAAGTGTAGTTATTCACCTGTAAGGGATGTTCTCTGGGGACAGCAGGAATAAGTCCTCACATATGGGTGTCGTCGGCGCAGACGGAACCCATGCAGGAACCTTTCCCCAGCTTTCAAAGAAAGCCTTTGGGAGATGCACCACGCATGCGTGGTCCCCTTCCCGCCTAAGGGTGCCATCTTGCCTCAGTATATCATAGCACAAGATGGCAAAAACGATAACTCCACGGGGAGGAGGAAGGGTAGTGAGGACTGATTCCTACTGTCCTCGGAGAACATCCGTTACAGGTAACTATGCTTTCTCTGGAAACAAGCAGGAAGTCATCCTGACATATGAGAATCCCCAGCTACAGGCTACCAAAAAAACTGTAAAAAGCCATGAGTGACCAGAAAAAGGTGGGTTGTGAGCAGCAGTAACTGAGTCAAGAGACAACAGACCCTCGAGCGACCCAAGTGTCCAGCGAGGAACCAGTCCACCGGTAGCCCAAACACAGCAAGGGCAGGAGGAGAGGAGCTGCCTACACCCTGAATAAATGGAGTACTGCCTGGCTGAAGGCACTGTCCTGGCAGGACTCCCTTTCCATGCAGTAAGGAGCTGCGAAGGTATGGACTGAGGATCAGGTAGCGGCCCACCACATTTCCAACGGAACGGAATGCAGGTTTGCCACAGAAGTCGCAATGGCCCAGAAGCTATGCGCTGTGAAGCTATGCGCTGTGACACGGTGCTCCAGTGAGAGACCGACGTACTCACACAAAGATGATGCAGTCCGGCGCCCAGGTGGACAGGGTGTGTTTAGACACAGCCATCCCCCCCCAACTGACTTGGGTCAAAGGAGACAAAGAGCTGAGAAGCTTGATGGTGGCTCTGGGTGCACTGCAAGTAGAAAGATAGCACCCACTTACAGTCCAGTGTGTGGAAAACAGCCTCTGCCCTGCTGGCGTGGGGCCGTGGAAAGAAGGTGGGAAGCACCACCTGCTGGTTAAAGTGGAATGGAGACACCATCTTAGGCAGGAATTTGAGGTGTGTGTGAAGCACAGCCCTATTCCTATAGAACCTAGTGTATGGTGGGTCTGCCACCAATGCCTGAAGCTCACTGACCCTGCGAGCAGAAGTGAGCGGCATGAGGAACACCACCTTCCAAGTGAGATACTTTAGGAGGCAGAAGCCAAGAGGCTCAAAGGGTGGCGCAGAAAGCCTTGAGAGTACAATGTTCAAGTCCCAATGCACCACCGGAGGGTGGAGGGATGTTTCGCTAGGAGATCCCCCCTCAAGAAGCAAGCCACTAGTGGTTGAGCAGAGAGCATTCTGCCCTCAATTAGATGGTGGTGTGCCACCAGCACACTAAGGTGCACCTTCACTGAGTTGGACTTCAACCCTGCCTGAGACAGGTGAAGCAGGTACTGCAGCACTAGTTGAACAGAGCAGAAGGGGTTGATCTGCCTCTCTGCACACCTGACAACCTCTGCCACTTCAAGGCATATGCCCAGCGTTTGGAGGGAGGCAGAAGGACCTCTTCCACCTTAGTAGAGAGACTGAAGGGAGCCAGGGCTACCCATTCAGCAGCCAGGCCGCGAGTGACAAGGACCCCAGGTTGGGGTGTAGGAGAGAGCCCTCTGCCTGCGTGAGAAGGGCTGGGTCATACCCCAAGGGAACCAGAGGTGCTTTGGACAGGTGGAGAAGCAGGGGAAACCATGGCTGCCTGGCCCACAGTGGAGCTACCAAGATCACTGTAGCCCTGTCACATTGGACCTTGAAGAGAGTCTTGGCGATCAGGGGTGTGGGCAGGAAGGCAGAGAGGAGGCCCTCCGCCTATGAGAACAAGAATGCAACCGTCATCACCCTGGTGGGGTGCACTTGGGAATTGGCTGGGCTGGCAAAGAGATCCAACCATGGGAGCCCCCAGCGCTGGAATAGACAAGTCTGCTACCCTGGGATCCAGTCTCCACTCGTGTGGCTGGAGGACCCAGCTGAGTCGGTCCACCAGGGCATTTGTCCTGGCCCAAGAGATATACTGCCAGAGTGATAATGACACAATGGCTTTATTGGTGGTCCCCAACGCGTTTCTGCAGGTTGCCTTCCTCAGGGGGTTGAAATCACTTACAAACATATAATAAAAACATATATTAAAAACATATCAAAAAACGGTTAAAAAGAAACCACTAAGAGGTAACCGGGCATGGTATTAGAACAAATAGTTTGTCTACATCTTATGACACTCAAAACAAACAAATAAATAAATAATTAAAAGCATAACACAATACATACATACACAATATTAATAAACAAAAATCTTGAATATTACTTGTATATACATTACATGGTACAAAATAGACACCATAAAACCATAAAAATAGTAATACAAGAACCATAAAAAGGAACATTACATGCAGGGCAGAAGAAGATATAAAACCAAAAAATAGATAAAAGAACTCAAAACGATGAGGTAAAAAAGAAGAAGTAAAAATTATATATTAGATATACACTCACCAAGTGCCATAAGCTGGTTATCTTATAGTGAATTAAAAGGCAAATGGCCCGAGCTTCAACAGTAAGAAATCCTGATAAAAATATAATAAAGGATTACAAAAAAGGTACGAGACTATATATGGGGAGATAACTCAACAGGTACAAATAAGGAGTTGAATAAGTATTCAACCTATCACATATAAAAGAAATAATATACTGGTGAGTAAGCACTACGCTGCCAATACAGTGTTTAAAAACATAGTTTAAAAACTACAGGGGATGGATAATTCCACAAGATAAACATCCATAGGGTAAAATAACAACTTAAAGTTAATGGTTATTAAATTGAACCCCAGTCTGTATAAAAGCGGCAAGGGAGTTACTCACTAAACCAGGGTGGATCTTTAGGATGTGGACGCGATCCTATGTTGAAAGTTATACCACCGTGGCAGCTACAGCTGATAAAGCTGAATATCTGGGGGAAAATTATAACGTAAAAACTTTTCAATACACAAGTAAAAAATTGGGAATACTGATAAGACTGACATTCGTTCAGAGAGAGAAGCCATCTAGAGAACCAAACATGCATTCGAGTGAGTTAAAGCACTGCCTACACGGAAATATTTGTAAAACCCCGGCATAACAAGTCAGGTATCTGTAGGTATGATAAAATTACGGGGAAATCACTCAATACAACAGCTGAGTAAAACCTCAGAACAGACACTAATTCAAAAAGAAAGTAACCCGGAGAAACCAGACGCGAGTGCAGATAAACCAAGGCAATGTTTAGAAGAGATTACTTGTTGCAAGTCATGTATCCAAGAGTGTATCGAAATAGCAAAGAAACAATGAGTGCACCAACTAAAAATGTAATAGCAGAGATAACTGCTGGAACCAACACCCATTTAGAAAGAAAGACCATCTTGAGACCCAGGCATGTATGTAAATAAATAAAACTGCTCAGATTCTTTAATAAGGAATAGTTCGCTGGGCGTGGACGGGATAAACTGTGTATCCAATGTTGTATTAAACCTTCATGTAGTTAGAAACCAACAATCGGAACAGTGAAACTTATACAAATCATATACCCGGAGATATATTTCTGCAAATTAGTAAAGCAATATACACAATAGAGTAACAAGGGTTATATCTGTAAATGCATTACAAAGCCTGATGAAAAAAACGGACCGGGAGCAAATGTTATGACCAAGACAGAAAATAATAAGAAAGCTTACACTGTAATATTACCTGACAGAATATGCTTCGAAAAAGCAGGAGCTCCAACGTAGCGTGTAAAGGATGGCAGATAGTGAAACTAAGATTATGTAGACGCTCAAAAGCGCGCCAAAGGCAGGGGGTGTGGCTAAGATCAAATTACAACGCAGTGAGGGCATCTCAGGAACAGTACATTTAAAAACGGAATCCTAGCATTGTCTGTGGGGACTAAAAGTGTATTGCATGCTGAAACCAAACTAACTTAGATGGTTTTTATATGTTGCATACTAGACTGAACTACCTTATATTGTTATAAAACAGGGGAAGTAAAAGCTTTCTGATACTCTATTAAAATTCTAAAGAAGGGCAGAACAAATTCATTAAGTATATCTCAGGATGATACAACACTGTGAATGTGGTCACAAGAGCACTGTCAAATCTGTCCGTAGGGGCTAAAAAAGTGTATGCTGAACCAAACTAACTTAAATTATTTTTAGAAAATGTGTGTTGTATGCTAAGCTAAACTAGCTTATATTGTTATAAAACAAGGGGAAAGTAAAAATACAGGCCCGACAAAGAATAATAAACAAACTATTTGTAATACTCTATAATTCCAAAGAAGGGCAGAGCGAACTAGTTAAATATGCCTCAAAATGATACGACACTAAGTCTGATCACAAGAATACTGTCAAATCTATTTTTTGATTCAGTCCGTTGGGTTCTAAACTGTTCAATTCATATATATATCGTTGCTCTAATTTCAACAATACTTTATTGACGTCCCCTCCCCTCCAGCTTGGCGTTACTGCCCTCAAAACCAAATATTTCAAATCACTGACAGTGTGATTCTTTTCTTTCCAGGGAGCTACAAGTGGCTTGTCTGAAATTCCTCTCTGTATGCAACTCCTGTGTTCTATTATCCTAGTGCGTACCTGTCTTTTAGTTTTACCTACATAAACTAATTTACAAGGGCATAATATTAAGTAAATCACATGTTCTGTTTTGCAATTGGAGAAAGTCTGTATGTAAACCTTAGGGATGTGAAGTAGGGTGAACGAAAACTTCCTTGGTTGTGATAACATGAGTACAAACAGAACAATTACCGCACTTAAAATGGCCTTTTATTTTCGGAGTGGGTCTGCGGTACGGAAGAGCAGATGGAACTAATATATTGGAGAGATTGGGATTGCGTTTATGCGCTACCATGACCTTCTTATTCACAAAGGGCTGTAAAGATATAAGTAAATCCCATTGCTGCTTTAGGATATTGGTGATCTCTCTGGTGTAGTTAGTAAAAGTGAGAGAGCATACAACCTTATCTAATTTCGGACGTTTCTTTTTCTGTAATAGTAACCCTTTGTCTGTAGTGCTGGCTCTATAGTAGGCATCCTTGATGCATCGCTTAGGAAATTAGACACGCTACGTTGGAGCTATGGTGGGTGGGGACGGGTTCTACTTTCTTGCTTGCTAAGAGGCCTGTGAGTTCCTGCTGGAGCAGGGCCCGGTAAAGGGGAGTCCTAGGGGGGGCTCTCTCAGGAAGAATGGTGGGGGCATCTGCTGGAGGCGGAGGAGGTACCCCTCCCTGATCACCTGAAGGGCCCATGCGTCGGTGGTGATGGAGGGTCACTAGTGGGCATAGAGCACCAGCATCCCCCTGTGTGCAGAAGGACTGTGCCTCCGAGGGGAGGAGAGGCTATGCCCAATGAGTCAAAAGCGCCCTCCAGGTTGTGCCATGGGTGCGGTTTGGGGCTTAGAGGTCTTAGGCTTTTGTGGGCCATGATCCTGTTGGGGAGCTGGAAAGGCTGGGTAGTTTCCGTAAACCTTCCTCTCTTGGGGTATGAGGACTTTCTGCCAGAAACCTTCCTCTGGGAAAAATCAACTGTCTATTTGGAGAGCCTGGTCTTAGTAAGGAACTCTGACTCCAATTCGGCAGCCTTATCAGCAGGGTGTGCCAGAGGTTCTCTCCCTGGCAGGGGACATCGACCAGCTTGTCCTGCAACCATTGCTCCAGGTCAAAACGACGGTAGCCAGGCATGGCATCTGGCACTAATGACTGTCACAGCTACTCTAGCTGCAGAATCAAAGCTGTCATAGGGCTGCTCAAGTAATAAACTTGAAGCACTATGACTGGAACCACTGGAGAGGTTTTTCTGAGACCAGCCGAGAAACCAGCAAGTTCCTTCGCCAGGTCCTGCAAGTACATGCCCATGTACAGCTGACAGGCCTGGATCCAGTTGACAAGCATCGAGCCCTAGAAGCACTTTCTGCCCATGGCATAGGCCTCCCTACCCAGGGGCACCGAGGAGTGTGTTTTCTGGCTTTTGAGCCGACGCATGGCCAACTCCACCACCATGGAGCTATGAGGCAGTTGGGCCTTCTGGAAGCCAAGACTCCTGCAGACCCAATATATCAAATCCAGCTACCTGCTCACTATGGGCACAGAGAAGGGGGGGGGGGTGTCTCCCACATGTGGAGGAGCAACCGTTCCAGGATATTGGGGGGGGGGGGGAGGGGGAACAATCACCGTAAGTGCCTCCTTTGGAGGAGCTTTATACTGGAGGATTTCTAGGTCCTCCGTGTAAAGGTCCTCCTCTGATTTGGTGGCGAAGGTGAGGGCCTTCGCCATATCCCTCACAAAGTCAAGGAAGGTTATACCTTCAGGTGGGAATTGGTGCCATGTTTCCAGGGGAGATGAGTCTGAGAGCATATCCTGGTGGCAGCAGGTGTCCGGGGACTTCATGTCCTCAATCTCCCAGTCCAACACCGAGGCGGTAGAATAGTCAAGGATCCTTAGGGTCCTGGGGTCAAGGCCCCAGCAGCTTCAGTGCCCTGGCAACCCTCCACTCAGAACCGAGGGCGCTGAGCAAGGAAGACCACAGCACCGAGGATAAGGACCTGGATTGGGACAGATGTCGAGGCGTGTCTCAAAGCTAATTGTGCTCTGAGGATCAGCTCGACTTCTGGGGAGTCTCTCAACATGAAGGGCCTCGTGTTTGGGAATGATGACCCGGAGGAACTGGGCATCAGAGCCTGCTGCTGGGTCAAGAAGGCAAACTGCGCTCCATGACCCCATCCTGGCCTCGAGACCAGATGACTCTGAAGTCTTTGGTGTGAGCCACCATAGACTCTGGGCCTGGCGCCACCTCTATCAAGGGAGAGTCCTTGACAAGGATGGTCTTGGGGGTCTGAGACCGATCCCTCAATATCGACAGCTCCCATCAGGGCAACTTAGAAAGCCTATCCCAGCCATTGCCCTTAGCCTCGCATCAGAGGCTGCGGGTCCTGGGCCCATGGGATTTACCTACTTTCCCTGACTCATTTCCTGATGCTATCTTCGAGGGCTTCTGGCTCTTTGAGCGGCCCTCATCGATGGAGCTCCGACTGGAGGTTCCGTGACCTTGAAGCTCCAAGGCTGCTCGGTCCTCACGAGGGACTGAGGCTCCAGAGGTGGTCTTGGAGCGACATCTCGTGGATGACTCTGGGGCTGAGTCAATCTTTTAAAAGATGGACTCCAGCTGCTGCTGCTGACAGCTCTTGAGGACCTTGGGAGTCATCTGCTTGCAGAGACTACAGACCAAGGAAGGGATCGTGGTCCAGTCTGAGGCACAGGCAGCAGTCTTGCGAGTCCATGTGTGACATGTGTGCAGCGGTTAATTGGCTTGAATCCACTGACAGAGGCCAAGGTGGGGGGAAAACAGCCCCTGTGAGGTCAAACTCACTTGGTCCAGCGAAAAAAAAGCTGTGAACTTGTGCGAATCAAAAAAGAAAAGAAAAAGAACCCAAGAACGCGACGTTGAGGCAAGCAGACTCAAGAGCGAGAAGGGACCAGTATGCCACCAGAGAAAGCAAAAATTAAAGACAAAAATCACCAACTTTTTCCAGGGTGTGAGGGTGGGGGGTGGAAAAGACATGTCTGATGGGCTCCGCGGAAAAAAGGAAACTGAGGCAAGATGGAACCTTTAGGCGGGAAGGAGGCCATGCAGGCACAGTGCATCTCTCAAAGGCTTTCTTTGAAAGCTGGGGAGAGGTTATCGTGGGGGCTGTCGGTGCCGACATCACCCATATGTGAGGACTGACTTCCTGCTTATTCCCGGAGAAAATTATTTAGGCGGATGTTTATTAAGCTGGGCTAACTTAATGCACCCGATAATGTACCCAGATAGTATGCGCTAACAGATAATGCAGGGAAATTGTAGATAATGCAGCAATTTTCTATTTGCATAAACCGTGTTATCTGCAAGAGTGGGCGGGAGGTGAGATGCAACAGACAGTTGCCGTGGGCATCAACAGCATGCAGTAATCAAAGGTGCACAGCATGGATGCTCATAACCCCCACTCAATGAGTGGCGTTATGTGCATCCATGGTGCTTGCTGGGGCATGCTCTCCACAATTTTGGTGCATTATCTGTTAGAGCAGTGGTTTGACACAGTTTTCGGGGACTTCCAGTCAGGTTTTAAGGATATCCACAATGAATATGCATGAAATAGATCTGCATATAATGGAAGCAGTGCATGCAGAATCATTGGAGTAGCAGCTTAGCTGTTAGAGCAACTGCCTAGTACCAAGATCAAGGGTTCGATTCCCAGTGTCACTCCTTGTGACAAGTCACTTTACCCTCCTTTGCCTCTGAAGAAAAGGCCTGGCAATCTACGTCTGGTGATGCATTGCAAAGAAAACCCAGAGGCAGCTGGGTCGCCAGAAGTCAGCACTGACTTGACAGCACAAAAAAAAAAGCTGCATCTATTTTTGTTGTATACCTTTGAACATACTGTTAAAATATTATAATGACATACAGTTGTAACATTTCTATTTCTCAAGATATCATACATACCGTACCTAAAATGCAAGGATGCCAATAACTTAACGCACCAAATAACACACCCAGATAGCATGTGCACATTGACCACAATTGCTCCTTAGAGGAGGGGGGCAGGTAAGCCAACTGGTTCACATGAAAGGGAGACAGCATTTTAGGCAAGAAGGCAGGCACACACCGAATGGAAATTGCCTCCTTTGAAAAGGACAGATAATGATCTCAGCAAGACAGAGCCTGCAGCTTGGAGATCCACCTTGCAGAACAAATCGCAACCAAGACAGCATTGAACATCAAATTCTTTAAGGTAGTATATGTCAACGGCTTAAAGGGGGCGCCATCAGGGTCCTGAGCACCAGATACAGATCCCACGAAGGGATCACAGACCAAAGGGAAGGATGCAGATGCTGAACCCTCTGAAAAAACATGAAACGTCCGGGTGCAACGCAAGATTTGTCTTGCCACAGCTGCCATATGAACCTTCAGGGAGCTAAGTGAGAGGCCCTTCAAGGACATCCTGCAGAAAGGCCACCTTGGCTGTCTCAGGAACTAAGTGCTGCACACAGCACCAGAGTTCAAAGCAGCACTATACCATACGTATGCTAGCTTGGTAGACCTGCTTCGGGCACCAAGTGGAGTAGAGATTACTGCTGAAGAGTAGCCCTTACATGCTAGCTAGCAGTCTCCTCTTAAGATCCATGCCCTAAGCGAGAAGAGAGCTAGGTCCTCCAGAATGATCAGTCCCTGCTGCAATAGCTCCTGAGACAGAGGGAGCTGAAGAGGTGGTGCTGGCAGGAGCAGCATTAGATCTCCAAACCATGCTCTCCTTGGCCAGTCCGGCGCTACCAGAACAATCTTGCCTAGGCGGCGCTCTATACACTGAAACACACACTCCACCAACGCCACAGAGGAAACACATACAGCAGCTGCTGACTTGGCCAAGGCTGGGTCAGAGTATCAACATCCAACAAACCCCATCTCTTTCCGGAATCGGCAGATCATGCTGGCCTCTGCAGAATCTTAAGGTGAGAATACTTCATAATCCACATCAAAGCCCAGTACCAACTCATCTGAATCAGAGGCAGAGTCGAAATCTTAGATGGCTACCAACTGCCCTGCGCTGGGGACACTTAGCCAAAGGCCATCAAATAGAGCTTCTACTTTCAGCCTGCCCAACATGAGACTGCATCAAGGCACACCCTGAGGCTGCAGGGTCTGAATTTCCACACTGGAAGGACCAGGCTTGCTGCAGAAAGGAAAATAATTCTGGGGAGGACAGGACCAGGATCCAGCAGCTCTCCTCTCAAATAAGGCTCCCAACACCAGGGAGCATAGCCACACATATTTGTTCCAACAGGCTTTTGACCTTCCTTCCAGTAGTTCTGTTTAGCTATTGCTTCTCTGTCTGCTTCTAGGTGACCCTGCTGGTCAAGCTTTCCTTTCATTTTATAATGGAGTTCCTTTCTTCCTACGGCGCTAGCATATTTTATTGTAAACGGCTCTCATGTTCCGACAAGGGCGGTATATAAAGTGTTAAAGATAAAGATCCCCTAGAGGATGAAGAATAGCTCACAGCACAGTCACTGGAGTCTCTAGCTGGCCGAATATCCTTAACCATAGTGTCATCCTTCACCTGCTGCCATTATGCAGATAAGGGTGGACTACTACTAATTTGTATAGCACTACAGGACGTACGCAGTGCTATGCAGACATGTAAAAGACGGTCACTGCTCATCAGAGCTTACAATCTAGTCAAGACAGACAACACAACAGCTGAGGCCAAGGGATATCTAGGGGAATGGTAAGGAAAGACATAGGAGACTAAGTGGATCAGGATCCAAAAGCAGCCTCAAAGAGTTGAGTTTTCAGCCTGGATTTGAAAAGGGCCAGAGATGAAGTCTGACGCATAGATTCAGATAGTTTGTTCCAGGCATAAAGAGCAGCAAGGTGGAAAGATCAAAGTCTGGAGTTGGCAGTAGAAGAGAAGGGCACAGATAGAAGGGATCTGTCAGAAAGCATAGTTATTCACCTGTAGCAGGTGTTCTCCAGGAACAGCAGGAATCAGTCCTCGCATATGGGTGATGTCACTGATAGAGCCCACGTGGGAACACTTCGCAGCTTCCAAAGGAAGCTTTTGGAGTATACTAACCGACCTCATGGACTTCAGAAGAAAATCTTTTTAAAAAAATCTTGTTTCACGAATCCTTTGGAAATGAAGATTAGCCCCCCTCACAAATCAATTGACCAATATCAACTCAATCCTACTCAACCCTCCCAACCCCTCATTCCAATCCCATTCCCTCTGCACAAACGTCTTCCCTAGCTATCCCTGACCCTCTCATTTATGCCTTATGCACATGCCTTGTATGTAATTACATAAATAATTCCTGTTTTGCTCTTTGTTCATACTGATTGTTCTGTTTCAATGATGTTCCGTGTACAAATATTAATTCTATGTGAACCTCCTAGGCCTTTAGATTGGGCGGTATAAAACACACCTAAAAATAAATAAAACATTCCACGCATGCATGCTGGTCTACCTGCCCAAAAAAGCCATCTTACCTCAGTATGACAACATAGCTTAAGGAAGCCCAAAAAGAAAACAACTCCACAGGGAGGAGGGAGGGTACTGAGGACTGATTCCTTCTGTCCCGGAGAACACCTGCTACAGATGAGTAACTGTTTTATCCGGGACCAAGCAATAAGTTATCATCACCTATGGGACTCCCTAGCTACAGACTACTGAAAAAACCCTGTAGACATCCCAATGGGGCAACCAGAAAAAAATGAACAGAGAAAACAGCAGGAAACGCTGAAGTTCCAAGAGTCAAAACCAGCCTTAGGCATCAACCAACGGTAGACTCTCTAGTAGCCTGGACAGACAAAAGGGTTGGAAGGAAGGTGTTGCATTAATTCCCAAAAAGGTGCCAGAGTACATTTTGGCTGAAGATGCTGTCACGCAGTAGTGGGCTGCAAATGTGTTGACAGAAGACCATATAGAGGCCCTACAAAATCTCCACTGTGGAGACAGAGCGCAAGTGAGTCATTGAGGCTGCCATAGCATGAACACTATGCACCAATATGTGGCACTCTAAGGAAAGCCCAGCCTGGACATAAGCAAGAGACACAGTTAGGGAGCGAGATAGAGGGTGAACATAAGAACATAACATAACATCATAAGATATACCATACTGGAGTCAGACCAAGGTCCATCAAGCCCAGTATCCCATTTCCAACAGTGGCCAATCTAGGTCACAAGTATCTAGCAGTTTCCCCAAAGGACATAGGTTCCACAATGCTTGTATTGGGTCAAGCAGTGATATCCTGGGTCCTTTTTAATAATGGTTTATAGACCTTTAATTCAAGGAACTGGTCCAAACCTTTTTTTAAACCCAGCTACACCAACAGCTTTTACTATATCCTCCAGTAACAAATTCCAGAGTTTGATTACACATTGAGTGAAAAAATATTTCCTCTTATTAGTCTTAAATAGGTTACCCTGTAGCTTCATTGCATGTCCACTAGTCTTTCTATATTCTGATGACGTAAACAATCAATCTACGTTTACCCGTTCCACTCCATTCATTAATTTATAGACCTCTATCATATCTCCCCTCAGCCATCTCTTTTCCAGGTTGAAGAGCCCTAACCTTTTTAGCCTCTCTTCATAGGGGTATCCTTCCATCCCCTTTATCATTTTGGTGGCTCTTCTCTGTACCTTTTCTAATAACGTTATATCCCTTTTAAGATACGGTGGCCAGAATTGCACACAATATTCAAGATGCGGTCGCACCATGGAACGATACAGAGGCATTATAATATCCTTTGTTTTATTTTCCATTCCTTTCCTTATGATACCTAGCATTCTATTTGCTCTCTTGGCTGCCGCTGCACTCCGGGCAGAGGGTTTTAACATGTTATCCACGATGACGCCTAAATCTTTTTCCTGGGTGGTGATTCCTAATGTGGAACCTTGCACTGTGTAACCATAGGTTGTTCTTTCCTAGGTGCATAACTTTGCACTTGTCCACATTAAATTTCATCTGCCATTTGGATGTGTTTAGAGACAGTTACCTCCACTGTTGAGCTCATAAGAAACAAAGAGCTGAGTGGAACGGCGATGGGGCTTCGTCTATTGAAGATAAAAGGCAAGGGTTCTTACAGTCTAGAGTATGAAGAGAGGCCTTTGCACTGGAGGCATGAGGCCATGGGGAAAAAAGTGGGCAGTACCACGGAATGGTTAAGGTGGAATGGTAGAAACCATTATAACAAAATTACTGAACATGTAGATAGCCAAGGTTTAATGGGAGAAAGCCAACATAGATTTTACCAAAGAAAGTCTTGTCTTACTGATCTGTTATAATTTTTTGAAGGTGTGAATAAACATGTAGACAAAGGTGAGTCGTTTGATGATGTATATCTGGTTTTTCAGAAAGCCTCTGACAAGGTCCCTCATGAGAGGTTCTTGGCAAAATTAAAAAGTCATGGGATTGGAGGCAAAGTAGCATTGTGGATCAAGAACATGTTAAAAAGCAGAGAGTAGGGCTAAATGGCCAATTTTCTCAGTGGAGAAAGGTGAATAGTGGAGCATCCCAGGGATCTGTGCTGGGCCCACTGCTTTTTAACATATTCATAAATGACCTGGAAATAGGAATGAATGAGGTGATCAAACTTCCAGATGAGACAAAATAATTCAAAGTTGTTAAAGCGCAAGATGATTGTGAAAAATTGCAAGAGGACCTTGAAAAATTGGAAGACTGAACATCCAAATGGCAGATGAAATTTAATGCGGACAAGTGCAATTGTGATAGGCGATGGCCTAGCATGTAGCAGAGCTAGGTCTGAAGCCCTTTCTCCTGCTTTAAAATGTTATTGCTGATTTTGGAAAATTACAGAATGCTGTTAGCTGTTAGAAAGAGGAAAATTACAGAATGCTGTTAGCTGTTAGAAAGAAATACCGTTCTATTCTGGTCTGATAACATGTACTGCTCTCCTGGAGATAAGAGAATTAAAACTTTTACTGTTTATTGTTTAGGTAAGCCAGATGTCTGCTTTAGTAGGAATGTCCTCCACTGTATCTTTGCTAGATGTACACTGACCTCGTAATTAGGATGAAAATATAGCAGAGAAGCCGAACAGTGTAAGAATGTTTTGTCTAGCATTATGAAGATTGTTTAGTGTTTTGAGCCAAGGCTAGAGATACGTCTTAGCCTTGCTTTGTTTGTCCTTGTTTTGTTTTGCTTTTGATGAGAATGCTTCTGATATGCCTTCCACTATCTTTGCAAGCTAACTGACCTTGCAAGAGTAGCAAAATATACTGTATACTTTAGCAGAAGTATTATGTTTAGTGTTATGTCTACCAAGACCAGGACCAATGAGAAGTTTTGCCTGTATTAGACTGGAGAAGAAAGGTATATAAACTGTCATTTTTCTGAGCTCTGGGCTCAGACATTTTGTATGCCAGTGCTGAGACTGTATATACAATAAAAGGGAGTTGAATCCTCGTCCATTGACTCCGGGTATTATTGGGGTTGCGGGCCCTTCGCTATTACACAATGTTATGCACCTAGAAAAGAACCCAAACTATGGTTACACGATGCAAGGTACCACTTTAGAAACCACCACCCAGGAAAGAGAGTTAGGCATTATCATGGATAATATACTGAAACCCTCTGCCCACGGTGCAGCAGTGGCCAAGAAAGGAAATAGAATGCTAGGAATCATAAGGAAAGGAATGGAGAATAAAACAAAGGATATTATAAATCCTCTATATCGTTCCATGATGCAACCGTACCTTGAATATCGTGTGCCATTCTGGCTGCCATATCTTAAGGGTATAGCTGAATTAGAAAAGGTACAAAGAAGAGCAAAAAAATGGTAAAGGGAATGAAGGATATGCCTATGAGGAGAGTCTTAAAAGGTTGGGGCTCTTCAACTTGGAAAAGAGACAGCTGAGAGGGGGATATGATAGAGGTCTATAAATTAATGAATAGTGTGGAACAGGTAAACACAGATAGTTTGTTTATGCCATGAAAAAGAGACTAGAGGGCAGCTAATGATTATTTTACTCAACGCGTAATCAAACTCTGAAATTCATTACTGGAGGATGTAGTAAAAGCAGTTAGTGTATTTGGGTTTAAAAAAAAAAAGGCTTGGACAAGTCCCTGGAGGAAAGGGCCATAAACCATTATTAAAGAGGACTCAGGAAATCCACTGCTTGCCCTGGGACAAGTACTGTGGGACCTGTGTGCCTCTTGGGAACCTGCCAGGTACTTATGGCCTGGATGGGTTACTATTGGAAACAGGATACTGGGCTTGATGGACCTTGGTCTGACACAGTAAGGCATTTCTTATGTTCTTAATGCAGAAACCAACTTATGGAGAAACTTAGAATGAGTGCCTAGCACCATTCTATTTTTGTAGAACTTAGTATAAGATGGGTGCACTACTAGTGTCTGCAGCTCAGTGATTCTGCACATTGAAGTAAGTGTCACCAAAAAGATGACTTTCCAGGTGAGGAACTTAAGTGGACAGGTGGCCAGCAGCTTAAGGGAGGCCAAGAGCAGCTTCCCAAGATGACATTGAGATCCCACGCCACTGGCGGTGGTCGAATAGGGGGACGAGAAAGTAGAAGGCCCCACAAAGCGTCCTATGAGTGGATGGGCAGAAAAGGGCCGGTCCTCAATATTGGTGATATGCTGCAAGGGTACTCAGGTGTACCCCGACAGAGTTAGATTTCAGTCCTGAGTTGGAGAGATGAAGCAAGTCAGCACTGTCTCCACCGAGGAAGTACAAGGGTTGAGGGCCCAGTTCGCACACCAAACTGAAAATCTGTGCCACTTGAAGGCATACACTCTCCTAGTGAAGTCCTTATGAGATGCCAGGAGAATGATTTCAACATACATGGGCAGATGGAACTCTACCAGAGCTATCTGCTCAGCAGCCAAGCCGTGAACAATAGGGAGTGGAGGATAGGATGCAAGAGGGTGTCCTCCGCCTGTGAGAGTAGATCCAGGGCACAGCCCAGGCAAAGGGGCGGTGCCCCAGGCAACTATAGTAACAATGGGTACCCATGGTTGCTGGGGCCATGGGGAGGGGGGCAATGAGTATTAAGAAGGTCCTGTCTGCTTGGACCTTGAAGATGGTTTTGGCCACCAGGGGAGTCAGCGGGTAAGCATAGAGGAGGCCCTCACTCCAATCCAGGAGGAAGGCATTTAATACCATCCGACTGGGATAGGGTATCAAATGCCTTCCTCCTGGTCATTGAGAGGAGCTGCTAAAAGGTTCATGGTGGGGATGCCCCACATCCAAAAGATCCAGCGGATCGCCTGGGGTTTGAGAGCCCACTTGCGCCCGTTGCAGGACTCTGCTGAGCTTGTCCTCTAAGGCATTGTCCTCTCCCGGTAGATACACTTCCTGGAGAAGCATCTGGTGCTTCACAGCAAATCTCCAGAGCCAGACTGTCTCCCATCAGAGGAGGTACGAGCCCATGCCCCCTTGTTTGTTGATGTAGAACATCACTAGTTGGTTGTCTGTATGAGAACAACCTGGCCAGCCAGCTGTGTCCAGAAGGCCCAAAAAGCACTGTCAATGGCTCCGATTTCAAGGATGTTTATGTGGTAGAGGCTCTCACCCTCTGACCAGAGGCCTTGCATGCAGAACCTGTAGAGATGAGCTCCCCAGCCGAGCTTGAAGGCATCTGTCAGAGCCTGTTGGTGCAGAGGCACTTAAAAGGGCAGCCCTGCTACAAGATGCACCGACTGCTGCCACCATGGGAGGGAAGAGAGCTGTGGTGGAGTTATGCACACCCTGACGGATAGATGGCCTGATGCCTGATCCCATGGAGTACAGAGGGTCCAATATGCCTGATGCATATTCAGGTGGGCGGAGTGACATGGATCGTGAAAGCCATGTGGCCCAGAAGAAGCAGCATCTGGCAAGCAGACACCATCGAGCAGCACCAAACCTGGTGCACCAGGCAGACGAGTTGGTAGGCTCGGTCTGTCAGGTGATATGCCCTGGCCACTGAAGTTTCAAGGAGAGCCCCAATGAACTTGAGGTGCTGAGTGGGTTGCAGGTGGGACTCTGGGTAGTTGATTATGAAGCCCAGCTAATCCCAAGACCTTGATGGTATGCTGCGAGGCCTGACAAACCTCATCCGGAGAGCCACCTCTCAACCAGTTGTCCAGATATGGGAACACTAAAATCCCCTGAACATGGAGAAAAGCAGCTCGACTGCTGGGCACTTTGTGTAAACCCTGGGAGCAGACGCGAATCTGAAGGGAAGAACCCTGTATTGATAGTACCTGCTGCTGAGGATGAAGCAAAGATCGTCGGTGCAGGGGGCGAATGAGGATGTGGGTGTAGGCATCTTTTATATCCAAGGAGCACAGCCAGTCTCCCCGCTGGAGGTAGGACAGCAAAGTTCCAGGGGATACCATCTTGAACATCTCTCTGACAAGGAAGCGATTTAGATTGTGAAGATCTAGAAAGGGCCGGAGGCCGCCTGTTTTGGGGGCCAGGAAATATCCAGAGTAGAACCCGCTTCCTGCCTGAGATGGTGGAACCAGTTCCACCACTCTGGCTTCCATGAGGTTTGCTACTTCCAACTGGAGAAGTTCACGATAGTGGGAGTCCAGAGGACATTCCCTTGGAATGAACAGAAGAGAGTCTTCTCGAAGTGTAGGAGGTAAATCTCCTTCACTATCTGCAATGCCACGGTGTCAATGATGATGCTAAGCCAATGGAGGGCAAAGAACTGGAGATGCACCCCCCCCCATATATTGTGGAACTGGGTCTGAAAGGGGAGTAAAGGCTGTGGTCAGAGTCAAAATCCCCCCCCCCCCAAGGCTGCAGCTGAGCCTCCAGCTGGGGTTTTGGGGTCTTAGGCCTATGCTGTTGTTTTTGGGCTTGGCCTTCTGCCCCTGTGGGGGCATATGGTAGGAGTGATATAGGGGGATAAGCACCATAGGCCTTTTTCGGGTAAAAGGACTTTTTCCCCCCCAATGCCTTCCGTTGGGAAGGGTCAGTAGTCTTCCTGGAAAGCCTGGTCATGGTGAGTTATTCCATCTCCAACACAACAGCTTTTTCCGTCTTGGGCTTGCTGAAGAGGTTCTCTCCCCAGCATGGGACATCAGCCAATTTGTCCTGAACCCATTGCTCCAGGTCAGAGGACTGTAGCCATGCCAGTTGGCAGGCACCAATACCCAATGCAGCCATTCTGGCCACAGACTAAAGGCAGTCATAGGCTCTGGAAGTACTCGAGATGGTCACCAGAAAGCTCAGCCGAGAACCCACAAGCTCTGCTGCCAGGTCTCTCAAGTACATGCTCAGGTACAGCTGCTATGCGCGTATATATGTCATGAGCATTGTGCTCTGATAACATTTCCTGCCAAAGCCCCCCATGGTGTGAGCCTCCTGACCCAGAGGCACAGAGGACTGAGTCTTAGTGCTCTTGATGTGGCACATGGCTCCACCACCATGGAGTTGTGAGGCAGATGTGTTTTCTCAAAGCCCAGGCTTTTGCAGACTTGATACATGGAATCAAGCCACGTGCTCACCGTAGGCAGGGTCTCCCTCATCCTCAGAAGGAGCTGCTCCAGAATGGGGTGGACAGGGACCATGATAGCTTCCTTTGGAGAGGTGAGACATTGGAAGATCCCAAGCTTCTCTGCTCAAGCCTCCTCCTCTGCCTCCAGGGTGAAAGGCAAGACCTTCCCCATGTCCCTTAAACTCCAGGAAGGAGAGGTCCTCAGAAGGGGACCTTTGATGTTTTGGAGGAGGGGAAAGGATCAGAGGGCACATCCCGTACCTCGCAGTCTCCGGAGAATCATCCTCAGTTTCCCAGTCAGTGTCAGAGTCACTAAGGAACTCTAAGTACCAGTGGGGTTGAGGGCTCCATCGATGATGGGATGGGTCCTCTGTTCTCAATGTTTGGAACCGGAGGAGACTGGCTACTCCGATCGGGATTGGTCGCAGGATCCAGAGGAAACTACAAAGGTTTTGAGGATTGGTTGCACCTCAGGCGGCGAGGCTTCTGCCATGGGCAGGGCCATCACCGGTGCCAAGGAACTGGGTTTACCCAGTCGTCAGGGTGTATTGCACCATGAAGGCAGCCAGGCTGTGCTTGAGAGCTAGCATCCTCTCTGCCAGGAGGGTGGGCACCGCAGCTGCTGGTGTCAGCATCGGTGCTAGCAAACACGAAGTCAATGTTGGCTCCTTCAGCAGGGATTCCATGAGGGTTATAGCATCTAGGGCCCCATGCTGAAACTCCAAGGACTCAGAAGGCAACTCCTCCTGCTGGGGCAGCTTGGAAGGTTGCTCCCGGCCTTCGCCCTCAAGGGCTCCAGATACCAATGAACAGGATTTTCTCTCTAGCATCGGTATAGCCCTCTGGCGCAGACTCAGAATCCTTTCCTTCCGGGGGCGCTCCTCAAAGGAGAGCCACTGGTCAGATGCCCTGCGACCTCAAGGCTCGGAGGTTGCCAGGTCCCCTTTCGGAGCTGATGCCTCAGATAGGACCTTCAAGGGTGCCGAAATCGATGCTGGGAATGGTGTCGAGGCCTTGGAACCGAACAATTCCCGCTGCTTTTCTCAGTTCTTGAGCCCCTTGAGCTTCATTTGCAAGCAGAGAAGGCAAGTAGTCAGCTCATAGTCAGCCCCAAAACACTGAAGGCACAAATTGTGGTGGTCGGTGATAGATGATCAAGATGGTCCGGCCACACCGAGTGCACTTTTTAAAGCTACTGGTTGGGTTCAACATGATTGGGAAAATGGCTTCCACCAAGTCAAAGGACTCCAATATCCTCACCAACCAGGGGGCTGCGAGAAAAAACCTGCATGCCAAAAAAGACCCGAAGAAAAATGTGGCGCTGAGGCATAGATGCATCAGGATCAACAAAGGTGGAAAGAGTGATGAGAATCAAGATAGGACAGTACCGGAACAGCAAAAATCGATGGTAAAAAGCCAAATTTATCTCAAGGATTTAGACGGATATCCGAAGGACTCCGCGGAAAACGACAACCGAGGTAAGATGGCTCCTTCAGGCAGGAAGACTGGCACGCATGCATACAGTACATGCCAAAAGCTTCCTTTGGAAGCTGGGAAGTTTTCCCGTACAGGCTGTCAGTAATGTCACCCATATGTGAGGACTGACTTTCTGTTTGGTCCCGAAGAAGAATGGAGTTCCCGAGGAGGCGTGTAGGGAGAGATAAGAGGAAAGGTAGTGAGGAGCAGCAGAATGAGTGAGCTTATAGGTCAGAAGAAGTTTGAACTGGATACGGAAATGAATAGGCAGCCAGTGAAGCGACTTGGTAAGAGGGGCTATATGAGCATATTGACTAATTGCATCCTCCAGCTGAGAGGGAAAGCATGCCCTCCAGGGGCAACTAAGAAGCTGCCATGCAGAAAGGCAGAGTCCAGAATCCAAGGATGAAGCCCCTCACTTGCCAGAGGTCAAACAATGTTTCCTAGAAGACGACAGTTAGGGTATCACAAGAGGACATGCTAAGGCTGTGTCAGCCTGCAAGTGCATGTTAACTGCACTTTTACAGAACGCGCGTTAAAGGCGTTAGGGAAGGAGCACACTTTGGAGCTGCATAGGCAGAACACGTATTAGGACTATGTGACCAACGGGCACACAATAGGCAAAAAATGTTACTAACGCATGCAGAAAATGGCAGGAACCCCCCCCCCCCCCAATGGTCGCTAGCAATCCATCCCATATTGCATCCCCCAACCAGGACAATGACAAGGTCAAGCCTTGGCACTCAACCCGAGCGCCCCAAGCATAGGATCCATGCAGGGCTCAGCTCTACTCCCCTGAAACTGCTTCACTGGCTGGTTTTGTTTGTATAGCACTGTGTGGAAGGTGGCTGGCAGGCAGATCCCTCTGAGAGCCTTCTACAATCTTCAGGAGAGAGCAGGGGGTAAAGAGAAGGAGGAGGGAGGGAGAGGGCATTGAGGTTGTGAGAGGCTGCTGTACTCTTCCAGATCCTTCCAATTTGCGGTTGCTCAACAAGCCCTTATCATTAGGGCATGGAGCTGAACCAATTTTCCCTCCTCCTATGGCTACTGGAAAGACCAGTCTATTGGAGCCTCTCACGTCGCACTCAAGTGAGTGAGTCACCTTTCTGTATACAAGATGATCATTCATGAGCATCTAATCAATCTCTCTCTTTCTCTCAATCTTCAGATTTTCTACAGAGAGAAGATCCATCCACCATCTGTTGGAAACAAAAATACTGAAGGGACCTCTGGTGGCTAAGGCAAATAGAGGCATAAGAGTGATGTCACTGAAACCTCAGCTTTTCATTGGTTCTTTGTTTCCACCAATCTGCTGGTAGGGGAACACAACCCACTTGTCTGGACTGGTGTAGCAGGACGATATGGAAAGTACATTTTGCATAATAAAATAAAGTTGTTTTTCAGTCTTGCTGTGTGTCTGAATTTATTTAGTTGTTTGGGGGGGAGTTTTATGGTTGAGACTATCAAGTAGCAATCCAATGGAGGAATAAGGCAAAGTTCTTGGAGAAGCTTAAAAGAGGCATATAGAATGAATCATACATGGGAAGGCATAAAGTAAGGACTGGAAAGTATCCTCGCTGGTCTCCCCCCTGAATCATCTCTCCCCTCTTCAATCCATTCAGAATTTAGCTGCAAAACTAATTTTCAGCAGAGTCGCTACACCCACATAATCCCTCTCTGAAAAGTCACTTCATTGGCTCTGTTTCCACATCCAGTTCAAATTTTTCCTACTGATTTACAAGTACATTTATTCTGCTGCTCCTCAATACCTCTCCCTGTACTCCTCCTTGGGAACTCTGCTCATCAGGCAAATCCCTTCCATCTGTGTTCTCTTCTGCTGCCAATTCCAGACTGCATTCTTTCCACCTTGCTGTACTATATGCCTGGAACAGACTACCCCAGTCAGTGGGTCAGGTACTCTCTCTCTCTGGTCCTATTCAAACCAAGGCTAAAAATCCATCTCTTTAAGGCTGCTTTGTGATCCTGATCCTTTTATTCTCAAGTTTATCACCCATGTGTGACATGACCATCTCTAGTCTCTTCTTTGATGTGTTTTGGTCTTGCACAGACTAAACTCTATTGAGCATGGACTGTCCCCCATGCATATATGTACAGCTCTGCATATTCCTTGTGGTGCTAAGTGGTAGTAGTAGTAATTTCATTTTGAAATTAAATATGTAACAAAAACATGTTTGCTTTATTTCAAAACATACAAACCCCCCCAAACCCTATATTTGTTTTCACTATCTTTCCTCTCTTATCTCTCCCTCTACCCCTTCTCAGGAACTCTACTCTTCTGGCAAATTGCTTCTATCTGTGCCCTTCTCTTCTACTGCTAACTCTATCTAGACTTCACTCCTTTCACCTTGTTGCTCCTTATGCCTGGAACAAACTACCTGAGTCTATACATCGGGCTTCATCTCTGGCCCTTTTCAAATCCAGGCTGAAAACTCACCTCTTTGCTGCCACTTTCGGATCTTGATATCAAATTCAAAATAAACAAACATAATCTCCTTTTTGTTTCCTTACCATTCCCACTTAACAGATTTTTTATACCACTTTTTTTTTAAACTCTCTTTATTGACCACCAATATAACGTATACAAACAATTACATACTACCTCCGGGCAGAGTTGCTTCTTATCCACCGCCCAGGAAGTATACTACCAGTCAACAAGTGGATTATAACATTTGGATTATACCCACACCCCCCTTCCCCTCCCGCCCCCCCCACCCTCCCAGTCACAACCTCCCTACCATCTCAGGGGGGGAACTCCTACCTTCAATTACTAATACAACATTATTCTTAACCCATCATCCTATCCCCCGCCCTCCATACCACACCAAGGAATCTCAACCCACTTGCAGTATTTCATTATGACTATAAAATCCCAACGTCTGGATATAAGGTTCCCAGATCAGCAAAAAAGCGGACCAACGATGGACATTTCCCCAAGCCTCCCACCGCTTTGAAAGCATCAGCTGACGAAAGCTATTACGCCTTTCCCAGTAGGTAGGGGACACATGTTCTCTCCATCTACGGAGTATTGTGCCTTTGCCCACCAGAGAGGCCTTTCACACCAGCAAACGCTCCCATCTCCCCTTCGGGTATATTGATCCAAGCTGATCTAAGACGACCAAGGGTCCTGTCCACTTAATCTTCTGATTAAGTAGCTTACTCAGAAAGGTACTGATCCGTGTCCAGTAAGGGCGTATTTTCTTACAGCTCAACCACATATGACTCAAATTAGCAAGAGGTTCAGTACATCATGGGCAACGCCCATCTAACGTCAGATGACTATGCAACGCTCATCTTGTTGAGAAATGCGCTCTGGTCAGACATTTAAATTGCACTTCCCTCCACCTTGCACTTTCCACCAAATCAACTATCTTCTGCAAAGCATTCCTTACGGAACCTGGCGCTATCGCTTGTCCCAGTTCAGTCACCCACGCTGCCTCCACCCCCGAATAATTCGGCATTGGCCTATAGCAATCCAACCTACCTTTTAACACTGAAATAGGAGGTGGTTTTTCTTCACCCAAACCAAAAAATTCTAGGATCTGTGCCGACCTTTCTGCACTTAACTTGGTCTCCGGAAGGGAGGCTACATAATGAGAGAGCTGAGCATACGCAAAATAATGACTAGGTCTCAGATCATATTCCCTACACAGTGAAGCAAACGTTTTGCATTTACCTGCTACATCCACCACATGCCCGACACTTTGGATTCCCCCCGAACGCCATTCCCGAAAGATCGTGGTGTCAGAAGCCGGAGTAAAGTCAACATTGCCTTGTAAAGGCAACCAACTCGAAACATCCATTGATCTATTCCAGCAGATGTTCAATTGCCTCCAAGTACACCACACCGAATCCAATAGCACACACCCATTCAATCTTCCCGACAAAAGCGAGCGATCTGAATGCAGCACCGCCAACGATATCTGAAGGGCAACAAAGGCTTCTTCCAAAGCCCTAGGAGTATAGACTTCCGTACCACCTAACCAGTCACCAATGTGACACGCTTGGCATGCAAGGGCATAAAACCCCAAGTCTAGAACTCCCATCCCTCCTCCTTTCCACCACCCTTTCAAAACGGTTCAATGGAATATGCGCACGTGCCCTCTTCCATAAAAACCCTTGTATTTACTTTTCCATTCGATCTAAGTCTCGTCGTAGTAACCACACCAGGAGTGTCTGCATCCAGTATAAAATTTGCAGCAAAACCACCATCTGCAATGCAGCCACTCTACCCAGCAAAGACAGCGGAAGGGGGTTCCACGCTCTCAGAGTATGTAGCTGGGACAAAATGTTTTCAAAATTCCGCTTGTATAATTCCTGAGACTTTCCCGGCAGCAAGATACCCAAATACACAAAGGCATCCTCTGCCCACTTAAGCGGAAAGGGACTTCTCCATGTTGCCCGAAGTCCGCCTGAAACATCTAAAGCTTCCGACTTATCTTTATTAATATTCAACCCCGCAAAACTCCCAAAATATGAAAACTCCTCCATCAGCCATGGCAATGACTCTTGCGGTGAAAGCAGGTACACCAACATGTCATCCGTAAAGGCCGACAGCTTAAAGCCTTGTCGACCCACCCGCACTCCTCTAATGGTCAGTGATTCCTCTATCTTCCTTATCAAAGGGTCTAGGGACAATACAAACAATAGAGGGGAGAAAAGGCATACCTGTCAAGTGCCCCTTCACAGAGGAAAATCCTCAGACAGCACTCCATTACATAGCACTCCTGCTGTTGGTTCTGCATAGAGACTCTCAACCATTTTGCAGAAAGGAGGCCCCAGACCATATTATGGTAACAGTACTGCCAGCTGACCCTATCAAATGCCTTTTCTGCATCAAAACTGACCAGCAGTGACTGCAATTGACGATCCTGTACCCATTCCAACGATGCCAGGATTTTCTGCAAGTTACGCACCGCATATCTCCCTTTCACATATCCAACCTGTGTATCATGTACTAAGTCGCCTAAAACCCCCGCCAATCTGTCCGCCAATATTTTAGACAGCATTTTCAAATCAAAGTTCAGCAGGGAAATGGGCCGATATGAGGCCGCTTGAACTGGGTCTTTGCCCGGCTTAGGGATTAAGATAATGTGTACCTGGTTTTTCCCCCACCTGAACGTATCTTGCTCAGCTCTTCTACTAAAAACCTCCACTAGAGCAGGAGACACATCACTAAGTAACAATTTATGAGATTCCGCCCCATACCCATCCGGACCTGGCGCCTTACAGCAACTCGCCTTAGAAATTACCTGTTGCATTTCCAGCACCGTGATGGGTCTGCCCAAATGGGCTCTCTGTTCCTCACCTAATTTGGGCAGATCTAATTCCCTCAAATAATCCTCCATTCTAGTGGGGGAACCCCCTTTCCTCCATATACAGCTTCTGAAAAAAGGCTCAAAACACTTGGGTAATCCCTTTACTGTTTTTGTGCAGCAGCCCATGTTCATCCCATAGCGCTGCTATCGTTCTCGTTCCCCTACTCCCCCTCAAACATGCCAAACGTTTTCCCGGTTTATCCCCGAATCGGTATAGCTGATGGCGATAATATAAAAACAATTTTTTTGCTCTTCTGTGCAACAACTCATTTAAACCTATTTGGGCTTCCCAGAGTTCCTTCTTAGTCACTGTACAAGGGGAGCTGGCATATTTCCGTCTAGCTTTAGTCACTTGTTTTTCCAGACGGATAATTTGCTCCAAATCTGTCTGCGTTTCCTAGCCAAAAAACCTATATCATCTCCCCGCAACACCACTTTGGATGTCTCCCAAAATAACTCTGGATCATCTTGGTGTCCATCTCAAATTCCTGCCATTTTTGCCCAAGAAACTGATGGAACTGGACATCCTTATACAATTCCAATGGGAACCACCAAATAAGAGTTCTATAAGCTTCCCCCCCTCCAATAAAGGTCGACCCATATCCACGCATGGTCCAAAATTTCCATAGGACAATCTGTGCATCCCTCACCTGGGCAAAAAGGACTTCCGATATTAAAATATAATCAATTTGAGCACTTGAGCCATGCGCTCGAGATTGATGTGTAAATAGGGGGTGCAACAACCTCCAGGGATCCACTGTTCCTATCCGCTTCTGAAAATTTCCCAAAACACACGTGCCGTCTGCATTCGCGTCCGTACGCCGCCCCCCCGTGATGTATCCAATTCCACATCAAACACTATTAAAATCTCCACCCAATATCAAAGAAATCTCTGGCAGCTGTTCCACTTTATAGGCAAGACGTGTATAGAGTTCTTGATCCAACACATTAGGACTATAGAAATTACCCAAAATAACGGGTTTCCCCTCCAAGACCCCCTGCAGCAACAAAAACCTTCCAGCCGGATCAGTAACTTCTCTTTCTACCACAAACCACACCCTCTTATGGATCAAGATAATCAATCCACCCTTTTTTCCCTGCGCAGGAGCACCCCTCTGCTGTCCTACCCAGTCCCTGCACATTTTTAGATGCTCTTCGGCCATCTGGGGGGTTTCTTGTAACATGGCAATATCGCAATGCTGTCTGGCCAATGCTTTCAAGAGTTTTTAGCGCTTTATCGGGCTTCCCACTCCACACACATTCTAGGAAACTATCTTCAGTTTGGCGGGGGCAGCTCAGGTCTATGCCACATGTTACACAATGCTCTCCCGGAAAAAGCTCTCCCAGCCTGGAGCTTCCCCGGTAGTTTGTCAGTGTCTGCATCAGGACTTCCCCCCTTCTCTTGGTTGTGATCCCCTCCCCCTCCCTCCCTCTCTTACTACCCCCTCCCCTACTGCTATCCATCCCCATCCTATCCCCCCTTCCCAACTGTCAGCTCCTTCCCTTCTTAACCTTTACCGCTACCTCTATTTTCCTAAACCCTAGAGATCTCACTTGGTGCGTATGGGTCCCCCCCCCCCTCCCCATGCAACTTAACATAAGGCAGAGAGAAGAGAAGAAAAGAAAAAAAAGGGGGGGGAACACAATTTTCAAATCTTATAACAGAGAGCTTTGCTGAACAGAGAACCTATTTTTCCCCAGGCTCTGTCCACAAAGCTACACAGTAGCATCTCAAGAAGGCCTATCCCAGACCTCTGGCTTTATACCATCCATGGCCCGGTGGCTCTTCTAACAGTTACTCAGGATGGGTGCTCCACTCAGGCATTCCCCTGAACAAACAAGATAACCTCAATGTTTTATTTATGAATGTCTGAGTCTGCCATCCCACCACGCAGGAGTTCCTCTATGTAACTTCTTGCATACTCAGCAGCTTCGAATGTTCACTGTTTTCCCTCATGGGTGATATGCAATCTAGCTGGGTACTGGACTGAAAACTTAATATTTGTGTCTATCAACTTTTGGCACAAGGGTGCGTATGCTCTCCGTCGTTGACTTAATGCTACAGAATAGTCCTGAGCAATATGCAACTTTAGATTCTCTATGATAACATCCCATTTCTTCCTAGCTGCTCTCAGCACGGCTTCTTTTTGGGGGTAGTGTAAGAATTTGGCCAGAACTACTCTGGGCCGAGAATCTCTTGTTTGCTTCGGCCCCACTCTGTGTGCCCGTTCAATCATGATCTTCCCACCAGCCTCTAAGCTTTCAAACAGCTGTGGGATCAAGGTCTCAAGGTATTGCCGCAAGTCTCTGTCCAAAACGTTATTCGGGATCCCCATAAAGCGCAAGTTATTGCTTCTGGACCAGTTTTCAAGATCATCTAGTTTGGCCTCCTGAGACTGTAGTTTCTCTCTCATTCTTCCCACCTCTTGCATTAGCTCCTCGATGCTGTCCTCCGCACACCCAATACGGCCCTCTGCTTTCTGTAGCCTGTTACCCATGTCTCTGAAAGAGCTGTGCAGCATATCCATTTTGCTGTGAAGTGCCTCAAACTGCGCTGATAGTGCACATGTCACTGATGCTGACACTTCTTCCAAGAAGGCAGGAGAGGTAGGTGAGCTCGGAGCCGCCGGTATGTCTGCCATCTTGCTAGGGGCCGCCATGCGTTCTTTGTCTTGGCGCCCAAGTTTTGCCGCCACTGCCATTGGCCTCTCCTCTCTCCAAACTCTGTGAACGCTCTCCTGGTGCAGTATTATTTGAAGGACACTTTCACTCAGTTTTCGGCGCTAGATCCATGGCATTAGGTGGGGGTGACCGAAGCATGAGCAACACACGTCTGCTCGCTCTCACTGCATCACGTGACCTCATCTTTTTATACCACTTTATCATTTCAGTCAAAGCGGTTTACATTGTAACTTAAACTTGGTAATGTGCATTAAACAGGGACAATACTAACTTGAATTTTTCTGAAGCAATGGAGGATTAAGTGACTTGCCCAAGGCCACAAGAAACGCTAGTGGGAATTGAACCCTGGTCTCTTAGTTCCCAAGCCAGTGCTCTAACCATTAGGCTACTCCTCAACACCAATGCACTCTATGTCTAAAGCTACTGTGTTGACTGTCTTGACTAGATTGAAAGCTCTGATGAGCAGGAACTGTCCGTCTTTTCAATGTGACTGTGCAGCGCTGGGTATGTCTTTTAGCACTATACAAATGTTCAGTAGTAGTAGTGTGTTTTATTTTAAACACAGCAAATGATAAACATGAAATATAAAATTAAACAAGTGGGGAAGTATACAGAACATGGCTCATGGAATTCTTTCCAACCTCTGTGTATGTGCAATGTCATCCTTGTCTGTTATCTGCATTGCCTGTTTGTGTGTATGTGTCTTGAGTATGAGTTGCCTGTGTGTGGCATGAAAGTTACCATAGTGGTCACTTTTGATCTCAGTTGTAGTCCAACCAATCCTGGGAGCTGTATATTGACTTGAACGGAACTAAAGTTTATGCAATGGGAGATTCAAATAGATCATATTCTCTTTGACGCTGGTTTGCAGGATCCTTTGAGTTGTAGGTGATGAACAATGGATGTTTTCCTAATACGCTTTCTGGCATGTAGATAGTAAAGTAGTGCATACTGACATCAACCCCCCCCTGGTGGCCAGTGGCTGCAAGGGCAGGTTGAGCATATTTATTATTTGTGGAGGTAAGACTTTTGGAGGCCAGGTGCACCCTAGTCTTGGTAGTCCTCCTCCTTATAGGAATAAGTTGTGTAGACCAGAATGGAGGGTAAATAATGCTTTTATTTCCCCTTTCAAGCACTGAGGTTCGCTATAACAGAAAATAAGGTGTTCTTCTTTGTCAGGGTTTTTACCAAAGCACAGTTAAACAAGTGAACTGTTACATACTTCACAGCTTCTTGCAAAAACAACACAGGATTTTCCAAACTTCGGAGCAAAGTAAAATTAGTGAGCTTTTCCTCTTTCGCTCAACATGAACAAAAACATTATCAGAGCTTGTCTAAATAAGTTACAGCTCGGGGAGTGACTCAAAACTCCCTGCGACACAAACCGAGCAGTCCATTACTTCTTCCTGGGACAATGTAACTGAGTCCACAGGCTCCACCTGCATGGGCTCTGGTTCAATTGTGCCTCCCTCTGTACTTGATCTTTCCCTGGCTGCTGTGGTTTGAAAGTCAGTACTTCTTCTCCCTGGCTTCCCGCTAGGCTGTTCTAGGGCTTTCAGGTAAATAGCAGGGTTTGTCCCTATGCCCCTACTTGATGGCTTAAAGAACTCCTGCCCGCTTCCTTTTCTCTCAGACTGGTTATCTGGTTTTAAAGACGTTCTAGGAGCTGGGCCTTTCTTTGGGAAAAAATAGTCACTGTACCTTGGCTTCCTGAAGTCAGGGCGTCTCTTACTTGCCCACTCAGGCCCCGCACTCTGGTCATGGTCTCCTTTGCCGACTCCCTCTGGAAGCCTCCTGGATACTGTCTGTCCTCTGCAGCTTGGGAAGACCCTGTAAAGAATCCAGGCTTCTTGGCTTCTTAGTATAAGTCAATCTCCTGTCAGGACCTTATCTCCCAGTACCTTTTAATCCTGTTTCAGACCCTCCTGGTGAGTAGAGGCCTCGCTCCCGGCTGGGCTCTCTCCTTCTGAGGTCTCTGCCTTTGGGATTTCTTCCAAGCGGATCTCTTTCCAGTCTGTCTCTCCCAGGTCTCTCTCTGACTCCGGCTCTTTTGGGTCCGCTCCTTTCTCTCTCTCTTTCTGAGCTCCCTTCCGAGGTACCTTCCTCTCTCCTTTCTTCTGAGTTGGCTCTCTGCTTATAAAGGCCTTTTACTTTTGAGTTTCTCGGGCTACCCCTCAGGTGGAACTGATTAGCTCCTGCACAATCAGTACCCGGGTGTGTTAGCTCAGCCTCTGTAGGTTCATGCCTGCTCCCTCTAGCTGCTCTGCAAGGGAACTGCATCTTCTGTACGTTAGCTGCTTTGTAAGGAACAGCGTTTTTTTCTAAATTTTTGCTTTCAGTGGCTTCAGCCCTATCACAATACCTACAATCTAATGCATGTAAGATGACTCCACTTCGAAGTCAAAGAGACTGGATGGTACTCACCCCAGAATTCTGAAGGACACAAACATGAAAATGCAGACTTGCTATTGGTAATCTTTAATTTGTTAAAGCTTGACACTATCTGAGGACTAAAGGATAATCAAAAAACGTCCTGGAAACTACAGACCAACGAGCTTGATGTTGATGCCATGCAACACAGTGGCTATAACTGTAAGAACGGAATTAATAGTCGCATGGCTAAACATGGCCTAATGGGAAGGCACTAACCAGTTAAGTGATAGGTAAGGTCACCCTAACCTATAAGAATTTTTTTTAATGCTTATTTATATTTTCCAACAAAATACAAACAAAAGAGAAAACCAAATTGCAGTAAATCAAAATACACAATTCTTCTCTAACATGAGAAAAGAAAAGTTAAACATAGCCCAGCCCAGCCTGTCCCTCCCATCATGCAATCATCAGGGGCTATATACAGAAACACAAAACATCTGCGAGTTTACTAGGCCTACAAGGGCAATATAAGAGCAACCACTCCACTACAAAGGAAATTTTTTTGCTTAATAAAAAGAAGAATGCAAGGGAACAATTACACCATGATGTTTGCACATATTACACCATGATGTTTGCACATATATACAGGGTGGCCCAAAAAAAGTGAGAACATCTCATAGCATATAAGTTATTTAAAAATTCAAAAAGACAGATGTAAACGATTGACAAATATTAAAAAAAAAAAAAAAAAAAAAGAGATTGCGACCGGAAACTGTCAAAATAAAGATGTTATATAGCTAAAAAAGGTAAATAAGTAAACTATCTAAGCTTTTAATTTACGAGAAGTTCTCACTTTTTTTGGGCCACCCTGTATATATCATAAGCACAAGTGTTCCACCCTTTACGTCAACCAAGCTCGGACACATATTTTCCATTTAGAAATAACGAAAAATAGGGCCACTTCCGATATGAAGTTAATTAAAACGGACAATCCCGCTGTTACGGCTAGATGTCAAATATTGATTGAAAAACGATCCCAGACCAGGGGAGATCAGCCCAAAATCCCAGCACCTCTTTAATACGGTTCCATATTGAAACCTAATAAGACTAAATGTTAGGACAATCACACACCACTTGTCTCAAAGTGCTGACATCTCCTCGATGAGGCTAACACTTATTCCCAGCTGTCTGAACCCATTTAGCTACCTTTCAGACAATCCTCCTTAGGAGTTGCATTTACTACTTTTGAAAGGCCTTCTGAGTATCCGATATACCCTATGAGACTTCAACCTCCCAACAGACACCATGCCAAGAAGATGGTTCTAGAGGAAGGGATTACTTAAACTCTTCTATTTCACACCATATTGAACACAAACTACGGCCCCCTCCACCCATCGCAAACCTTGTTTTAGTAAAAAGTCACAGTACTAGGCCTGAAAATCAGAGAGAATCAACCCCTTTCCTCTTTTTAAGATTTAAGCTTCCTGAAAGCAATTCTGGGCGGTTATTTTCCCATAGAAACTGAGCTAGAATCCTTTCAATTTGACGATAGACTCTCCCTGTAAGAACTGATAACATTTCAACTATAAAATTCAGTTTAGAAGTGATAGTCATATTTACAGCTTTAAGACAACCCCACCAATAAAACAGACCAGGAACCACTTTGCTATTATACTGCTGAAAGCTCGTTGAGTCAAATAGGGTAAACAAGATTGCAAAATGATCAGAAATGTGAGCATCAGGAAAAGTAGATTCACTAGTTCTAAAACAAAGTCCCTTGGAAACTAGGAAAAATCAGTGATATTGTGATATTTGAAAATCCACAAGGGATAGAACTTTCCTCATTAAGATGGCTACTCCATTGTTCTTATAATGGGCAGCTGAGAAACCCCTAAAGAATATGTTTATTTAGCGTCAACGACTCCTTTCCATTTAAGTGTGTCTGCTATAACAGTAAGATGTCAGCGCTTTCTTTCTGATCATACCGCAAAAAGCTTTTCCTCTTAGTGGGATTAAGAATGCCCCAACATTCAGTTAAACGATCTTAAAAGCAAAACATACTGACAATATACTTCCGATTAACAATTAAATGTTACAGAAACATACCAAATTGTAGCATTTGGTTTACATTTTAGAACTTCTTAAGCGCCCTTAAAGTGTTAGCTGCCCCTATAGCCCAGAGAAGAACTTCCTCCCCCCCAAAAAAAGGCACATTTTAACCCCAGCCCCGTCATATGATCAGTCCTAATAAGAACACCTAAAACTGGAAAAACATCTTCCCAAAACCACCTAAACCCAGGGGGGCTATATAACACAAAACTTAGCGGGTGAGCCCACCAGGACAAGGATGACACGAAGGGCAAAAGACCTCATACTTCTGGTCTTCTATGTCACTCAAAATATCTTGCTCTGTAAAAGAAAGAAAGAGAAAACGAAAGAAACATCTCAGCCAGGATAGTACCCTGGAGCTCCTTCACACAATGCAGAATGGATGTCCCAGTACATAACAATGTTACATAATGAAGTGTCGTTCCTGCATGGATGTCGCCTTAACACGACCTCAGACCAGTCAAATGCCCATGATAGCAAGCGCCATAAAACTGTAGCAGAATGACTTTCACTGCATCGCCACCAACTCCTTAGCTTCCAGAAATGCATATAACTCCCTGGGATCATCAAACGTCTTGGTCTGGATATGCAGCGTGACTCTCATGCGGGCAGGATATAGCAGTCCAAAGCAGGCCTGCAGTTGCACCAAGTGTGGACGCAATGCCAGAAAACCTTTTCTCCGATCCACCGTCGCCTTCGCGAAGATTGGGAAGAACAGGAATTTATGTCCCTGATATTCCAAAGTTGAAAGTGCTTTGGCTGTTCTCATTATTTGCAAAACTTGCTGAAAACGTAAACCTTTCAATATGCTTGGGCATGGATGCTTGCCCAAGACCACAGACTGGGTAGGCACTCTATGGGCGCGCTCGATCTCAAACGGCATTGCAAACTGCAACTTTAAGACACCTAGAATCATGGTCTGCAAAAAGGACACCAAGTCAGGACCCTCTGCTCCCTCAGGAACTCCTAGTATTCTTATGTTATTCTACCGAGAGCGATTATTACCGTCTTCCACCTCTTTGTAATGAACGTATCAACTTGGCCTGCTTCTCAACGGTCCCGAGCCTTTCTCCATGTGAAGCCACCACATTCTCCACCTTCTCCAAACGAGCCGTATTTGACTCCAAAGAGGATTGCAAAGCGTTGATTTCTTCCTGCATTGCACATAGTGATTCTCCATTAGCTTTGACCGCCCGAATCTCAGCCAATATCTCCTGCAAGGTCTCAGGACAATCTCAGATGACCGCCATCTTGTGAGGTGAGAGAGGTTCCATCTTGGTTCTCCTTGCACTAGCATTTTGGGATATTTGGTAATCCAGCCGCGTCTGTTTGGAGCCAGACATATCCAGGATCGAATGGTATCAAGGTAGGTAGGGACTATTTGATTAAAGATTGCCGAAGTCAAGATTCTTGTCCATTGCCCTCCGGAGCACAGCTCTTACACTCCATCTTGATCACAAACCAGGCTCCGCCCCAACCTATAAGAATTCTTGAAAGGTGTAAGCAATCATGTGAATAAGAGCAAGCTGGTCAATATCTATATAGATAAAAATATTAGGTAAATGTAGCTTGTTGATCAGACAATGTGTGCATGTCAGCATCCACTCACATGTATACTCCCACCCTTATCTTTAACAGTGACAATGGGAGGGGTAAGAAAATGCCCAAAAATCCCAATCATTTTCCCCTCACCATGTATCCAGGGAGAGAGGGGTTTCCCAGAAAGAGCAGTGTGGCCATAACTCACAATGGTATTTCCCTACCTCTGCACTCACCCAACTGGCTCTTCATAAGATAATGATGTGAGAGCTACTTGGCAAAAGAAATTATAACATGATCAATTCTGACTTAAATAGGAGAACAGTAAGGAAATCTACTGCACTAGAATTTAACTTTCAAAAGAGACTGAGGAAATAGTTAGGAAAAAAAAAGGAACAGCTGCAAGGTTAGGAGTTTACATCAGGTCTGAACATTGTTTAAAAATACCTTCTTGGAAGCACAGACCAGATGTCTTCCACACTTTAACAAAGGGTGAAAGGAAACCAAACAGCTGCTGGCATGATTAAAAGGTGAGGTGAAAGGCTGTTATAGACAAAAAAAAAAAAACACGAACTCGTTCAGAACATGGAATTAAGAAAACAGGAAATGGCATAAGCACGGGCCAGTTTGATGCAAAGCATTGATAAGGGAGACAAAGAATTTGAAAAGAAGCTTACTGTGGAAGCAAAAAACTTTAAAAATCTTTCATACATATTCGAAGTAAGAAGTCAGTTGGACCATTAGATAACAGAGGAGTAAAAGGGGCATTAAGGGAGAACAAAGTCATAGCGGAGAGACTAAATGAATTCTTTGCTTTGATCTTTCCTGAAGATGTAGGGACAATACTCATGCCAGAAAAGATATGAAAAGATGTGATTCAAAGGAACTGAAAGAAATCTTGGTGAACCTGGAAGATATAATAGATCAATTTGACAAAATAAAGAGCATCAAATTACTTGAGTCAGATGGTATAGAAATCCCAGGGTACAGAAAACTGAAAACTTACTATGCATGATTTGTAAACTGATCATTAGACTCATCTAATATACCTGAAGATTGTAAGATAGCCAAGTAAAACCACTTTAAAAAAAATATTTTTCAGATGTGATTCAAGAAATTAAGACCAGTGAGTTTGACATTCATGCCAGGTAAAATGGTACAAACCATGTTATTTAACATCTATATTGTTTCTATTAGTAAGGTGTTTACTAGTTTCAATCTTGCCTTTTGGACTTACGTTGATGATATTCAATTTTTTGTTCTGATTGATCGCACCATTCAAGCAGCACTTGATTTGGTAGTTTTATATATTAGGACTGTTAGAACTCGGATGACATAACACTTATGCTTAATGCTGGTAAGGCTGAGATACTATATTTGGCTTGAGATTCTTCTCCATTGACTTCGGTGCAGTTAAAAATTGATGACTGGATACTTTCTATTTCCATTCAAGTCAGGGACTTAGGACTGACTATATAGATTGTCAATTATCTTTGGTCCTGCATATTCAAAAAATATCCAAGGCTGCTTTCTTCAAATTAAATGTTATTTGCAGATTAAAGCCATTCTTGTCGGAAATTTTTTTTTCGCACAATAGTGCAAGCTCATTTTATCCTCTCTCAATTATTGCAATGGTTTATTTTTAGGCTTGCCCACATGAGTGATTAATCTGTTGCAATTAGTGCAAAACACTGCTGTGCATGTTATTGCCGGGGTAATCATGTTGAACATATGTCTTTTTTGCAACAGTTACTTACACTGGTTGCCTATTAAGTGAAGTGCTATTTATAAGATCTTGCTTATTGTCTTTAAATCTCTTAATCATGTAGCATCACAATGTTTGTCAATGGGTCTGAAAGTTTGTCCTCCATGCGCTCTATGCTCTGAGGCTACCTTGCAATTGGAAATGCCGTTGTTTCGTGAGGTACATTCTTACAAGCTCAGGTAGAGTATGTTTTCTATGGAAGCATCTAAACCTTGGAATTCACTTCCTGCAGAGATGCATCTGTGATATAGGAATGTTTAGGGAGCGGCTTAAGATCTATCTTTTTGATCAAGAAAATGCAGTGACTGGTGGCTCTTGATTGATACATTATTGGCACCCTTGCAATTCAACCCCTTAATGTCCAGTATCTCCTTTAAAAAGTGGCCAGTGAAATGGTTTTGGACTATATATGCACACATATTTGACACACAAAAGAGTCAAATAAAACAAGACCAATTAAAAAAGGAATAGTAGGAAATAGTATAAAAACTGGGACATTGCCAAGACACGATTATTCCAATGATAAGGTAGACAAACTAATCTCCCAAAATATAGTCCAAATGCTCCCTATTCCAATGAACAGTGTTATTTTGGATCATTATGTTTTGGTTATGCTGGATGTAACCGCACTGTACACTAACATCCACCAATGAGAGGCGTATAATTTCCCCATCCTTGAACTCGCATGTACAGCACCTCAAAACAAACCACGCAATCCTAGGTGACTTGAACCTCCCCATCCCTAAACCAATCCCAAACAGATAACTTCATGGACTCTATGACACAAATGGGATATAATCAGATAATTCATACTCCCACCCACACAAAAGGAAACTCCTTAGATCTCATCTTCCTCCCCACCCCTTTTAATAACCACCAACTACACACCCTCCCAATAATAACAGAAGTGCCATGGTCTGACCATCACCTGATAACTTTTCATCTCTTGACACAAACACCCTCAAAATCTACAAACATAACACCACACTACTCACGTTTTACCCACTTTGATAACACATTCCTTGAAAAGGTATGGCCTAAACTTACCACTAACCTATCAGACATCAACTCAACTATAGATAATTGGAACCAAACAATCCAGGAAGCAGCCGCCCCCACAAGGACCACGCAGAAACGAATAAAAAAAAAAATATCTGAAAAATGGTTCACGAAAGACCTTGCTTTGCTACAAAAACAACTAAGGAAACAAGAAAAAAGATGGAGAAAAACAAAATCAAATGAAAGCAAAACCAAATACACAAGCATACTTAATGAGTATAAGAATACAATTAACAAATCAAAGAGACTACCATTCCAAAGTAATAAATATAGCCCTCAATCGTCCAAGAGAACTCTTCGCGATTGTGAAAATATTAACAAGAACACCAAACTCAGAATCTAAACAATCCACTATAAGCGTACAAACTCTAGCATCACATTTTGCTGAAAAACTAAAGAAAAAAACCCTTATTCCAGCCACAATATCAAAACCAAATACAAAAATCAACTATGAATGGACAACTTTCCATATGGTAGAACAAAAACACCTACTTAAAATTATAACAATGATCAACACCACAACCTCCTCGCTTGACCCTTGCCCAGTGTCCTGGATCATATCAACAAAGGATGTTCTTGCTGAAAACATTCAATACATAGTTAACCAATCACTTGCACAAGGCACCATGCCTAATGCCTTAAAGCTCACTTCGATCCGCCCCATCATAAAAAACAGTAAACTCGACCCAAAAGACCCAAACTCATACAGGCCAATAGCTAGTATACCATTCATTGCCAAAATAATAGAAAAAAACCATACAACTACAATTACAGGAACACATTGACGAGCGCAAACCCCTGGATTCGCACCAGTTCGGATTCCGCCCCTTCCATGGAGTCGAAACTCTCCTAATTGCACTGATGGATCTTCTCATCAGAGGTACAAATGACAACCACCAAGGTTTTCTACTCCTCTTTATAGATATATCTGCTGCATTTGACAGCATCAACCACAACACACTGATCAACAGACTAGAAAATTTGGGAATTGGAGGGACAGTTCTTGAATGGTTTCAAGTCATACATCTCACACAGACTAATACGTGTTCAAATAGGCCAAGATACTTCAGAAACTTTCCCTCAAGGTCAGGGAATTCCCCAAGGCTCAGCCCTCTCCGTCCTCCTCTTCAACCTATATCTACCACCCATTACAAGTATATTTAAAAAACACAAAATTAACCATTTTATATACGCTGACGACATCATGCTCGCCATCCCCATAAACACTAACCCCCCCCAAATATGACAACCTATCCGAATGCATGAATGAGACCACCACTTGGTTCGAAACCAACTACCTAAGCATCAACTTTAAAAAAACGGAAGCAATGTTTATAACAAGAAAGCCTTTGCTGATGTCACGTACCCAACAACAATCACAACAAACAAAACTATACCTATTAAAAAAGAAGTAAAATACCTAGGAGTAATAATAGACCACGCACTCACCATGCTTCCTCACATAAAACAGACAGTAAAAACAATATTCTACAAACTTAAGATGATACAGCACCTAAGACCCTTCCTTGACACACATGATTTTAGGTCTGTAGTCAGTACTCTCATCACCCCCCATTTTGACTATTGTAATAGTCTCCTAATTGGTCTCCCACTAAAAAGCACCTATCTATTACAAAGAGCCCAAAACATATGTGCCAAGATAGTCTCAAAAGCTATACTAACTGACCACGTGACCCCAATACTATTTGATTTGCATTGGCTCCCTATAAATAGCCGAATAAAATATAAAATCCTACTAACAACCTTCAAACTACCTAATGACATCTCCCCCTCACACCTGTCCACACTACTACACGCCCCATCAGAAACAAGAATGCGCAGACAAAACGCAACTCACACTCTAAACATAAAAACAACCATCAGAAAAACTAAGACAACCACAAGCGCTAGGGCCTTCTCCTTCGCTGCCCCCACTCTCTGGAACGAGCTCCCACTAACCCGTCGCCTGATAAAAGACCTTCATCAATTCAAAAAAGAACTCAAAACCTACCTCTTCATGAACCATTTTGAAATCCCCTACCAACAGAGAACCTCCCCCCAACAATCACAGAAATATACCCACAGAACTCAAGATATAACAAATGACTAATGCAGACAGACCTCTCACTACTAATAATAGTCTTATGCAAACTGTTTATTGCTCCTTGTAAATAATTCCCTGTAAATAGTTTTGTTACTGTTCCATGTAATATTACCTGTACATAGTTTCAATCACCGTTCTATGTAAAGTATACAGGTTCCATGTAAACCGCCCTTGATCTCTGGAAGGGGCGGTATAGAAGAGATTGATAAATAAAAATAAATAAATATTTTGGCTGATTTGCCTGTCAATTTACCAGCATGGATCCCACGTCAATTCCTTTTGCAATTATTGAAGTGGGTACTAGAGAGGAACTTCTTTATGTATGCCTCCAAATTTTACCATCAGTGTTTTGGGGTAGCTATGGGGCAACAGTAGCACCTTCAGTAGCCGCCCTTTACATGTCCCATTTTGAAGAACGTTATCTTTATAGGTCCGCCTGGTTTGGCTCTGTGTTGCTTTGAAAACGTTTTTTAGATATTTTTTTCATATGGACTGATTCAGTTGTTTGCTTACAGGAGTTTCTAGTTTGGATCAACACTTTGAAAATCAACATACAGTTTGAGGCGAAATATTATAAGCAAAGCATTGAATTTTTGGATATGCAACTTTATAAAGAGGGGCATCAACTTTTGACCACTTTCTTCAGGAAACTGGTACAGCGCAACACCTTACTTAAATACAATAGTTACCATCCAGGTTCTTTGCGCAGGGGATTACCATTGGGCCAGTTTTTAAGAATAAGATGACTTTGTTCCACTACAGCTGAATATCGTAAACATGCATATGATCTTAAATCTCGATTACTGGTTCGGGGTTATCCAACACGATTGATTGACCAGGCATTTAAACGTGCGTTATATAACCATCCCGAATGGTGGAATGAAACAAAAACGTCACTTTTTAAGTTCTGTAATCGCTTTGTGGGAGTCCTTCTTTACATGCCTAACACTGCTGCGGTCACTAGAATTTTACGATCGTATTGGCATATTCTTACATTACACAAATGTTTTCAGTTGCCACTGATGATAGCCTATCGTCGCGGTTCCAAAATAGCAGATAGAATTATCTGCACTATTTTTGGCCATAAATACACGTGGCAGGATGATAGGGGCCATCATGCCTGCGGTTCCTGTGATTTCTGTGAGACCAAAATTGAAGGAACTAATTGGCTGGATCCACAGTCAAGTAAATTTTATAGATTGTAACACAATACCACTTGCAATTCTTCCTTCACAGTGTACTTGATTGTTTGCCCTTGCCAGAAGGTTTATGTGGGGATGACGACGAGTGTGATCAAAAAACAGTTTCAAGAACACCGTTCTCGCATCAATACTAATGTTTTGGCAGCGCCTTTAGTACATCGTCAACAGCAAGGACATTCATTTAGACAATTACATTGGTTAATACTTAACATAGTAAATGACGGCAGATAAAGACCAGTATGGTCCATCTAGTCTGTCCAGTAAGATGGCCGGAGTAGGTGCCACTCTGTGCAGGCCACCCCTCCCCCCCCACTTGATATGGTTCCCCCATTTTTGCGGGGAGGGGATCGATTACATTTTTTACGTTATAAAGAACAAAAGTGGATTTGTTGCATTCTACTAGACCGTTTGGTTTGAATACGGAGGTGGAATGGTGGTCTTTACATTAATTGGCATGTTATAGATTTGTATACATTATCGCCATCTTGACAGCTTGGGATCTCTTGAGCACAGCTCCATGTGACGTAAATCATATAAATACCGGAACAGGACGTTTGGGTAACATTGCTTGAAAAAGAGCCAGGAATAAGATGGGCTTGAAACACAGTGTTGTGTTGCAGTACCCAACGGACTGCCTTTATGCTGCCATAGACATTCAACATCAGATGAGTATTTGACAGCATTCTACTTTTTGAGCTGGCAAGCTGGCTGGCCTTTTGAATGAGCATTACCTGCGTGCACCGTTTTAAATAACATGGGCGTTTATACAAAGTTTGGCTTTTGATACAAGACAACAGCATTCCCTTTGATGATGTTTGTTGACCGGGATTAGCAGTTATTTGTAAAGAAATTTTGTGGAGATCCACTCTTGTGAGTGTTTGTCTCCTTTCCTGAGGCTGGTATTGGCTGGTTTTATTAAATAAAGAAATGATTAAAATGGAGGACCTACTTCAAGAGAAGGTTTCTACATTCTCATGGTAGGTGATCCGACAAAAAAAAGCATACACTGTTCATTGGAATAAGGAGTATTTGGACTACATTTTGGGAGATTAGTTTATGTCTACCTTATCATTGGAATACTTTAGTGGAGACATTTTTTGGGCATTATTATATGAGACACGATTATTGGCACCCTTATAAATAATTCAAATCAGTTTGAACAGAAAAACCATATTCCCACTGCAGTAAAGCATAGTTACTCACCTGTAACAGGTGATCTCCGGGAACAGCAGGAATTTAGTCCTCACATATGGGTATCGTCGGTACCGACGGAGCCTGCGCGGGAACGCTCCCCAGCGTCCAATTAGAAAGCTTTTGGGAGCATTCCACAGCACCAGCGTGCTGCCTTCCCGCCTTTCCCAACTGCCTCTCTCCAGGTGAGTTTTAAAGTTGAGACAAAGAGAGAGAGGGGGAAAGGGAAAGCGATAGATAGAGAGATACAACTCCTAGGGGAGGTGGGTGGGTTGTGAGGACTAAATTCCTGCTGTTCCCGGAGATCACCTGTTACAGGTGAGTAACTATGCTATCTCCAGGAACAAGCAGGAATGTAGTCATCACATATGGGGACTCCCTAGCTTTAGATGCCAGGGAGAAACCCCAGAAGTTGTGCGTACCTGAGAAGGGCTCCACCTCCCCCATGGATCTCTGGCATCCTACCAGGGATGGTGGGTAGGAGTTGATTAAGTATGGAACAGGTGTTGGAGAACAGCCTGACCAAACAAGGCATCCCGGCAGGAGTCCTTGTCCAAGCAGTAATGGGCTGAGAAGGTATGAACCGAGGCCCAGGTGACTGCTCGACAGATGTCGTCGATAGACACAGAGTGCAGATGAGCCATTGAAGCTGCCATAGCTCTCACACTGTGAGCTGTGACATGGCCCTCTAGAGGAAGATTCTTACTCTGATAGGCAAAGGATATACACTGAGCAATCCAGTTAGATAGTGTTCTCTTGGAGACTGGAAATCCCAAATGAGAAGGATCAAAAGCAAGATTAAATTAGACTTACCTGCTAATTGTAGCTCCTGGAGGAACTCCAGTCTAGTCCCGGAATCTCTGGGATTGCCATCCTCATCCAGCAGCTTTGGAGACTGAGGAACTTTATTTCTGTGATGTCACCAGTATACAAGGGCTGGATCCACCTCCTCACACCAGTTTACCTATTGACAAAGCAGACTCACCGGAGCAACAAGTAAGTAATAAATTACAAAACAAAATAACAGCTCAAACTGAACTGTAGAGGCCCACCAACCCAACAATTTACCAGATCTAGTCGCAATATAGATGCTATGAGATCCCCTATCCAACACCCCTCAAAAAACTTGGAACCCTGACTACCACGAGCTGTCGCGTGATACTCAGTCGTAACATGCACTATGACCCCGAAGAGACTTAAAAATGATGCTTACCAGTAATACCACTCCTGCTTCAGGCCATAGCACACTACCGAAATAGGGCGGGACCCGGGACTAGACTGGAGTTCCTCCAGGAACTACAATTAGAAGGTAAGTCTAATTTAATCTTCCTGATCGTCCCTCCAGTCTAGTCCCGGAATCTCTGGGGAAGTATCAGAGCAGTAAAACCATCAACGGGAGGGTCCTGCTAGACTGGCCTGAAGCACCGCCGAGCCAAAACAGGCATCCTCTTCCGCCTGCACATCCAGACGGTAATGCTTCACAAAGGTATGCAGTGACGACCAAGTCTCCGCTCTACAGATGTCCACCGCGGGCACCAAGCTACACTCCGCCCAAGACGTCGCCTGTGCCCTCGCGGAATGGGTCCGCAGCCCTTCCGGAATCGTGCGACCTCGGAGAATGTAAGCTGACGCAATAGCCTCCTTCACCCAACGAGCAATCGACCCTTTAGAGGCTGCCTCACCTTTCCTGGGCCCTGCAAACAGTACAAAAAATCTATCCGACCTACGGAAGGACGCAGTTCTAGCCAGATACTTCAACGCTCGACGAATATCCAAACTATGAAGTCTCTCCGACACCTGACCTCTACCATTCGCGAAATACAGGCAACGACACCACCTGGTTCACATGAAAAGGCGAAACCACCTTCGGCAAAAATGAAGGAACTGGTCTCAGCACCACCTTAGAATCCAAGAATGATAGAAAAGGCTTCCTACAGGATAGCGCTTGCAGTTCCGACACTCTCCTGGCCGAAGCCACGGCCACCAAAAACACCACCTTCAGCGTGAGATCCTTCAACGAAGCATCCTGCAAAGGCTCAAAAGGCGCCTTCCCCAAGACCAAAGGCAGATCCCATGCCGGAACCACTCGCCTACGCGGGGGACGGAGAAGAGTCACTGCCCTCAAAAAAACGCTTAACGTCCGCATGACTACCCAACGGTCTACCCTGTACCTTTCCCCTATAACAGGACAATGCTGCCAAGTGCACCTTCAGCGAAGCCGCCGCTAAGCCTTTCTGGAATCCGTCCTGCAAAAAGGAGAGGATCTGCGGTATGGACGCCTTTAGAGGAGCCAAGTTCCGCTCCGCACACCAAGCCTCAAAAATACGCCACACCTTGACATACACCAAGGAAGTGGACCTCCGTCTCGCTTTCAGCAAGGTAGCTACCACTGCCACCGAATAACCTCTCGCCCTCAATCTTACCCACTCAATAGCCAGGCCGTAAGCGAGAATCGATCCAACTGGGGCATGCAGAGGACCCTGCATGAGAAGATCCTTGCGACTGGGGAGCTTCCAAGGCTGTGCCACCACGAGTCTGACTAAGTCTGCGTACCACGGTCTTCTCAGCCAATCCGGGGCAATTAGTATTACTCGCCCCTTGTGCCGCTGTATGCGCTGTAGCACCCGCCTGATCAACACCCACGGCGGAAAAACATACAGCAGTTGCTCCTCTGGCCACTTCTGAATGAGCGCGTCTAGGCCTTCTGCCATTCTTTCCTTCCTTCTGCTGAAGAATCGACCTACCTTTGCTGACTGAAAGGTCGCCATGAGATCCATTACCGGCGTTCCCCAGCGTTGCACTAGCATCGCAAATACCTCTGGGTGGAGGACCCACTCCCCCGGGTCCACCTTTACGCGACTTAGGAAATCGGCTTCTACATTGTCCACTCCCGCGACATGTGCCGCCGACAAGACCACCAAGTTCCTTTCAGCCCACTTGAACAAACTCTCCGCTTCAGTTTCCAGTGCCACGCTGCTGGTCCCCCCTTGCCAATTTATGTACGCCACCGCCGTCGCATTGTCTGAGAACACCGGAACAGCCCTCTTCTGAAGCACGGAGCCCAATTCCTGGAGAGCCAGCGCCACCGCCCTCAGCTCTAAGTCTGTTGATCAACCACGCCTTCTCGACTTCAGACCACTGGCCTTGTACCAGGAGACCCTGACAATGAGCTCCCCAGCCGAACAAACTGGCATCCGTCGTTAGAGAAACCCATGCTGGAGCCTCCAACGGCATTCCTGCTAGTAGACCTCCTGGCCTCAGCCACCAACGTAAGGCCCGGCGCGTCTGAGGAGGGCAAGCTAACCTCTGGGACAACGGGTCTCTCTGATGCGACCATCTTCTCAATAGGGCCCGTTGCAACGGTCTCATGTGGGCCCTTGCCCACGGTACCAACTCTAAAGTCGCCGCCATGGTTCCTAATTTTATTTATTTATTTAACATCTTTTATATACCGCACTATTGTCATCAGCGCGGTTTACATGAAACTAAACATATACATACAGAGTAACTGTAGTGCATTTTACAAGTAACAGGGATTTAGAAATTTGGGATTACAGGTCAACTATATCAACTATATAACTACAATAAACTAGATACTCCCAGGCTGTGGGACAGTCCTGACTGAGAAACTGACGTACCAAGAGCCGGAGCCCCAGTACCCTCTGCTGCGGCAGAAACACTCGACCCACGCTCGTATCGAAACATGCTCCTAGATACTCCAGGTTTTGAGATGGCTCCAATTTGCTCTTTGCCGTGTTGACCACCCAAACCGAGACTTTGCAACAGAGCTATCACCCTGGCCGTAGCTACCACACTCTCGTGTCTGGACTTCGCTCTTATTAACCAATCATCCAGATATAGGTGTACCAACACTCCTTCCTTTCTCAAGGCCGCCGCCACCACCACCATTACCTTGGTGAACGTTCGTGGCGCAGTCGCTAGGCCAAACAGAAGCGCTCGAAACTGAAAATGACCCAACGGAACTGCCTAGTGGCCTAGTGGTTAGGACAAGGTACTTCAGGCCGGAGGGCCGGGGGTTCAAGTCCCACCTGGGGACAGCAATCTCAGGCTGGAGGGACTGGGATTTCTAGTCCTATAGGCACTCCTTGTGGTCTTGGGCAAGCCACTTAACCCTCCATTGCCCATGTTCCCTGTAAGTATTAGCGTCTGTGTGTCATATTCCCTCATGTTAAATGTATCTCCCAATTGACCGCTTTGACCCGGTGAAAAGCGGGATATAAATACAGCTAAAATAAATAAAAATAAATAAATAAACCTGAGGAACTTCTGATGTTCCTGGAGTATCGGAATGTGAAGGTATGCCTCCGAAAGGTCCAGGGACGTCAGAAATTCCCCTTCTCTGACTGCCACAATGACCGACCTGAGAGTCTCCATCCGAAAATGAGATACGCGAAGACAGCGATTGACCTTTTTTAAATCGAGAATGGGACGCCAAGTTCCTTCCTTCTTTGGAACCACGAAGTAAATGGAGTACCGACCGCAACCTAATTGGTTGGCAGGAACTGGGACAATGGCTTTGAGCCAAAGAAGCCGTTGCACCGTCTCCTGCACAGCCTTGAGCTTTGCCCGAACGCTGCAAGGTGACCGTACGAAGGAATTGGACACCGGATGCAGCAGCTCCAGCGCATACCCTTCGCGAACCACCTCCAACACCCACTGATCGGACGTGAGTTGGGTCCAGGCAGAGTAAAACTCCCGCAGACGACCTCCCACGGGAACCAACTCTTCCTGGACCCCCCTGACTTCATTGTGACTTTTTGAAGGAAGAGGACGAGGACGCAGCCACAAACCCCCCGTTTGCTCCTCGAAACCCCCGAAACCCCTGGGACCTACTAGGGAATCGACCTCGCTGGAACTGGGTTCCCCTCGGGGCATTAAAGCGACGAAAATCCCGCTGTTGCTGCCAAGCTCCGGGACCCAAGCGGGTCTGTTTCTGCTTGTCCTGAGGTAACCTACCGCCCTTCGGCTCCCCCAAATCCTTTACCAACTTATCCAAGTCTTCACCAAATAGCAGCTTCCCCCGAAAAGGAAGCTTACTCAATCTCGCTTTGGAGGAGCCATCCGCCGCCCAATTTTGGAGCCAGAGACACAGTCTCCCTGCGACTACCGAAGCCATATTCTTCGCTATCCCTCGGATCAGATCATAATGAATGTCGGCCAAATACGCCGCCCCGGATTCCAACTAGGCCGCTTCCTCGGACACGTCCCCCAAGTGGTCGCCCTGGACTCGCTGCGCCCACCGCAAACAGGTTCTCGCTACCCAGGCTCCACAAATAGACGCTTGCATGGACAACACATTAGCCTCAAAAAACTGCTTCAGCAATGTTTCTAGTTTGTTGTCTTGCACATCTTTCAGCGCTGCTGCACCTTCCACCGGGATGGTAGTCTTCTTGGTTACTGCCGAAATGGCTGCATCCACCCTGGGAGCCTTAAATAACTCCCGGTCCTGATCCAAAAGTGGATATAGTCTCGCCATAACCCTCGCTCCCTTAAGCGAGGCTTCCGGCCTATCCCATTCTTCCTGAATCATTTCCTTAAACACCCTATGCACCGGGAACGCCCTCTGCGTCTTCCGAAACGTCTGCAACAGTGGATCCTCCAGTGCAGTGTCCTCCACCGGTCCTGCGTCTGGCATATCGAGAGCTTTGAGAGACTCTGCAATGAGTGCCGGGAGCTCTTCCCGACGAAACACCCTAACTACATGGGCTTGCTCTTCGTGCTCCCTAATCTCACCTTCCTCTAGATCAGTGGTTCTCAACCCTGTCCTCGGGACCCCACTAGCCAGTCGGGTTTTCAGGCTATCCACAATGAATATGAATGAGATATATATGCATTAGAAATAGCCTGCCAAACTGACTGGCTTGTGGCCCTCCAATGCTGGATTTGGGGACCCCGGCCTTACACCTCTGTCATTTAAGATTGTGAGTGGGCAAGGTACAGATGTCCAAGACATCAAAAAGATTAGATGGAATATGTCACATACCTCCTCGCCTCTCACCACCACCACCAAAATATTGTCTATTAGACAACTTTTTGGTGGTGGTGAGAAACTAGGAGGGATGTGACACATTCTATCTACCCTTTTGATGTCGAGGACATCTGTACCTTGCCCACTCACAATCGTACTTGACAGAGGTGTACGGCAGGGGTCCCCAAATCCAGCACTGGAGGGCCACAAACCAGTCAGTTTGGCAGGCTATTTCTAATGCATATATATCTCATTCATATTCATTGTGGATAGCCTGAAAACCCGACTGGCTAGTGGGGTCCCAAGGACAGGGTTGAGAACCCCTGCTCTAGATCCTCCTGGTCCCCGTGCATGTTCTCATCTTCCGAACTTACGTTCTCCAAGATGATTGAAGGAGCTAAAAGATCTGATCCCGATCTGGCCTTCTTAGCACTAATGCCAGACACTACTGCTGATAAAGGCTAACTGGGCCTCTTCTGTCCCAGTTTCGCCCCCGAGGTACTTGCAGCGCTCATCCCCTAAACGCCCGCCAAAGTCTTTTGAAGCAACGCCATAAAATCTGATGAAAAAATAGCCGCTAAATTGTTGGTCACAGGCTGTTGAACAAGTTGAGGCGTTGCCACTGATAGCGCACTGCCCCCCGGCTCTGTAGGTGGTAGGGAAGGGAGATCTGGCTCTATCCAGTCTTCCCCAACCTCTCGCTCCCTAGCCTCTGGAACAGGAGCCACCTCCCTGGCTTCCAACTCTGGAGCGTATCCTATACACACCCCATCCTGTGACACAGAACTCCTCTTTTCCCCACATAAGAGGCAAAGCTGCTTGGAAGGCATGCTGAACTGGCCCACGCCCCCAGCCAAACTTCTCCAAAGAAAGATTTTTTTTTTTTTTACCTCTGAGTCTTTAGCGGCGCTTCCCCACCGAAACTCTGAAAAAACTCCTTTAAAACGAAACTCCTGTGCTGAGGAAGGAATCGCCAAACTCCCCAGTTGTCACCGGCGATCTTCCCGCCCTCTGAACATGCGGCACGGCCTGTAAGCTTTGTCAAGCCGTTTCCTGCCGAAAAACGCTTTAGCCTCCGTCGCTCTCTCCACGGAGCCTTGCCAACAGCTCTACTCTAGGAGCTTACCTGCACAGCAGAGTTTCCTGGCGCTTTCAACTGCTCTCAACCGCTTCAATTTATTAAACCCCGCACCGCAAGACAAACGCTGCAGTGAATCTCCGAGCTGTGCGCGTCGGCAGGCAATCACATCTGCACTTGCTGCGCTGTACACAGAGCCGGTTCCTGTCCCTCCGTATCGTGAAGGTAACCCGCTGATGCTCCGCTCCCCGCAGCTGCCGAAAAGTAACTGCTACGCACTAACAGCCCCCCGGATAACTAACAGGAGGAGGGGGGGAGGGGAGGGAGCAAAGGACCTCAGGGCAACTGGTAAGCAGACTACCTACCAGACCGCTGGTAAAACAAATACCAACGCTTCCCGATGAAATTAATTTAAACTTTAAACCTTAATTTTTTTAAACCTCTACTCTCTTTTACTTAATTGTTCCTCAAGTGAGCCCTGAAATGTCTGGGCTCACCACCTCACTAGCTGCTTTGGAGACTGATAAACTGGTGTGAGGCGGCGGATCCAGCCCTTATATACTGGTGACATCACAGAAATAAAGTTCCTCAGTCTCCAAAGCTGCTGGATGAGGTTGGCAACCCCAGAGATTCCGGGACTAGACTGGAGGGACGATCAGGAACAAAGAGTTGAGAGGACTTTCTATGTCGCTGTGTTCTTTATAAGTAAAAGGCTAAAGCTCTTTTACAGTCCAAAGTAAGCGTAGTTACTCAACTGTAACAGGTGTTCTCCAGGACCAAGCAGGAAGTCAGTCCTCACATATGGGTGACGTCGGCGCCGACGGAGCCCTCGCGGAGCAATTTTCCCCAGCTTTCAAAGAAAGCCTTTGGGAATTGCAGCGCGCATGCGCGGTCCCCTTCCCGCCCAAAGGTGCCATCTTGGCCAGTCTGATGACATAGCAAAAAGACAGCAAAAAAATTGCAAAAAACTAAATCATAGGATTGCAACTCCAAGGGGAGGAGGGAGGGTTGTGAGGACTGATTCCTGCTGCTCCTGGAGAACACCTGTTACAGGTGAGTAACTACGCTTTCTCCAGGACCAAGCAGGAAGTCAGTCCTCACATATGGGACTCCCCAGCTTAAGGCTACCGGAGACCCTAAGCACAAAAATGAGCTCCCTCTAGCTCAGCAGCACAGAAGGAAGGAATCTTCTCTGATTAATCTCCAACCGGTAGCCCAACATCCGGGATGGAGGGTAGGAGTTGCCTAAACCTCGAAGAGATTACGGAGGACTGCCTGTCCGAAAGCACTGTCCCTGCGGGACTCCCGCTCGAGGCAGTAATGGGCCGCAAAAGTCTGGCCCGAAGACCAAGTAGCGGCCCGGCAGATGTCTGCCAACGGAACAGAGCGGAGGTAAGCCACTGACGCAGCCTTCGCCCGAACCCGATGAGCGGTGACTCGACTCTCCAGCGAGAGGCCTGCCGCCGCATAAGTCCAAGCGATACAGTCAGCTACCCAGATGGACAGAGTACGCTTAGAGACAGGGAGCCCTAATTTATTAGGGTCGTAAGACAGGAAGAGCTGGACAGTCTTATGGTGCTCCCGCGTACGATCAAGGTAGAAGTTCAGCGCCCTTCTACAGTCCAGGGTATGCAAGACCATCTCAGCTTGGCTGGAGTGTGGCCTGGGAAAGAAGGTCGGAAGCACCACCTCCTGATTGATGTGAAAAGGGGAGACCACCTTTGGAAGAAACTTAGGGTGAGTCCGCAGGACTACCCTGTTCTTGTAGAACCGAGTGTAGGGAGGATCAGACACCAGGGCCTGCGGTTCACTAACGCGTCTAGCGGAAGTGAGGGCCACCAGGAATAAGGTTTTCCAAGAGAGAAAACGAAGAGGACAGGTAGCCATGGGTTCAAAAGGCGGGCAGGTGATCCGCTGTAAAACCACGTTCAGGTCCCAGTCAGGGGCTGGGGGGCGCAACGGTGGTTTGAGGA